>JBAJMU010000008.1:8917014-8931811 GCA_037952995.1 Hyposoter didymator
AAAAATGTCCGGATGTGTGTGCGCGTGTATGCTCTGGCACTGTAAAATTCAAACGTTGATAACTCGAGAACGGTTTGAGCTACAGAGCTCCCGTTTTGCACAGATGTTAATCTCCACAAGCTCCTCATTCTCTGAGAATTTTGTTGGAATTGTTAGAAAAATACAAATTCTACGGAATTTTGAAATTTTCAAAAAAAACGTGTCGACGCTGTAACTTGCGCAAATTTTAATATTCATTCCTAATTATTTTTTTATACACAGAGTATCATAATATAAAGGTTCGTATTGAATTTGGGAAAAATTGGTTGAACGGTTTAAATTTTATGATTTTTCAAATTCAACGAAAATCTGAGTTTTTCGAAAAATCGTCCAACCACTCTGATTTTTGCAAATTTTGTAAAATATTGTGTAAAAGTCCGTACTTTCTCTTCACTTTCTAGAAAAGTTGTCGAAATTATATAATTTAGATGCAAATACAAAAAACCCTGCAATTTGCATCCTCAAGATGCTGAAGATGCACGATGCCCATGGCTTCCTGTATGAGGAGGCCAAAATGAAAAATATAGTTTCTCATACAGGAAGATTGGAGCATCCTGCATCTTGAGCATCTTGACGAAGCAATTTCGAGAGCCTTTTTTTAAAATCCCTTAACTAAAAATGTTGGAGCTACACGTTCGATGAAGAGCTCAGAAAAATGATGCGACAATTTTGGTTGAAAAACGAATTACATTTGAGGGTAAACGAAAATGGGGTGCACCTGCGTGTACAAATGGCCTGTGACGTAGTATCATGTGAAATGTATCGTTGTAAAAGTTGATAGAGTGTACAGTGACACTACGAGGAGAAGGTGTATATACATGGATATGGAAAAAATTCGCTGAGCTCGAACGTGGCATCCTCCTCCTACACGCTCATTCTTACGTGTGTGTGTGTGTGTTTTTTTTCTTCAGGATAAATGGGCTTTTCGCCAGGGTCGCCAGGACGCTTCGGCGCGTTGAGCTTTCGCTCGCGGTCTTTCTCCCTCGTTCCATGGGGGTTTCTCGTAGCCATGGCAACCCCGTAACGCCATTAAGCAGGCACGGGGATTCCCTGGCTCGCTTTCTCCCAAATACGTTCTCGCTTTCCACGGAGCTTCGCAACTCTCTGCTGCTCTGCGGAACATACAACTTTGCTCTCTCGTTCGCCAGCGCAGCCTCTTTCTCTCTTTCTCTTATGAAAATACAAGCTACACCGAGAACCTCGATCGCAAGAGTCTTGCAGGGCATTTGCAGAGTCCCGTGAGTCCTGTCCTGCTCCGCGAAAGCAGGCAAAGGTGGCAAGGGCCTCCCTTTCGCATTGGCTCAATATATGTGCACCGACCGGGGAGCCGGAACCATATCTCCGCGACATAAAGCGAGAAACCCCATAAAAATAAATAACCCTCGGAAACAAAAACGAAAAGAAGGAACAACCCGGAGCTTTTCCTACGAATATCATTATTATTATTATTATGGCAAGTTGGATACGCGGCTTAACCTTCTCGACGAACCACGAGAGCATCGCATTTCCCAAACAAAAACTAACACGCCAAATCCAATCCGATCATTTTTTTATTCATCTCTGTAGATCAAACTTTCCCCGCACTGAAAACGAAATTTCGTTTATAAAAAGATCGATATTTTGTTCGATACGTTCAACTTGACGTTTTTTTTAAATAATCTCAAAAATTGTGTCATCGCAGCAAGAAATATTCTAAAAAGTCACTTCAGAAGCAAATTTTTGTCGTTCCAATCGTAAATTTTGCTGACAATTCCATTAGAAACCAAATTTACTGCCGAAATAACGAAAATTTTGAAATTTATCAAAAGATAATTAGTTGGCCGTGTTCAACAAAACATCGACCATTTTCAACGAAAAATTCATTTCCAGTGCGTGGAGCACCATCACAATATCCCATGCCGTTTTCTTTTTCTCCATGGGACGCCCATTTTCCCGGGATACGCGAGAAACCATCCGCAGTATCCTTGAAAAAGATCCAGAGCCAAAGCTTCTCACTCGATCTGCTATTGTGAGAATCTTGGCAGATTTACTCTTAAAGCTGGACCCTGATCGAGCTGACCTCGGAGCCGCTTGATGCAGAAAGCCGGAAAGAGCAGACAGGGAGCTTTTTATAATAACCCGATACATTATACCAAAAGCTTCTTCTCCCATTGTTGAATTTTCTTCACCATTGCCCTCTCCAGGAGCTTTGCTACGTTCTCCGCGAAAACGCTGCAAATCGATTTGAATTTTGAATATTTTTAATTTTTAATATTTTCAATTTTCAATATTTCAATTTTTAATATTTTAATTTTTAATATTTTCAATTTTCAATTTTCAATATTTCAATTTTTAATTTGTATTATTTTCAATTTTCAACTTTCGATTTAAATTTTTTTTTAAATCTTTTTCGAGCCTGCGACGTGGAAGTGTCATTCAATTTTTTTCGCAAAGTGTCGAGTAGAAATGCTGCTCGAACTTTGGAAAATGTGCGTCAAAGATTTCATGAACTCGAGGAGCCTCGCGGACTGGAGAAATATACGCGAGTGTCTAAATCGTGCCGAAGCTCCAAGAGCGCGGAGGGTGGATGAGTTTAATTTATAAAAACCGACTGCTGTAGCTGTTGGTGGCCGGAGGAAGCGTTTGCAGATAAAGAGAGCAAGGAGCTTTTATCCTCGCACTCGAATGCCATAAATTTATTTCTTCTACTTTTTTTTCCCTTGCTCCGGTGGCTCCAGCAAGAGGCTGTGGGCGTTTAGGCATGGTGGCGATATAGAGGCGTCCACGTTTTCTCACGATAGCCGGGGAGGAGCAGCGAAAGGGGATTTTGCTCTGTTTCTACTTCTTCACGCGGTGGCTGATGGCATCGCATCAGCTAAGAAATGAGCGGATGGGGCAAAAGAGGGCTTGGAACAATTACGAAAGTTTGTAACTCGCACCAAAAGTCTCGCCGGAGTGAGAGCAGGTCGGATATAGAAAACAAGGACGAAAAAAAATGACGAGAAAAGGATTCGGGAGGCTGGGAATTGCGGAGGGAGCCAAAAAAAAGTTTCGACCTGTATCCTATAAACGAGTCTTAGGCACACTGTCCGTAGTGATGGCTCCAATAGTGCAGCCATTTTAGCCATTTTAATTCACCATTTTCCCCAAAAAAATGCATAAAAATTTTATTTTTTGAGAGGCCCAGTCGCTTGGACACGTTTTCGTAAATCTAGCGACTCTAAGTGATAGGAAATAAGGTGATAGGATCGAAGGCTGAAACCCTGAACTCGATCATGCGCCCCATTTGATTGCACCGGAGGGAACAATGTCCCAAAAGATGGAGTGGCATAATTCTCGATTTATGGCAACAGTTTAGGAGACACACGAGTGCAATGAAGCGAATAAGATGTAAACGTCCAAAAGGATCAATCGAAAGATTGATTGCTTGTGAGGCTCCGAACCTGAGCCCTGGCAAAGACAGTCCGATGCAGCAGTTCCCTGCAAAGAATCACGCCATTTTTTTCCTCCATTTTCAGCTCCGGCCTCCGCAATACGTTCGCCTTTTTTCTCTCAATGTCCAACTAGCCACTTTCCTCTAAATATCGAAGGATCGACCGAACAGGCGAGGCTAGTGCAACCCTCGATTCAAACCCGACCACTAATCTGCCTGCAGGTCCCCTGATTACACGCTTCCGATGGTTTAAGCTACAACCACGAGTTTGCTGTCCGCAAACCATCTCGCCCATGCGAGGCGAGCATCCCACCAACCGTATCGCTTTTCATGCTACACTATCCTCGTATACCTTGATCCTCTCGATCATCCTGTGTTTTTACATGTGAAAATTTTCCTTATCTACGTTAACCTGAGCGCTGGCCTAATCGCGCCATGGACGATGTGGAATGAAAAGCTTTTGAGCATATATCGTGCATCTTGAGCATCTTGAGGAAGCAATTTGCAGCGTTTTTTGTATTTGCCATTAAATTTTATAATTTCGACAACTTTTCTAGAAAGTGAAGAGAAAGTACGGATTTGTACACAATATTTGACAAAATTTGCAAAAATTAGAGCGGTTGGACGATTTTTCGAAAAACTCAGATTTTCGTTGAATTCGAAAAATCATAAAATTTCAACCGTTCAACCAATTTTTCCCAAATTCAATACGAACCTTCATATTATGATACTCTGTGTATAAAAAAATAATTAGGAATGAATATTAAAATTTGCGCAAGTTACAGCGTCGACTACCTTTTTTTGAAAATTTCAAAATTCCGTAGAATTCGGATTTTTCTAACAATTCCAACGAAATTCTCAGAGAATGAGGAGCTTGTGGAGATTAACATCTGTGCAAAACGGGAGCTCTGTAGCTCAAACCGTTCTCGAGTTATCAACGTTTGAATTTTACAGTGCCAGAGCATACACACGCACACACATGAGGACATTTTTTCTAGATATGATTTTTCGATATTTTCGGACTTTTTGAGCACATTGACGTTGGAAACTGAAAAAAAAACAATTCCACAAGGTCTCAAATTTTTTATTGATAATTTCATGAATTTAACATTGTTTCTATACGTTTCCTTGTATTTTACAATGAAAACTGAAATTTCTCCTAAGAATTATTAAGAATTCATTGTAAAATACAGTAAAAACTGAGATTCCTCATAAAACTCATTGTTAAATGTCAAATTTGATTATTTCTCATTACTCTCGTGATTATTGCGAAGACAAACCATTAATGCCAGACTCATTCGCACACTCCCCACTCGATCGCTTAATCCCGAACGTGCGGTGCTACGTGATATTCCAGAATTTCGTGGGCACTCCAGTGGTTCGAGGATCAGGACGATATTGCGAACATTGAGGAAGCAAACATATTTTTGTTTGGCAAAGCTCGCGAGCGAACGAATTTCGTAGCTCGAACTCGTGTCAGCAAAAAAAAAAAAACAAAGTTAGGGACCTGAAGTGAGGGGAAATGAAGCAAAGAACGAAGGTGATTGTCGAGGAGAATATATTTCATGAAAGTCCAAAGACTGCAGCTTCGTCGATCCTCCACAATTCCATTTTCCCCATAAACAAATATCTCGCAACAACGAATTGACTAGTCGATCCTTAAGTAACAAATTAATCTAGAGTCACATGGTGGCCATCGTTTTCTCGATCCAGGAGCGGAGCTGGAAGACGCTGGCATAAACGTCAGGGAAACCAAGACCACAAGGTATTCCAAAGGAAACGATACCGATCAGGACATCATCGCAGACGAGAGGCCCGCCACTGTCGCCCTGAAAAGTACCACAAATTTTTTCAGTGTTTGCTGCTCGTCAAATAATCGAAAAAAAAATTTCAAAAATAACCCAATACATTTTCAACCCTTGCGGGAAAGACAATGCCGATTATTTTCACGGCGTGCAACTTTCAATATAAAAAAAGAAAGTACAAAAAAAAATCTGATTTTTTGTTAAAAAAATTTACGCAGGAAATTGAATTTTTATTCGAAAAAAATTGAAATAATAATAATAATAATTCTGGGCTGCTGTTAAAGCTTCGATGTCCGTTGAGGGTCGATACTGTGATTGCTCGAGGCTCATGAGTTTTTGGCAACATTTGGTTGGTGAGAAAGAAAAATGGAGGAAAAACTCACCTTGCAAATGCCTTTTCCAAGGCCACCGTACGTGCAGATGTGCTCTCGTGTCAAGACAGCTTTTTTAAAGTGTCTCTGACATTGCTCGTTACTAATTGTTTTGAGCTTTATTTTCATGAGCTTGTTCGTCGCGTCCTGTTGACCCGAAGTTTCGTAGCCCCATCCTGTTGCGATCGCTTCGACGTCAGGCTCAACTTCCTTCTCCGGCAACTTTATTCTGTTGCATTTGTTACTGAACTGCAGTCCTTCTTTCAACTGGAATGAAAAATGAGAATTAATTAGTTTGTAGAATTTGCGAAGCGTCGGAAAAGCTCGAGTTACCACGAAACTTGTCGCATTGACCCAAATCACGAATTAGCACGAACGTCGAATGCCTTCGAATTAATCACCTTTATGATGGCGATGTCATGGGGAGACGACACTACCGAAGTGTTGTATTTCGAGTGACAAGCCACACCCTGTATCCCGTGAGTTTGACCCCCAAAACTCCATCTGGTACCGGTAGCAATTCGTAAATCTGTAAACGGCGCTTTGGCATCCTCGACACAATGAGCCGCGGTAATTATAAAACGCTCGCTTAATATCGCGCCTCCGCAAATATGTTGGCCGAATGCTCTGACTGACACCTGGTACGGAAATTCACCGGCTCCGGCTTCCTCGCCGCCTTTTAGACTTTGCGGTGACCGCGCTTCGCCAACTGAAAAGTTGCAATTTTCAACATTTAATATTTTCCAAAAAATCGGTCGTAAATTTTTTTCGAAATTTTGTTTATTATATAAAAATCACAATTTTCAATAATTTCTCACAAGTTCGTGTTTTAAAAGTTGCAATTTTCGACATTTAATATTTCGATTTCTAATTGGTGACACCTCTTAAAACTTTGCATACACTTTTATACGACATCGAAGAAGCTTCATTTAATTTTTCAAAAAAATCGGTCGTAAATTTTTCTCGAAATTTTGTTTATTATATAAAAAACACAATTTTCAATAATTTCTCACAAGTTCGTGTTTTAAAAGTTGCAATTTTCGACATTTAATATTTCGATTTCTAATTGGTGACACCTCTTAAAACTTTGCATACACTTTTATTCAACATCGAAGAAGCTTTATTTAATTTTTCAAAAAAATCGGTCGTAAATATTTTTCAAAATTTTGTTTATTATACAAAAAATACAAATTACCTAGAACAATTTTGAATTTAGAGTATGTTGTTCTTCAAACAATTCGTAACAACTTTTTTAAATGAACTTAGGCTCCCAAACCATTTTTTATGTGAAAAAAAACTGAAACGAAAAATTGAAATTTGATCGTCGCCAAACAACGTCCTTACGATTTTTTTGGGCCATTGAGTACTCACCACTGACGATGATCGCCACCGTCATCATCAGACCAACTAATTGATGTGCTTCGAGCATCCTTGACTTTGCTCAAAAGATTTCGTCGTTGTGATCAACGAACCGAGTTTTTTTATGTTTAAATACCGATCGCGTCGTCTCGCTAATTAATTTTTTCATTTTTTGTTATTAAAGTCCCTCCATTAATGACCAATAATTTATTCACATCTGATGGAAAAATAAATCTTTTCGTTGTTGGAAAATAAGTACAATTTATATTTTTCATGCTATTCGAGAAATCTCCGAGCCCGACTAAATAATAACAGACTTTCTGTTTACACGATCATGTTGTTCGAACGCCACAGCTGTATTTAACTCCGCAGCGACGTCGAGACTTCAGCGAAACAGAAACTTTCTTCATTGGTGAAACTTTCCACGCGACGAATCGCGACTTTGCATGCAACCGGTTGTTTTTATTATTCCTCAGTCTCTTTACAAGTCACGGAGTCAAGAATCGCCCAACAACGACGCAGGATTCCGACGATTTTTGACACGCAATCTCGACTCAACAAGTTTTTCCGAAATCCGCGTCTTCCTCCCATTTCCATATGATTAAATTTTATTATTTTCCAACGTCACCAAATCTTTCATAACAAGACACAAAACTTTTGTGCATTCGCGTATCTTGCCATAAAAATAAAATATTGGAAAGGAAACGTCACTGAGATCGATGAAAAATCAATGTTTTCGAGATTTTTCATATTTTACAGATAATAAATAAACAAAAGTTGCAAATTCGTTCCTCAAGTTTGAGCATCGTGCTAAATCTTAAGGAAGTAAATTGCAAATTTTGCGCAGCGTATTTGATAAAATTTTCCCTCAATATTCGATTTTTAACTTTTCTTCCAAAATAATTTCGACAACTTTTCGAAAAATTGAAGGGAAGGTGCAGTCTTACAAAATTTGCCTCAAAGCGTTTAGCCGACTTTTCGAAAAACTCAGATTTTCGTAAAATTCGAAAAGTCATAAAATAATTAAAACCTCTCAACCGAATTTATAAAAAAAAAAACAAAAATTAGTAATAAATATCAAAATTTTCGGAAGTTGGAGAAAAAAAATTTTCGTATCGAATCGTGGGTGCATCTCCATCGTGAATTCCTAAGATCGTGTTGCTCTATGAGCTTCGCTATTGAATACGATCTGGGCCTAAAGTCGCGAGGAGTTCGTAGGCAAAATATCGTCGAGCATATTTTGATGTAAAAATGTAAAACGACGAATAGAAAATTGCGAAGCCCCGTGGGAGGTTTCTCGTGAATAAAAAAAAATCCACGGGCACAGAGCCCCAAAGCTTCAGCCACAAGTTGCACTAAACGCAGCAAAAGAGTCCAACGCACGGACCACGAAGAGCTTTTCCAAAAATCTTCAAAAATTAAAAAAAAAAAACCTGGGACTCAAAAATAATCAGAATTTTTTTTATTTAAAATTTTTTTTTTTATTAAATCGTCGGTCATCGTAAACAATTAAAATGTATTTTCTACGTTGGTGTTTGCGTCCATGACTGCACACGGTCATGATAGAAAGCGAAGCCCATCCGTTGGGGCTTCGATGTCGTTGGATATGGAACTCCAACCTCGTCAAGAATTGAGTAAAACTAATTGGGTCAGTCTTGATTGATATGGAGCAAGAAATCTAAGTAGCAGCGCACTTTTTCTTGATCCAGTCGAGATAATGAAAAACGTTGGTGTAGATATCGGGGATTCCGAGAGCACAAGGTGCACCGTAAGAAACGATACCGATCAGCTCGTTATTATGAGCCAGTGGGCCGCCGCTGTCACCCTGGAAAGTGGAAGAACACGAGCGCGTGAAAAATTGTACTAGCTGTTGGAATTTTTGTCTATGGGGCTGAAAGAGCGTGCAGAACTTACAATGCAGACGCCCATTCCAAGGGCCCCATGGGTGCAGATTTGATGGGACGATATTTTGAACTGTGGAGCGAATAATTGGCAGTCGTGGTGGCTGAGTGTGTGGAGAGTGATTCTTTTAAGTTTCTCAGCAATGTTAAGGTTCTGGGAGTTTTCTAGGCCCCAGCCTGAGGCAACCGCGGGAACTCCGCTTTTCGTTTCCTTCGTTGGTAAGTTTATTTTGTCCTGGCAGTCGTCAAACTTTATTTCATCGACGATCTAGCAGGGAAAATGGAATTTGATGAAATTTCGTGTGACAAAAAAATGAAAAAAATTTCTTGACAACGAGCACGTCGAGTTACCTTAATGATCGCGATGTCGTGTTGCTTCATGGGGATGAAATCCTCGTGCGAATAAACGGCTTTAATGCGGTGAACCTGACCGCTGGAATGTTCGTTTGCTCCCGTCATAATGGTCACGTTTGTAAAAGGTTTTTCAATCACACCAACGACACAATGGGCTGCAGTGATAATGTGATTTTTATCGATTATGGCTCCTCCACAGAAATGCCAGCCGTCCCTCCGCAACGAAGCCTGGTAAGGAAACTCGCTGCGTTGTGACAAACTGCCTCCAATGATTTTTTGAGGCGGTCGAGCATTTGCAACTGTAAATGGAAATCAACGCAGCATGAAAATCAAAATATCTCGTGGATCCGATGCTAATTAGCGATGTACTGAATCAACTTACGACTCAAAACAGCAGCCAAGCTCAGCAGCACTAATAATTTCTTCAACCCGAACATGTCTCGCTTCATTGGCTTCTGCGCTCGTTATCATTATCGGAACGAAGCATCAGCCGCTTATATACAGACCGATGAGCTCGACAGAAACTTGACAAATTCATCCAAAGACTCGCCCTACTCTCGATTTGCGATGATGCAATTTGCGGAATGCCAAAATTATTGCCTTCGAGGGAGTGGGCGACGAAGAAAGATACTCTGGCCACTGAAACTTCCTTGGCAATTTATTTATTTAATTTATTTAATTTATTTAATTTATTTAATTTATTTAATTTATTTATTTAATTTATTTAATTTATTTATTTAATTTATTTATTTAATTTATTTTATTTATTTAATTTATTTATTTATTTTATTTATTTATTTATTTTATTTTATTTATTTATTTTATTTATTTTATTTATTTTATTTATTTTATTTATTTTGTTTATTTTATTTATTTTGTTTATTTTGAAAAATTGGTCAGATTGACCCAACGTGCACTCGAAGGGTTAAGAAAATAATAACGAAAGCATTTTCACGCCAAAGACTAATCCTTATTGACAAAAATTGCAAATGAGATTGACCGCGTGTGATTTAGAGAAGGTTGGGCTGCAGCAGTGTCGACGATTGAGTGAAGCGACCCTCTGCAGACTCCACCGAGAGTCAGACTGGAAAGAGGCGATTTTATGGGCTGTGCCGAGGACTTTACGATTGACCCCTGATCCTGAAACGCGGCTAAATTACACTGGTCAAGCTTGTTGGCGTAGCCAACGCTGGCCATAGGTATTCATTTGTATCGGAGTTGCTTCGAGGCCCGGCCTCGATGTTCTTCGCTTCCTGCGTTCGTCCGAACGTACGGTGGCGAGGAGCGTGACGAAATTAACCCCTTAACGATACGTAGCCATTGTTTCTACGAGCACGATAATCCTCCGTGACTTAATTTAAAAAAAAGGATCTGGAGGGGTAAATATTGGGAGTAGATCATGGTCCCCGGCGATTTGGCAATTTTTCGAACGAGTTTCACAACGAAAATTAATAAAACTGACAAAATCTTTATTTCGCTTTTTAATGATTTGTAAATTTGCATTAAAACGCGATTACGAAAGTTCGTAAAATTTGCAT
Organism: Hyposoter didymator; assembly: GCA_037952995.1. Taxonomy (NCBI): domain Eukaryota; kingdom Metazoa; phylum Arthropoda; class Insecta; order Hymenoptera; family Ichneumonidae; genus Hyposoter; species Hyposoter didymator. The sequence goes on from JBAJMU010000008.1 coordinate 8,927,794, forward strand.
TTATTTCAATGGATCGGTTTCGATGTCTTCGATGTTTTTACGCGATTGTTACTGTTTTTTTAATTTTTTTTTTATTGCGATGGATCTGCGAATGGAGTTTTCCTCAAAGAAAAATATCGTCGTGTCTTCGATCATGTTGCCTGAGCAAAGTCATCATAACAAATGCGATTTCTTGGTGTTTCCGTTTCAGGGAGATCAAGGTTAGCGATACGAGGGGTTAATTAATGAGATATTATTGCAACGAGCTCACGGATAAATAAAGACAACATTTCTAGAATACCTTTGGGAGTTTAATGAGCTCGAAAGATAAGGAATTTCATATACACATCGACAGATATTTTTTTGAGCGTACGAGTGCGTCGTTCGGGAGCAACGAGGGCAAGAGTTTGCTCGGACTTGTGTGTTGAAATGTTGAGGTAGTCATCGATGACATTTGGATCTGGTTTCCACCTCGTAAGCTTGCGGCCCAATCGAACGTATGGCTTGAGGTGGAAATGCATGGAAGTGAGTCATCGATAGTCCAGCCTTAATAATCCAACGTCAGTTTCGGCGCGAGGCAGAAATTGGACCTGGACTCGATCGTATCAGTTCCGAACTGGCTTCGGAACTTCTCAGCAGTAATGCGTCGTCCTCGAGGAAATCTCTCTCTTGGTGTTTTCTTCTCGCAAGCTATTTCGTTTGGGAGTTTCCTCGGCAGTGGACGTTAAGCACGAGAAGGAGAAAGGAAAGAGGGTGGCTGGTCCCTCCTGATATAGAAGATCGGATGTGGCTCTGGCGAAGGCATCGTCTCTCGTAATCCGTATCTACATCTTTCTCCATCTACGGAACATGCTATCTCGCTTGCAACCGCTTTAACGAGCCCTCCTGCTTTCCCCGTCTTTCCAAAATCGATTTTGGCTCGAGGCCGCGCCCAGCATCACCAGCTATTCCCGAATTCCCCGACCCAAACAGCCTTTGTAGCATTCAATGGAATATGGAACATTCGCGACATGGAACCGGAAATCGGAAATGAGCGAAAACCATTCCTTTCTGGCCTAGAGTCATTTTCCTGTGTCAGCGAATCACTGAACCGACGAAACCGCGTACTGGGAGCTGGAAATATTAAGAATGATCCACCGTGAACGATGCCTGTGGCCGACGACGAGGGAGCAAGATAATTAATCATTCCGAAGCAGGGGGCAGAGTTGACTCGACTCAATAAAATGATCGTATCGTTGATTCTCCACAAACTCATTGATAATCTTTCCCCATACTCAATATTTCACTACTCAGTCATTTCTCCACCCTCGCACAAAACGCTGCCACTCGATCGTTTGAAAATCATTGAAGCTTTCTCCCTCGTTAAATTAGAAACAGAATTTTGTTGGAAAAGATCGATATTTCGTTCGATACGTTCAACTAAACGTTTTTTTTTCAATAATCCCAAAAATTGTGTCATTGCGGCAATAAATATTCTAGAAAGTCTCTTCGGAAGCAAATTTTTGTCGTTCCAATCGTAAATTTTGCTGACAATTCCATTGGAAACCAAATATACTGGCAAAATAACGAAAATTTTTAAATTATCAAAAAATATCTAGTTGAACGTTTTCAACAAAATATCGACCATTTTTATAACGAAATTTCAATTCCACCGTACAACGGTGACGCGACATAATGTCACATGCATGCGATAATAATATATGGCAAATAATATCATAAAAATAAATGAAACAAAAAAAATTTGGCAAAAAAAAAAATGTGACAAACAAGAATTTTATTTTATTTAATAATAATGTGAAATATTTTAATGCGAATGGCCCCACTCTAGATAAATATGAAAACAATGTGACAAACCAGAAGAATTTAACATTATTTTATTTATTTTCGTTTGTCGTTTTTATTTTTTATTTTTTTGTTATTTCTGTTTGTAAAATTTGAGCGTATGATATTTAGACGTGTGGTGTATTTTTTTTTGTGTGATATATTTGTCCGTGGAATCGTTGAAACAGCAAGGAACTGTCCTGGACCGTAAATCCTCGCAGTATACTCGTTCGAGTGAACTTTTCCTCTTCTCCAAATGCATGAAATCTCTCGGGCAGTTGCTCATCCAAACACACATTGCGTTACGCACTGCTAGTCGCAAGAACAATTGGCCTTTGCTTGTTCTTTAGGTGTCATGGGGAAATCTTGACAAAAGCAACTCGTTTATGGTTTCTATGGTTACGATTAGCAAGTGACTTGCTTTGGGCCCAGGAAATTTGTTTCCCGAGGCACTCGTGCAGCACGAATTGCCACTCGTGTTCACGAGAGTCCTTTGTACAGGAAAATTGTGAAATTTGCAAGAAAATGTTGGCTCGACGCTAAAATTTATTTGTCAATAGTTTTTCACGGTTTTCGAAGGGGTCAGACTGACCCAAGAGTAATTTTACAGCTCGTGAGCATCTCGTAAAAAAATCGTAATTAAAATTTCGTGAAAAAATTTCAATCTGCTCCTGTCTGTGGATTCCTCCAAATTAACGACAAAAACGTCGTTTCACGTGATCGACGAGACCCCGGCAAATTACCGCGTCGTTTGTTTTCACCTGAATCGCTCGAGATTTCTCTTCTCGATGTTTTGCTGCCTACGAGAGACAAGTTCGATGAATGAACACTCTGGCAAAATCGATAGTTATTAGCGGACAATGTGTCGAGCGTGATGAGGTACTTTGTGGCCACGACGACAAAGTAGCTCGAGATTTTCACAGAGTCATATGAGATAAACAAGTGAATGCTTCGGTGACTGCTCCTCCGCGGTAATTATCAATTAATATCGTGAGCTCCGCGTATGAGGTGGGAGTCGCGGTCAGTGGACGGAGAAGAGGGCCTCGATTTAAAGGGGAATCAATAATGTATGCAAGGGAGGATTTTCGTCAGATACAAAAGCCTCATCGAGCAAGCTCTCGAGCGTATGAACCACACGCGTTCATCAAAAACGTTTTTTGTCTGCGATAAACGCGCGAGCTCGTTGTGAGGAAACGCTCCATCTCCTCTCTCGGATCGACAACAATAGAGAGACTTTACACCCTGCTGCTGGAAACTTTGCTCGATCTCTGCGTCCTTTTCTTCCACTCGCTGACTCTCTCTCTACGTTCTCGAAACATATATAAATGGATATTTAAAAAGTTTACCATAGTTGCTCGCCCCGCAGCCAACAAACGTGCAACCAAAGTTTTTAAATTATTTACCACACTTCGCTACACACCCGACGTTCCTTTTAGATTTTCTACAACAACAATACCGCATAAACGTTATTAAGAGAGTTTTACTTTGTACCGACGACTGTAACGCTCCAACCGACTACCTTACTGTCTCAACTTTAACTCAGTAACTCCGAACAGCTCTCTTCGACCCAGAACTTGCCAGTCGTACAATTTCTTATGGAAAATCAACAGCTGCTCGAGAAATTTTCTGTAAATACAAAAACGTGTTGCCATTAATCTCACAAATCTAGAAATTCCTTGAGAATCGATGAGACTGTGGAAAACGAGCAAAAAAAACCAAAAAAATGAGTCACACAGCCTCAGAGAACGAAGTGGCAAGATTTCTTATGGAAAATCAACAACTGCTCGACAACTTTTCTGTAAATAACGAAAACGTATTGCCATTAGTATCACAAATTTAGAAATTCCTTGAGAATCGATGAGACTGTAGAAAACGACAACAAAAAACCAAAAAACGAGTCACACAGCCTCCGAGAACGAACTGGCAAGATTTCTTATGGAAAATCAACAACTGCTCGAGAAATTTTCTGTAAATACAAAAACGTGTTGCCATTAATCTCACAAATCTAGAAATTCCTTGAGAATCGATGAGACTGTGGAAAACGAGCAAAAAAAACCAAAAAACGAGTGACACAGCCTCGGAGAACGAACTGGCAAGTCCAGAGCCAATGGAACGAAAAAATCAGCAAATTCTGTGATTGTTGTGAAAAGCTTCGCGTTGCCATTAATCTCATGAATCTAGAAATTCCTTGAGAATCGATGAGACTGTAGAAAACGAG
>JBAJMU010000008.1:8931920-8947556 GCA_037952995.1 Hyposoter didymator
CTTTTCTCTTTTTTTTTTTTTTTTTTTTCTGGACGACAACATTTTTGTACGATTTCGCTTGGCATGTTAAACACTGCTGTGATGAAACGACGAGAATAATAACACTCTCCGGCCTTTCGGCGAGTTATTGTTTTCATAATTCAGCTTCGCACGGGGATAAAGAGAAACAACGCTCGCTGAGGGAAGAAGGCTCGCGGGGAATCCTATTGCAAGATTTTCTCTTGCAAATATGCCCTCGTTACGAGAGGATTCGCGTGGATTATCTGAAAGGATTAAAACGGAGATCCTTGCGCACGAAGGCAGTCAAGCGCTCGGAAAGTTGCTAACCATGGCGCGCAGCCACATTGATAAACGTGATTTGAGCTCAATGTTCCTCCCTTGCCGCCATCGATTTCTTTTGGCCAAAGTTTTCAAAACGAAAATTCCGACTCTGAGGATTGAAATTTTGAAATAACGTAGAAAAATGTATTGTGCATCTGTCACGGAATTTTTGGCATTTAAAAAAAAAGGCTGTCGACGCTGTAACTTGCGCAAATTTTAATATTTATTGCTAATTATTTTTTTTATAAACAGAGTATCGTAAGGTCGAGCGGTTAAAATTAATTTTATGATTTTTAGAATATTTCGACATTTTTTAAATCTCTCACGAAAGACCCACTCTCGCCGCGACTTTGAAAATTTATCAAATGAAATTCATAAACGCCCGGTCAATTGGAAATAAATGTCAAAAAGTCTCTTCGTTCCGTGAAATTCCAGGAACGCGTTCTCAGGCAGACAAGGCAACGTCGGCGCGTTATTAGTTTACGAGGCTCTCCGAGGACCCAGAGAGGAAAAGCTCAAGGACAGTGTTTATGGAAGGCAGCGGAGCGATATAAGCTCGAGAAAGGGTTTGGAGAAGCTTGCTGTATCACTGGGTGCTACCAATCGCGAGGGTAGCTCTCCCCATGGCCTAAGAAAGTTATAATTAGTGGGTTTGTATGCTCGTGTGTTGGGGGTAAAAATGTAATGGAGAAGCACGAAGAGCCGGATGGAAAATGGACTGTAAAGCAAAATAATCGTCTTCTCTGTTTTTTTTTTTTTTTTAGTTGCTTTCCACCTGGCGGCGGAGAGCGTAATCATGAGCGAGACTAAAATTTGATATTTTGTAGTGTCTCGATGTCGAGGAGGCTCTCGTCCGACGAGTTGCCTCGTGGAGGGTGCTGCCGTGCCGGTTAACCCTCGAACAGGTACTAACGATAATTTCCTCTGGAATTAGGCGATCCGAGAGGCGGAATTTCATTCCGAACGGCCGAGTTTTGAAAGCGCGGCTTTCCCTCCGGAGTTGAAAAGTTTTGAGCTCGCCCCTTTAACGTAAATCCACTCGGGATGATAATTTATCCACAACTTTCAGGAAATAACAACAATTTCGAAAGTTTCAACTTAAAAAATTAACAACTTGTTCGCGACTAGCTGCTGCGCTGCTCGTAATATTTCTCTAATCTTGCCAGCCACTCTTTCCAGTAGAACTCCAATTTTTCCTCGTCCAATTGTTCGATCAACGGCGGATTTCCGTTCCTGTACGCCGTCAAGAGAATCCCCGATTTAATCTGAAATAAAAAACTTTTTTCTCAATCTTTTTCGAGTCTCGAAAGTTCGACTCGCATTGGGAACTGCGTATCCGTCGAATTAGGAATTTGTGGGGTGACGGTAAGAGCGAACTCTCTGCCGTGGCCCAAATTCTGAACTTTTGTTACTCGCGCAGTCCAGAGATCGTAGAAATCTTGGGCGGTCGATAATTCTACGTTACCGACACGATTTTTACGTTTTTAACCAACAATCAATAAATTTCGTTCAAAATTCATCGATCCACAGAGTTTCCTTCATTTTAATTAACCAATTTTACAATCAACGAGCTTTTACCTTGAAGGCATTGTTCTGATCGGCGTTCAGGGCTCCCGCGTACGCTGCCAACTGCAGGGGAGCATCGCACACAAAGTTTGACGCTTTTCCCGAAAATCTTCGACTAATCTTCCACTTTATGAGGCACGGATTTCCCCTGGAAAGAAAAACAGACTTGGAATCAATTTGACCAACATTTTTTCGAAGATTCGCCGATAAAATTCTACTGACTGACAAAGCGAAGGTTTTCTGGTCATTACAATGCAAAATTGTGGCAGAAACGAATTCGCAACGTTGGGATCCAACGAAAAATGTTTTTTCTATTGATTATTGCTTCGATGCTTCGATTTTTCGAATCACGACCATTTTTCCTGACGATTCAGTTTTTGAATAACAAAATAAAATCGTTCTTCAGTCCTGACCGAATATCCAACAAGAATTTTTCGAGTTTTCGTGAATAAAAACACGTTAGAGACGAAAAATGGAAAAAAACGAAATAAAACCATCAAGTACTCGATTTTTCCGTTTTTTCAACGACTTGGAAGTTTAAATCGTTGGAATGCAACGAAATCCTGTTTTTCCTCGAAAAAAGCTCATAATTTTGATCGAATATTTGGTGAGGACTGAAAAACGATTTTTTTCTTGTTATCCCTGAAAAAAATCAGTTTACAAAATTGTCGTGATTTAAAAAATTGCAATTGCGTTAACGAGTACCTTCAAAAATCGTGCAGTAGGATTTTTGAACGAGCAACACTGTACTCTCATTTACCTGAACGTCGCGACACAGTCGAGAACACCTCGATAGCCCAAATCTTTGTGAACAATTTGCGAATCGATCACTTTAACGTCCTCCACTTGCTTCAACATTGTTCGTACGCTTTTGAGACAAAGTTCAAGATCTTGCGGTACTTGATACGGCAAGTTCCTCAACTCGCAGCTCATGGAGGAGTGGAACAATTTATTAGTTTGAAGAACATCTAGAAAAAAAAACGAAACGTTATTATTCACAGTATTTCTGTTTTTTCTACAACACGATCTCGATTTTTCGTTCGCCACAAAGTTCTTTTTAGTGAATATTTCACGAGGAACGCCACGCAATGAAAAAAGTCTTTGAGGAGCAAAAAATCTGAGTGCGGGAAGAGTGAAAAGTTTCTGAAAAAATGATTTTTTAAAAGAAACTTGTGGCGTCGATGGAAATGCAATGGAATGCTCTAGCTTTTGACTCTTTTTCTCACCTTCTCGGTAATCGTCAAAGAGTTTTTGGCCAAAGCTTTCGATCAACGTTCTTATGCACTGTTGGCGACTAGATTGTTGCTTCGTGCTCATCGTCGCCTGGAGAACTTGCGCCACCATAGGAAACCTGAGAAACTTGAGATTTTGCATATTGCCGAGAGACGTCTCTTGGCGTTTTTCCAATTCATAAGTTTTGCCAAGTAGTTTAGCCGTTTTGATGTTTTCCAAAATGCTTTGGACCTGCGAATTCAAATTAGGCTTCGGACAAGAATCCAAATTGTCGACAACTTTAATGGGTTCCGCGTGTATTGTCGTCGGCTCCGTCTGCTCGGCTTGCTTCGTCGTAGACTTTGGCGTGACCTTCTTTACCTTCGCAGTCACGATTTCCGGTCTGGCGCGCTTTGCCCTGGGTTGTGGAATCACGATCGGAGCTTTCGTCATCATTTTCTTTGGCTCTGAGGTCGTTGTCACGAGGTTTGGAGTCGCAGGAGCGGCCGGCGTGCTCACGGGCAAAAGAACGCTCACAACGTCACTTTTTGATTTTTCAAGGTCAACGTTTGACCTTGAATTCTTGACCACAACATTTTTTGCTTGGTGATTACGTGCTTTCAACGTAGGGGCGTAGTCTTTGTTGACGACGGTGAATGTAAATTTTTTTGGATTGAACGAGCTCCGTTGTATTATTGTTTTTTGGACTCTGGGCAATTGCGAGTTACTGTGCGCTGGGAAAATACGTTTTTGGAAACTCGGAACGAAATCGCTGTAACAATGGTCCTGGGGAATTTGCGGTTCAATCTTTTTGTCGAAATTAATGCGAATTCGTCGCAAACGATCTTCCGAAACGTTCATCATCCACGAAAACTCGGAATCGTCTTGTTTAGACGGAGTATTCTCGTTTTTTCTTATCGCACCCGAACTCTCTCGCTTGAGCCTCTGCATCTTTTGTTTTTTCGTCTCCAACAATGCCCCGAATGAAGCTTTCTGCTCTTTCATCATTCTTTTTATGAACTCACTTTTCGAATAATTCTTTTTACTCATGTGCATCGATGCATCTTTTATCGCGTATGCACGCCGAGTTATTCGCGTTGTCAACATTCCGCAAGTTTTTTAACATAACCTCACTCGGTTCATAGGTCAAGTCTCTACGCCTTCGATTCACACCAAACTCACGCAAATTATCCACCTTTTTTCCATGCAAATCGCAATCGTACGATCTCCTTTAGATCACGTTTATTTTCATTATCTATTTCTACTTATTTCGAGCTGCGAGATAACTCGGAAAATGTGAGTAGTAAATAGTGACCGTGCTCCGATCTCGCGGTCTTTGGAGGTTATGTCTGCCGGAATTTCGACAAAATTGCACACGAACACGACTACACGAAAAGCAACTGTTCGGAGTTTCGGGACGTGAATGGAAAAAGCTTTGAAGTTGATGGGAATTTCAACGGGTGGCGGTTCAACAGATTTTTGAAGAACCTTCCTCACAGGTTCGTCTGTAATTGAGCGAGAAAGTAGAAAAAATTCTGTCGAAAAGTTTTCGAAGATGTTCCGGAAAATAGGAATTTTTCCACTGCTCTCCGCGCGCTGAAACGCACGAAAAACTTTACGATCATTGATAGTATTTCCTGGCGCTCTCGTTTTTTGGCAAAATAGAAAAATGACTTGGCAAGTCGGAATAATAATAGGCAAGAATTTTATGTTTTTTTTTTTTCGCCGTGAAATAATGGATGAAACCGTCGAGTCACGAATATGAAAAAAAATATCAAGCGCGAATCACAATTTTGCGAGTCCAATTGTTCAGAAATGCTTCGCGATACGTGTTGCGTCATACCGGTTCGTTTTTCTATCGATAATTAAAATTCCTTACTGCCCAAAGGCGATGAACAAACTATTCTCAGTTTTTTATTTTTTAATCATTAATATAATTAGGAGATTCGAACATGGCAAGCGCTCGGGACTCGCTGCAGTCTCTAAAGACGGAAAATAGTGGGTTACATGAATGAGAAATGCGAATATATCTTTTTTTTTCATTTATTTGTATTTTTCCGGTTGCACCAGGATCTTCTTGAAATGTTACATTTAATCTACCAGGGAATATTCCATCACCGTGAATTCGATCGATATTTGTAATTAATTGAGTAAACGCGATAAGGATAAAAACATTTTGCAAAGAAAGATTCGCATCTTTCGAGATTCTTGACAAAATGGAGTGCACTATTTTTTCATAATGCCACGGACAAATGACGATCGGTGTTTTATCGAAATGAATTTATTTCCTTCCGCTCTCATCGTGTTAGGACTCGGTAGGAAATGGGAAAATGCGTTTTCTGTTTAACGGTACGCGCGTCCAGAGAAGATAATCTGAGGAATGTCGCGTCCCGCGACGAGCAACAGGTAGAAAGCCTGGGGATCCCAGCCTCGTGGTGTTGCAGAAGCAGGTACAGGACCAGGATCCGGGGAACTATCTGAAAGTTAAAAGATACATATAATTCCATAACGATCGAATGTACCCATAGAAAAAATGATAAAATGTGCGTAGAAAAGAGATTTTAGCAAAAAATAATGCACGCAGTATCGCAACGAGACGGAAGAAAGTTTTTGTATTCAAAGTTGCAGAAACAAATTTGAAAATTTGTACCTTTCGTCATAGCTTCGACGCCATCTTCATTGATTTCTATGAAAGTTCTTGTTACAAATTTGTCACCAAGGAGGTCAGGAGTCTTGGCAATGTGCCTCAACTTTGTTGTCTGATTGAAAATCGAGTTGCTCGGCATCATCTATGGAAATACAAATGCGATATCATGAAAAAATGAAAAAATGGAATTAATGGCTGGGAAGGAGACTCATGGGATTTTAGACCTCCCGCCGGAAGCTTGACTCACACTCTCTATGGCTGATCTGACATCGATTGTACTTTCGATTTTCAGTTTCGGTATGCTGACGAAGTATTGGCTGCGATTTCCGTATGACTCGAGCTCTTCGATGCTGATGTTTGACATGTGATGCGAAACGTCGAACAAAGGAGAGGACTTGTGGACGTAAGTCGGGATTATGACGAACACGCTCATAGGTTTCTGACCATCTTGGCTCTACAAAATAATACAAACTTGAACGTATTGACGTGAGTCGAAAAAATCTCGAGGACAAACGTTTTTAAGTTGGATTAATTTTTCGGTGGAAATTTTCACCTTCAATGGGAGTTGGACAAAGTTGGCGTTGATTTTCGGATGGAATCCATGGAGGAAGTATCCTCGCATATGCATCGAGGTGACCGTTATTTCGTTGCCTGCTTCGTCAGTATGTGAAGAATTTAATGTGTCACTGACGTCAAATTTTCTAACCCATTCGCCCTTGTACCGAATCCCGTTGACGAAAGCCATGCTCGTCTCCGCGTTGACAACTATACAACAAATACCAAATTGCCAATTATTATTGCCAGTGTGTCTTCTTTCGAGATATATCGATAATATTGTCTTACGGCTTTGCGCCTTTCCCTCGCTCCAATGCTGTATGAAATTCTGTCTTTCTTCGGCTTCTTCGAAGTCGAGCCTCCGCAGTGGAGTACGGAAAGTTTTCGTCACGGTTTCAATAAATTCGGGACGGATGTCCACCTTCGGAGATACGAATACACTGCCGGCGATGGTTAGCCCCACGCTCGCGTAACCCTAACATCCATTTTTTTATCAACGTTACTGTTTATTATTCAAAAAAATAGAACGTTCAAAAAGAGGCAGTGGCTCAGTGGTAACGAGCCCGGCTCCCACACAGCGGGCCCCGGGTTCGATTCCCGTCGCCGACACCAATGGATTTTTCTAAGTGTCCCACACTGTACTCTCTGTGGTTCGGAACCCACGTAAAAAAGTAGGTCCATCGAGTAAAGTAGTGTGGAACAAAAAGAAAAATTGGGAGATAATTACAAATTGTGAGATAATGAGAACTGTGGAAAAAAATCGAACATGTAAAAACCCGAGAAGGGTGTGCATGGGAAAAACTCCATTACTACTACTACTAGAAAGTTCAAAAAACGTGGATTTTATGGCAACTCTTTGGGTCTTTTTCGCCCTGCCATTTACATCTCACGGATTTCAAAAATCTTGGATACTTCGCCCATTATTATTACTATTATTATTATTATTATTAAATAAAACGTTTTAAAAAACAAGGTTTTCGGAAAAAAAATGGTCGTTGGGTCGAAAAAGATCGTTGTGATCGCGGTGGACGAAGGATGAGACTCACTCTCAAGTAATCGATCACTGGCTGCACACCCATCTTCTGAATACACTCTATTCGGTGGAGTCTCGATCTATTCGACGGTGTATCATGTTGTACCGGTTCCGAGGTTACCAGAGACACAGCGATCGAAACAGCCAGTGGAGAAATGACAAAAATGTTTGGTTCCCTTCGAGCGACGCTCTGCATGCAAATAAAATTTACATTTTCGTCATAAAGCACTCGAGTCAAGGGTGATGCGATGTATTTTTTCATTTTTTACCGCGATTATTTCGCGATGGAACCAACTAAAGGTCTGGTGTATTTCCCTTAGTGTTTCAACACTCGAACATCCGGCCGGACTGTACGTTTCATTGTTACGCAGTATGTACGGCTTTTCTGATGGCCAAGGCGCCGGTGACGTTGGGTAGAGACCGGTGTGGCTCAAGGTCAACAGACTCGATACGAAAACTGAGGGGAAAATGACAGCAGGAAAATATTAAAAATCCTTAAATCGAGAGCAAAATAGCAGAGAGGATCTCTTTGATCAGAGCTCACCAAAATGCATTTCCGATCTTCAGTTCGATCGGCAAAAAAACTGATAGGAAAATTGACGATTTTTCGCGGGAATAAATTTTTAATACTGGTCGATAATTCCGTCAATAGCACACGAGCCGAAGTGACACGGAAATGAGGGAAAAATGCCTGTTATAAAGAAATGCTGATAATGCGGAACACGACGGATAGTGTGGAAGGCGTAAAAAGAGTCAAGAATGTCTCGAGATAATCACGTAAATTCGCAGTAAATAATATTTTTCTATCGGCTAATAGTTTTTCGAAAAATTCCTCTACTCGCTTATCAATTTTTGCAAATATTCTACGATATTGTGTACGATACTGTACTCCCTCTTTACTTTCCACCCAAGTCGTCGATTTTATATTGTTTCATTGCAAATAAAAAAAACGCTGGAGTAGAGCGAGTCAGAGCCAAAAAAAATCTATTTTTTTCAATCACCTCGATAAATGCACGTTGCAAATCATTTTCTTAGCTCGATTATGAGATTATTTCATGAAATATCAGTTAGCGTTTGGGTTACCGCGCGGTTTGAGTTGGTGCGTGGGGGCCCAATTGTATATATTCCGGAGATTCATACCAACCATTAGAAAGTCCGAATATGTTGATGAACGCAACGAAAGCGCAGCAGCCTTTGATGATTTTTGCTGACATCTCGAACAACCAAAAATTCAACACCAACAAATGGTAAATATTAAACGTAACGCGATGCGGCGTTGTTATAGTATCGATTCGAGCTTCTGTCCTTCTGCAGAGAAGACTACAAATTGATCAACTATACTCTGCAGCACTTTATACACGAATGTGAACGACAAAATTTCGTTGAAATGTCGATTTTTTTCGAGACACCAAATTCGTCATGGAGTCATTGAAAAATATACACGAAATAATTCTGTTTTCAAGTTCCCTCCGCATATAGATATGCTAAGTAAACATTTTCAATAACATAGAGAGTTCGCGATGTTTAGTCATCGCTGTATTAAACAAGTACGTGGCACACAGCTATTTCGTATGTCACAGAAAATATCTAATAAGTGTCTGCGAACTAACAGAGATGTCACGAGCTCGCAGCTGTATAAAGGAGGAAACTATGTCCCTGCGAGCAGAAAATAACACATACATGCTGAAAACTAAACTTTCCGCATATTCCAGGTCAAACAATCCCATCGCTTTATTATCAAGGAATAAAACCAGAAGAAAACGATTCTTTTTCCTCAATTCGTGCATTACAAGAGAGTTGGGTCGAACGATAAACGATTAACAACGTTTATTAAGGTATAACTATCGCAGAATGGGTTGATTTAGGATTTTCTTGAAATTTAGTGTAAATATTCTTGACATTGAAACGAACAACTTTCCTATGAGACGAAACATTTTCTGCCGTCTAGAATTTGAGATATTTCATTTCCAATTTTCCATTTTTCCCATCTAAACGCATGAAAATTGAAGTGACGTTTCGTTAAAAAAGTTGCAAGAAAAAACAAAAGAAACGCGACTTCAATTTACATGCGTTTAGATGGGAAAAATATAAAATTGGAAATGAAATATCTCAAATTCTAGACGGCAGAAAATGTTTCGTCTCAAAGGAAAGTTGTTCGTTTTAATGTCAAGAATATTTACACTAAATTTCAAGAATATCCTAAATCAAGCCATTCTGCGATAGTTATACCTTAACGCTCTCATTTTTCCGAGACTCGTAGATTTCGCGATGTACCGAAAAATTGCACGCATGCCTTTTTCTTTCCAAGATGGCGATAAAATAAAATTATACTCGCGACCCGGAAAACGCAGAAAATCGCTGCCCACTCAAAATCCCTATAATTGACCGATGAACTTGTCAAGAACATCGAACCAAAAGAACGTGGTCGTGGGCAATAAAATCGTAAAGATAAGAGCAAAGTATTCCACTGGATGCGGCGACCATGGCCGAAAAATATAATTATTAACACGAAGACATGTCGTTAGAGATTATGAGATAACGTGTGTGTTTATTAAAATCGTATAACTAATTATACAGATGGCAAGCACGATTAATCAAGTGTCACACGCGAGCGACGATCGTTAACTCGATTGACACAATTAATCACAATTACAGAGTGTGTGGACGAGCAGCATTAATTAATGAGATTATGTGTATCTCGCGTAGAAGTTTATCCACGGAAGATAATGATAAACGCTGGTATAAACATCGGGGTAACCTTGACCACAGAGGAATCCCCAAGAAACGATACCTATGAGTTGACCATTATGGACGAGCGGGCCGCCCTCGTCACCCTGAAAAAGAATAAAAATTATTAATAAATCTTAAAATTTCCCCAAGTTACAGCGTCGACACCCTTTTTTTTTTTTGAAAATTTCAAAATTCCGTAGAATTCGGATTTTTCTAGCGATTCCAACCAAATTCTCAGACAACGAAGAGCTTGTGGAGATTGACATCTGTGCAAAACGGGAGCTCTGTAGCTCAAACCTTTCTCGAGTTATAAACGTTTGAATTTTACAGTGCCAGAGCATACACACGCACACACGTCCGGACATTTTTACTTGATACGATTTTTCGATGTCTTGGGACTTTTTAAGCACATTGACCTTGAAAACTGGGAAAAAAAACAATTTCACAAACTCTCGAATTTTTTTGTTGATAATTTCATGAATTTAACATTGATTCTATACGTTTCCCTGTATTTTACAATGAAAACTGAGATTCGTCATAAAACTCAATGTTAAATGTCAAATTTGATTAAATTCGAAAGGCTAATTCTCAAAACGAGAATTCACACACGTCCGGACACCATTTTGACATTGAAAACTGGAAAGAAAAAATTTCGACGTCACAGCTTCCTCCATGGGGAAGCGAAAACCATGGATTATTCGGAAACTATTTTAAAAAGTACTGCCCAATAATTTACAATAAAAATTTAGTCTTTTCAATTGAGATTCTCAGATTTCGAGATTCCCAGAAAAAGAAATGAAATTTTCGTTAAATTCCGACAAAAGTTTCGTATTTTTTTTTGTAATTTTGTTTTCGTTAAGTTTCTCACCGAACAAGGGCCAGCTCCGGTGGAACTCCGCGTGCATATTTGCGAGGTCCAGATGATGTTGACATCCTGCAATATAGTGTGACACTCGGATGCACTGATAACCCAGACTTGGGCTTTGCTGAGATCGCGAACATAATTAGTTGGGTTGGCACGGGATCCCCAGCCGGAAACGAGCGCAGTCGTTCGACTCGGCGGTGGTCCAAACGGCAAGTTTACTCGGTTTTGATAATAATTAAAATTTATGCTTTGGGCGAGCTGAAAATTGAAAAAATTCAATCAACGAGGCGACCGCGAGCGATTTCGAAACATCGAAAAGATGAAAAAACTTGTTTGCGAAAAGTTCGAACCGTCGGAATGACAATGTAAACATACCACGACGAGAGCAAGGTCGTTAGGGGCACCAGAAACGTAACGATCCCAATCGGCATGATAGAGAACTTTCTGAATTCGATGGATTTCGCCCTCGTTGTCTTTGGTCGAGCCAGTCACCACGACAGCGTCGTTACAGTTCGGAATTCCTTTGACACATGCTGCAGAAGTTAGAACGTGTCGGGAGCCGATTATCGCTCCTCCACAAACGTGTCTTCCTTGGTATCTCAACGAGACTTGGTACGGTATCTCGCCGGGATAGGCTGCAGTGCCACCGACGACTTTTTGCGGTGGCAGCGCTCTGGCGACTGAAAAAATGCCCCATTTAGTTGCGAGTGAATGAAAATCGCATGTTTATTCGTCGAGGAACATTTTTTACGAAGAAAAGGAGCTTTGTCATTCGGTTTCTTCGAATCAACGTGCTCGCGAAAGCGAAGATTCATTAGGGACTCTCTGATTGGCTGAGAGCAACGATATAACCCCCGATTCGAGAGGATCAGGTCGTCCGGGGGCTTTCGGTGTCCAAAGACGACCGATTTGGTCGGAATCGATGGAAAGCTATGGTGACCTTGGACGTGTGGTCCAAGGTCACGGGAAATTAATTATAATGGCAAAAATGGGCGAAGTTTCGGAGCTGTCGAGATCGATAGTTACCAGCAACGAAGAACGACGTTGCCAAAATGGCGTAGAAACAGTTTTTTCCATTCATCTTGAGAGTCGGGTCGTTCGGTCTGCGAATAAATGTTTCCCAAAAATAATTCCCACAGCTTTTTATACATTCGTTACTCGTCGCAGTGACCTTGATCAGATATTTTGATAAAATCATCGTTTCGATTCCTCCGGTAGATCAATCTGACCTTAATTCACTGAGCAAGCAATTCCATTTACTTTGGTTCTCCATCGTAGTTGGTGAATGAAAATTCGTTTGATTTTCTTCACACGCTTTGGCTCTGCTTCGCAAATAGACTCACCTGGTGGCCAAGGTTGTAAATAATTGTTCTTTGTTTTCCGAGGATCAACCAATGGCTCGATTAACGAAAACAATCGAATTTATTTATTTTGTTTGGTTTGTAGCATTTTATCGCATACGAACTTTTTCAATTTCTCTTTTTTTGTCGATTTTTACATAATTCCTTTCGATCCGTGCGAGTTTTTACGAAAAGGGTTGTCCGACATTCCGAACTCGTAGAGACGACGAAACTTTGCGGGACTACGTAGAAATTTGACAGAAGAAAATAAAAGTTTGATTAATTAATGAATTCATTGGAAAAGTTCATTAAATTGGACGATTTTGATGATTCTCATCAATTGGAAAATAATCAGATGATTTTTCTGGTATTTTCGAATATTTTGAGCGTACGAATAAAAGGCTATATTTTTTTTTCCTTTTGCATTAAACGAGAGATTCCCGAATAATGATTTTTCCGTTTTTTTGTCATTTTTAAAAATGCTAGCAATATTAATCATTTTTCTTTACGTCCGCATGAACAGTGTCGACGAAAAGTAACTATAGCGTGGAGCAAAAAAAACGCGAGCTTTAGAAGCGAATTTTCGGAAAAATGAAAAATAAATTATTCGAAATTTGAAAAATTTTCATAAACTGTTCGTAATGGAAGGAATTGGAGAGACGATGATTTTCAATTTGATTGAAAAAAACCGATGAATATATTCATGTGAGCGAAAAACAGTTCGGAATAAACGTTGGGATTCGAGTTTCTAGACGACGTGTCGTACCCAAATGAAAAAAGTTGATATTTTCCGAGGTTTTTTGGTGCCGGTTGTCGCACTCAACGATCTCGAAGTACAGGGAAAAGAAATGGAGGAATTTTGGTTGGAAAATATCGAGGATGAAAATTGTGTACGATATGCAATAAAATCTAGGAAAGTTGTTGCCAAAGCTTCGGTCGATGGGTGAGCGAACTGATGTGTTGAAACGGCGTCGCATTGAGACACAGAAACAATAATAATGGAGCAACTTTTTGGTGTTTACGAAAGAGCAACAATCAGAGATTGTGGAATTGAAAAGATTTTCTCTCCTGTTTGTTAATTTAGTGAAGAATTTATTATTTTTAATAGAAAAGTGCATACGAAGGTGCTCTGCGAGGTTCTTTACTCTTATCTTTTTGTTGAGGTATAAATGTTCGAAAATGCTGATCAACAACGAAAAACATTAGCTAGAGTATCAGGCTATTTTGTTTAAACAATTTGGATGGTTTTTGTTGAGATTAAATGTGGAAAAACGTCGAATGAATGATGAATTTTGTACCACATTGTCGTTTAAACGTTGGCCCACAGGGGCACAAGTGCAACAGGGACTCTCTCCATGGTACGCGCTCTGCTATGACACCATGTTGCTTCGCGATCTTAGAGCACACACAAATCTTTACCGAGTATCTATCAGTGAAGAACGAACTGTTCTGTTTGCATCAACGGACTACAAAGAAGCTTTTTTCGTCCGTTACAAAATGGGAGACAAAGGAACATCATCACCCGCAGTGGTAGCTGAGTCGGCGGAAAATAGCGCTCCGACAACGGCCGCAACGAAAAAACCAACGAGCGCGAAAGCCAAGACCGCGGCGCCACGGGCCAAGGCTTCGCACCCAAAAACCGCCGATATGGTTACATCCGCCATCAAGGATCTCAAGGAACGCAATGGCTCTTCCTTGCAAGCCATCAAGAAGTACATGGCGAGCAAATACAAAGTCGACACCGAGAAACAAGCGACTTTCATCAAAAAGTATCTCAAGGCTGCGGTCGCTGCTGGCACAATAGTACAAACCAAAGGCAAGGGAGCTGCGGGATCGTTCAAGCTCGCAGTCAAGAAGACGGAAGCGCCCAAGCCCAAGGCTAAAAAGCCAGTAAAAGTTGCGGCTCCGAAGAAATCTCCGAAGAAACCTGCCGCGTCTCCGAAAAAACCAGCAACTCCGAAAAAAGCAGTTGCCGCTAAAAAAACCGCTGCCAGCGCTGTCGCTCAGAAAAAAAAGGTTTCCAAGGGCCCTGCCGCCAAGCCACCCAAGCCCAAGACTACGAAACCCAAACCAGCACCCAAAACTCCTCCCAAAAAGGTCAAAGCAGCAGCACCACCAAAAAAAACCAAAGCTGCTGCCTCTCCCGCCAAACCCAAAAAAACAGCTGCAGCGAAAAAAACCGCTGTCGCAAAGAAGTGAATCACTTTCTTTTCCGTACAAACAACATAACTTGATCGGCCCTTTTCAGGGCCACCAAACTTTTCTAACGTGGAAACAATCTTTCATAACTCGATGATTAATCAAAATCATCAATATTAAAATCCCTCGGTGGAAATTAAATCAGCTCAACTCAATTTTACAAATTGCCAAGTTTTTTACAATTATTTTGTTCGCTACGATAAATAATCCAACACTTTCGCAATTTTCTCAGATTTGTCAGTTTTTTTTTCGACAAGTGCCTTTCATCCCCTGGCAAAATTAATCGAATCAACTTAAAACCGAAAATTGAAAAGTTGTCGTCAATTTTTATGAAAAACTCTCTCGAAAAATCCATTGAATGAAATCGGAACAAGTAAAAAATAGTGAGCAGGTTGGCAATATTTCTCTAGAAAGAATTTTCTCAATAGATCGATTCCGGAGAATAAGATGCTGCAAAAATGATGGGCGCGTCTTCGACGTATAAAGAAAACCTGAGATTTTGTCAACGATCGATGCACGAATGATCGACGTCGGTCTGACGGAATGCGATCGGCAAAACTTTCGTGAATTTTTCAAATAATTTACCAGTAAATAAACACGATTCAGTTTTTAATGAATAATTTGAGAAAAAAGGCAATTTCCCAGATCAGCTGTTTCTACGTTATCGCTCTAACGCCATCTTTAGTGTACAATTGAAAAGTTAGAAAGTCATTGATGATAGTTTTAGAGTCGACGGGCAAACGATAATCACCGTATTACTTTCTCCAAGCGGAAGGTCACAGAATCTCTGAGTCACGTAACTACCGGAATCAAAATAACTTGAGCGGAAGAGCAAACTATGCACTAAACGCATACTCGCAATTTTGAGGATTTTTTATTTATTATTTTTATTTGTAAATATATATTGTGAATTTTTTTTTAATCCATATTTTTTTTTACTACCATTTGATAATCGAATACGAAAATTGATTAACTGGGAAAAATGTTGTGGAATTTAGTAGAGTTGAGAAAGAAATGTTTCATCAGATTGTTCGTTCGTTTTGAAAATTTTTGGCCCTGAAAAGGGCCGTTGGGTTGCTGAGGTGATTTAAGCTTTTTTCTCAGTCTTCTTGGGGAGAAGAACAGCCTGGATGTTGGGCAAAACTCCACCCTGGGCGATTGTTACTCC
>JBAJMU010000008.1:8948809-8997996 GCA_037952995.1 Hyposoter didymator
AAGAGCGAGCGAGAGAGAGTTATCGCCGTTCGCACATTAGTGTAAGCGAGACAACACGAGAGGAGGGGTGAGGCAACAACTTGAATGTGTGTGGCACACCGACGTATCGCCGCGCGCTCTGCAGCCGAGAAATGGAACTACCTTTTCTGTGCCAAAACTTAGCATGGGCCCTGTTGTTCCATGTAAATCTCTGTTCTCTGGTAGATAGCTTCGTTTTCAAATTTCTATAATTTCTCACCTCATTCTGTCATTCTGTGTCGACTCCAATTACAAATGTCTTCTTGTCATAAATTAGGTTGCAAAACGCGCCTCCTCCAAAATATGCCTCAATGTATCGCTGCATCGTTGCACAATTGACAGCGGAAAGATGCTACAGCTTGAGTATAACATTTTGAAGTAAAAATACTCTAAGGGAACGTTACGAAGTGCTGCTAGATTTGGAGTAAGCATATTTCGCAGTTCGGAATAATTGCACTTTGTTGCATCGCAGCGTGGACGGAGAACTGCAGAGAAAATAAAAGTATCTTGGATTTGATTTTTGTGAAGATTTTAGAAGCGAAATTTCGAGGTTAATTTCCTGTAAGCTATTCGCGCATTCAATTTTCAGCGGATTCGGATTAGTTTCTATCTTCCTGCTAAATTCGAATTTATTCGAGGATTGAATTTTCTATATTTCGGGACATTTAAAATTACATTTTCGAAGTACCGTGATTTCTATATAGGTAATTGAAGGATGAAATGTAAAATGAGAATCAATCTACGTTTGGAAAATTTGTTGGCCCTGAAAAGGGCCGTTGGTTTGCGTGGATTGACGCTGTTAAATATTTAACCGCCGAAGCCATAGAGGGTACGGCCTTGACGTTTCAATGCGTAGACGACGTCCATGGCGGTAACGGTCTTGCGCTTGGCGTGCTCGGTGTAAGTGACTGCGTCCCGGATAACGTTTTCAAGGAAAACTTTGAGAACACCACGAGTTTCTTCGTAGATCAAGCCAGAAATACGCTTGACTCCACCTCGACGAGCCAGACGACGGATCGCTGGTTTGGTGATTCCCTGGATGTTATCACGAAGAACTTTGCGATGACGTTTCGCTCCTCCTTTTCCCAAGCCCTTTCCTCCCTTACCACGTCCAGTCATGGTTTCGAATGGATTGAAAGTACTGCGTTCGAACTGAGCGACTGAGCTCTACTGAATTCCTGGTGCTGCTGACGACGACTTTATACGGTCCAGCTCACTATCCCCTCCATTATTCCACAACCAATCAGATTCTCTTCCATGCCGGATGAGCATATAAAAGGGAGACTTGGGCGTCCAAATTCACTCATTGTCGCATCTGCTGCTACTCTGTCAATACCTCGAAAAAAATGGCTCGCACCAAGCAAACCGCTCGTAAATCNAAGAACTTTGCGATGACGTTTCGCTCCTCCTTTTCCCAATCCCTTTCCTCCCTTACCACGTCCAGTCATGGTTTCGAATCGATTGAAAAGACTACGTTCGAACTGAGCGACTGAGCTCTACTGAATTCCTGGTGCTGCTGTCGACGACTTTATACGGTCCAGCACACTATCCCCTCCATTATTCCACAACCAATCAGATTCTCTTCCATGCCGGATGAGCATATAAAAGGGAGACTTGGGCGTCCAAATTCACTCATTGTCGCATCTGCTGCTACTCTGTCAATACCTCGAAAAAAATGGCTCGCACCAAGCAAACCGCTCGTAAATCTACAGGAGGAAAGGCTCCTCGTAAACAACTCGCCACGAAGGCAGCGCGTAAGAGCGCACCAGCAACCGGTGGAGTGAAGAAGCCCCATCGCTACAGGCCTGGCACTGTCGCACTCCGAGAAATCCGTCGTTACCAAAAGAGCACGGAACTCCTCATCCGCAAGTTGCCATTCCAGCGACTTGTTCGTGAGATTGCTCAGGATTTCAAAACTGATCTTCGATTCCAAAGCTCTGCTGTGATGGCTCTTCAAGAAGCCAGCGAAGCATACTTGGTCGGTCTTTTCGAAGACACCAACTTGTGCGCCATCCACGCCAAGAGAGTCACAATTATGCCCAAGGACATCCAACTTGCTCGCCGTATTCGAGGCGAACGTGCTTAAGGTCACACCCAGCGATACAACGGCCCTTTTCAGGGCCAACAAATAATAACGAGGCACTATTCTACTTACAAATCATACACCTTATTCCCAATATCTCACTCCGTTTCAAAGAAATTCTCAAGGAAAGGTTATGAAGCAACAACCTTGTTGATTTCACAATATTGTGCAAGCGAAATTGCAGTTTTCGCATTCCCACGTTTCGATGATCAATAGCAATGCATTGGAATGTGCATCACATCAAATTCATTATATTGTGGAAACTTTGTAACACCAGCACATTCGTTCGGTGCATTGGAGGCCAAAATTTCAAAGATTTGGTTTTTCTGGTAGTCCTAGCTTGTGTTGTGTGCCTGCATGAATGAAAGAACAAACGGTCGTTACTCCAAATGTATACTCGCTTTCATAACGTTTGTATTTAAAAAAAAAAAAAATTACTGGAGATTGTCGTGAGTCGTAAGCTCACCATTTTGCCAACAAATAACAAGATGTACGACTTTCCCATACGATACGATGTACGATATTTTCGAGACGGTTTGACCAACAAAAAAAAGCCCTTGTCAGCGTATTTTTGCCATCGTCTCGCGTACGCTGACAGAGCCTTTTTTTGATCAGTCAAACGACATCGAAGAATTTTAATTTTGAAAATTCGAGGTGGGCCTCATTGACTAGCACTATTCGTCTGTTTGCTCCGATTTTAAACTAATTTCTAGCACACTTTTAACTAGAGGGTTGATGACTAAAATAAAAAATGGAGTATTCAGATATATTTTTAAAATATTCATCGGGTAAATGAATTAATTTCTGTGCGTTACTACATTGTGCAAACTTTTCAAGATTGTGATAAGATTCCCTTCGTGAGAGTAATTGTTGGCCCTAAAAAGGACCGTTGTTTGGTTGGTCAAAAAGTTGAACGAAGCTTTCGCATATATTTTCAAAATGTTGGTAGAGTAAATGAATTCATTGATTTTTTTAGTCTACTGAATTTCCGTCAACTATAAGATCGTGATAAGATATCCTTCGTAAGATTGATTGTTGGCCCTGAAAAGGGCCGTTGGGTTGCTGAGTTGATTTAAGCTTTTTTCTCAGTCTTCTTGGGGAGGAGAACAGCCTGGATGTTGGGCAAAACTCCACCCTGGGCGATTGTTACTCCTGAGAGCAGTTTGTTCAATTCTTCGTCGTTACGGATGGCCAATTGAAGATGACGAGGGATGATCCTGGTCTTCTTGTTGTCACGAGCAGCATTGCCAGCCAACTCGAGAACTTCAGCAGCCAAGTATTCCATGACTGCGGCAAGATAGACCGGAGCTCCGGCACCGACGCGCTCGGCGTAGTTTCCTTTTCGGAGAAGACGATGAATTCTTCCAACGGGGAACTGAAGTCCGGCTCGGTTAGAACGAGTCTTTGACTTTCCCTTTACTTTGCCACCTTTGCCGCGACCGGACATGTTGAATTGGAGAGTTAACGAAACAGAGAGACGTTGAAAGAGCTGTGACTGAGTCACAAGTGATACATTTTTTACCCCGGCGTGCCTATTTATGCATTGTGGGATACAACTTGCGGGCCAATCACAGCGCTCCTACCGTCTGCTTGGTGCGATGGTGGGCAACCTCGTTGTAGCGTGTTCCTATTGGTGCGCTGGTTGGTATTCTCTCTCCACCCTCCTGGTCGGTTCAGTGCCCCGTTGGACTGGCGGCTCTTTTATCACTATCAAAAAAAAACTTCATTCAGGATTCTTCCGAAATTTCGTATAAACGTTCTTGGCACTAGGGTTAAAAGTTTTCTTCTCTGAAAAAAAAATTTCTGACGTTTGGAATTTGAGATATTTAAATTCGAATTTTTTATTTTTTCCACATCTAAACGCGTATAAATAAAAGTCGCGTTCTTTTGGTTTTTCATTGCAACTTTTTGACGAAACGTTACTTCAATTTACATGCGCTCCGATGGGAAAAATAAAAATTTGGAAATTAAATATCTCAAATTCTAAACGTCAGAAAGATTTTTTTCACAAGAGAAAACTGTTAGTTTTGGGGCCAAGAACGTTTATAGAATATGTTTATGTTTATAGCTGCGAAATCTACAAACAACACCTCAAAAGGATCCAAGCACGTGAACAAACCAAACATCAAAAGCCTCGAAACACTCAGGAGCATAACCAAAGCGAAATCGTTCATCACCAATAAAGAAATGAGAAAACTCACGGGAGCAAAAGAGCTACGCCATGACAGTTACACCGAAACAGCATCGTTTTATAATTCACACACAAATAATTTGCCAATACTCAAAAATATTTGTAAAATCACAAGAGAAAACGCGCCGTTCTCAATAAAATACAAATTGCCGCGCTAAGAACTGTGTATTGTGTAAAGAAATGCAAATAATTATGTAAATTACAAAAAAAGGACAAACTTTTCTGATGGGAATTTTTTTCAAATTTTTACCCAACCGACCCACGATCGAAGATGCAAAAGCACTATAGTAAAGGAAAGAAAACAACAAATAAACACAAAAACACATTCTAGTTCATTTCGCATAAATGACGAGGCAAAAAAAAAAAAATACACGTGACTACTGTAATAAACAATATTGAATAAAGAAATTTTGAAATCGAAAAAAATGCCATCACTCGACGCTTTACAGCGTATACTTTAGCGATCTTGTCTGGTTTAGGAACGTTTCTCGCATAAATTTCATCGAATTTGAATCTTGCAGTATCTGCCTTTAAAGAACTCGTTGTGCAATGCCTTGTCGTTAAATTCTTGCAGTCCAGCTACATTGGGGTTCATACATATATTCGATTTCAGATTGAGCGATGAAAATGATTTGGAAAAGATTGTTTCTACATTGTAAGATATTTTTTGGCCCTTAAAAGGGCCGGTTTTGTTTGGTTCGAGTGACTGTGGATGAGAGCATTTAACCGCCGAAGCCATAGAGGGTACGGCCTTGACGTTTCAATGCGTAGACGACGTCCATGGCGGTAACGGTCTTGCGCTTGGCGTGCTCGGTGTAAGTGACTGCGTCCCGGATAACGTTTTCAAGGAAAACTTTGAGAACACCACGAGTTTCTTCGTAGATCAAGCCAGAAATACGCTTGACTCCACCTCGACGAGCTAGACGACGGATCGCTGGTTTCGTGATTCCTTGGATGTTATCACGAAGAACTTTACGATGGCGTTTCGCTCCTCCTTTTCCCAAACCTTTTCCTCCCTTTCCGCGACCAGTCATGATTGCGATGCAGAAAAATTAGGAATCTTCACGTTCGAACTGCACGTCTCTACTGACCTTCTGGAGTTTCAGTCAGTGCTTATATAGAGGCTCATCGTTGATATCCCCTCTTCGTAGCCTTGGACCAATCAGCGCATACCGCGCTGTGCAGCGAGCAGACTCGCAGGCTGTGACGTCACACTGGATTCGTAACGATTTTTGGCTGCAGTAGTAAGCTGAACTTGATTTCGCTCCAATTCAACGCAACGTTTCGCTTTTCCAACAAGCCTATCCCGGCGACGACGCCAGAGACATTTTCTGAAAGATTACACCAAACAAAAAAAATTGGAGAAGAAAGTTTTATTGCCACCATAAATAGTATATACCTGGACTAATCCTCAGTCAACGACCATACCACGCTGAAAGCACCAGTTCTCGTCCTACCCCCGAAAGTTGGTTTTTATTTCAATCTTTTCCAACAAAAACACTCGTACAAATACACAAAAAACCGCACGTGAGTAATGCAATTGATGCACAACAAACACTCCATAGCTCGTGACTATTCTAATAAAAGTAGACAATGTACATAAAAATCCAACAAGTAGGTAAAACTTATAAAAATATAAGTGGGTACTACGTCTAGAAATAAGTTGTTATTGTTGTTAATATATTTTATATGCTAGGCTAAGCTAATGTATAAATGTAAATATAAGTGATTAAAACAGTTACAAAAAAACAAAAAGTTCTCGTCCGATCACTGAGGTTAAGCAGCATTGGGCGCGGTCAGTACTTGGATGGGTGACCGCTTGGGAACACCGCGTGCCGTTGGCTCTCATTTTTATGCCCACGAGTACAATTTTTTTTACATTTGTCTTATTGAACTAAAAACTAGTAGGCTAAATCTATTTTCATTGAAATTCAACGCAACATTTCGTTTTTAAAACACGCTTATTCCGCCNAACACTCCATAGCTCGTGACTATTCTAATAAAAGTAGACAATGTACATAAAAATCCAACAAGTAGGTAAAACTTATAAAAATATAAGTGGGTACTACGTCTAGAAATAAGTTGTTATTGTTGTTAATATATTTTATATGCTAGGCTAAGCTAATGTATAAATGTAAATATAAGTGATTAAAACAGTTACAAAAAAACAAAAAGTTCTCGTCCGATCACTGAGGTTAAGCAGCATTGGGCGCGGTCAGTACTTGGATGGGTGACCGCTTGGGAACACCGCGTGCCGTTGGCTCTCATTTTTATGCCCACGAGTACAATTTTTTTTACATTTGTCTTATTGAACTAAAAACTAGTAGGCTAAATCTATTTTCATTGAAATTCAACGCAACATTTCGTTTTTAAAACACGCTTATTCCGCCATCGACGCCGGAGCAACTTCTTTAAAGATTACTAAAAAAAAAAAAAAATCGAAGTAAAGACTCGACAGATGAATGAGTTTCATTGTAATTATAAATCGTATCCATAATTTTCTACTAAAAAACACAAATCCCATCCGACATCATTACGAAAGATCGTGGTTGGCCAATTTTATGTGCATTTGTCGAATCTTCAATCGTAGCCAAACAATTAGTGAAAAAGTGTTTCTACAGTAATCTTCGAACAGTCCGAAATGACATGATTTCTTGGAAAGATTCAAACACCCGGGTTAAAACATTTGACTGCTAGTATATCCCTCGAGTTGGACTCAGGTAAGGGTGTCTTCTGAGCTGTTGCGTCGTCGATCAAAAAGCTCGAATGATGCGCGCGCACAAATCAATGTCGAATTTTTCAAAGCATGCGCTCGCTGTGCGATAGGTTCGTGCGCAGGGGAAGACCGGGGTAAGGATGGAAAAAAATACACACAATTGATGAGTGGCTCGAGCGGGGCCGTGTCTGGTGCCGTGTGGCACCCTCGTGCAGTGCTGGTTATTATAAATAATAACAACAATAATTAGTATAGAAAAAGGAAAACAAAACGCGAATCACTGAGTTACGAAGGTTACTGAATAAATCGAGCATTTCGGTCTTTTTCGAAACTCGCCTGTTGCGGTTCGAAAAACTCTTCTAAAAAAGCATGAGAGCGTAAGATTTGACACGCCAGTACGGAAATTACTAATACATCTTCCGGATTAAAATCGCTCAATATGGACGAGAATTTGAGCAGAGGATACGTCCAACTGGGCAAAGCCAGAGGGATGAATGACTTCAAATTGAACAATGGTTTCAATCATCTTTCTCCACCGGTCGACAAGTGTAACTTTATCTATTTGGCACTCGTGCTCGCTGGTGTTGGCTTCCTCATGCCCTACAACAGGTTTCGTACACCAATCAACCATTTCCACTCGTTAATATCGTTTCATCTTACGTGAAATGAAATCTTTAGAGAGTTTGAGTTTTTTTCGATCGCACGAATTTCCTTGGCTTACTTTTCGTTTAGTTGTTTTTATTTTGGATCGGTGGGGTTCGATTACATTGTTCCGGATTGCTCGTCCTTTCCAGGGGACATTTGAAGTAAATTCTCATCAAACTACGTTTATTAATGACTTTTAGCAATTTTTCAAATTTTTCGCGGATAAAATTGTTTTTTCTCTCGATTCGATGTTTCAGTTCGTTCCAATTTTTTTTTCGACTTTTTATGACTCACAAAGACAGTCGACGATGAAATTCATGAAATATTTTCTTCCTCACAGTTTTATGATGGCGGTGGATTATTTCAAAGCCAGATATCCGGATACAACGGTGATATTTGACATGTCCGTGGTTTACGTGACTATGGCATTTTTTGCTGTTTTCGCCAACAACATTCTCGTCGAAACTGTCTCCCTCAACAAACGCATTACTTTCGGTAAAAAAGCATCCTATTGATCGAGTTTCTCTTTCTCTCTCTGTCTCTTGTTCTAAAAACTCGTGATATTAGTTGAAAAAAAAAACGAAGAATTCATGATTCCGGCAACGTTTTGTCACGTGGGTCACCTGATTCGTGTGACTTTGATAATCACGTTTGATCGCAGGATATTTGGTCTCGGTGGTGACACTGAATTTCGTCGTTATTTCTCAAATTTGGTGGGAAATGTTCGGCGTCGCAACCTCGTACACGATCAATTTGGTCGCAGTAGCAGTTGTTGCTGTCGGATGCACCGGTAAATATGAAACACTCTATTTGGTTTTTTTGGGATTATTAAAACATAAAAAACGTTTAGTCGAACGTATCGAACAAAATCTTGTTGGAAAAGATCGATATTTTTGTGCAATACGTTCGACTAAACGTTTTTTTTTTAATAATCCCAAAAATTGTGGCATTGCAACAAGAAATATTCTAGAAAGTCTCTTCGGAAGCAAACTTTTGTCGTTTCGATTGTAAATTTCGCTGACAATTCCGTTAGCAACGAAATAAACTGCCAAAATAACGAAAATTGGGAAATTATCGAAAAATATTTAGTTGAACGTATTCAACAAAATATCGACGATTTTTGACTAAATTTTATTTCCAGACGTTTTTTTTTTTTAATAATCCCAAAAATTGTGTCATTGCAACGAGAAATATTCTAGAAAGTCTCTCGGAAAGCAAACTTTCGTCGTTTCGATCGCAAATTTCGCTGACAATTCCGTTAGAAACGAAATATACCGCCAAAATAACGAAAATTTAGTTGAACGTATTCAACAAAATATCGACGATTTTTGACAAAATTTTATTTCCATTGCAGCTGTTTTTCGTACTTGAAACGAAGCAGATTTTTGTGTTACTATATTTTAATGCAATTGCGATTTCAGTTCAGCAGTCGAGTTTCTATGGGTACACGTCAATGCTGCCCAGTCGTTACACCCAAGCGGTTATGGCTGGAGAAAGTAAGTTTTGTCAGCCCAAATGATTTCCGTGCCGATCGTCTTTTTATTTTGAATTTTCAGTACGTTGTTAATTGTTGAAATTTTGTGTGACTGATGCGTACGTTTGGCTGGATGATGAATTATTGAGTAGATAAAAAGGAAAACGAATTGTAGGCGCTGCAGGTTTTTGGGTATCCGTCAACCGGATATTGACCAAGTCGTTAGTGAATGACGAGCGTGGCAACACGTCCATGTTCTTTTCGCTATCGATAATGACGATTATCATGTGCTCGGTGCTCCACCGGATCGTTCGTAAAACTGAATTCGTTCAGTTTTACGTGAATCTCTGTCAAGAGCGAAATCGAATTAGTCTCGAGCCATCCGAAGACGTGGGCCTGGTAAGTTTGCAAAGATCGAAAGCGAAAAACAGAATTCTCGGTTCAGGAATGAGATTGACTGATGATTAATTTTTGGACCGGATGTCCAGATGGATCCGTTGGATCAAACGGGCGACCCGAGCAAAGGCCAGTACGGTGTGTTGAAAATTCAAACGAGTCCTTTGGGGACCGACGCCGCTGGTGGCAGCACCGACGCGGCAAACGGTACGCTCGCAATTGAAAGCCTCCAACCAGAATTTTGCGTCGCTCGATCGTCATGAAGAACTGAACGAACGTGCTTTTCAGGTTCGGGACAGTACTCGGCGTTTTCGTTCAGCAATCCTGTTTACGAGCCAAGCGCCACAGCCAATAATCCATCGAGCAATAACGGTCCTACTTACAAAGTGGAGGACGTCGTCGTGATCCAGGGAACTTATTACAGAAGTCAAGGAAACAAACCTTGGGCTAGCATCAAAAGTACGAAGTCGAAGTTCCGAACGTTGCAATCCAACGAAATATATTTATTTTTGTGGACAATTTGTTTTATTTTTAAAATGATACGAATTTTTCGAGTGGATATACTTTTTTCGTCCCGAAAATCGATCGTTTCACGTTCGTTATTATATTTTGCATTTAAATAATTAAATTCGCCACAGAAAAAATGCAATTTCGTTGCATTCCAACGATGCAAACTTTAGCGTCATTAAAAAGTAACCAAACCCACGTCCACACTTTCTCACAAAAACAAAAAAACAAACAGAATCTATGAAATCGTTGAAAACGTTTTTTTACCAAATTTATTTGCAGGAGGAATGCTGGCGAGGCTCGAAGTTGCCAAACTAATATTTCCCTACATGGCGAGCATCGGAGTCGCTTATTTCGTCACTCTTTGTCTCTATCCTGGAATCTTGTCCGAAATAATATCTTGCAAGTTCGAATCGTGGATGCCCGTTATCCTCATGGCAGCGTTCAACGGAGCCGATCTCCTTGGCAAAGTATAAACTTCACTGATTCCTCCATTCTCGTAACATTATCGTTGGGCGATCTGTCGAACGCCAAGTCGCATATGCGACGAAGAGTAACGATCCATTTTCTTTCCAGGTCCTCGCATCGATTCCTTACGAATGGACAAGAACTCAGCTCCTCTATTTCTCCGGTGCTCGAGCTATTCTCATTCCACTTCTTCTTCTCTGTGCGATACCAAGGAGCGCGCCAATATTATCGGGCGAGGGATATCCCTTGCTTTTCTCCTGGTTACTCGGTCTGACCAATGGCATCGTCGGCAGTGTTCCCATGATCCAAGCACCCAGTAAAGTGCCCGAACAGTACCGTGAACTCGCCGGTAATGTTCTGTTTTTTGACTCATCGGAAAAAAAAACCCAAATCCATTGAGAGATAAATAATTTCGATTAACGAGCCCAACTAACATTTTTTCGAAGCAACGAAATTTCTGATCCATCAGCTTATAAATTCTCGGAGAGAATTCTATTTTCAAAATTACTTCGCTGCCATAGTTCCCTGCTACCATATCGTCCCTCTGAGGAATTTTAGCGAAGACGTAATTATTTTTCATCTGAAATTGGGCCAAAAATGTCAAAATTTGACAAAAAATGTCAAAATTTGACAAAAAATGTCGAAATTTGACAAAAATTGTCAAAATTTGACAAAAAATGTCAAAATTTGACAAAAAATTTCAAAATTTGACAAAATTTGACAAAAATTGTCAAAATTTAATAAAAAATGGCAAAATTTGACAAAAAATGTCAAAATTTGACAAAAAATGTCAAAATTTGACAAAAAATGTCAAAATTTGACAAAAAATTTCAAAATTTGACAAAAAATTTCAAAATTTGACAAAAAATTTCAAAATTTGACAAAAAATTTCAAAATTTGACAAAAAATTTCAAAATTTGACAAAAAATTTCAAAATTTGACAAAAAATTTCAAAATTTGACAAAAAATTTCAAAATTTGACAAAAAATTTCAAAATTTGACAAAAAATTTCAAAATTTGACAAAAAATTTCAAAATTTGACAAAAAATTTCAAAATTTGACAAAAAATTTCAAAATTTGACAAAAAATTTCAAAATTTGACAAAAAATTTCAAAATTTGACAAAAAATTTCAAAATTTGACAAAAAATTTCAAAATTTGACAAAAAATTTCAAAATTTGACAAAAAATTTCAAAATTTGACAAAAAATTTCAAAATTTGACAAAAAATTTCAAAATTTGACAAAAAATTTCAAAATTTGACAAAAAATTTCAAAATTTGACAAAAAATTTCAAAATTTGACAAAAAATTTCAAAATTTGACAAAAAATTTCAAAATTTGACAAAAAATTTCAAAATTTGACAAAAAATTTCAAAATTTGACAAAAAATTTCAAAATTTGACAAAAAATGTCAAAATTTGACAAAAAATTTCAAAATTTGACAAAAAATTTCAAAATTTGACAAAAAATTTCAAAATTTGACAAAAAATTTCAAAATTTGACAAAAAATGTCAAAATTTGACAAAAAATGTCAAAATTTGACAAAAAATGTCAAAATTTGACAAAAAATTTCAAAATTTGACAAAAAATTTCAAAATTTGACAAAAAATGTCAAAATTTGACAAAATTTGTCAAAATTTCCGCGATTCCCGATAGAGTACGAATGTTTCTCGCTACGATGACACAATTTGTGGTCTTATTAAAAAAAACGTTTATCGAACAAAAAATCGATCTTTTCCAACAAAATTATTTTTTCAGTGTTTACATGATTTTTCGATGACGAAATTTGTTTGCGATTTTGTTACAGGCAACATCATGACTTTGTCGTACACCACCGGTTTGGCGATCGGCTCGGTGTTGGCGTATGTTCTTGACGCTTGTCTAGGGCCGGTAGTTCAGGTCAAAGATCTGTGTGCAAATTTGTCGAAAGTCTCAGCACCACTGGGCAACGTGACGGTCGAAGTTTTGACTACAATAGCGAAAGTGGCGGTCGATGCGGTAACTAAGCTTCCGAATGTAGAGACGATAACGACGACGACGACGACGACGACGACAGCGTTAGTAACGGCGTTGACAACGCCTCTAGCGATCAACAGTACCTTGTCGCTTCTCGGCACCGGAATAGTCAATGCAACGAGCACAGCCTTACCAAAAATCCTCGCGAATGCCTCGTCAACGATCAGTAATTCGATATTACAACATTAGGCTCGCGATTTTTAATTCCCAAAGAATCCTGACCTTTCGTTCGTTGGTTTTCATTGGATTGGCCTTCCTCGGTCGCACGCGGGGTCAGAATGACTCGGGGCGACCCGATTGGCGTGTCACGGTAAAAAATGTGTCACCGCGGAAGGTTAATGCGTTGAAATAATGCTGGAAACTCTTGGGATTGAAGCCTCTTGCCCCATGAAATCTGTGACTTCCGCGAAAGGTGCGCAGAGACGAAAAAATGAATTGTGCGCATCGTTACGAAAATACGAGGTCCCTATCCGAATGAGCAGCAAAAATTCATATCAAAAGAAATTTAATCCGTTCCGTGGAACAGACGATGTTGATTTTTCTTACTCATTGCCACGAGATCATGGAACTTAATTCGTGACCCCGTGGAATGCCATTTCTTTCAATTTCTATCTCGACACCTCAGACCCTAGCGGCAACAACTATCGGGTGTTTTTTTTTTTCGTCTTGTCAGAGTTTTCAGTTACTGCTTGTGATTTTTCTGCATCATGTACATATATATAATAAATATGTTGAAATGTACTTAGCTGTTGCGGTTGAACACGAGGCGCGAGGGGTAAATATTTTTAACGTCATTGTCTGTAAGAATAATTGAGAAATTAAGTGAGCGTTATTAAATGAAATAAATGTCAAATGTTTGTCCCTTTTCTCGAGTTTTTATTATTATCATGCAATTATTTTAGGCTTCGTTGGAACACTTGGTAAGAAATCTTTCCGCGTGAGGGCGCGACTCGGTATCACGTGATTTTGAGATCGCGATAGAAAAAGTTGCAATTTTAAAAATTGAATATTTGCCACGAGGTTCCATCGATTGCAAAAAGCTCCCGTCAGCGCAATTTTGCCATCGTCCTACGTACGCTGACGGAGCCTTTTTGCGATCACTCAAACGACATCGAAGAATTTTCATTTCGAAAACTCGAAGTGAGGCTCGGTGACATCACCGAAGGATATGGATCAGTCGCTTCACCTCGAATTTTCAAAATGACAATTCTTCGATGTCGTTTGACTAATCGGAAACAAAGCTTCGTCAGCGTGTGCAGGACGATGGCAAAGATGCGCTGACAAGAGGTTTTTTTTTTACTGGTCAAACCGTGTCGAAAATATTCAATTTAGAAAATTGCAGCCCTCGCACTCACAATGGCGAAACAGCGACTGATCCCTAACCTCAAGGACCTCGGGATTCGAAGGATCATGTATAATAAAGACACAAAGTTTGGCAATTAATAATTTATATATATTTCATTGTACATCGTGTATATAATACGTATATGCATATACATACATACATTCCGTCGCAAGGCATATATAATAATCGTAAGATATAGGCAACGGAGAAGAGCCTCTAAGAACGCCGCGGCTCAACCGTATTTTTGGCAAGAAACAATAACTCAAAATTATGCAGATAAAAATGCGACTACAGCGACTCAGATATCGTGACTGCGCATGCGCAAATATTTTCAGTTGGAAATTTCCATCTTTACATAGTTTTTTTGTTGTTGTTCGTTTGACCAATGACGATTCTTTATGGACTACGACCTTATTTCTCGTTATTTACAAATGATAGACCTGCTATTTATCATACACGTAAGTATAAGTACCAATCAAAATGACTAATTAAAAAAAAAACAAAAAAACAAAAAAACAAAAAGGGGCAGCGAATCCAAAAGCCAATTTTGAAGGTTCGTTTGGCTTTTGGAGCAAGAAAAAAGGCGGGAAACGCCGATCGAACCGAAACTTTGAGTTTGGAAACCGCCAGGGGTAACTTTTGACCTTCGATTATCTTGTCACCATGATAAATCGCCTGAGACGATCCAACACTCCGAAAGAAAATATTTATCGTCCGGAGGAATGTTCAAAACACTTTGGCCTCTGGTTCAGTTGATTTTACAACGTTACAGATTGTCTCGGGGACGAGCCAGTCATTTGAGATATTTCGCGGCCCAATCGGTTCTTCCGTGGATCCCACCGCTCGGTCTCGAACTCAAAACGCTGCCGAACAAGTTGGTCTGCATCGTGGACTTGTTCATCGTTTCTGAATGCAAAAATTTCGTTTTTAATTTTTTTCATTTGATTGTTTTTTTTATTTAAATTTTAATTTTAATTTTTTATTTTTCGCATCTGAACGCATGCGAATTGAAATCGCGTTCCTTTTTATGCAACATTTTAACGAAACGTGACTTCATGCGTTTAGATTGAAAAAATGAAAAAAATTAGAAATTTAATTTCTCAAATTCTAAACGTCAGAAAATTTGTCTTCATGGGAGAAAATTGTTAGTTTTGGTGCAAAGAACGTTTATACAAAATTTGGAAAGAACCCAAAATAAAGTTAAATAAATAAAAATTGTAAATTGCGATTCTGCCCTCGTTCCGATCGCTGGACAGTATTTTTTTCTGATTTCTATTATTCCCACGTGCCATTCCGCAGCGGGAGAATTTCTTGAGGAGCAAATGAAGATTTTTATCAACTTACTAGGGTTTTGAGTACCGTAGACACTCGGATAAGGCAAGCGTCCATTTTGCTCAGCGATGTATCTATTTCGTGCGAGAAAATGCTGACGAGTTTGAGTCTCGATGTTGTCTCGGGCTCCCCAAAAAGTCTCAGTCATCAGATCGTCGGTGAACTTTTCCCCAGGCATCTGAGCACCAATGCCATTCCCTAAAACTCGTACTCGGCCAGCATCCCCTTCGCCATTTCTAAAATAACACCAGCACCGAAAAAAACACGTGCTCGATTTAGCGGTAGAAAAATATATTTTTATTTATTTTTCGTACACGATCGAAAATACAAAATTCAATGGATATTCCCTAAAGACGAGTCGTGCTGCTCGATACACGGAATTTCGTAAAAACCGAAAAAAGCGCGGGAAAGAGTTTCCGAAACGTTTGCAAGAGTCTCGAGTATCGTGAGGAAAATTGTCTTTAACGCAGACGCACCAAAGTTTGCTATTCGTTTCTCCAACGAAATGCTTCCGGTGACGAGAACAACGAGCGCCCATATTAAGCGAAGAATATTTTTTATTATTACGACGCAAATTTCACACGCTTTCTGCCCGAAATCCGTGAAAAAATTCGCGCAGTTCAGTGTCGCGTTAACGGAGCTCTCTATCGATCGAATAATTGCTCTTCCGACTGAGAGAAAGTTTCGGCCACGACTCGATTCGTTACTCGGTTTTTTAGGCTCGAGTCTCGTGAAGAAATAACGAATTTTTTGGGCGAAGGTAACGCCCAAGGAAATGAATGAATCGCGCAGATTTTTCGGAACGAGATCGCAACAGCCGAGCAGACATGCCAGTGCAACAATGATCCAAGCAATGAGGAGGATCCGGGGAAGGAGATTGCGATATGTTCGATACCTGGATGAAAGATTTGTGCTTTGGCCTGCGACGTACCGGGCCACACTGAGATAGTGTTGTTTAGCAGAAACTTTTCGACTGTTTTTCAAATTCGTTTGCGACTGATTCCAACTTCTCGATGATTGTCTTTCGTTCCAAGCTGCTGGCGTTGCCCAATTGGTGCCCAAATCTTTCGGGATCTCGATCAAGGCGCTTTTGTTTTCGTTCCAATTTACACGATTCTCCTTGTAAAGCCGACTCGACAAAAGTCTCGCTGGCTGTTGGTTTTCCGTCACCAATTTGCTTCTAAACACAAAATCAAAACAAACGCACCAAAAATTTATTAAACTTTTTAACGTCCGATCGATGCGGAGCCTTTCGAAAAAACGAGTCAGTCGCCGAGCCTCACTTCGAGTTTTCAAAATGAAAAATCTTGCATGTCGTTTGACTAATCACGAGAAGGTTCCGTCAAAAAAAGCCACTGTCAGCGCATTTTTGCCATCGTCCTGCACACGCTAACGAAGCTTTGTTTCCGATTAATCAAACGACATCGAAGAATTGTCATTTTGAAAATTCGAGGTGGAGCGACTGATCCATATCCTTCGGTGATGTCACCGAGCCTCACTTCGAGTTTTCGAAATTAAAATTCTTCGATGTCGTTTGAGTGATCACAAAAAGGCTCCGTCAGCGTACGTAGGACGATGGCAAAAATGCGCTGACGGGAGCTTTTTGCAATCGATGGAACCTCGTGGCAAATATTCAATTTTAAAAATTGCAACTTTTTCTATCGCGATCTCAAAATCACGTGATACCGAGTCGCGCCTCCACACGGAAAGATTTCGTACTAAGTTATTCAACGAACCCTAAAATATTGGCAAAATCTTCTTCGTCCCATTTCAACGAATTGTCTCTTTTGCGATTGTTGTGGTTGAGCAACGGGAGAACCGGTTGCTGTTGAGGTTGGATTATCACTTTATTGTCAGTCGATCTCGAGTTGTTGTCGTTCTCATTGGCCTCCTGTCGCACGTACTCGTAGAGAGGTCCCGTGGGCGGGATATTTACTTTGTTCATTATCAGTTCGCGCTGAGCGTTCACTCCTATTCGTTTACTGCTGACGCCCCGGGGCCCTCCGACTTGAAAATACGGATATCTGTTGGTCGAAGAATCGCAAGGGCGTTATACTCAATCGGCAAATTCCGGGGACGGGGCATAAGAGTGAGAACAAAAAATGTAACCTAAGAGACTGTTGGGCACTGGGCCGTTTTATTGGATTCCATTGCAGCATGTCTTCCATGAGCTCGATCGCTTCGTGGCTTGCGTTGGGAATCAAATCTTTCAAGGGGATTCTACTCATTATCGGAAACTTGAAGTTCATAGCGGCTGCGAGTTGATAACCTTCCGGCCAATCGTCTTTCTCGGGGGTGCCAATCACTGAACAGATTTTGAAAATTTCATCGATTTCACTCTTGCCCGGAAATAGAGGTCGGAAGGTGTACAACTCCGCCATTATACAACCAACTGCCCAAATGTCGATGGGACTGTTGTACGTTGTCGAGTGTAATAAGACTTCGGGTGCTCGATACCTGCGCAGAGTCATTTCATCATCATTCGTTTCACTTTGACCCTTCGAGTGCACGGATCTTACGAGTGCATATTGGGTCAATTTGACCCGAGGGATTTCAAAAATCATCATTCATCATATTTATTTTTTGACGAAAAGAAAATGGAATGCAAAACAATTGATAAAAAAAAAAAAAAAAAATTAAATTGNAAAAAAAAAATTCGGGTCAAAATGACCCAGTGTGTACTCGAAGGGTTGAGATACCACCGCTGGATCATGATACTGATGATAACTCACCATCTTGTCGATACGTAATCCGTATACGGTGGCCGTGAACGAATTTCACGAGCCAAACCAAAATCCGCTATTTTAACGAGTTCAGGGCCCATGCATAACAAGTTTTCGGGTTTCATGTCACGATGAAAAAAGCCATGTTTGTGCATGAAAGCCAAGCCTTGAAGTACCTGATAAACCATGTTCCGGATTACAGGCTCTGGGAAGAGTTTGGACCTTAAAAATCGTATGTTTTTTATTTATGAGGATTTTGGAATTATAATTGAAAAGATTTGGAAGGATCTATCGAAGTTTTGGGACCAACTGACCGATCTTTCATAAGTTGATAAAGATTCTCCTTCATGTATTCAAAGACGAAGTACAGAACGTCATTCTCGCGGATGACTTCTTTTAATTTGACGACATTGGCATGGCTCAGCTTCTTCAATGACTACGGAATCAAAAAAATTATTTTACTCTTCTGAAATCGATAAATATGGCGGCCGCTGGCAAGCCAACAAGCTGGCACGAGCTTCGACCGATCAGGAGTCTGTGGTACCAATTTCTGCCGTTTATTACGCAGCCATTTCATGCAGATGGCGCGCCATCCGTTTTCCCATTCGTCGCGCAATCGCGATCTCCGACTACGAATAATTTTTTCTATTTTTTTCATTTTACCTTGACCTCCCGAAGGTTCATGGCTTCTTCCCACGAGTAGTATTTCCTCTTCATCCGTTTGATAGCGACTTTTTCACCGGTGTCGATTCTTTCGCCCAGTACAACGGACCCGAAAGTCCCATCGCCCAGCTGGTTTAAGGTTATGTACCGGTTCATCGTCATTCGCGCTCTTTCCCGCCAATTTCCAATCGCGAATTTTTCTTCAGCGAACTAACCTCGCACGCCACTTCAGCCCGAGCGCAATTTTTCTATTTAATTCCGTCATTACACTCTGCGAACAAAATTCGGTCCTAGAAAAACGCTTAGGACTGGATTTTCTTTCGAAAAAATAGATTTTCGCTTTCTCAGTATTCGGAAGTTCCGCCATGACGTAGAGAACTCGCTCCTTCGCGACGCGAACCGCGAGAGAATCGGAAACTACGAAATTTCGGCCAAGGAAAGCAGACGCGATACTTTAATAATGAAAATGCGTTTCCATGTTTTATAATCGATGAGACTCTTCCTGGCTGCGTGTCCATGAAGCGACCAAACTTTCTCGTTAGTATTATATTCTCTCTGTAGTCTCGTACACCGCGCGGCGTTATTATTACACGCCGAACGAACGACTCACGTTGGATTTTATTAATGATTCATAAGTGGATATAGAACGAGGTACACTCGCAGTGTGTATTGACTGGGCGCCTAACGTCCGACGTTAATCACATTGCAAGGGACCTCCCGTTCCACTTTTTTATTCTTCATTTCCTCGAACCCATAATTACGACAGTGGGTCAATCGCACGTTGGAACGTTCGTGACCCAAAACAAAAAATCTAGATTCGCGATTCGCGTCAAGGTTAACGAGGAACCATTTTTTTTGCTTGACAAAAATCTTAAATTTTCATTTTCATAATTCCATCAACAAAACAAAATTAAAGTTAAAAAAAACTACGAATTACGCTTGACAAAAATATGAAATTTTCATTTTCATAATTCCATTAAACACGAAAAAATGATCGTTTTTATTTTTTCAACAAAATCGACACGTTCTTCAACTTTTGCAAAAACTACGAATTGCGTGTTTGACGAAGAGTTGGAAAAGCGATCGGAATCGAAAGGAAACACGTCTGTGTCTTGAAAAGTTTTTTTTTCTTAATTTCGTAGAAATCACGAGAATTTTGTAATTTTTTTTGAAAACGATCGAGTTGATTTTTAGGCTAAAAATGGTCGATGCTTGACCAAAGGAAATCGAATTTCGAGCATGATATTTCACTGCACTTTGACTTGGCTTTCCGGTCGGGGGAATAAAAATGTTTGGTCGAACGAGTCGATGAAGCTTAAAAAGCGAAAATACATCGAGACAGAAAGGACTATCGAGGGTTTTATCGATTTAATAATTAGCTCATACACAGAGCCTCAGGATCGAGTGAAAATTTTAACAACACTGCATAATGAGAGCGATTGCTCGAACCGAGAAACTCGGAGGAACGAGGAGGACGTTAAAAGCGAAGGGTTGGCTACGTCGTAGCTGCGATAAACTTGAAATCGTTGTACAGCAGCGAGCAATGAGAATTCTCTTGGTGCCTTGAATCTGTATTTTCTTACGTTCGCATGCGAAAGTTTAACGAGCCTATTTTGAGAGTTGCTGACACGCGAGGTTATGGATTTTCTTTTTACGCGTTGCGGAATGTTCGAAAACGTCTTGTTCCACTTGGGCATGCAAAGGGTCGGCGAGGTAAATGACACTCGGCGAAAAAATCACATTTTCGATGTAAATCGCGAAGGACATCCGGCGTGATTGGATTTCGGGCACTCGGAAGGAAGGAAAACATGGAAACGAAATCGAACAGGAACACGAAACGCGATATTCGAGGAAAATAAGCTCGCGATCTCGTCAGTGCGGAAACGAACCGAGAACTTTTTTTAACTTTTTTCACAGACTCACAAACATTTTGCAACTTTCTCATCAACTTTTCGGATGAAAGTTTCTTTTACTTACGGAATGAAATACAATTTACCCGGAGGATTCGAAGTACCTTTTTTTGTTGTCTTTCCAAGCGGCCGTCACTGACGGAACTGTCGTCGTCGCGGTTCAGCCATATTTACATGTAACCATGACAACGAACCTACAAACTCGCCGCTTCTGGCAACAAACACGAGCAACCATATGGTGTTTAAGGGCCTCTATAGGGCAATCGATGTTACTCGAGAGTCATGACCTTGAAGATTGTTTACATATACGTTCCTGGGCTATCGGATAATTAAGATAATTATGTTGATACACGTGTCGGTCGGAATAATTAATAGAATTCGTGCCAGGCGATTCGATAAGCAAAATGGCGGAGAGGAATGTATTATCCAGAAAATACAAAAAAATTCTCTTCGTGAAGAAAAATCGTGAAGTTTACGAGATTCCTTGATAATTTTTCTTCAGCAATTCAAATTCGTGGTGAAAATAACCAGGAGCCAAAAAATCGAACCAAAAACCATTTTCGTTCGATTTTTTCGATTTTCGGTTTTCGGTTTTCGCAAAAATAAACGTACTCGACATTCCATTTATTTTTTTATTTCCATTTTCTTCAAATATGTTACAGTGTCAATAAAAAAAAAACGTTGCAGACACGCGAAGACGATCATGTTTTCGGCAGCGCGACCGCAAGGACTCCAGGATCCCAGAAACACTTTTGATTTTTTTTTTCATCCTGGAACAGCTCGCTTCAAATCATCTGAATCGGTTTTTTACCGCATTGGAGCTTTCATGATCTGTTGAAAAAAAAAACTATAAAGAAAATACGAAGTACAAATTTATACACAATATTTTTTACAAAATTTGCAAAAAAGTCGTTCAGGGATTTTTCGAAAAACTAAAATTTTCATAAAATTCGAAAAAAAAAATCAACCGATAGTAAAAATTGAGAAAATGGCTACGAGCTTCAAATCCAAACTCCAAAGACCCAAGAAATTCCAAAATAAATTTACGCACGTAAGAAAAAATAAATAAATAAAAAAAAAAAAAAANAAAAAAAAAAAAAACGAAAAAAAATAATTTCATCGGAAAAATTCAAATGCAAATATGTATCGAATTACGTGCGTTGAATATTTATCTCTCGACTCACCTGCTTCACGGTACGAGCAGCCTGCCTTAGCTGAGAATATAAAAAGCATCCTCTTGTTATTTTTTTCCCATTTTTTGCTTTTGATTTTCGCGTCAGTTCCATTTTAAAATATTTACCTCTCGAGTCACAGTGGTCGTCGCATCCCTTACGAGCTGTGGAGTGGATAAGAAAAATGTAGGATAAAAGGAAGTGCATTTAAAGTATGGAACGTTGTGTAGGTTGGATCGAATGTTTACCTTTCGAAGCTCTTCCGAAAGCTTGAAATTTGGGAGTGCCAGTTGCTGTGAATTAATAAAAAACATCGAGTGATTCGCCATTTTATTTTTTATTCGTAAAAAATTTTTCTTCGTTGGGCGGATTTTGTTCGATACGTTCGAGCAAACGTTTTTTTTCAATAATCCCAAAAATTGCGTCATCGCAGCAAGAAATATTCTAGAAAGTCTCTTCGGAAGCAAATTTTGATCGTTTCGATCGCAAATTTCGCTGACGATTCCGTTAGAACCCAAAAATACTGCTAAAATAAGGAAAATTTTGAAAATTTCCAAAAATATTTAGTTTATCGTGTTCAACAAAATATCGACCATTTTTAACCAAATTTTCTTCCCACTGTGTCCAATGGAACGCTCAAAAAGACACAGGGACACTCGTTCGGGAAAAAAACACTCGTGGAAAAAAAAATTGGTCCATTTTCTATGCTAATTTTGGGTGAAAATGTTTACCTCGTTCATCGCCTCGGATATCGCGTTGGGTAGCGCTTCCACTAGACCCTTTATGAACTGGAATAAAAAAATTGAAAAATTGTGTAATATTCATATTTTTTCTTCACGAGTCACGGTGCCGATGAACGAACGATTGCAAAATATCGAATTACGATTTTCTACGTAGATTTATACACTGAAACCAAAATTTTGTTGAAAAAGGTGGAAATTTCGTTCGCTACGTTCGACTAAACGTATTTTTCGATTTTTAACAAAATTTCATTTCCAGTGTAATCGCCATTTCTGTACGAAATTTTGTTTCAAATTATTTCTCGACGTTCGGCGTAAGTGAAAAATAAAAGATGAACCAGCCCCTTAATTTTTGTTCGTAAAAAAAAAAACAAAAAATAAAAAGAAAACACGATTAGAAAGTATTTACCGCTTCGATCATATCGCTTGAGATCTTGAGTCCAACCGCCGCCATCTGTGGAAAAAACAAAAAATCGTCAATCCAAAGAAAAAGGAATAAAAATTTTTTTGAATTTATTTTTCGCTTTTATATTTTTCGTGCATTTTATTTGCTATGTTGTTTTTTTTTTATACTCACTGCTGCAGACTCTTCGCTTATCGTTTGGATGCCATCATCGATCGTAGCCTGTAAGTAACGAAATGAAAATCATTGGGAAAAACGCTAAAAAGCAAAAATCTACATTAGGATGCATTTGCGGAGCTTTTATTTTTTCATTTCCTCAGCAGTCGGTACTCACGCCCTCAGAACTGTCCCGTTCGAATTTCGACACGACCGGGTTCGCCTAAACGGAAGCAGAACAGAATGAACCAGTTGAAACGATTTATTTACGTTCGAGATTTGGAGCGATCGGGATGAAAAGGTCGAAGTGACTTACTCGAGTGAGCACGCAGCCCAAAATCGCGACGAAGCAGATTTTCCAAACCATTTTCCGAAAAATAAAAATTCTCCAAGTAAAAAGATCCAACTCGGAAGATTCCAAAGGCGGCTTGTCATTGTCGGAGAGAGAAATTGAGAATATTGTGAATTTGAAGAACAAGAAAAAAAAAATAACGTTCGGAGACTTTTGTAACGATTGCTTACCGATTCGCAAAGAACTGGGAATAAGAATCGATGATAAGAAAATATAATTTCTCGAGACAATACAGTCGGAATTGCCGCGACAGTAATTTGATTAAAAAAAAGCTGTTCCTGGTCCTTTTTATACGCGTAAACGTTCAGCCACCGAAGCGAAAAATGTCATAGGCGTGGTTGGCGAGATAATAGTTGGGAAGAGAGTTCGTACACGAGAAAGAAATAAAATACAAGACACAAGTGGTCGTATCAGCATTGTTATGTTTTCCTGAAAAGCAGGAGCCCCGCAGTGTCTGGAGACTGGAGCATAAGGTTTGCTTCGATTTCGTAAATTGTGTTTCCTCAAACTTTTGTCCTCGTCGATTGACACACGACCGATCATTCATGATCAAATTTGAGCCACACCGCGCGTGACTTCTATTTGATGATTACGAGCGAATTTGCTCGTTTCGAAAAGTACACGTGTTTACGTCGTTAGGTCGATGTGGACGACGTGCTGCTGCGATCATTGAGCTCCGCTGTTCCATTAAGACTCGTGAAAAATTTAAGGGCCAATTTTTTCCTTTTTTTTTTTTTAGAAGCGAATAATTATTTTCTGGAGAATCAAATGTGACGCAAGTGTCTAGAGAAATTGAAAAATACCAGCTGCGCAGGTGTACGCGTTTTTCTAACGCGCCCCGCAAGTCGTAATCGCCTTCGACACACTAAATCACCTGACCGACTGTCCAATCAGATACTTCCTTACAATGGACTCAATCAACGTTTCTATTTCGTACTCGAAATTGAAAAGATTATCGAAAGAATTGTCATTTTTTTGTCTGATTAAAAAATTACGTTATTTTTTATGATTTTCGACGTACGACAATTTTTTTCTTTTTTTTTTTTATCAATCGAGCAGAAAAAATTGGTATGACGACAGCGAGACAACTTTTTCCGGCTCTGCTCATGGAACTCATAAGGAAATATTAGCTCCGCAGATCTATTCACTCTCCAGTTTGTTGGCATCCAATTAAATTTCGTTTCGTCGATGAAAAAAATGTTGAAAAACGAAAAAAGCAAACCGGATGATTGAATGATTATCGAAAAAGTTTTAGAAACGTTTTTTTCTTCGTTTTATAAATTTTCTCACGA
This sequence comes from Hyposoter didymator, assembly GCA_037952995.1. Lineage (NCBI taxonomy): Eukaryota > Metazoa > Arthropoda > Insecta > Hymenoptera > Ichneumonidae > Hyposoter > Hyposoter didymator. The sequence continues at coordinate 8,973,411 of JBAJMU010000008.1, forward strand.
TTTTAGAATCCAGAATTTTCGTCGTTATGGAAAAACGTACGATTTGACGTAATTATTGGACGCAGTCGGGATTTTGTGGTAAAGAGAATTTTCGCGTTCGCTACACAGACCTATTTACTCTCCAGTTTGTTGGCAACCAATTAAATTTCGTTTCGTCGATGAAAAAATGTTGAAAAAAGACAAAACGCAAGCCAGATGATTGAATGATTATCGAAAAAGTGTTAGAAACGTTTTTTTCATCGTTTCATAATTTTATCACGATTTTGCAATGAAGAATTTTCGTCGTTATGGAAAAACGTACGATTTGACGTAATTATTGGACGCATTCGGGGTTTTGTGCTGCAGAGAAGATCCGCTCATTGCATTGAAATCGAGCCTCGGTCCGGAGTCAGTGCGGACGTTCGCGAGATTCGCTGGTAAACAACTTTCTCGATGTTTGCGAAATGGCATACGATGGAGAAAAATAAATAAGGAGAAATATTTGGGAAACGAGGCTGTAAAATTTAATTACAAATCGTTTTGTGCTATTCGAACAGTTTCTATAAAAAGATATTGTCTTTAAATATGCGATACAACGTACAACAATTGACTCGTTTGTTTTTTTCTTCTTCTTTTATCTCAACAAAAAAGTTAACATTTTTCTCGATTGGAAGTATCGTTCGGGGTTGCCCATCTAACTGAGTATATCTACTATCACTTTTTTCAAACTTTTCAATCTTTCTTTTTCTTCGTAATCCTTATTCAATGTCCTTTCCATTTTTAATCGTAAACGATAATACGAATAAAAATGGCGGATTGTTTATGTAAAATGCGGATAAATATGCTTGATTGGTATTTTGTTGCTGCTAAATATTTTTATGTGGAGAAGAAGCCAGCAGAGCGGAACAGACGTGAAAAAAATGGAATTTTCACTTTTTACAGATTTGAAAAATGTCATTTTTGAAAATTTTTCGCTTTTGAGTCAGAAAAAAATGAAATTTTCACTTTTTTCGGAAGCTCTTGCACGCTTTGCTCGCCAGAGGCTAGGAGAACGAGACAGACGTGAAGAAAATGGAATTTTCATTTTTCTCAGATTTGAAAAATGTCATTTTGGAAAAATTTGGCATTTTGAGTCAGAAAAAAATGAAATTTTCACTTTTTTCGGAGTTTCTTGCCCGCTTTGCTCGCTAGAGGCCAGGAGAACGAAACAGACGTGTAGAAAATGGAATTTTCACTTTCCTCAGATTCGAAAAATGTCATTTTTGAAAAATTTTCGATTTTGAGTCAGAAAAAAATGAAATTTTCACTTTTTTCGAAGTTTCTTGCCCGCGATGCTCGCCTCTCTCTTTCGTGTATATCGTCCATACATATATATACATATGTAAATCTATAAAATGTACAAATTAATCGATTAGCCACTGCGGCGAGTCTTTTGCACGCGTTCTCTAAAGTTTCAAGAATTCTTCAATCTTTTTTCTTTTTCATAAGACTATATTTACAAAAAATCGCAGCAACTTTTATTTCGGCGAGTCGCACCAAATTCTTTATCGCCTGAGCATCAAAATCGTACGATAACGGTTGTTTGTTCGATTCAATTTCACACGACGACTCTTGCCAACGATCGACAGTTCGAAGAGTCGAGATTCCAAATCTCAAACTGTTGAAAACGAAAATAATTATTTCCAATAGTAATTAAAGAATCACAGGAAAGAAAATGGTGTAGTGAGGAAAAATCCAGCGTCTCGAGAAATGTTGAAAATTCATAAAAACTCTGGAGCACGCTCCAAAAAAACGGTCGAAACATAAAAAAAAATTTGTTTTTTTTTTGTTTTTTCTCAATTTTTCCAAGTTCGTTGATTAATAAATTGATTCTAATTGATTAAATAAACCGCGTACGTTTTGCTCGGGCCTGTAAACGCTAAAAAAACGGCCAATCGCGAAAAATCGTACGAGGGAAAAAAATTGATTTAAAATTTCGAGGGAAAATCGTGAATTTCGAGGGCGACGTAGAGAAAAAATAAAAATAAATATAAAGATATGTGAGCAGTCGTTTGAATGTTGGAAAAGTGGGGCTTCCGGTTACTCGAACTTTGTCCAGTTCTGTTGGGATTTGATGGTCGTCGGAGCGAAGGAATTACCGAACGGATCGTCTCGGATGGACTCAATTTTTTGGTTGCTTCGCTCACAAGGAGCGGATTCTTGTTTGGAGGTCGTCGAGGTCGAGGTTGAGGCTCCGTTGGCAAGGCTGAATTTGTTGAAATCGAGGCCGTACTCTTGGAGCAAATCAAAATCGCGCAGAGTCTCGTTAGTCCCGTGAGCGAAAAGCTGGTGATCGTTGCTTTTGTGCTTGGGCAAAAAGTACGGATACAGAGGGTTGCTCAGGCCCTCAGCCATCTGCGGTATGTGCAGCGATTGTGTCATTTGCTTGGGGTCTCCGTACGACGACGAATTCGACCACAAAAGCGGATTGAACTCGTCCTCGCTGTTGATCGAGTCGAGCCTTATCAAATCTTGCTGCACGGGCGCTGAAGTCTGAAAATTTTATGGTCGTTGACGAATAACAAGCGAAACTGAGAAATAAATTATTCGTTGATGCACTGAAAACATAATCTTTTTGAAAGAGATCGATATTTTGTTCGATACGTTCAACTAAACGTTTTTTTCGAATAATCCCGAAAATTGTGTCATTGCAACAAGAAATATTCTAGAAAGTCTCTTCGTACGCAAACTTTTGTCGTTTCGATCGCAAATTCCGCTGACAATTTCGTTGGAAACGAAATATACTGTCAAAATAACGAAAATTGGGAAATTATCGAAAAATATTTAGTCGACCGTATTCAACAAAATATCGACGATTTTTGACTAAATTTTATTCTCAGTGTGGTGTCGACAGGGCCAAGGTTACGGAAACGTGGCAAAAATGGAATCTTCGTGTTCCATGATCTTGGCAGTGCGAGTAAAAAGCCCCAATGAGAGTTTGACGAATCTTGTTCGTTGCCAAACGAAAAAAAATGAGAAAAACGTAAAAAAAAAGTGAAGGAAAAAAAAATGACGCAGTGTCTAGTCGTCCGGGTAGTCGGATGAATGATTTTTCGTCCGTGTACGCGATATGCGCTTCGCTCAACGCGTTTACGTGGACGAGCAAGCGTTGCTTATTCGTTGGGGACATGCTTTAGTGTACGAAATGGCCGGACGAGTAGCCACAGCAAAAAAAATGAATAATGACGAATGTTTACCTTCTGCTGTGTAGCGTGAAGATCGGTATTAACTTGTGCAAAATGAAGAAAATCACTGGGTTCTTTGTGGCTTTGAGAATAATGATGGGGCGTGATCGAAACGGGAGGAATTTGGATGGTGCTGGTATCGAAGGGGTCCAGTGATTGGCCACTCGAATATTTCGTGCTACCGTTCGTGTTTCTCGAATTTGTTAGATCGACGTTGACGCTACAGGGATCAAGTGGATTGTTCGAGTATCTCGAGTTGTCCGACAAAATGGATTTGTGCTCGAGACTGTTATTTTCTCGTTCTATCGTATCTTGAGCGCAAATGGAATCGAGCATGCTGCCAATGAACGGATTGGTCGAGTGCAAAGTGGCAGGAATTCTATGAAACGTTTCATTGCTCGTGTCGCTCGTGGCGGAATGTCCGAAGGTCGATAAATAGCACGAAATAGCGAGAGACTCGTGTTTTGGTTTCTGGCTAAGCCCCGGGACCGGAAGTGGGATTTTGGGGTTCGTAGAATGGTTTTTAAGCAACTCCGAGCTTTTTGGAGCTTCGGAGATTGCCAGGACACTTTTGGGAGGGACTACGTTTTGATGGGGCAACTTGACTTTCTGGAAAACTTGAGAATCGTTTGAAGTTACGGTACAAGGCAGGGGGCCGTGCCGCAAGCGCCCACTCCATGCAGGTCTCAAGCTGTCTAAACTGCGAACTGGTTTCAACTGAAATATTAACCACAAACAAAACAAAAAAAGAAAAAACAACAACAACAACAACGAAAGCTTTGGTTTCAAACTCCTTAAAGGCTGATAATTGTCCGAATCAAGGTCACGTCACGTATCAATCGGTTGCGAACGATTTCGCGCAATGAAAAATCTTCCAAGTGACGAAAATCGATGACCTTGATCGACAATTACCCTCCAAGCAAAAAACGCAAACTTAAAAACCATCAAGACGATTAGTTACGTCTGGCAATCATTCTCCTATTTGAGGCAAACTGATGCAAGGTGCGCGCCTCTGTGATTGAGAAAAAAAAATCAAACAAATGCTGTTGGCACACATACGCATAAAAAGCTCATTTGAAAAAACACTACTCGAATGGCAACATTGAAAAGCAGCTGTTAAATATTTTTACGAACACATGTCACAGTTTGGAAAACAAAAAAAGACGAAAATGTTTACATCAAAGCGTAGCGATGGGAGGCTTTGTACGGGGAACAAAAATCTTTGCAACTAATTCAACATTTTTGCTTACAAAATGAAAAGAAAAATTGGGGAGTTTCTAAAATATCTAAAATTTGATTTTTTTTTACAGTTAATTTTCGTTTTTTCAATTTAATTAATTAATTAATTAATTAATTGATTAGATAATTAATCAATTCATTTATTTGAAAATTAATTAATTAATTAATTAAAAATTAATTTAAAAAAATTAATTAATTAATTAATTAATTAAATGAAATTTAAATTTAATTGTGGATGACGAAATTTTCGACAATCTTTCGATTTTGCTCTAGAAATACTTACAGTTCGATCGACCGGTGGATTGTTGGGATAAATAACATCCTGCAGTTCGTGCATAAGGTCGATGTTGAGTCGTTCCGGAGGCGAGTCCGTTTCCTCCGGTGAGTTAGGGCTCAGCGGCGAGTATTGTTTTCTACTGAAATTTCGGAATTTTTGGTTTTTTGGGTTTTACCGACGACAGGATCGTGAAAATATATTGAAATTTGGAAAAGCTGTTTTTTTCGCTTTTATCTTTACCTGGCATCGGACACGTTGATGTTTCGCATCCGAAGTTCTTTGCGGTAACTCGTCGTTGCGGTGAATCCGCTCGGAGATTTTGACGGCGAACCGAACATCGTCGGTCGCCGGTCGAGAGTCGGTGAACTCGGGGCCGAACGTGGCTGCTGGAATCTCATACTATTTTCACTTCCTCTCGAACGTCCTAGAATTTTTTTTTTAAATTGCTGGTTAACCTCGAAATCAACAAAATTATTGCGTCAACGAGTTTTTATCAATTTTGACGAACCGATTCTTCAACTTGCGAACTTGGAGTACCAACGAAGTTGATAAAAAAAAATCAAAGTAGCCAAATTCTCGAGAATCTTTAGAAAAACAAAATTCGCGATCGAAATTCCAAATAATTTGGAAAACCGGCTGAACAAATATGAAAATCGATAACTGCTTATCAATTACCTTTGAATTTCAATCCTTTGTACGCAGTTTTCATGTCCTTGCCTCTGTCCTTGACCTTGAAAAAATTCAAGACAAATTAGTCGCACTCAAAGGATCAATAATTTTTTTTAGGCCCGAACGATATTTCCATGGGGCAACGTTCTCGTCGACGAGGCCTTCGTACCGATTAGCAGGATTTTTAAAATTCGCTTGTTATTTTTTGGATTATTGCGAAAAAAAAATGTAAATGGAAAATTTTAGTAAGAAAAAAATGGCAAAAGTGCAACGTTCTCATCGACGAGGCCTTCGTACGGATTGACAGGATCGTAAAAAATTGGCTCATCAATTTTTGTTTGATTATTGCGAAAAAAAAATGTAAATGGAAAATTTTAGTAGGAAAAAAATGGCAAACGTGCTTACAGACTTGACGGCATATTTGACGGCCGGATTTGCCTAAAAATTCATCATCAGGTATTACACATTTATGAAAAAAATGTCAACGCTCAACCAGCTTGAAATATCGATATTTTACGAACCTTGTCCTTAACGCTACGTATGAATGCAGAGCCCTCTTTGCGCATCGCGTATGTCCATTCGCGATATTGCTGCATAAATTTACTACCCGATTTATCGGAATAATTGCACGCCTCCATTTCAAATTCGTCGGAAAAGCCGAGGCCGGAATTGAGCATGTGCAGACGTTCTTCGATAAACTGTAGAAATGCAGAAAAAAACGTGGGTAAAACATTAAAATTCATTGAGCAAAAAAAAAGTGAATATTGAAATTTTCGTTATTTTCCGGAAAAAAATAAATGATTTCGAAAAATTCAATGAATTGGTATCAAGATGAACGGAAAATTGAAATCTACCTGCTGGAATATCTGGAGTTCGAGCATTTTTCGTAAAAACGGTTGCATCGAGGTTGGTCGGTTTTCGACGAACGCGTTTTCATCGAAAGTAATGCGTTCGCCCTGTTGGAGAGTCAGCGCTTCTCGGTAGCCGGCGGTTAATTGGACGAGGGCTCGTAAAAAGGCCCTGGAGACACCATCGCCAAGAAGAGCCGGTCGATTGCGCAGCGCTCTTTTCAAATTGGTTACCTGGTCGAAAAAACTTGGATTAGAAACGAAATATTCGGCAAACAGGAAGGAAAGAAAAAACAGTTTTNTTTTTTTTTTTTTTTTTTATTAACCAAGCAAATTACCACGTCGGTGGGGAGGGATTCCAAGTCTTGAAACGGAGTCTCTATCGTATTGTTGTCCGCGTCGAGGACCACGACTTCGCCCAAATCACTTTTTCGTACACGCTGAAAAAATGTCGAGTTTGGCGAATTAATGGAAAAGGAAAATCGACAAAAACTTGTCGTTGGTTCGTTATTCTTGTCCGATGGATTAACTTTGCTAGTAATTATTTATTCGTTGCTTTATTAACGTACCAGAAGAATAGGAGCAGGTACACCAATGAGAAAAGGCATTGGCGCCAATAAATAATCCATGAGCGGTAATGGCAACACGGGTATGTAAATATGTTGCCAAATCATGGGATAAATAAGTGCGTTGCAGGCCTGCACACAAGCGCTCAGTCTGGACAATCGTTTGGACGTAAAAATAATGCGACGTTCGTACAACATCGAGGCGAACACGATCATCATGTTTTGCGAATCCACGGCGCTGTAATATTCCGTCAAATTTCTCTGAAAGTCAAGGCAATGGAAATTCATTTTTTCTTTTTTCTGAACTGCCTCAATTTTTACGCGGTGAAAAATCTCACGAATTTTCAGTCTGACTTTTCAGACGATGTACTCACGTTTTCCGGGATGCTGGGCAATTGGAATTGGCGCGGACTTTGACACACGAATGTCTGCAATTACGTTTTTTCTTCAATTATGTAAAAATAGATTTTCATAATTTTATGTATTTTTGCATTTTTTTTTCACCAATTTTTTCATCCGAATGAATAATCGATGAATTAATTTTATTTATTTCAATATTCCCATTTTCGTAGCACGAGAAAAATGAGGAGAATGAGAAAACGGAAATAATCGAGTTACAATAATCGTATTTTTATTATTTTACCCTTTTTATGAATTTTTTTTTTTCATCCGAATTAATAATCGACGAATAAATTCCATCCATTCCAATATTCCCAAAAACGTTTTTGTAACGTGAGAAAAATGAGAAAACAAGAAAATTGTTATTCAGGAATTCTTTTCATCCGAATGAATAACTGACGAATAAATTCCATTAATTCCAATCTTCCCAAGAACGTTTCCGTACCATGAGAAAAATGAGAATAAAAAAAATGACACCAATCGAGTTATATGAATATTTTTATTATTTTATCTTTTTTATGAATTTTTTTTTCACGAATTTCTTTATTCGAATTAATAACTGACAAATAAATTCCATCCATTCCGACGTTTCCAAGAACGTTTTTGTAACATGAGAAAAATGATAAAACAATCATTTTCGATAAAAATGAATATATTGAGAATTTTTTAAAAACAGAGTCCACTGGAATTTTGAATCTTGACGAATAACGTTATTTTTGCTTACAATGTTTGGATCTGGCGATGGAATGGTCAAGGTAGCTCCAGGTATCGGGACTCCGCAACTGTACACATCGCCAAGAAATTTCCAGAGATCGCCGGCATTGTTACTCGACGTCAACGTGGCAATGTGATTTAAAAGTCTGAAAAGAGAGAAAAACGAAATTTTTTCACACATAATTAAGAATTTGATGGAAATTCTTGTTGGTGAAGAAAAAATAATGAAAAAATTTGCAGACATTGGGAAGTTGAACGAAGGAAAATATTTACTTGTAGAAAATCTCGTGCCAAGGCAACGCGCTCAGAATAACCAGAGCTGTTTGCGTCTTTGGATCATGCCTGCAGAATCCAAAGGTCCATTTGGAATCGATGCTCGTAAGAACGAATGAAAAATGTTGGACGAGTGCGCTGAAGGAAAAAGGAAAAAATTGGCGTATCGCAAATTCCATGAGCGCGGAACGATTTCTCGCTGACGGAAAAAACTCACTTTTCAAATTCGCAAGGATAAGCAAACTTTGGTACCGACTTGAGGATTTCCTGATCGGCAAACGTCTCTGGATACTTTTGCAGTATCCACGGCTGTTTCTCAACGGACGGAGCCGCCACTTCGCAGAAACACTCGAACAATTGTTTGACATTTTCTCTGCAATGATTTTTTGAATGAAATTCTGAGATTTAAAAAATTTCATTTCATTATTTTCGAGCTCGAACGTCAAAAGCAAAATTCAAAATTTCGAGAAAAAAATGCAAAGACTCGAAACTTCTTAATTTTTAAGGAATTGACAAAATTTTTGGAAAAATTGTATCAACTTGAAAGACAGAATGAAAAACTCTAAAGAACAGAGATAAACATTTATTTCTTAATCGACAAGAACTCGTGCAACGATGTAATTAATTTTTTTTCAATTTATTGCAAAAAAATACATTTAAAATCGAAGGTTACGAAAATCGAGTAAATTTGACGAAAAAACGGAGTGAATTCTCTGCAAAGAAAATCGTATGACGACGTGACGTATTTATTTGAATAGAAACCGAACGATTATTGTTTTATTGAAGGAATGATCGCGAGAAGGTAAATAAGTGGGAGGCTCGCAACGCTTAACCTATGAAAAGGTGAAAGTCAATCTGTTCGTGTAGTGTTTGGAGGTTATGGTAGGCTCATTAAGGAATTGATAAACTTTGGACGCACCTTAATCTCGATCCCATCATAGTATCTTGATTACGATTAAATAATTGGATAAATACGCCATAATATGACTATTTGTCACATGACGAAAATTTACACCTCAATGACGTGATAACCTTGCGAAGAAATGGCAAACATAGTTTTCAATCATTTTATACAACGCGCACGGACACAGCGACGAGCTTTTTATTACACTCAGTTGTAAATTATCTCTAACCACTCGCGCTGACTAATCACGATTTTTTTCCAACCGAGAGAGACGAAAAAAAATAAATGGGTGTCAAAGCCAGGAATTTCATGTCCGCCACGAATTCGCGTCGACCTGCTCATAACACACTGCCCATTTCTGTCATGGACATCATTGGAGAAGGGATAAACAGAATATTACACACATCGTCGCTCGCTATCTCCTAGCAGAACGATCTTTACTTGGCCTTCATTTACTGCATCATGCATTCTGCGATACATGGCTTACGAAACGCTTACCAGCTGTCGGTAACTCCTACATAATCGTTCTTAGCACTAAAACTAACATTTTTCTCCTATAAAGAAAACATTTCTGACGTTCAGAATTCGTGATATTTCATTTCTCATTTAATTCCTTGTTTTTTTTTTCTTGCAACTTTTTAACGAAACGCGACGTACGTTCCGCTGCTGTGAAAGACTCTCGCTAAATAAATCTACCGCAAATACGATTCAACGGTCTATTTTTCTCAATTCGAAAATGGATGTCGCGATGGCTCAGCCAAAAATATTTCTTCCATCCCGAAAAAGGCTGGTGATTCGAATGAATTTTTTCAAGACTCAGGAGCCTGCCTCTGGGTGTGGGCGACAAGTTTTGAAAATGGAAATTTTTCGGTTTTCTTGAACGTAACAAATTTTCTCGTCTCAAAAATCTAAAAAGTCTCTACAACTTGTAGCTGCGCTCTATTGCTTCAGGGATCGGAGCAACATTTTTTGTTTGTTTGTAATTTATTGTTTTCAACGTGAAAATTCAATATTTTTTGCTTTCGAATTTTCGAGAATTGGAATATCGGATGGAGGAGGAACTAAAAGTCTAAAGATTTGTAAACCAAGTGCCTAGTTATTTTTTGTTGGCCCTGAAAAGGGCCGTTGCCTCGGTGCAGATGTTGGAGCGAATTAAGCACGTTCGCCTCGGATTCGACGAGCGAGTTGAATGTCTTTCGGCATGATGGTGACTCTCTTGGCGTGGATGGCGCACAAGTTGGTGTCTTCGAAAAGACCGACCAAGTATGCTTCGCTGGCTTCTTGAAGAGCCATCACTGCAGAGCTCTGGAATCGGAGATCGGTTTTGAAGTCCTGAGCAATCTCACGAACAAGTCGCTGGAATGGCAACTTGCGGATGAGAAGTTCGGTGCTTTTTTGGTAGCGACGGATTTCACGGAGAGCAACAGTTCCAGGCCTGTAACGATGAGGCTTCTTCACTCCTCCGGTAGCGGGAGCACTCTTACGTGCTGCCTTCGTGGCGAGTTGTTTACGAGGAGCCTTTCCTCCTGTAGATTTACGAGCGGTTTGCTTGGTACGAGCCATCTCAGCGGAAAGAAAATGATTTCGTAGTGTCTGTTGAAGCGACTGACGAAAAATATTATCGGGGACTGAGGGAACGGGAGTTTTAACCACTTTGCTTGAACGATGGACGCAGCTCATTGGCTGAGGTACGCGTGGAGGGGATACTGCAGCAAAACGCTGCTTAGAACTACAGACTAGAGGGCAGCAAATTTCTTGTTGAATTTCCCGATGATGAGGAAAAATAAAATAAAATGCAAGCAAAACACGAAAAGAAACGAAAACGAACAAATTTGGCAAGAAATCCTTTTTCTTCTTGAATACTTCGTGCTGTATTCTAGTCTGAGAGCTTTTGGAAACAGTGAACGATGCACGCAGCTCATTGGCTGAGGTACTCGTGAAGGGGATACTGCAGCAAAACGCAACATGGAACTACAGAACAGCTGCTAGAGAGAGCATCAAATTTCTTGTTGAATTTCCTGATAATGAGTAAAATGAAATAAAATCCAAGCAAAACTCGAAAAGAAACGAAAACGAAAGAATTTGGCAAGAAATCTTTTTTCTTTTTGAATACTTCGTGCTGTATTCTAGTCTGAAAGCTTTTGGAAATAGAGAACGATAGACGCAGCTCATTGGCTGAGATACTCGTGGAGGGGATACGGCAGCAAAACGCAACATGGAACTACAGAACAGCTGCTAGAGAGAGAGCATCAAATTTCTTGTTGAATTTCCCGATAATGAGTAAAATGAAATAAAATCCAAGCAAAGCACGAAAAGAAGCGAAAACGAAAGAATTTGGCAAGAAATCTTTTTTCTTTTTGAATACTTCGTGCTGTATTCTAGTCTGAAAGCTTTTGGAAATAGAGAACGATAGACGCAGCTCATTGGCTGAGATACTCGTGGAGGGGATACGGCAGCAAAACGCAACATGGAACTACAGAACAGCTGCTAGAGAGAGAGAGCATCAAATTTCTTGTTGAATTTCCCGATAATGAGTAAAATGAAATAAAATCCAAGCAAAGCACGAAAAGAAGCGAAAACGAAAGAATTTGGCAAGAAATCTTTTTTCTTTTTGAATACTTCGTGCTGTATTCTAGTCTGAAAGCTTTTGGAAATAGAGAACGATAGACGCAGCTCATTGGCTGAGATACTCGTGGAGGGGATACGGCAGCAAAACGCAACATGGAACTACAGAACAGCTGCTAGGGAGAGCATCAAATTTCTTGTTGAATTTCCTGATAATGAGTAAAATGAAATAAAATCCAAGCAAAACTCGAAAAGAAACTAGAACGAAAGAATTTGGCAAGAAATCCTTTTTCTTTTTGAATACTTCGTGCTGCATTCTAGTCTGAAAGCTTTTCGAAACAGTGGAAGAGAAAAATAAAAGCAAGTCGTATTCACAAGAAGGGAAAACAGTTGCGAGTCGCGCGCAGGAAATCAATAAATTTGGAGTGGGGGAAAAAATTCCAACCAGCGCACCAATCCCACGCTGCCTCGGTGTGATTGGCTCGGTCGTTGGTCTCCGTTGAGCATAAATACGCTCGTCTGGATAGTTTCGTCAACAGTCTCCCTTCGGCTCACTACCGAAGCACTCGAGTTCTCTTTTTCGTCAACTCTCACTCAATCAATCATGTCCGGTCGCGGCAAAGGTGGAAAAGTAAAGGGAAAGTCAAAGACCCGTTCCAACAGAGCTGGACTTCAGTTCCCCGTTGGAAGAATTCATCGTCTTCTTCGCAAAGGAAACTACGCCGAGCGTGTCGGTGCCGGAGCTCCGGTCTATCTTGCCGCAGTCATGGAATACTTGGCTGCTGAAGTTCTCGAGTTGGCTGGCAACGCTGCTCGTGACAACAAGAAGACCAGGATCATCCCACGTCATCTTCAATTGGCCATCCGTAATGACGAAGAGTTGAACAAACTGCTCTCAGGAGTAACAATCGCCCAGGGTGGAGTTTTGCCCAACATCCAGGCTGTTCTCCTCCCCAAGAAGACTGAGAAAAAAGCTTAAATCAACTCAGCAACCCAACGGCCCTTTTCAGGGCCAAAAATTTTCAAAACGAACGAACAATCTGATGAAACATTTCTTTATCAACTCTACTAAATTCCACAACACTTTTCCCAGCTAATCAATTTTCGTGTTCGATTATCGAATGGTAGTAAAAAAAAATTCACAACATATATTTACGAATAAAAATGACGAATGACAATCCTTAAAATTTACTCGTTAGTCTTTCAGTCGAATCGGAACATAAGAAAACCGAAAAGAAATCTTTTTGCTTCATCTTTTCGTTTTCATCATCTCGTACCGTCTGCAATAATTCATTACTCCAATTAACACTGCTCGCTAAATAGCGAAAATTCTTCATAGCCACTACAAATTCATCGAATTATTATTTTTTTTTCCGAAAAAATTGCCAATTCTTCAAGAAAGCTAAAAATATTTCGCGCGATCGAAGAATTTTTAAATCTGTGTCCGAAAATTAGTAAAAAAAGAGCCACACATTGGCAAAAATGTCCACCGCGTCAAAATTTTAATTTTCCTCATTTCCTCGTCAACGAGCGGCGAAGAGTTCGTCAAAGAAATATCGAGAAAGTTCTAGGGCAGCGAGTCTATTGCACAGTATGCGAAACTATTAAAAAATATTGACAGACTACAGATTGAGTCTCGGAATAATTTTTTTATTCGAAATACTATAAACAAATCTCTGAAAAACTGCGAAATCGATAATTCTCGCAACGTCTCGAAGAGAGTGTTTCTAGAATTTTCCTCGAGCCGCTGGCATTCGTATCGCAAATATTTCGCGAGCTGCTCCAGTTTTAGTCGCAGCCAAACAAATTGGCGTTGTCGATGCCAAAGGCACGTTATCGACGAGGCAATAAAAAAAAGTCAACGAAACAAGAAACTTTCTTGACGATAAAATGACAACCGACTTCCCACAAACTGCGCGATTGAATTTATTTTCAACAGGATTTGTAAATAATGAATAATTTCGCACTTTCGCGATTTTTATTGTTTCCAGGCTTTCCCGAAGCATCCAGATAATTATTAACTCTCGAAATTTTCGACTCAGCAAAATAGACAATTGACAATTTCATATTTTCATCAATTTATTTACATGGAAGAAATTTTATACAAGTTATCAAGCAGACGTGCTGAACAATGATTTGAGGAACGTCGTTCGATCGTCGTTTTCATCTTTGTTCTTCCTTCTCCTGATTTCCATATCGGTGTCTCGCTGTTTTATTTCGGGTGCAACAAAACTCGAGATTTCTCCGGCTTGTTCCTTCTTGCGAAGCTTTTTGCTACGATCGACGTTGTACGAGAAGAAGTTCACCTCGCGTTTCGCTTGAGCTATCTCCGCGTTCAATCTCTGCTTGTGTACCGCACGTTCGTAGGCCAAACGTTCGCTCAAGTGAATCCACTTGAACCTGATGATTGGAAAAATACAAAATATTCGTCAATAAAGCAAATAATTTTTTTATCAAACTCGAGCAGCAACGAAATGTCACAGAAAAGAAAATATTTCTCGAGTTTTTCTTCAAAAGGATTCTCAGCTTCGTGAGTTCGAGAGAAATAACCAAAAAGTATTTTTCTCATTTTCAACATTTTGACAAAAATTGGAGACAATTTTTCATCTCTGCCAAAAAAACAACGATCCTTTCTGGACTAGAACGAGTAGCAAGATTTTTAACGACAATACGATGGACGGGCCACCTTGAAATTGTTTTTTATCGATTTTTCGATTCGAGCTTATTATTCGTCTTAATATTAGCAATTCGCGATAAACAAGAAAAATGCAGAACACGATGAATTAGAATTTAGGATACTGTCGTTAATTTTCTGCTTCATGAGATTCGAGTTTTTTTTTCTTAAATAAATGTCATCAATGTTTAGAGAATTTTAAACTGTACCTGGGCAAATATTTGATGTTCCAGATGAGATCGTAGAATTTGCTTTTCTTCTGCGTAGAAATTTGTGTATTGTTCAAAATGGCAGCGACTTTCTTTGCCACTTTTTTACTCTCAAACTCTACCCAACCTTCGGTGAAATGTCTGGCTGCGACTTTCCGCTTCTTCTTTTTCTTCACGGCGTCTGTTTCTGGAATTTGATTGAAAAAAAAATGGGTTGCATTTGTTCCATTAATGTTGGAAAAAAAATTGTCGGGGGAAAAGTTGCGTTTGCCAAATGTTGGAGGCGAAGAAAATACTGGGGATGGAATTTTCACACATTTTAGTGACTGCGCGTTGGACTCGTGAAAAAAAATCGTTACGATTGTTATTATTGCTTTATTAAGAGTAATTCGTGATTTAGAATCGTACGAAAACGATTAATGTTCGTTGAATTGTTATTAAAAAGTATAATTACCTGTTTCAGCCAGTTGCAAATAAACTCTTCCCACTTTGCCATGAATTGCCATAATTTCGCGAAGTTTTGTTACGTTCATGTATTTTGGAATGGTTGACAGATAAATAATGCCACGTTTTTTCTTTTTGGCTGGAAGTTTGATCGGCACAGAATTCGCTTTTGTTATTGTGTTCGAATTGTCCGAATCCGTTGCATTTTCGGAATCGGAATTATCCGCCGAATGTGAGGATTCTGAGAGAGAATTCTCGTCCTCGTGCTCTCGCTTCGTTGACGTTTGTTTTTTTCCAACCATCGTTTATATCGAACGATTCGAGGCAAGACTTGAAAAACTTTTACGTTTTCTTGAAACGTGTGCACGTGTGTTTTAATATCCAACTTGATGACAAATCGCTGGGTCAGGTTAGGTTTGTCGAAAAATTTGCTTTTCTTTCGTTCGGGAAACTCGACAATTTGTTGAACTGATTTCAGCGCCTTTGCCGAGCATTTGGGATTTTGTGGAACCTTCGGAGCACGTACAGTAGACTCTCCCATTCGTCGATTCGATTCTCGTCTCACCCCGAGGGAGAAACATTGTGGTGGAGGGAGAGCGATCTCATTGCGCGACGAGAGGAAGAGCGAGTCGGGGGGAGGAATGAGGATTAACTGGTCACGTGCCTGAGAGCGTCACAATGAGCGAGCGTGGACTGTATTTGCTTTTGCTCATTTCTCTCGATAGCGTAGCCAGGATTTTTTTGTTGTTTTCTTAGCCGAAATCCGGATTAGGTTATTTCGGAAACATTTATCACGCAGGACGTTGTCAGTTTTTACGAGTAAAATATCGGAATTGAAAAAATCCGTAAAAATGGTGGAACCTTTGATCCCTGTGGATATTTTGGACGACCTCAGCAGGTAAGTGTTTTCCTTAACCTCAAAAATCATAAACTCAACAGAAAATAATCAAGCGCGCAATAAAATCCCCTGTTTCCCGGCCAAAAATCTGAAAACTGAAAATCTCGCCAGAAAAATTCAGCGTTTCGCGACACGCAGCGTAACGTAAGAAAAATCCACTGCCCAGCGTCGCAATTAACCTCAAAACAGCCTAAAAAGAAAAAAACACTTTGTCCCTCGGTGAAAGATCGTAAATAAAAGAAAATGCACAGTTTTTCCCAAAAAATGGTAATTCGCCAGATCGAACTCGAGAAAACATGGATTTGAATTAAAAAATCAGAAAAACGTTCCAGCCGGACGAAAAAAATGTTTGTTGTTTATTTTTCAGCCGTTTCATCATAAACGTGCCCGAGGAGGAACGGAAAGATTTAGTGCGCATATGTTTTCAAATAGAGTTGGCGCACTGGTTTTACTTGGATTTTTATTGCGCCGAAGATTCTCGTAAACTAAAGTCTTGCACGCTGAAAGAATTTACCACGCGAATATTCCACCACATACCGTTTTTGCAACCGCACGTGCCGCACATAGACACGGTGATAGAGCAATGGCGAGGCTACAAACAGAGCGTTCCGACGTTTGGTGCGATAGTGTTGAACGAGGACCTCACCAAAGTGCTGCTAGTGCAGAGCTACTGGGCCAAGAACAGTTGGGGTTTTCCCAAGGGAAAAGTCAACGAGGACGAGGAGCCTTCGCACTGCGCGGTGCGCGAAGTCCTTGAGGAAACGGGTTTCGACATATCGGATCTCATCGACGAGAAAGAATATATTTCGTCCACCATTCACGATCAATTGGTACGGCTGTACATTATTTCCGGCGTAGGAATGAACACAAAATTCAAACCAAAAACTCGCAAAGAAATAAAGAAAGTCGAATGGTTCGCGCTGGCCGATTTGCCCAACAACAAAAAAGACATGACTCCCAAGGTCAAAATGGGAGTCGGTCCCAACGCGTTCTTCATGGTCGTCCCATTCGTCAAGTAAGCATTTTTTATCTTTGCCCTTTTTTTCCATCGTCAGTTTTTATTTTTTTAGAAAATTAAAAAAAAAAAAACAAAATGTGAAAAATGAATTTCTCGTTCTGCGTATCGATTATCATTGAATATGAATGATAAAAAAGAATTTTTATCCATCACTCAGGGCGGGAGTTCTTTCTCGGGCCTCCAAAACGATTTTCCCGAATTTTTTCAATTTTTTTCAACGCTTTTCGACTCCAAGTACAGTAAAAAAAGTTGTAGCACGCCCCAGACCCATGCGTGTCTATCGAGGCTTCCATAGTCGTCAAGTTCTTGTCTTTGTTTTATTTTTTATGGAAACGTTTTAAAAAATGAGATTTTCGAAAAAACGCAGTTGTCGCTCGAGTCCCGTATGATCGGTTCTCATCGCGACGATTGTAATTTTGAAAACGATGCATTTTTATTGCAGGAGGATGAAACGATGGGTCGCGGAGAAACAACAACGCGATAAGAATGTAACGACGACACGAAGACATCGTCACAAATCGTTAGGCGACGTTGACACATCCTCAAAGAGCAAACGTCAGCAACAAATGTTCTCGGCGTCTGTGCAGGTAAAATTCATCCGTTGAGAAGATCAAGAAATTCTCATTTATTCGAAACGAATCTTTCGACAAAGAAATTAATCTCATTCTTTTAGAACGATATCCCGGATTTCAAAAACGTGAAACGACTGAATACTTCGCCAGCACGAAGTCGCCGGAGCGCCTTTGACACCAAATCCTCCCAAAAGCAATCCCCGGCAAATAACAATAAAAACGGAGCGAAAGGAGCTTTCAAGCGGAATTTATTCGGGGATAGCGAGGAGGACCAAGCAGCGGCTGTTCTGGCCAAACAATTGCTCGAAAGTCCGCAGCTCCAAAGGCCTTGTTCCGTCCTGCACGATACCGCGATACAATCGATCCAATGCTCGGACTTTAATTACAAAAGGACTCCAACGGACGAATCGCGAGGTGAGAGCAAAAAATTTTCGTTGGCAATGAGAATCTTATCAAAAAATTTGTCAACCAACTTGGTATTTCATAAAATTCGCTGTATCGATTTCGGATGCAGAGAAAATTTGAAATTCTTTTAAAAACTTGAAAAATTTACTTTTTACGAGTGAAAAAAAAAAAACGAACAATGATTTTTCCAGGCGATTCGATCGCGTCGACCGAGCGATCGAGCAACGAAATAACCAGCGGAAACATAAAATCGTTATTATTCGGTGGCACAGTAGAGACCGAGGCGACTCCCGATCTCAAAAACATTCCCCCGCCGTTCAGTCCCTTGAAGCACGGAACGGCATCGCCATTCGTTAGAAAATCAGGCCCGAAAACCCGCGAATCGATCGAATTTACATCAAAAGTGTGGACGCACTTTAAATTCGATCGACAAGCAGTTTTAAATTGTTTCTGACAAGTAAACGAATAAAAAAGAATTCTCATTCTTTCCGCAAAACCAAATGAGCTCCTAGCGTCAACGTCGAAAAACGCGCCTTCTTGCTTTCGAAAAAGCTGTATTTTCCGCAAAAACGATGAATTTACGTGAAAATTCAGTAAAAAAAAACAAACAAAAATTCTCAAACGTTGAGAAGATTCCAACGTAATTCTGAGAAGCAATTGAGACCCAGAGCCACGAAATATATTTCAAAAAAAAAGTCTAAATCAGTTTAAAAAATTTCCATGTAATTACACAATTAAAAAATTCAATTAATCAGGATTGATGATGCTTCATCACGTCGATCTAATTAGTGGCCAAATTTCACAACGATTTCATGTCAAATTTAATCCACAAATTGTCCAGACTGAAGATTTACCGCATTCGCGACTCAATGCTTTTCCAATCCATCGTTATTAACATTTTTTCCAATTTTCAAGCGAAACACAGAAAACCAACAAGCTCGATACGTTGAATTTGCGTTGAGGACTTGGCGTCGAATCATTGTGAAAAAAAAAAAAAAAAAAAAAAACACCTTGTTGACTGGCCTCGTTGCAGAGGTCGCGTTGACATGTTAATTGAGCGTAGGAAGAGAATCTTCCTAAAAAGAAAAAAAAACTTGGAAAATAATGCGGTCGATTTGTTTGTGATTTTGTTTGGCGGATTCGAAACAAATGTGATACGTAATTAGCGGAGAATATTTTTATTTTTATGTTGAATAAATAGTGAGTACTCGAAAATGATGAAATTTCAAGTGTAGTCATAATTATAATAAAGTTTGTAATAATAAACACGAAAGGAAGAAACTCGAATTGTCGAAAGTGAAAAATGGCAGGTGCCCATGTGGAAGAAATGATAATCAAGGTTTTCGGTTGGACAGGAGATTGGAGGAGAGGAATGAATAAAAATCCATAATCCGGAGGTTGTCGATAGATTTATTGTTAATTAATAATAATTATTATTAATAAATGATTATTCAATAGCCCGTAATGAATAATTAATAGATCGATGATGAGAGACTGATTAATCGCAAGCGTAATTAAGACGCGTCGATAAATTATTTATTAATTACGAGTTATCAATGAAAAATCATTTTTTCTTTTTTCTTTTTTGATTTTTAATTATATACAATTTTTAGAGGAAGAAAAAAATAAATCTATTTCTTAAAAATGACGATAAAAATGTACACGATGATGAGAAGCAAGAGAAGAAAGTAAATGATTTTTTTTAGTATCACAAGACCCGCGCCACGAACGCTTCTTATTATTTCGTTGTTAAGGGCGTAAACGATTTTGCTCTCTTCTATTAATTTGTTGCGCGTATCCTCGTCCAAATTTTCCGCAATCCCGTTCATTCTTGCTCGCAACTCGGACTTTAATTCGAAAATACTTTTATCACCGAAATCCGTTATTCTATCGCCCCCTAGAGAATCCGCCTCCTTGAACGGACTTATTTTTCTCATCAGTTGACGCTTCTTTCGTAATATCATTCCACCGCTCAAGAGACCCATGTACAAGTGGTAAATGTACGCCATCAATAACGTCGGATCTGTGTCCTCGACCTCGCGTAAACGCATCAGATATTTTGCTACACTTTCCCTGCGAAAATAACATTTTACATTATTTATTTGTTCTTGATTATTCATGAGAAAATTGCGATGAAATATGCCGAATTTTTTACCGTCATTTCGATATTTTACTGATTTTTTTTATATTTTTATATCAAACTTGGAAAAAAAGCAGCGAATTGGCAACAAAAAAAAAAGGAAAATATTTTCGGAATTTTTACATGTTTTTTTCTTTGAGTTTCAATTATTTTTTAAATATTTTTATATCAAATTTAGAGAAACCAGCAAATCGGCAAAAAAAAAACGACAATTTTCGCGAAACTTTGCTTCCGCGAAATATTTATGTTTTTGCTTCCTCATGGGGAAAGATGGATAAGCATCGTGCGTCTTGACGAACCAATTTCCAAATTTCAATTCGTTTTTATATATTTTTATATAAAATGTTGAGAAAACCAGCAAAATTGACGAAAAAAAACGAGAATTTTATCGGAACTTTTAAATGTCATAATCAATGCGGTATTCCTGTCAATTCTTTATAGTTTTTTTTGCATATTGCATCCAACTTGGGTGTTTGCAACGATATGTCGATAATTATCGATCGAAATTAATTGATACTTTTGATCGATGTAATAAAATACCTGGGCACGTAATTTTTCATCCAACCGTTGCCCAAGTAATGATTCAAGTCCTGTTCGAAAGCTTCGGCTCTGCTGAGCCCGGGCAGATTGAGAAGTCCAATTTTCGTACTTTTTAATCTGTCCATTGCGCCCTCTAAATAGCGAAATATTTCGTAAAAGACCAACAATCCATCGGCCCAAACTTTGTCGTCGTGAAAACCTGAATGGCAAAAGGAAAAAAAGAAGAGGGAATCTCAGTAACGAATTGGGAAAAACTTGAACGTATATGTTTTTATGCGCGTAATTTTTGGTTCGAGCGATGAATATTATTGTCATGGAGATTTTGAGGTTATGTTGACAAGTTTGTATCGTTCGAGCTACTAGGTTTTCACTGCTCGTTGCCACGTTAAATTCACCGTACCAAATGCCAATTTGGCGTTGACCAAAGCATCGCTGACTGCATGAATTTCTCTCGTTGCTTTACGCATTTTTTTGCAAAAATTATCTCCTTCCGTTTCCGACATCTTGGAAGGCTTGCACGGAACGCACAATTTCGAACAACTCCGCAATGGCGATCCCTTTTATTTCATTTATTATTACTCCGTCATTATTCGACCGGATTTTGAGAGTTAACGCGTCGTACTCGCGAAACTAAATCACGCGATGAAACGTCCAAATTTTTCATCATCGAACCTCCAACTACACAGAATTTTGTAACCTTGCAACACACACAGCACAGAGCAGAATAAACAAGTAAAACAAGTCGCACGTAGATGCGCGAACCCGTGCAAATTTCGGAATAAAATTTTAGTTGTGCGCCAAGTTTCACGACGATGTCACTGCTCAACTATTCGATCGCAGATTGACGGCGTGGATTCGAATTGTTGTTCGAATCGTCGTAGACGCTGCAGCCGAGTTAGTTTTTCATTTAAAAAAAAAGAAAAAATCGACGAATATGTTCGTAAAGAATTTTAGAGGCAAAAAAATCGCATTTCCGATCCAAAATTCTGCAAACTTTGCTGTTTGAAACATTTTTTTTTTTAAAGTCTACGGATTAGGACAAAAATTAGAGGAAGTCACCGAAAATATTTTGTCATTCGATGTAAAGTTTTTCAAATTATTCCACGCGATCTAACGATCCTATAAATTTAATTCAATGGCCAAGGACCTGTTGGGAGTAATCGACAATAAAATACCATCAAGACAAACGTTTAGGAATGCCGAACATTGTATATATTTCATTTTCCAAATCCTCACGATTTCATAGAAAATTACAAAATCCTGAGCAGCAAGTAGCCCACGTTGGAAATGCAGCATGCACGTCCCAGCAACATAAACACATTGCACATTACAGAGAGAGCCTCACGATCAACTTAAAAGCTCAATATTGTCTCCAACATTTTGTATCAATTTCCACGAGCAATTAATCATCTGAAAGATTTTAGAAACTGGGACTGAAGAAATCGTCGAATTCAGTGCCATGATTATCACAAAATTCACGACCACAGCGACGGAAATGGTTTTTTTCTTACTCACAAAAAACCAGACGCGAATTTAAAGCTTTTCGAGAATTGCTCAATTTTTGACATCCATTCGATGGAAATGGAAAATTCGTCAACGATCGTTCGACTGGACCGAGCAATTGTTTTTTTTTTTTTTTTTNTTTTTTTTTTTTTTTTCATCCTCATGTATTTACTTTTCGTACCGTACACCGAGTATTGTTCCACCACCTGGCTCAACGTTGAGAAACTGTTGAAAATAGCGAACGAATGTTCAGGATAAAAAAAAAACTGAATTTTTAGTTTCGCGGTCCTTGGAGGACGAGAGACTTTGCAGAATTCTCTCAGAGCTTCGGCTTGCAGTTGTCATTGAGGAGTTTCAATGTTTCTAAAAGCTCGACATTTCCCGCAACGTTGCAGTTGCTCTGTAGATACAATTGCCGAGGATTCAATTTGCCCAAAACCTGAAAAAAGTTTTGTTTTTTTTTCCGAATATTTATTGACACAGAATTTTCGTAATTATTTTTATGGCGATGACGTTTTTGTCTTGTTTTTCTCGGGTTTACGTACCACCTGAATTATGATTTTGTCGTCGACACAAATCGTGCTCCGAGGAGCCACGCCCGGAAGCAGACCTTCGAAAATTTTCCCTTCATCGAGGTCCACGGCTACGAGAAGAGATTTCGTGGTCAATATAAAAAAAAGAAAATTGGCTGATGAATAAATGGAAGAAAATTCTCAATATTTACTCCATCGTCGTTTTAATTCCCCGCCCGACGTCACGTCGTAGAGAAGAATGCCTCCAGCCTGGTTCTGCGACGTGACGCTATTTCTTCTTGGGAAATTCGATATGGCAGCGAAAATAGCGTCGCTCTCGAGATTTTCCTTCATGAAACATTTGTTTGGTTGCAAAGATCGAGTCTCTACTCTTTTCAAATCGATGTAAGCTCCTGCAGTTTTGAACAAATTGTTGCATTCATAATGAATAAAATGGAATAAAACGGAATAAAATAAAATAAAATGGAATAAAATAGAATAAAACGGA
This sequence comes from Hyposoter didymator, assembly GCA_037952995.1. Lineage (NCBI taxonomy): Eukaryota > Metazoa > Arthropoda > Insecta > Hymenoptera > Ichneumonidae > Hyposoter > Hyposoter didymator. Next base: position 8,996,491 of record JBAJMU010000008.1, read on the forward strand.
ATAAAATGGAATAAAACGGAATAAAATGGAATAAAATGGAATAAAACGGAATAAAACGAAATAAAATGGAATAAAACGAAATAAAATGGAATAAAACGGAATAAAATGGAATAAAACGGAATAAAACGGAATAAAATGGAATAAAACGAAATAAAATGAAATAAAATGGAATAAAACGGAATAAAACGGGATAAAACGGAATAAAATGGAATAAAACGGAATAAAACGAAATAAAATGGAATGAAATGGAATAAAACGGAATAAAATGGAATAAAACGGAATAAAACGGAATAAAACGAAATAAAACGGAATAATACGAAATAAAATGGAATAAAACGAAATAAAATGGAATAAAACGGAATTAAATGCAAAAAAATGGAATAAATGGAATAAAATGAAATAAAATGGAATAAACAGGAATAATATGGAATAAAATGAAATAAAAGGAAATATAATAGAATAAAATGGAATTATGGTAAGAAACAAGAAATTGAGAATCGACCTGTGATTACTGGAACGTCACGATCTTCGGCGATCGTTTCAAAATGGATTCGTGTACCATCCTGCCACATGTTCGTTCGAAGTGTTTCGCCAGGAATAATTGGCTGAGCGAACCGAACCTAGAGAATAAAATAAAAAATTGTTAGTATTGAATTTCGTTATCCCAGGATGTTTTTTTTTCTTGCTTTGTCTCGGTTCGTAGACCTTGATGGCGTCGAATAACGCCGGATTTCCGTTTGCGAATGTCTTGAGAACGTGACGCGTTGCAAATCCAAGGGAACAAAGTCCATGAAGAATCGGTTCTTTGAATCCACTCATCGTCGCCATATTCGGATCGATGTGCAACGGATTGGAATCGCCGTTCAATCGGTAAATAACAGCCTGAGAAACAATTTTCCCAAATTAATTTATTTCTCCTTCCCAATGAACAAATTGGACCCGATAAATATTTCCAATCGTTTCTGCTGCGTAACGAAGAAATGCAAACAGCCAAACAACAATCACCTGATCTCGATCTGTTTTTTCCGCACAAGTTGCATCGGGCTTTCTGTTTGGTTTCGCTGCAACCGGAATTTCGTGGTTCGATTTTCGTGGACCTTTGAAACCTCCGACTCCACGAACCACCAGAGTCATTTGACCGGAAGCGAGTTTGTCTCCAGTTTTCTTGTCGAACGTTTCGTCTGGAAATAATTCCACAACGTGAATCCATTGTCGCAAGAGCCCAGAGAAATCTTTGAAATTTTTATAACTGCCACGATTTTTAACCATTTTTTTTAAGTCTCAAAACCCATAAAAAATTATTTAGCCGATCGGTGACGAGTTTTTAATCATTAATCAGAATGTTTTATTTTTATTAATCATTCCATTATTAATCATTATTATAAATTGTAAATTATTCATTTTAAATAATTAATATTTATTAATAATTTATTATAATTAATTATTAATAATTATTAATAATTAATAATTAATTAATTAATTATTAATTAATTAATTATTAGTTGA
>JBAJMU010000008.1:8998001-9023411 GCA_037952995.1 Hyposoter didymator
TAATTAATTATTAATAAATATTAATAATTAATTATTAATTATTAATTAATTATTAATGTATTAATTATTAATAATTATTAATAATTATTAATAATTAATTATTTGATGGAATCAATATCGCTTACGATTGATAAGAACCACCGCGTTCTTCGTTTTGTCCAGGACATCCGCGACCTTGAAGTGCGTTTCCACGGTCGCATCTGTAGGTAGTTGATTGTGTACTTTTAAATATTGTTCTCCATGCAGGACCTACAAAAATGAAGAATTTTTGGGATCCAAGGAACGAGTACTTCTAAGGATATTAATTTTCTCGACAGTGCAACGTAACGAGTCTCCAGATTTTTTGTTCTTGATGAATCTGCATTTATCGTCAGACTTTGTGTCTTTTTTTTATATTTTGATTCTGAACCGGAGGGAAACTCACGTTCATCATGTTCACGGTTTCTCCGGCAATGAGGTTTTCCATAATCCTCGTCCCGATACAACCCATCGGTCCGTATATCACGTAAAAAGTTGGCAAGAGAGAAAAGTTTTCATGATTCTCGTAGAGATATTGAAAATCGGTCGTCTCGGATCTTGTCGCTCCGACTGTAAATATTCGATCACGTTGAATTCGTTTAATCGAAAGCATTTTTGAATATTCATTTTTGTTTTTTTTTATTTTTTTATTTTGAGCAGATTCGCGAGGTGGAAACTGATTTATCAAAAACGAGAAATTCAAGATTCTTGAATGTTTGTAATTTATGAAAAAAAATGGCATTACCTCCGATAGCGTAGAGAATCGCGTCCCGATAATTGTAAGTGTGCTCGATAAAGTTTTGCTACGATAAATAAAAAAAACGAATTACAGGATTTTAAAAAATTGAATTTTAAGGACATGGATCACTCGCAATTACCGCTCGGGCGTACGTCAGGATAATTGCGAATCTGGCGACAAAGTTTTGCAGAAATTGGAGTGACTGATCCATATCCTTAAAAATTTCGTGCGCGGTGAGCGACAGAATCGATAATCGAACTTACAGGCTCTTTTTTGGAGGCGCCACTTTTCGTTTGTTCCAAAATGTTGAGCAATTCGCCTGTAGCTTCCTAGAAAATTCCATTCAAATTTTATTTCCTTTTCTAAATCTTTCTTTTTTTTATCTTTTTATTTCATTTGAGGAACAAAAATGTTAGCATTTTTCTCTCGAAAATGAATTCGTTTACTTGGATCGAGTCGCAATGGAAAGTTGAACTCATGTCGGTAACTTGGGCCCAATTTTCTTTCACGGCTTCCAGAGTCACGGATTCCGACAAATTTTGTCGGAAATTGAAACCCCTCGACCGAACCAAGTGACCTGCAGAATTAATTCGAGAAATTCGATCGTTTTTTTTTTGCTTTTTTCACTCGATTTCCTGGGATAATGGGAACAACACTCACATTTCGAAGCCCAGCCGGCAGCTGATTCGATAACGGACCCGGTGTCCTCACACTCTTCGTGGCAAAGCCATGCGACGATCGGTGCGATCAGTTCCGGTTTCAATTGTTGGAAAAAATCTGTAGGCAACGTTGCAAGATTTTGAATTCGAATTGATCGGAAAAAATTAAAAAAATGGTCATAAAAAATAAATAAAATCATAAAATGAATAATTTCTTGAAAAGTTGCAAAAAATCGTAATAAAAAATAAATAAAATCATAAAATGAATAATTTTTTTGAAAAGTTGCGAAAAATCGTAATAAAAAATAAATAAAATCAATAATTTCTTAAAAAGTTGCGAATAATCATACATTTTTCAAATACACGAAATTTCTTCATATTTTTTTTCTGCTGCTCGTTGGAGGTTTCGCGTCTGTAAGGAATTAGTTTTGTTTGTTTTTTTGTTTCCAACCTGGAGGCAGAATGTCTTCGGTGAGACGCGAAGCCGCTGTCGGTACGATGACGTTGACGTTGATATTGTGACTTCGTCCTTCGATCGCCAAGGTCTTAGCTAAACCGAGGAGCGCAGCTTTGGCCGCGGAATAATTGGCTTGGCCAAAGTTTCCACACAAGCCACTGTTGCTCGAGGTAAAAATGACGCGGCCGTATCGCTGCTTACGGAAATATTCCCAAGCAGCTTGAGTCGCGTTCACGGCTCCTTTGACGTGCACATTTTGAATGATGTCTAGAAAAAACATTGAAAACAATTTTAAAAAAATATAAAAAATGGTTACATCGAAAAAACGAATTTTGGGATTTTGCAAAATGCGTCGAGGTTTTTCGTGGTTTTTGGTGGAAAATTAAACTAACAAACTCCAGGAATTTGGCTCCCACTCACCCCATTCAGCCTCCGTCATTTTCCCAAAAGTTCGATCCCTCAAAATTCCTGCATTATTCACAAGAACGTCGATTCGCCCAAAAGCATCGATCGCCGTTTTGATGAGGCTTTTTCCATTGATCACCGAATCGTAATTGGCGACTGCTTTGCCTCCTGGAGAGAAACGCAAAGATGCAAAACAAAACGATCAATTAATCTTCAAACAACGTTCAAAATTTTCATTGTGAACAAAAAAAAAGACGAAAAATGATTTTCCAGCCGACTGAGGAATCAGCTGGATAAATTTTTGTTTTTTTATAAAATCTTTGAAAATCCTCCGTCGCCGTTTTGACAAGGCTTTTTCCATTGATCACCGAATCGTAATTGGCAACTGCATTGCCTCCTGGAGAGACGCGCAAAGATGCAATAAAAATAATCAATCAATCCCCGAAAAATGTTCAAAGTTTTCATGGGAGCAAAAAAAAAGACGAAAAATGATTTTCCAGCCGACCGAGGAATCAACTGGATCAAGTTTTGTTTTTCTATTAAATCTTCCAACATCCTCCAGCGCCGTGAAACTAGGAGCTTCATTTTTAAAAAGGTTGTGATTGCGTTTTCGAGATTTTGACGACGGTGCAGTTTTCGTCGTTGGAACGCAACGAAATTCTGTTTTTTTTTTTAGCAGAGCTCGTGATTCTTATTGGATATTTGAACAGCGCGATAAAACGCCATTTTTTTTTGCGGTCCAAATACAAAATCGTTGGAGCCGAGGGAAAACTGTAATTTTCTCGATGTTGACGACAATTTTTTCATTTGATTTTTGGTATCCAAGGGAAAACGATGGAAAACTCACCCGATTGTCGTATTTCGTTGACAACGGAGTCTGCGACTTTGCCATCACTGCCGTCTCCGGCTCGCCCGCCTCCCAGATCATTGACGACGACACTGGCACCTCGAGAGGCGAATAGCAACGCGTAAGCTTTTCCCAAACCTGATGATATGATATTAATGAAAATAACGAAAATGATTGCGATTTTTGAATAGTAGGAAAATTGGATTCGATGGCTGACCTGCTCCAGCTCCCGTGACGACGACGACGCGACCATCGAAACGTATTTGATCCGTCATTTCGTACGACTTTCACTTTTTCGTAAAAAAACTCGAAAAAATGTGTCTCCGTGGAGTAATCGATTTTATCGCGTTCGCCACTCTTGACGATGGGAGACAGTTCACGCGTAAAGTCAATTTTTCTTCCTTTGCAACTTGCTCCACTTGGTTTTAATGTTAAAGATCAATGTCCACTGAATTTGCAACGATTTTACGTATCAACTCAAAGGTCGTTGATTAATGTATCTTGGAGAATTTTTTTTTTTTTTCTTCTAGTTTTACACGGTCGGAGCGATAAGACGAAGCAAGTTTCTCAAATTTATTCATTTTTTTCGTAGTCAATTTTATGTCAGTCCGAAATGCCACTTGTTTTTGTGCTTTGACATTATTCGAGCTTTTCAGGTTATGACAGTTACCGGCTGGTGATAAGCTGAAAAACGGAATTCATTTTTTTTCTCTACGTCCGTGTGTAGGAGCTTTTTTTTGTTGTTGAGCGTATAGACGTAAATACCGAATGCGCACATTTCATGAAAAATCGCGAAAAACGTGTTTTTAGTACGTCTTTACGAATTATTTTCTGTTTGGATGTTCATGAGACGGTGTCTGGAATCTGTGATTCGTTCGGGACCCGAAATCGATGAAATGATTCGTAACGGTGCTGTAAAAATCATATGAAATGCAAAGAAAAAAAATCGGGTAGGCTTGTGACATAATTTCCGTTGGAAATGTAAAAAAAATGATTCTCAATCGTTATTGGCGCACGTAGCAACCTCGATTCACGGTGCGTCATGTTCATTGGTTGAGCGAATGCTAGAGCGTGCAATAGAACATAAAAATCCGACACGTGTGCTATTTTGAATAGATTAATTTATAAATAACATGAAAATTTAGTTTCCAAGGATTTTCGGGAGTACGAATGATGCAGAAATATGAGAATTCTTCGTTTTTCGATAAATTTGAATTTTTGCAGGCCCTGACAATGAAAGTAAAATCTGCAATAACCGCGACAGAATCGATTCCGAGAAGATAAATTTTCAAACAATTGTGCGCCATGGGCGAATTGCGATTTGGCCAATTTCGCGATTGGAAGGTGCGAACAAGTCGATCTCGAAAGTTCGCGGTAAAATAACCGCAAGATATAAATCGAGACGTTCGACACGTGTCGTTTTGACAGAAGAACGCGCGACTGTATTTGACGTGTAGCGTTGTTTCCGGTAGAGCGAGCCAATGGGTGATCGCCACACCAACGCACATGGTTCCTAATATGCAGCTGACGAAAGTTCCCGAAATGAGCGAGTCAGGTAACTCCGCTAGAGCAGCCGGTTCGTTGTTAATCGTGTCTCGTGTTTATTCAAAGTGAATAATAAACTAAAAAATAGTCTGATTTTTGAGTTAATCAATACATGACCTTGAATTATTAGCGATGTAAGATAAATCGTTGAAAAATATTCCCCTCGCATAAAACACGCAATTTCGAATCCACAAATACGTGAGTACAAAAGAAAAGAAACAAAAAAAACAAAAAAAGACGTCGACGTTGATGTTGGTTTGACGCGTACAACAGACGACCGGTATCGCGAAACGACTGATTTATCTTTTTTTTCCTTTTCAGTGACAATCGGCGGTAACTCTTAAAAAATCGCAACAAAACGGAAATTTATCACAAAATCACGTCAAATTATTTAATAATTATTATCCTTCGCGTTATCCACGAAAAAGGACCAAAAAATTAACAAAATGCAGGCAAAAGGAATTTTCGCTTTTGCGATCATTTTCTTTGTTGCCTCTTTTCCGAGGCACATCCATGGAGTCGCAGTCATGAGCATCGACATCGGCACCGAGTGGCTCAAAGTTGCTATTGTTTCCGTAAGCCCAACAATTTCTTTCTATCCACAATTTCCCCAAAGACTTTCTCTCGCTCTCACAAAAATCTCATCAAAAATATTTTTCCGTCAAAAACAAAAAAATAGAGTCAAATTTTCTTCCTCGGTTTTTTTCTAACCGTGTGCGTACACACGGTTAGACAATAAGTCGATGAAATTCAATCGGTTATCGCCGAAGAGGAACATAATTCCAAAGAACGAAGTAATTTTTTTTTGAATTTTTAATTCTCCAACAATTTAGCGTCATTCAAAAATTGTAAAATCGTCACGCGTTTTACAATTTGGCAAAAATTCGTTTTGTCGCCACAATTTTGGGACAAATGTTTTTTTATTTCAAGAAATTCGATAACATTTCACTTTAGAAACCAAATTTCATGAAAAAAAATGATAATTAGATAATTAATCGAATCGGTGGTTAAATTTTCAGAATTATCGAAATCTGCAGAAAAAATGACCAATTAATTGATTGATTGATTATTATAAATTTAATGATGAAATTTCATCTTAAAAACCAAATTTCATAAACAAATGGTAATTAGATAATTAATCCAATCGGTCGTTAAATTATCAGAATTATCGAAATCTGAAGGAAAAATGACTAATTAATTAATTGGTTGATTATTCAGTCAATAACGAAGAATTCGTTTATCGATTTCTGAAAATATTCCAATTATGCTATGAAATTCGATGATCGATGAATTATTCTGAATGGAAATAATTTTATCATTTTATCGTGAAATAAAACCCACACAATTTCGTTGTTTCTCTTCTCTCTCGTTCGGAACGTCGTCGTTGGGCGAGTAATTTTCTATGAGAAAAAAATAATTGCATGGAAAATGAAACTGTCTTATCTAGGAAATGATTGAATTTTGCATGAAATTTCAAATTCGAGCCAACGAATGTTCAATGGCCTTTTTTTAAGTAAATTGATTGATTGCTGGTTATTCTTCATGTGGCTATTGGTCGATTGACACAGTTTAACGAACTTATTGGAATTAACAATTAAAATAATTGATAAATTAATTGCCAGTCGATTGATTGGGCACTTATTGGTAAAAAAAAAAAATAAACGAAGAAGTGAAATGGGAGAAAATTTACAGAGACAATTAAAATGCAAGCGTTGACCCGTTTGTTTGTTTGTTTTTTTCCTTAGCCGGGCGTCCCAATGGAAATTGCTCTGAACAAAGAATCGAAGAGAAAGACGCCGATGGTGCTGACGTTCCGCGGTAACGAGAGATCGTTCGGCGAGGACGCGGTGATCGACGGTCTGCGATATCCGAAATCGAGTTTTTCGCACTTTGTCGAGCTCCTGGGAAAGCCACTGGATCATCCAATCGTAAAACTTTACAGCGAGAGATTTCCTCATCACGAGTTGATCGAGGATGAGGAAACGAAGACCGTGGCTTTTCGGGTGGACGAAAATACGACGTACACGCCGGCGGAACTGCTCGCACAAATGTTGCACAAAAGTCGAGAATTCGCGGAGAATTCAGCGCGGCAAAAAATCAAAGACGCGGTTATAATCGTCCCACCGTTTTTCAATCAGGCCGAGAGAAGAGCCGTTTTGCACGCAGCCGAATTGGCCGATTTGAAAGTATTGCAATTGTTCAATGACGACATTGCGATCGCACTGAATTATGGAATTTTTCGACGAAAAGAAATCAACGAGACGAGCCAATACGTTATGTTCTACGACATGGGAGCGAGCAGCACGCGAGCCACCATCGTCGCTTATCAAAACGTCAAATCAAAGGACAAAGGCTACGCCTCGGTTATTCCGCAATTGAGCGTCCTCGGCATCGGCTACGATCGCACTCTCGGCGGCCTCGAAATTCAAATCCGCTTGCGCGATTATCTCGCCCGCGAATTCGACAAAATGGGAAAAACCGATAAATCCGTTTTCAATAACCCTCGGGCTATGGCGAAACTTTTCAAAGAAGCTGGACGCGTCAAAAACATCCTCAGCGCCAATTCCGATCACTTTGCACAGGTCGAAGGACTCCTCGATGAAAAAGACTTCAGGCTCCAAGTCACGCGCGAAAAACTTGAAGAATTGTGCACCGATGTCTTCAAACGCGTCGGTGGACCCATCCAAATGGCTCTCGACACTTCCGGTCAGTTTCCCATCTTCCCCCCCCCCCAAAACTTTCCACATGAGCTTTTCAAAATCGAAAACTTCGCGATCCCGCAATCATTTCGTAGAAAAGACTAAAAATTCATGTCGCAAAAACATTTCGAGAATTTAGGGCTCTCCCAATTTTAAGAGAATTTTCCAAGAATTTAATTTTCCTCAAAAATCAATTTTTTCAATTAAAAACAAATTCTTTGCAAAATTTTACAAGTTTCGAAAACGTCGTTTTCAGGAAATATTGATACTTGATTTTCGTAAAATCATTTTTCATTGAAAATTTTCGGGCCGCCAAGATTTGATGATTGATTGTTGCAGATGTCGACGAAACAAATCGAAAATGAAGAATGAAATTTTTTGATATTGTTGATATTTTTCGAGATATTCAATCCGTAAGTTGGTCACCGAATTTTATTCTTGATTTTCGATTAGTTTCGTCGAGATCTGCACGAATGAGTCACGAAATCTCGACGCCCCGAAAATCGTATTCACGCCACAATGATTATTAAAAAAAAAGCCCCAAAATTGCAAATTTTTGTGATCGAAACACGTGAAACCTGGCAAATTGACTTTTCGAATTTTCTAATATTTCCAACAACGAAGAATTCAATAATGTTCGATTCCAGGCCTGACGCTTGATATTATTTCGCAAGTTGTGCTGGTCGGAGCGGGAACGCGAATGCCAAAAATCCAAGACACTTTGACCGAGATCGTTAAGACTGAATTAGCTAAAAATATAAATACCGATGAGGCTGCAGTTTTGGGAGCTGTTTACAAAGCCGCCGAACTCAGCGAAGGCTTTAAAGTTAAAAAATTCATCACCAAGGATGCCGTACTCTTTCCCATCCAAATTGTTTTCGATAGAAATATCGACGGCAAAACCAAACAGGTGAGTGCAATCTTCCGCGAATTATATGATTTTTTTTCGACCTTCCGGACTTTTTTCGTCCTGCCACAAATATCTCACGAATTTAGAGAGAAAAAAATGTGAAAAAATTCTGAAATACTCTCCAGCGATGCAACTTTAATGTCTCGTGGTTGTTACACTCAAGAACAAGATTTTCGAAAAAAGTTGAATTTTTCTCGACGCTTCGTCATAGAATTCGGCGATGAAAATCAGAAACTAATTTACATTTTTATTTTTAGGTGCGAAAGACCCTGTTCGGCAAAATGAACTTGTATCCTCAGAAAAAAATAATTACGTTCAACAAGCACAAGGAAGATTTCGAATTTATCGTCACGATTGCTGAGCTCGATCATCTGCCCAAGCACGAGCAACTGTAAATATTCCTTTCTTTATTTTTAATCATTTCCGAACCATTTGGGCCATGAATTTTCCTCGAATTTTTAAATAATTAAAAATTAATTCATTTAAGAAAAAATTAATTGAATTTTTTTGATTAATTGATTAAAAGTTGATGAATTTTTTTTTTTTCAATTCTCACGAATAAAGTATCAAGCTCAATAAATATTTGAATAAATAGAACGAGCAATTGGCCATGCATTTTCCTCGAATTTTTAATTCATTAAAAATTAATTCATTTAAGAAAAAATTTATTGAATTTTTTAAATTAATTAATTTGATTAACTAATTAATTGAAAATTAATTAATTTAATTTTTTTTAAGCCTCACGAATAAAGTATCAAGTTTAATAAATATTTGAATAAACAAATTAATGAATAAAAATGGTTTGATGCTGTTTTAGGGCTCTGGGTAATTTGACACTATCGCGGGTAAAACTAAGCGGAGTTGCTGAAGCGTACGAGAAGCACGCCCAACAAAAAGCGGAAAGCAAAGGAATAAGAGCACACTTTAAAATGGACGATAGTGGAATTTTGCATCTGCAGACTGTAGAGATTGTCTCCGAGAAATCCGGTCAGGTCGGCCTCGATGAAGAAGAAGGTACCTTTTCTAAACTTGGTTCAACGATAAGCAAGCTCTTTTCAGGTTGGTATAAACAGTCTGAATAGCATGCTACGTTGTTCTTTTACCTAATCCTTTAGTTTTTATTTTTTTTATCATTCTGAAAAATAAAAAAATGCCAGAAAAACAATCGTCGAGTTCTTTCATGGAATTATGAATTTTCCTGATTTTTTTTCTAAAGAGGAAACATAAAAAATAAAAAATTTATCGTTGCAGATCAAAATCGCAAAACGCACTTGACTTTTTCGTTTCGAATTTTCGAGAGTAGGAACAAAAATTACTTTAGAACTCAATATTTACCAAAAGTTTCAATTACGTAGATAATTAAATTTTTTATTTATTTCAGATTCGGTATTTTTTTATTTTTTTTTATTTGGAAATAACAAGAATCGTAGCTTTCCAGTTTGGTTTTTTCTTTGTTTGAATTAAAATGCTGCTGACACCGTTGTAATTATTTGCCGCATGGCAAATGTACGCGCCGTTTTTAAATTTTTTTATTTAGATTTGAATTACAAACGTTTTGATCTGCAGGCTCGGACGAAAACGAAGGTGCTGAAAAAGTCGAGGTCAACCAGAAAGATGATGTGAAACCAGTTCACGAGGAAGTCCCGGAAACCCAGAGCGAAGGGGAAAAATCAACTGCGCAGAATCAAACGAAACCGAGCGAGGAAAAGGCTTCGAATCGGACAGAAAAAGTGGAGAAAAAACCAACAATTACGACCATCACCGACACCATCGAAGCGATCGAAACGAAACTCGGGCCCCAGATCTTCCAGGGAGAAAAACTTCAAAACTCCCGTGACAAGTCAGTTCTTTTTACAAACAAAACTATTCAATCGTTTGGAAAATGGAAATTTCGCTCGAACGAAACAAAACGAAATTAAAAAAAAAAAAAAAAAAAATCATCCTTGGAAATTAAAAAAGAAATTCTCGTTCCGAAAAACTCATGCAATTGAAATTTATACCCGCAGTTCACGAACTCGTTCGCTCGTTTAACAATCCTTTCGGATTTTTTTTAATTTTCGAAATTTGTGTCGAATCCCAAACAATTTTGAGACAAAATTCTTCAGAATATTCTCAAAGTTTGAAATCCCGAAATCATTATCCTTAAAAAAAAAAAAAAATGACACGCTGCTTCAAATAAAATTAAAAAATCGAAAATTCGAAGACACTGAAAAAAAAATCCGGAATTTTGACTCTTCTGATTGTTTTTCTTTTTTTTTCTCAAGGATCAACGCATTGAACAAATTTGATCAGGAGAAAACGCGTCGCGAAACCGCACTGAACAATTTAGAGGCATTCGTGATTGACGCGAAGCAGAAAATCGATTCGGAGGAATACCAAGCGGCGTCGACGCCGGAGGAAGTGGAGAAAATAGCCGCAGCATGCGACAAGGTTCAGGATTGGCTTTACGAGGACGGTTTCAACGCGGAGGCTGAAGTTTACGAGAAAGAATTGGAAACGATTAAATCCTTGACCGACGATCTTTACGACAGAGTTTTCGAGCATCGTGAACGACCGGACGCTCTCAAAGGAATGGCTACGATGGTCAACGGGAGCATTATTTTCTTGGCGAACATGAGAAATCTTACCGACGCCGAGGAAATATTCACGGTCGTCGAGATGGAGACTTTGGAGCGTGTCATCAACGAGACTAAGGTAATCACACGACGGAGAAAAAGCCCGGACAAGTACATTTGTTTTAAGGTGATGAATCAGTCACCACGAATTTTCGAAATGAAAATTCTCCGTTGTCGTTTGACTAATCAGAAAAAAAACGGACGCGGGACGATGGAAAAATCCGCTGACAGGGGCTTTTTTTTTAAATTGGTCAAAACGTATCGAAAATATTCAATTTCGAAAATTGCAGCTATCTCTCTCGCACCCACGTGGCGAGAAAGCTCCTTGACGTTAAATCCAGCCAATGCCAAGAATTCAAATATTTTTTGATCGGCCAGAGTGGAAAATTTTTTCTTCAAGTTTCTCAGAGTCAGTACAAAAAATACAAACTGCTCAGATAAATCGTGAAACTTTGGAAATCCTAATTTTCGAAATCTGAATTTTTTTGAATTCTTTTCTTTCGTTATTTGGCCGCATGCCGCTGCCGCTTCTCTCGATTATATTTAGAACGGACGCGCATGGCTGTAGTTGGCATATAAAGTCTCGACGATGGGTTATTATTTCGAGAAATATTTTCATCAGACGATAATTACAGATGGTAGCTTGCTTTTTTTTTGCAAATATTTATAAAGAAAAAAAGTGGAAATGTTTTCAATAAAAATAAAGTTAAACGAGCAAAAAAAAACTGGCAGCGGTGGGATTCGAACCCACGCCTCCGAAGAGACTGGTGCCTTAAACCAGCGCCTTAGACCGCTCGGCCACGCTACCTCGTTCTAGCGATAGATGGGATGAAGTTTCCGCCCAGCCCATCATCGAGGCTTTATCTATTTTCTCAAGAATACGATAAACAAGAAATCGGGGACAGAAGTGATAAGCAATGGTCCGGGGTTACGTAATCCCGACCCAGAATTAGCGACTGGGACAACGAGAAAGAATGTGAAGCAAGAATCGATGATATCCATGCACGCAGCATTAACCCTCCGCGGATCACATTTCGACCCAACCGACTCTTTTTCGTGGAACCTTGAAGTCAATGGAAAGTTTTCCAGAATTTCTTCAAATTTTTTTTCCTCCAAATTCACGAGATAAAGGGCCAGGACCAAAAGGAAATTCCGGCGTTCCAAAAAAATTATATTATCCACAGAGGGTTAATTTTCATGATGCATTACTGCCTGGGAAGCTGAGGTGTCATAAACATCCATGAGATTAAAAATTAATTAGCGTCTCTAAAAAAAAAAAAAAATAAAGAATCTCACGATCTCAGTCTTTTNTTTTTGTAAAATTCGGAAACTGCGCTTTATGCCTCATGCGTCCATTTGACTGAAATCGGTATAACCGAAAAATCAATCAATCGGCTAATGTTGGTCGGCGCACTTGGAAATTCTAATGAAAATGAATATTCGTAGGAGAGTTTTTTAAAATTGAGAAATCTGAATGAACGTTCGATTACCGGAAACTCATTTTCTCATTCAAATCCGAAATCTCGAAGTCGAAAAAAAAAAACTAATTCGAAAACTTTTTTTTTTTTTTTTNNTTTTTTTTTTTTTTTCAGGACTACTACAACGAGATAATAAGTTACATGAAAGTATCAGCACTTTTCGAACCGGTTAAGTACCGAGTCCGGGATATTGCGAATAAAATGGCACTTCTAGATCGAGAAGTCAAGTATTTGGTGAACAAAGCAAAGATTTGGAAGCCGAAACTGGAGAAACCAGCGACGAATACGTCCAAGACATCCGAAAGCAGTGGACCGGAGGAGAAAGCAAAATCGAGCAGCTCGGGAAGCGACGAGGATCCGAAAGACGACACGACGATAGACAGCGACGATCTCGAGGTTGGAGGTGAAACTGAAAAGCACGAAGGGGACGAGGATGAAACAGCGAGAGGCTCCGAAGACGTGGCGGTAGAAAAAGAGGAAGTGAAAACGAAAAACAAAACGGAAAAACACGAAGACAGCGCAGCGAAAACGAAAGCCAAGCAAGTCGGCGATGACTCGTCTCACGAAGAACTTTGAAAATACGTTTTGTTTTTCGAATCATCATGAAAATAGATTTTTCAATCTTTTTCTATAGCTCAATCCCTGAATTAGCATTTTTTTTTGGTATTTCGTATTTCCTTTCGTTTTTTCATGTTTTTCGAGCTACGAAATATTTCTACTCGTTCGTCGTCTCAAAATGAACGTCGGATTTTCCACGAAATAACGTCGTAGCGACAATTGTTTTTTTTTTTTCCTATTCATCCTTCGTCCACTACTCAACTCTACGCGTGGCCCTTAATTTCCACATATTCTATTCCATATTTATACAGCTGTAGATTTTTTATTGCGATAAATGAATAAAAAATGATAAAATAGGAAGAATCCCTCCCGATGCACATGAATAAATTGACGTGTGAATTGTACAAATTAATTGTGTTGCAAGAAACTTCGATTTGTCATGAAAAACCGATCCTATTAGTTGTCGATAGTCTCATTTCTAAATAAATCGCGAGCTGTTTTCATCCCGATTCCGAATCGTTTTCTCGAGATTTAAAACATGTAATTAGCGTGGAATTCAGTTAATCACGTCACGCATCCTCACAAGTACGAATGCTGACGAGCGTTTTGTTAATTCATTTTCCCGACAAATTTTTCGTCCGATTTGTAGTTAATTATAAGTCTAATTATTTCCTAGAAAAATTATGATGCAAAATCAATAAGAGTCGATCGACGGAATCTGTTGTTCTTGAATAATAATTTTGGCGTGGTGAAATTTTTGTGTTCGCTTTTTTTTTTATTTTCAATCGAAATAAAATTGTGTGGAGCAAGAATTTTGAAAATTCTTGGGAATTTTACGTTATAGAGAAACAACGAATCGTCTGGAGGATTCTTTCCAGAGGATTGGGCCAGTCCGTTTGTTTATCTCAATCGATCAAAATATTCAGATAAATAGTTTTTTATTTTATTTTAATCGCAAACGTATTTACAGTTCGTGAATACAGCGGTTCGGAGGAAAAAGATACATTACAAAAGAATCGAGAAGCGACAATCGACAGTCCAGAGTCCCACGTAGCGTCAACATAAGCATTGCGACGTAGAATCCTCGATCTTTTTGGTCAGAGTTGGAAAAGTTCATGTTAATGCCTGCAACAACAATAAAAAATATAAAACAATTATGAAACGCAGCGGAAAACGTGGAGCGTGGAATGTTGACGAGTCATAGAATTTCGGCTGGCACGAGCACGTGCAAGTTGAAGTTGTACGCCTGCGATGACGAGAAGTTATCGACAGGAGTTGACAACTTTGGCTGCGACTTCCGAACGCCAGATGGCCTGATGGTGGCTGTCCCGTAAGCTGTGCGACCGTTCCTCTTTGACCGTGGAAAAAAGCTCTATCCTCCTTACGCTTATTTCTGAATTTTCCGTCATTTGATGGGATTGAGGGTGCAGGAAGAAATAGAATTGCGATTGTTCAATAAATAATTTATTCATGGTATGCGAGAAAGCGACATCGATTCAATTGTTTTCTTGATTACATTCAATATATCAAGTCTTTTCATCGCGTTGACCTGCATTACTCTGCCAATTTGGTAAGTCGATAGCACAAGCACGTAAAGCCGCGAAGACAATGATTATCGCCGTTGCCCTAGGCACCGGTAACGATTCACATGTGTTTTGCGTTGCTTAGAACCTGCAGGAAACTCTGAGTCGTATCCACGTCAGAAAAACGTCTCATTTCTCTGAGCAGCACAGAAGTAGCTGAATAAAAGTCCAACCAGTATCTAACATGTAATGAACAATAGTAATGAACGTAGCCGCATTCGCATGGGTCTGTTGAAGGCTTCAACGGTGCTCCATCATCTTGATTGATGTTGTTTATCCAGCGACATTGACAGGAGGCCTCTGGATGTCTCGAACACCTTTCCGAATGGACGTGAATTTTTATGATGTTGTGTAAATCCGTGACGGTTGTGAATCTCTCCACCTCTGACGCGGCGATCGCGCCTAAAACTGGCGGCAAAGTGTCCAAGTTTATGAGGATGCGGGTATCTTCCGTTCTGAAGGGGTCATAATTGAATTCCAGTTCCATCTTCTTGCCCTTGATAAGCGTTATGGTGATTTTGTGGGTTGACATCCGCCACAATCTTGACTGAATAATGTCAATTTTATGGTGATTACGCGATAGCGATTGGACAAATCTGTAGAAGTCGACGAAACTCAGGAACTTGGACATGTAGAGAATTACGTCCAATGGTAACGCGTCTAGCTCCAATGTTGACGGCCCCAGCGTTGATGGAGCTTGCGACATTTTGTATCTTCGTAAGATTATCCCGGTTACTAGGCCGCACAACTACTCGAGGTGGAAGGCAAATCTAGACTGCCAGTTTACATAATAATTAACAAATCAACACCCCCGCACACGTTTCCTCACCCACGTCGTTTGTCTTCATTAATGTAAATTATACTTTTGTTCCGCTCCGTGAGTGGAATCGACACTCGCAATTGTTTATATTCCAAACATGTTAATTTTGTTTGAAGTCTGAACTTCGAATGCTTTGGTTGTCCGAATACGAATGGCGTTATGGCTTTATTATATTCATATTTATATCATCCACCGCCGTCTCGCAAGTAAACGACCACATTCGGTAAATTGACAGCCGTGACGCACATAGTAATGACCGTCTCAGAATTCGAGGAAATGGCGGGTATAAGTGAGCAGCTTTATGTGTTCTACGTATTTGAACAGGATACTTGAACCCGTTGACCATGGATAAAGAGCGGATGATTATAACGTTGTAGCAACGTGTATATTTACGGTCGTGCCTTCAGTTATGTAGACAAATGTATGGTATGTCTTCAGCTATATCCATTTTCACGATGTAGAGTTGTAAACTTCGAAGTTGCGTGGTTTGAGCAGTAGTGGTGAAAATGGTGGGACGCACAGACGGTGGCCGAAGGCTTCACGAATGCTGTAGCACTGTGGCGATTGAAATTTTTCAAGTGACAGGGGCAGCAAGCGTATTCGTGGCCCGAACACACGTTCAATTCAACCGCCGATTGTATAAAATTGTTGATCCTCGTTAAGCTTGTATATGTTTTCGGCGCTGGAGCGACAATTCCACCGGATATGGGTAACAAATATTTCGTATTAATCAGAACACGTTCTTCTTCGATTCTTCTCGGATCGTAATTGTACTCGATCTCTATTGGTTCTCCGTTGATAAACTTTGTTGTGATCTTACGAGTCGACATCCTCCACAGTTTTGTCCGCACAGTTTTGCTTGGAATCTTATCCGGCCAAATTGACTTGACGAAGCTGCGATAGTCCGCAACACTTAAAAATCGGGCCATGTAAACAATAACTCGCAGCGGCAACTCGATCGATTCCGACGTCGATTGATTGGGAGTTGACAGATATTGTGTCATTATTGCGCGCGAATTTATCGGGATCACAAATAACGCGCGCGCTCAGCGTAATATTAAATAATATACTAACGTTATCATAGTACTGCGCAGAACTCTACTCACTTGCCATACGCGTACGTATCAAATGCGTAATAATAATAAACATATGGTAGGGATACTTCGCAGATCGCCAGTGATGACGTCATTCACTCACACATTCTCAATGCGAGTAGGTCGCTCAAGTTATCAGCGCGGCAATGAATAACGCCATTAGCGCCAATTTATTCATGAATAACAAACGTTGCTAGATGAAGGTGAAACGTGACTATAGACAACCACATTCCGAGCACGTTTAATAATTTTAGAAACTGTGGGCCCCTTTTTTATGGCACTATTAGTGTTGTGTCACGTAGCTTGGAACATTTAAGCTTTGCGTGCCTATCATTTAGAGGTTCAATAATGTTTCCGGGACTTTCGTATTCTTAACCACGATGGAGTACATACCACCATTGTTCTGGATGGTCACTAGCAATAATTTCCATCATCTTATGACCACTGTCTGTAACTTGGCTTCTGTTTGTTTCAGTTGCCAACATTGTACTTGTCCGATAAGAGGATCTAAGTTGGAACTCATGGAAAACAAATAAACACAGTCATGAAAAATATAAGTTTATTTCAACATACAAAGGACGGACATTCAAAAATTCCAAACTGGTGGCCACGATGCCGCTAAGGTCGAAACAAGATCACTTCCACTACCGTAACCATATTCACTAACCACTGTCAAAAAGTCACCGGCGCTTCCACGAGGGAACACTCTGGAGTGGAGAATCCCGAAGTTGAACGTTCAATCCTCGAAAATACACTGTTTCACTCAGAAAAACTAAAAAACTCTCAGCTGCAGCTCTGTCATCGGCAGAACTTGCTCGCCGTTCCCGGAGTAACACGACCGGAGCCAGATAAAGCTTCAACCAGTATCCAACGTGTTGCGAGCAATAATGGTGGAAACACCTGTCATGGCACGCGTCCACTGCAGGCTGTACAAACGCTCTAACCTGAGCCTGGTCATGTCCCAAGTCACACGGGCAAGAAGCGTGCTCACAATCAGCACACCGATTCAGATGTACATGTTTTTTCACGAAACTATGTATCTGTGACGCAGTTGCGAATCTGCTCAATGCTCGAGGGATCACACCACCAAGCACAGGAAACAAATATTCCACGTCAAAGAGTACACGTTCTTCTTCTAATCTTGAGGGGTCGTAGTTGTATCGGATCACCAATGGTTTCCCGTTGAGAAATGTAGCTGTGAACCGATGAGTCGACATTCGCCACAACTGTGCTTGAATCTGCGGATGCATATCCATATTGTGCAAAAGTTTCTGGATGAAACTTTGATATTCTTCAAACTCCAGAGATTCAGCCGCTTGAAAAATCTTCTTTATTGATAAACTGACATTCATTGACGCTGGAAGCGGAGGCACTGCGGGTGTTTTCCTCGATACGTTGTTATTTGATGAATTCATTTTGATTACGTAATAAAAATAGATAGGTAGAGGTTATCAGCATTAATGAGGACAAGTGTGTCGTGCACGGTGAACGGCTGGGGCTGGACTGTTGACCCATTGGGAATCCGGTGGCGGTTTTATATCTTCTGGTCATAAAAAATGTGCGTAAAAATATACATCTGTTTCTCCGATAGTACCAGGGCTGAACCTGGACAATGTCCAAAGACTTCTCCGAAATCATTAAAACTGCACGTAGGCCATGGAAAGTCCATATCGTAAATTTCAATAATGCTTCGTCCATCGCCAGTTCACAGTTTTGGATCATATCCAAATGGCTGTTTTCAAAGTATGCGGAGCGAAGCGAAGGGCACCGACGTGAATTCTCGGACATATAATTTCATCAAAATAGAAGTGCCTTGGAATGAGCGAACTCGAGCTTCAGTGTGAGGTCCGTTCAACCAGGAGCATCATAGCAAAACGGTTGGACTGTTAATGGATGTTAATGTAGTCACTTTGCTCGAACGTCATTACAGAAAAAAGTAGTTGACTGATAACAAATTTCTTATCAGGCAGCGCTCCGAACAAACACCTTGAGATGCTCTTTGGCCTTCTTATCACAATCGATACAGCAAGCGAACACGTGCCGCTGTGTTTCTTTGCTTGGTTGGAATGACAGGCGCGCCGTGCATCATGGCATCTTCACGAGTCATAGACATTCGGCAGGCACGAGCGAGAACAAGTTGAAGTTGTAGGCGTGCACAGACAAGGAGTTATAGACGGGCGTCGACAACTTCGGCTGTGACTTTTGAATGCCAGATTGCCTGATGGTAGCTGACCAATAAGATAGACCACCGCACCCAACACTGAAGCCATTTCAGAACGCGCCGTGCGTTTTCACAGCCACGACTGTAACGGAAAGTCTCCGCTGGCTACTGTACCCTTCGAAAGCTGTACGCTCGAACGTACTTTGGAGTCTTCCATCAATCTACGATGATACAGTTGGAGGAAAAAAAATAAAAATACGTTTGTTTAATGAATACATTTATTACACTACACAGAAAAACCATACCAATTACTTATACATTGATTTCAACATCCGCTTAGACGAACCGAGTCTCTCATGTATGCCAATAGACGCTTGGTCATGTCAGCGTCGGATGGGCTTCCCTCTTCCTTCTTCACCACTGCAGACATCAAAAAGATGTCCACCCAGTCCCTGACGTGTTGAGAGCAGAAATGATGGAAGTGTCCGTATCTGCACGCGACCTTTGGAGGCTTCTCAAGCTTTACCCCAGTGTAAGTGCCACATTTCAATTCATGACACGGGCAGGCTGCGAACTGGCGTCTGGAACACATATTCAAATGAACATGCATTCTAAGGAAGTTCTCCAGCTTCGATGCGCTCAAGAATTGGTTCGTTCCTGGAGGGACTACCCCACCGAAGACAGGCGACAAAGTTTCCACGTTGAAGAGAAACTGTTGATCTTTTGTTCTTGACGCGTCGAAGTTGTACTCGATGTTCAAAATTTCCTCGTTGAAAAATTCGATCGCGATCTTGTGAGTAGACCGTTGCCACAATTTATTTCGAACGGCGTCGCACTCGTCGTTCGCGGGCCAAATAGATTTGACGAAATTCCGGTAATCTTCGAAGCGCAGGAAGTCACCCAGGTGGAGAATGATGTCTAATGGTATGACAATTTCCCGCTGCAAAGGTGCTCCTTGCAGCACCGAAAAGGCAGGCAAAACTTTGTTCTCTTTAGATTCCATTGCTACGATATGAACTAACGACGCGTGCGGTCCGTGCGAACAACAAATTTAGACTGACTTAAGTCAATCTACTGCGCAGTAGCGTCATCGCACTCATCTATCGTAAGTCACGTAGTGTGTGTGTGTGAGTTGGCATCGAACCGGAATCACGTGTATCAACCGCTACCACGGTGCTCAGAGATAACGTCGACGGTTGATCAACACGATGTGGTAACATTCCATTGCTGCATGAATATTCATTTTCATTTTATATATTTAGCAGCTTGGCAGCTTGAAGAGAACGAGTCGGTAAAACAAACTTATATGTCAAGGGCGACATTTTCTGCTGTCAGCTGGCAACATCGGAGTCTTTTCAAGCGGATCGACCGATAACGCTTGGATGCACATCTGAAATTGTTTTTGCGTTATATTTACTACATTTTCCTCAATCCCTACCCGCACCCCATGGTTTTCAGTAGAGGTTGTTTACGGAAAATGTTGCTGATTATGGTTATATCATGCGTAAAACCGCGATAAGGAAAAGCAAATTGCATGTATTTATAGATATTTATTACGGTATACAAAAAGGTGATTTCAACTTAATTATGTGCTTAAGTACTTACATCATATTATGACATACATAAAACCATATAATACTAGGGTACTTATCTACTAAATTACGTATAAATTAAAGCATCTATCCGACTATGTCTATATCTATAGCACTCTGTAGAGGTGTGAACTCCGGAGTTTTATTTCGTTGTCCCGAAAGTAGATCATGTTGTCTAGTAAAAACAACCTTATTTCGGCCTCATCCTCGTTGAACGGCTCTTCGCCTTCTTGGCTCCTGATCACAGAATTCAGGAAAGAATTAAACCAATGATTTACGTGATTGGAGCAGTAGTGATGGAAGTGTTTGGACGCACAGGCGGTGGCAGAGGGCTTCGCGAATGCAGTAGCACTGTGGCGGTTGAAATTTTTCAAATGGCAGGGGCAGCAAGCGTATTCGTGGCCCGAACACACATTCAATTCAACCGCCGATTGTATAAAATTGTTGATCCTCGTTAAGCTTGTAAATGTTTTCGGCACTGGAGCGACAATTCCACCGGATATGGGTAACAAATATTTCGTATTAATCAGAACACGTTCTTCTTCCGTTCTTCCCGGATCGTAATTGTACTCGATCTCTATTGGTTCTCCGTTGATAAACTTTGTTGTGATCTTGCGAGTAGACATCCTCCACAGTTTTGTCCGCACGGTTTTGCTTGGAATCTCATCCGGCCAAATCGACTTGACGAAGCTGCGATAGTCCGCAACACTTAAAAATCGGGCCATGTAAACAATAACTCGCAACGGTAACTCGACCGGTTCCGATGTTGATGGAGCGAAAGTTGACAGACGTTGTTGTGACATTGTGCGCGAGTTCATAGCGACCGCACAAAGCGCGCGCACTCCGTAGCACAGGATACAATAGACTGCCGTTATCTCTGTACTACAGCGCGGCTGCTCACGTCCCACATATTTTCGTCGCAATTATCATTAACTTGTTTGAATAGCGCAAATGAGCACTTGTTCTTTCGATGTTATGTTTGACGTATTCGCATAATCATGTCTGTTTTATGGTTATTGCTCCCAGTCCCATTATACATAATGGAATGCAAACTATTTGTTTTATAAACATTCCAAGCCCATTCGCGCTATTCTTAGAACGACATGAACGTCACAACATGTCGGTTTTGTGTTATTCCGCCGTTAGGTACGTTGACACATCGCAATACACTCGATCGCCCTATGCCTTCAGTCGTTAAGTGTATGAACATATTGTTATTCTCTCTCAATTTCTTTCTCCAAATACACTCAGGATACACACGTTATCGAAAATTCTCAAATCAGGCCGCCTTCTGCGAAACGTTAGATGAACGATAGCTTTACATACCTGATCATCCGGTTACCGTCGTCCACCAGTTTGAGCATATATGACTAATGGAAAACACAGCACGTTTTAGCGTATGGCCACTCACCCCGATACTCGTACTTTGCTCTTTTGCTAACATGCATCCAACATATGCCAATAATGAAGTGCGACCTGCTGCTCTACATCTTGACGATCGTAAACGTGTTCACTGTCTCGCTCGAATCTCGGAGTTGCGAGTCGTCGGCAGCAGGTGAAACGTATTCCAGTATCTTTTGTGTGTTGCTTAGGAATAATGGTGGAAGCATCCGCGTACTTACACGTGTTCACTGGAGGCTGTACGAGCGCTCTATCAACCGGCCGTCGTCGATCCTCAAGGTCACGGGCAAGAGACGTGATAACGATTCGTAAGCATGTCAACATGAACACGCTGCTCGGCTCCGACCGTCCGTCGTCGAGCTGTAACGCCACTAAGTTCCACTTTGTAAACAAGATTCCGAGGATACATCGAGGACCGAACGGACGATTGGGTGGTGGCGCCATCTTTCGTCAACGTCTCTGTACTTCGTAATTCGCCGATAATTAAATAATTTTTGTGCGCATGCGCAAAGTCAACTTGTACACTCTTATCACTCGTGAATCAGCTGATGTCCAGTGACGATTACGGAAAAGAAGAGAGTGCAATCGTATTTTTGACAAAGTTTCGTTCAATTGTGTCAGTTGTGAGAAAAAAATAGAACGGAATAAGTCCCGCGGAAGGTTGAAAAATGTCGCTAAATACGGCGCACGCTAATGGCGGCGTTCTCATACACGCCGGTGAACAGTAAGATCATGTTATTTTTTCTCTTTCGCTACACATCCGCGTAAATCGCGCAGCAGACATCCAAGTAAACATTGCATCGAAATTTCTCGAAGTTTCATCGCGTTTCCTCGATCCCGTAAACTCCGAGCAAACGATTTATCCCTCCGACTTGTTCGACCTTGCCCCTCTCGCCAAATTGCGCCTCAATGTTGTTGCCTATTTTCCTCTCTATTTTCGCATTTACCTTCGTAAACACACCGTTCACCTACGCCCGCGATCCGTCATCACATTCCTTTCGGTTTTAACCCTCAAATTCACGTTGACAATACTTTTTCTTCCCATTCCATATTTTCTATTGTCAAGCATCTAATTGCATCAATTGGTGCAATCCACTGTCACACGTCAGAACTTTAGTTCACGCGTACAGTCGAGTCAAAAAACGTTCGGTAAACCGTTCCAAATTATTACAAAAATAATCCAACATTTTTACGCACCGATTGAGACACTTGCGAACGACTTTTCCTTCCGAAACATTTAAAAACAATTATGAAAGAATGACACACTTGCTAATCCCATCGTCATCTATGAACAAACTTTGAACCCAACCTCCAAAATCAATTTTCGTAAAATTTGACCATTTTTTTTTTTTCAATCACGTAATTTTGATATTTGTCACTTTTTTTTAATTGACTAACTGCACAGACTCATTTGTGGAAACACGAAAAATAATGCATCAATTTTTCAAGCCACAATCCTTCGGTCACACGCACGACAGAGTCGATTCTCGAACTTGCGATTTTTTCCGCGTGTAAAATCGAGACTTACAATTAATTATCCCAACGAAGGGACAAAAAAACGTTGATTTTCAAATTTCGAAAGATTGTTATTTAAAAGTATTAAAAACTGCTAATAAATCGCAATCCGATGGAAATTAATTATTTCTAGACAACAATATCGTGATTATCGATAATTGACATAATTTTTTCATCGATTTAAAAAATTTCAGGATTCTCTTGTTCTGTGACAATGTTACAATGGAATTTCACGGTCAAGAGCAGCCGGCGTTTGTTGGAACGAAACGTGGACGTCTTTACTTGACGACTCACAGAATGATATTCAACGCGAAAGATCAAAAAGAAACTATGCAATCGTTCAGTTTCCCGTTTGTTACTCTGAGCGAGGTGGAGCTGGACCAACCGATGTTCGGGGCCAATTACATCAAGGGCAAATGTAGGGCACAACCCAGCGGCAATTGGATGGGCGAATGTAAATTCAAACTGCAGTTCAAGAGCGGCGGCGCTATTGAATTTGGGCAGGCCATGTTGCGAGCTGCTTCTATGGGTAAAATTCACGATTTTTATTCAATAAATAAAAAATAAAATGAATAATGAAAAAAAAAATGAAAAAAAAGTAATAATTGTCATTTCCGTGAACCGCGAGGTCTTGGGGCTATCGCAGTGGCCATGAAAAATGAAAATATATGAAAAAATTCATCAACAATCGTTCAGACTGTACTTCCGAAGCGAGAAAAGAATTTTATTCATTTTTTTCTTTTTTTTTTCATCAAATTTCAAGCAATTTGCGAAAAAGACCGAACGTGACCGTAAGAAATTCGAGTCTTAGGATTATTCGTAACGCTGGATCCTCCTTAGTCAGGAGATCGAGATTTACGTCAAAAAAGCCTGGGAATTGATAATTTTTTATCATGATATTTTTAACAATTCTTAGCTCAACGGAACGGTCCTGGATTCGATGCTCCACCGCCGTACCAACCCCCGACGTCGGCCTGGTACGCAGCGCCTCCACCTGCTTATCAAGCTGCTCCTACAGGCTATTACGGTTGGATTCCACCGACTAATGTTTTCCCGGAAGCTCCTCCAGGTTCGAGAGTTCCTTTCCTAATTTTTCGTCACGAAAAAAAAAGTTTTTTTTTCTCAAAATCCCTGATCGACGTTTCTGACAATTGTTAACGATTATTACGAAGTCGATTTTTCGATCCACGAAAACGTTTTTTTTTGCTTTAGAGAATTGTCTTTGAATAATTATCGAATATTTTTTTGTCACACGCCATTTTGTTCGTTAGCGAAAAACGCGAACACGAGCCTCGCAAAGCACATTCGCAAAGAGTTTGAGTTTTCATGAAATTTGTTGTTAATAATAATAATCGTTGTTTATAACAAATAGCAAACAGCGTTTACATGACGGACATGCCTCCACCATATCCGGGAATAAATGCTCCGTATCAAGGATACGCCAGCGGAGGGAATCCCCAACAACAAGGTGGCGCGTGGGGCGGCGCTGGTGGCCAGCAACCGACCTGGGGGGGAGCTCCTGCTCCGCCTCAACAAAACGGCGTGCCTGGATGGGCTAATCCGAACTACAATGGCCAAACAATGTCCCAAGCAGGTGCGTATCCCGGTTATGGCCAACCGAATTACAACAATTATTCACCCAATCCACCGGCGTACTCGACTTATCCGCAAGCCGGCCCGTACACCCACACCGGACCTTATCCTCAGCAAGCAACGTACAATCCGTATCCGCCTCCGTACTAAATCTTTACGTCCAACGATTATTCCATTCTCATTTTTTCGAGTATCCACCTTCCACATAGTTGCTTCGGTCGATTTAGTCCGCGCAATTATTTTCGGAGGAGCCAAAAAAATGTACAACTCGTTGAAAATCGAACAAACTCGATTTTTGACAAATCGAGAAAAATCTGATCCAAACAAAAAAAAAACGTTTACGATATTTTTCTGTCATTTTTTTCAAAATAAATAAAATAAATAAAATAAATAAAATAAATAAAATAAATAAAATAAATAAAATTAATAAAATTAATAAAGGGGAGGCAGTGGCTCAGTGGTAACGAGCCCGACTCCCAACCAGGAGACCCGGGTTCGATTCCCGCCGACACCAATGGATTTTTCTAAGTGTCCCAAGCTGTACTCTCTGTGGTTCGGAACCCACGTAAAATAGTAGGTCCATGTGTGCGTAGTGGAGAGGAGACGAATGGGGAAGTGTGAATGGTGGAAAAAGGGATGAGAGAAAAAGGTGGAACGGGATGAAAGAAGGGGTACGGGAAGCACACCATGTACAAACCCGCCAAGGGTATGCATGTAAAAC
>JBAJMU010000008.1:9030856-9060948 GCA_037952995.1 Hyposoter didymator
TTTTTTTTTTTTTTTTTAACAATTACGAACACCGTGCGATTTTCTCGTATTATTGAAATCTCGAGTTCTAACCTCAACGCGATCAACTGCATAACTATTTTCTTTTTTCTCTCCCATTGCGACGTAATACGCTGCGTCTTCTTACATATTCCCACTCTCCCTCCTTCTTCGAGTTTCTCAGCGTGCAACGAGCAGTTTCCTGTCATTCCACGTGACAAACAGATGCCTGGGCGTTTTTCTGAGAAACGCGACAAATAGATCTCGTTACACGCGGCTTCAGCATCGTGGCCCGAAACAACAAAAAAAACCCACTAAAACGTGCATTCGTGTTTTCATGTCGGAGACAAAAACACATCGCTACGAAGGTAGAATTCTCAACGAAAGAGATGCAAACGAAAAAATTTATGATTATCGAACTTCTATTCGAATGAAAATTCAAGGAAACAAAAATTTCGACGAAACGACGAAAATTAAAACGAAACGTTTACCTCAAGGTCAAAGCTTTCAAAAATAATGTCAAGCATTTTTTATGATTCTACAAAAACCAAAAATATGAAAATTTCGCAAACACAATAAATTTCCAATGTGGCTGCTCTGTCCCAGCGCACAGAGCCTCATAAAATTGAAAAATTTGACAAAATCGAAATACCGATTAAAATAGTTCAAAGAAATCCCAAAAAATTCAATCTTTCCAAAAATTTGCATTTGCACGAGACGTCGTTCCTAAAAATTGACATTTCGCGAAAAAAAATGACACTGTGAGCAGATTAAGAGAAAAAAACGTTTTTTTGGACTTACGAACTTGGTGAACGCCGGAAATAGGAAAAAAATGGTCAATTTTGCAGAAGAAGCCATGAAAATCCACGAAATTTTTTTTGGCGAGGAATGATCGATGAGAACGTGTTAAAAAAATGTAAAAAATCGTCCAAGGCCATTGGAACTGATGAAACGTGTGATTTGGCAAAAATCAATATATAATAATCCAACTCAATGATTTATTTATTAAGAATCAATATGAAAAAATTCTTTATTCATGAAAAATGAATATATCGAAAATCTCAGACACTCGTATATTCAAAACCGTCGATTCCGTGTGCAAACAACATCGGAGCTTATGTTTAAAATATTTTTGCAAAAATGAAACGATTTTTAAAATGAAATAAATGTTTTTTTTTTCGTTGACATCGAAAATTTATCGGGTTTTTGCAGTGCATACGATGCGAAATGTATTTCCTTCGACGTGTGCAGCACAAAATGTGACTCTTTCGAATCTTTCGTAAGAAAATTCCTCGAAATTCAACATTTTTTCGTCTTGGAAAAATATGTTTACAACGAAAACGTCGTCGTAGAGCTCAAGAGAAATGAAATTCGCCACAAACCGCAAAAGAGCGATGAGCGATTTAATGAATTTTATAAAAATGTGCATTTGCCATGAGACAAAAATTATTTCTGTACCAAATCTCTCTCTCTCTCTCTCTCTCTCTCTGTCCTCTCTGAACACCAATCAGAATTCAAACTTCTCCGTACTCGGAGAATTTTATTTTTTACCTTTTTTCGTCCTTTTTTCTTTACCACATAATGAAATTTGACGAAAAAAATGGTCGTGCCAAAAGTCAAACATTTTCGGTCATTGAGCAACGTCGCTTTTTTACGTTACACCAATTATTCGTGTTAATTATATTTTTCACTTAACTTACCGAAAAAATAAGTTATGACTTAATTTTATGAAAAAAAAAAAAAAAAAAAAAANCGCAAGGCTCGGACTCCCTTTTCTCTCTCAATCTTTCTCTCAAGCTGGTAATTTTTTTTCATTTCTGTTTTTATTTTTATTTTATCAGAAATAAGCCCATGTCCCGAGTATCGCTTCCTTTATGGCCTTTGTGTATTGTGCAGGTACCCAATATATCCAATATCTTGAGGCATCCGTTGGCCCTAATTGGAGCGCCTGCCAATAAAATCAATTTCGTTTAATCGATCGATTAAATAATTCTCGAAATTTTTCTCACATTGTCGCTCAATTCATTTTATTTTATTGCGTTAACCGTCCGTTTGGTCGGCAGGGGTCAAAATGACCCGGGGCGCAATTTTGAGCGAGAATTTTTACGATTTTTTTATTTTAACTTGTTTGCTGATTTTTTTTCGCCATTTTGAAAATTTGATAAAAAATTTTTGCCTCGATATTCTCATTCGGGAAGGTTCGAAATAACATCCTGAATTTTTGGGTGTTATTCCGGACGATCCTGGCGACGCGGCAAGCGTTTAAACACCACTCGGGTCATTCAGACCCCGTGTGTCATCAAGGCTTTACTGGCTTGACCTCAACTTTTTCAATTGATTTTTTTCGAACTTGACGAATAATCCAAATTTTTGGCAATTTACTCGCGAACGTCATTTTTTTTGCTTACCATCATGTGATATTCGGGATGATCGTGAATCGGCTCGGTATGAACCGCTCTTATCGAGTTCATGGGAATTTTGTCTGTTCGTTCTTTCGTCCCGATCCATAATTGATCTTGTTCGAGTTTGAACGTGAGTCTTACTTTGCCGCCCAACTTGTTGAGCATTCCCGAGAGCGGAAAATTCGGCAGTGGTTCCTGCGAGTAATAAACAAAAATTTGTTCATTTTTTTTTTAATCATAAAATATTATTTTCCATTTTTTTTCAATTTTTTTTTTTAATTCTCCGGTCTCGATAGAAATGACGATTTTTTCGTTTTTCGAGAGGATTTCAAAAGAAATAATTAGCAATTTTATTTGTTCTGTAGTTTGTTGTGATTTTTAATTTAAAAAAAATGAAAAAATCATTGTTTTTGGATGAGTGGGAAAAATGAAATGTCGATAACGTACGTTGGATTCTAATATCCCAGGCATTGCGTCCTCGGGAATGCCTTTGTCCAAAACTTTGCGATGTATTTTTTGTTGGGAAAGAGGTTCTTTGCTCGAAGCAGCCGCTGCTTCGTCCTGAAGTTCGTGCTTGGTCGGAATCGAGACTGCCAATACATCGTCCAATTTGGATCCAACGATCATCACTTTGGTACCTGAGAAAAAATGTTGACTCGATGAAAAAGCAAAAAAAAAATAATAAAAAAACAAAATTTCAGAGCTTCAAAGATTTTTCTTAAAATTGTAATTTTTATCCAATTTTTTGCTTTCGTTCTTGTTGCAAGTTTGTCGGATTTTCGTTTCGTTACAAAATTTTTCTCCATTTTGCGATTTCTCCAAAATTTCTGTTTTTTTTTTTTGCAATTTTTTTATGTAACGCAAATTTATTACGATCGATTGATTTCTGAGAAAAATCTTCACGACATTTTTGCATTTTTCTATTATAGAATAATGCGTTATTTTTTTAAAAAATTTTCCAAGTTTCCAGATTTATTGGAAAGCTCGTGAAAAAAATTACCGTTCGTAACTCCTAAACTCCTCAGAGTCTGTTCGTCTTTGGCTAAAACTTTGATCATAACTTTTTGCATAGCTTTTGGCACTGTAATGATATTTTGTAAATAGGTCTTGAGATCGGCGATCGTCCCGTCGAGGTCGAAGCTCACGTCAATTTTTCGTTTGTTGTAAATTACTTTGAAGTCTATACTCTCTCTCGGTTTTTCTTGCGACGCGCTCTCATCCAAATTTTTTTCTTTGCTACTTTCCTGCGTCGCTTTTCCATCTGTTTCTTCGCTTTTTTTTTCTTCTATCGCTTCGTTAGCGTGGCTCGACGAGTTGTGACAATTGCTTTCGTTGCTCTCACCCTCCACTATGCCTGAAGAATCAAGTAAAATTTTGTAANTCCACTATGCCTGAAGAATAAAGTAAAATTTTGTAAAAAAAAAAAAAAGATTTTTTATGCAAAAATTGACATTTGGCATTTATTTTCTTGAAAAACAATCGAATCGTCGAATTTCGTTTGATTTCGTGAAACGGAATTTGGAAAAGTAAATAAAAAAACGACTGCACATTTTTTTTCTAGTTTTTACGTCTCTTTTTCGTGCTTTCGATTCGAGACGTAAAATATTTTCACTTTTGCACATTTTTTTCACGATCTGGATTCGAGAATTATTTTGGAAAACATTTTCACAATTTTTTAACGATTTTCCATAGTTTTACGTCTGGTAATCGCGTATTTTTCACATTTTGTCAAGATTTTTGAGATTTTATGAATTTTCGTGAGTTTTCTGAGATTTTCCAAGTATTCATGAATTTCGAGGATTTTTCGTGTTTTTGGAATGTACAGGTGACGTGAAAAAAGATGCAAAATAAAGTGGAAACCTAACCCCAAATAAATGGATCGCGAAGAAACACAAGTTGGTGAATTTTGCGTAGAAAAGTGATTGATTTCTTAGGTTACGTTGAATTTAAGCAAGAAAATTTGAAACGGATTCAACAAAAATAAATAGAATTTTGCGTTGAAAAAAAAAAGTCATCGCGATGTTATGGGCTGACTTGCAAACTTTTGGGGACAGACATTTGTGGGTTTTTGTGATTGAATGAACTTTGAGAAAAAGAAACGATACTTTTCGTTGGGAAACTGACAGCAGGCTGAGTGACGAGGCGATTAAAATCGTGCAAAATTCAATAAATTTGTAATTATTTTTTTTTCACACGTACCCAAATACTCCATGATGAAGAAGATTGGGAAAAAACGAGCAACTTCGGGAAAGACGACTATTCCCGACTACGGCCAATAAAAACTATACCTCCGTGACCGAAACTCGAACTCCAGGTGGCGCTGTCACATTTTT
Organism: Hyposoter didymator; assembly: GCA_037952995.1. NCBI lineage: Eukaryota > Metazoa > Arthropoda > Insecta > Hymenoptera > Ichneumonidae > Hyposoter > Hyposoter didymator. The sequence goes on from JBAJMU010000008.1 coordinate 9,035,589, forward strand.
CGTCCGACAAGCTGCTGCTATTTTTTTCATTGGACAACGATCTTTCGAAAAAATTCATTCGCTGCGAAGATTTCTCAAAATTCATCGAAAATTTTCTTCGTCCTTGCGAATATCGATGGGAGGAATTATTCCCCGAAGTTTCCACCATTTGTACATTATTTCCTATTTTTTGAAAAACGCCAAAATCTCGTGAAATATTTTAACGATTTTGTAAATCGAAATAAATGGAAAAATTTCATTTCTCCGTGAAATCTCGAAGCACGAAATCCATGCGATCGAAAGAAAATCAACAAACCTTTCAAACTACAATCGCATATTTTGATCAATATTTGAGGAAATGTGGAATTTGAAAGCGAGAAATTCCAAAATTTCGTTTTTTTTTTGTAGCGAGCCACCGCGTTTGCCTCATTTTTCGAATTTCTACAAAAGTTTTGGAAAGTTAAGACAAGACAAGAAGAAAGAGAAATAGCAAAAGAAAAATGTGAACGAGATCAAATTTGGCGCGCATGCGAAGGGATCGAGTTTGCTGCGCCGCCGGACAGGGGGATGGAGCGTGTTTAGTGCGAAGAAGCGCCGCAAGGGAGCAAGCGCGCGATTCGTCGTCAGTATCGCGACGCGAGAGCGCCGGATCGGGCCCCAGTTTTCCGCGCGAGAGAGCGGCTGTGTGCGTGTGTTTTCGTTCTCGAGTATATTTCACGTGTTAGAAAGTTGCGGGATCCATTATACGTCGTGGGTGGATGTATGTGTGCGTGTGTGGGTGTGTGTGTGTTCCTCGAGCGAGTGTTTTTGTTTAAAAACGATAAATACGAGAGGAAAGGTTGAGAAAATAAGGGGAAAATACAGGGGACGACGAAAATGCCGCCAAAGAAAAGGGAAAAAGAGGCGGAGGGGCAAAAAGCTCCGAGAATGGATCAGATACAAGCGGATCATGAGCTCTTCCTGCAAGCTTTCGAAAGTGAGTCTCTTTTCATCAATCGTTTTTATTATTTTCGCACATTCTCGATCGAAAATATAGCTCATTTTTCCAAACGATTCTCCTCCCGTTATTTCCCCATTCTCGATCGCAAATTCCCTTTATTTCATCCTCTTTTATTTCACTTTCGATCGTTCTCTTATCCTAACTCAACATAACCCCCATTAGGAGTGCTGAAAAGAGAGAAATACAGGCGCGGTGGCGCGCGTCGGGTCACTTACCTCCCACCTCGATTTCGCGCGGACACCTGTCACTATTTTTGCAACTTAATTCAACCCTTTTTCCCATTTTTTATCACCGCATTAAACTTCGAGGCTTGTATAACGTCCATTAGTTCGCGAACGCCGCCCCTCGAGCCTCATTTTTCCGACCGAAAATCCCACTTTGCTTCGCAATCCCTTTTCTTGTTTATTCCGAGTCTTTCTCATTCCTCCCTCGTCCTTCCTTTTTCTCTTCGAGGTTTCGCCTTTCATACCTTCCTTCTCTGCGTTTTTCTTCCTAATTCTTCGTTTTCTTCGTTCCCAACATTGTTGCTTCGTTTCGATCATATTCACGTTCGTATTTACCCCTCGCTTCATATTTATTTCTGTCATTTTCACCTTTCCCACGTTCCCGAACGAAACAACAAATATTTAGACTCCTGCGACGTTTTTCGTCGGATTTTACGTTTCTTCGTAATAAACTCTCCCTCGGTGGGTTTTTCCCGCACGTTTTCCTAATTTTCCCGGAAAATCGATTCCGTTAAGTCGGCGCGTCGATTAGTTTAAAAATAAATAAACAAAAAAATCGAAAAAAATTATCCTCGTATTTCCGATCGGAGGAAAATTATCGAAAATATTGACTTGTGACGAAAAAACAGTTTTTAATTTTACAGAATACCGTACGGGGTCCGAGAGACCCGAAAAATAATAAAAACTTGATTCTTTCTTCGATAATTTTGTTTTCTTTTTCACCAAATAATTAACAACAAATCGTCAACTTTTCCTCGGGAAAATTTTTCAATTTTCATTTTTTTTCGTTTTCTTGATAAAATTTTCGTCAACAGCGATTTTCACAGACACCAGTCATTGTCGCGAATACCGAACAAAATGGTGCTGCACGAGTCATCGGGTTTTATGACACGGCAAAGATCGGGCTCGTTGTCGACCCCGGCGTAGGGATTAAGTTTCGAATCGTACAAAATGCCGATCGTAAAATCGATCTTTGCGAAAATAGATTTTTCCTCGACCACTGCGGGGAAGGGTTCGTCGCAACGTGTGACCTGCTCACCAGCTTGGTCGTTTCTGCGTTCCGTACTCCTCGAGAAACAGCACAGCACGTTGATGCACTTAGCGGGAAAAATTCTCTTACCGATCAGCCGCAAATTTCCGCTTTTGCACGAATTAATGAGGAAAAACAACAAAAAATTGAGTCAATTGCGAAATTTCGGGTCGAAAGAATTTTTTTATTTCGAGACTAAAATCCAAAAAAAAAAACAACAAAATCTCGATTAATTCGACGAAATTCAGGAGATTAATTAACCAATTAATTAATTTAATGAGCAGCGTCTCTCCGCTGCCCAAGATTTTCCTGCGCACGATAGAAAAGTTCGAAAGTATCGGATTCTGCAATCGTCAACGTTGGGCGAATAATAATACAATTCTCTCTCTGACACTCCAACCGGAAGTCGCCCGAACCATCGCACGACTTTTTCTTATCGTGAAATGCGATATCAACGAGATTTTTCTTCTTCATAATTCTTAAAGTAATAAAACGGGATCAGAGATGTTTGGCCTGCAAAATCGTAACAAGGTTGCCGGCGCAGGCGTCTCGTAAAAACGAGAAAAACCAAGTCATCATCTCCCGTTCTGAATCTCAGAAGGATCAAATTTTTCACCGCCGACTCTGAGTTTAAATCGAATCCGAAGCAACCCACTGCACATAAGAAACCAACGATGTTTCGCCATCTGCCGACTTTTTGAAGAAACTCTCGCGCGATACTAAACACGTGCATTTATCTATACATATATATATATATACGCTCCGCGACACTTAAGGGTTTTCCGTACTTTTTGTACGTTGATAAAAATAAAATGAAAAAAAAAAATGATCCAAATCGTTTCCACAAATTTTTGAGCAACTTTGAGAATTTGACAAAAATCATGAAACCCAGGCGAAGAATTTTTGTTTTTATTAAATAAAAGATTCAATGATACTGAAATTTGCATCGTTGGAATGCAACGAACAAATATGTTTTTCATCATTTTCATACTCGAGGCACTTGTTCCATTTTTTTTACAGTAAATTCTGTTTTTTTGAACATTTTTTGGAAAATTTTGTCCTTTGGCTATAAAAAAATAATGAGATTTCGTTGCATTCCAACGATGCAAACTTCGGCATCGTTGGTTTCCTTTTCGAAATGCTTCAAACGTCGTGGAACTGGAATCATTTTTTTTTTTCAGACCGAAACGTAATTTTGATTATTCAACGTAGCTTTTTTTTTTCTTTTTCAGAACCCACACAAATTTACCGATTTCTACGTACCAGAAATCAAATTTCGGTAAGTCGCTCGAAATCACGACCTCGTCAATACTTCATACAAAAATATGCTAAATTTTCAGAATTTTCTTATCATTTTTTATTTTAACCCTCAAGGTCGTTAAAATAATGATGACAGAATTCTTAAAATTTGGTGTTGTACAAATTTCAGGACTATTGAGAAGCTAGTTATTGGAGAATTAACGTTCGCAAGTTTTATAGACACTCGACATCGTTAAACTCCATCATTAGACTCTTGCACAGCAGAATTTTTGTACCTGATTCATAAACAGGATAAAATTCCTAATTATGGTCAATTTTGTTTTTTTTTTTAAATTTCTTATTGAAAATTATGAGAAAATCGGGAGGAAGTATTTTTCGTTGGGCGTTGCGATCGTCATCTTAATCCCGTTGTTCGTATTCTATGGGAATTTGATTTTCTACTAAAATTTCACCGCAATTTTGTTGGAGAAATGTTTGGATTGATGAATTTTTTATTATTTGCACATTCCAGCCAATCTTCTTGTACAGAAATTTGTCGTATATGCGACAAAGAATGTCTCGAACCCACAAATCTCGTCGGGGATTTAGAATCGATACAATCTTGGAAAGATTATTATCGAAAAACAACGAGGAACAAAATAATGGCGTTCGTGGCTACATGACTTTGACTTTTCTAGGATTTTACGATAAGAAAGGTAAGAAAATTGACTCTTTTCAATGTGTTTCCTTGGATTTTAAATCGACTGGTCAATTGCTTCGAAATTTCGCCATTAACAAAAATCTCCATTTTTGGGAAAAGCCCCACTTCCGAATATTTACCCAAACAATTGTCACACAATTATCAAAATTCAATAAATAATTAAAAGATGAAATATTTTTCGTTGAATATCAAAGTTGCCAACTTCAGAGTCGTTTGCTCCAAATTTTATTGCTTGGAACTATATTTCCATTGCTTACAGTTAATTTTTCGAAAAGTCACTAAAAAAATCCATTGACTCAAAAATTCTATGGGGAAAAAATCGTTTGTGGCTTTTTAAAAAACTTTTCCAAGATTTCTCGAAATTTGGAATATTCGTTAGACATTGGGCAATCGATTCGTAACACTGACATCAAATTTCACGATCAAGTGTTCAAGAAAAATAGATTATTTGCCAAGAATTTGTAGAAACTTGCCGAAAATTGAAAATCGTTTTAATTTTCGTCGTTTTTTCATTTCCAGTCGAAAGTTCCCAGGATCCGGTCAAGGTCGAAACTTTGTTGTTGAAAATTTGTCACAAAAAACGGAAAGACGTAAGCTCGCCGATTATGCAGGTACGTTATGGGACTGATTACAATTATTTATCTGAAAAAAAAGAAAAAAAAATACAAAGTTCATTGTTGGCTGAAATAATTATTTTATTTAACAAGTTTGAGCAAATTATTCAATTCTGCTCTCTGAATCGGTCGAGTTTTCGAAGAGGACACTTGAGCATTCTTGAAAAAACAACAATTACCACACGCTCATTATTCTTTAAATTTATCAATCACTTTTCAACGAATTTTTCAAGAAAAAACCTCGAGAAATTGAATTTTTATAATTCACGGTTTCAAAAAACAAATAAATAAATAAATAAATAAATAATAAAAAAATTTGAAGATGAAACTTTCGTTTGAAGATTTGAAAAAAATTCGTTTTTGAAAAAACGAATTTTTGAAGAAAAAACCTCGAGAAATTGAATTTTTATAATTCACGGTTTCAAAAAAAATAAAAAAAACTTAAAAAATAATAAAAAAATAAAAAATAAAAATAAAAATTATTTTTCAACAGGTGTCGGTCGGTACGAGCGAAGTACCGATAAATCCTTCGGAAAATCAGCCACCCCCGAAGGCTCCAACAATTTCAATACCCAATGAATCCTTCAGCCTGAACAACGGACATATCGCAAAAACGTATATGCTCTTGCTCAGGGTTTACTGCACGTCGAACAACGCCTGCCTTATACATAACTGTGATTTAGACGGTAAAATAAATTTTTCATTCTTCAGTATCCATTTTTCTCTCAAGAAGCATCGTGTGTTACTTGTGAATGAAAAAATGAAGAAAAATTTCTTGTTCCCTTGATCGACAAAGAAATTATTACAATTTCGTTTTGTTTTTATTTTTGAAATTCGGTGCAAATTTGATTTTTGGCCTTAATTCGCGTTTCACGTCATAACGATCGTCGAAAAACGTCAATTTCAACCGGTTGGTCCATGCAGCGTCATAACACCTCGAATTGTTCATGTCGCCATTGCTCGTAAATCTGAAATAATTTTTTTTCAACAAAAATTCAAAAACAACGTGGATTTTTGTAAAAAATGATTTTTTTTTTTTTTTGATTCGCTAAAGTTGAAGAATCTTGACAACTAGACGGTGAATTTAAAAATTATTCCTGTGACAAATGCACGCTACATTTTTCTACGTTATTTCGAAATTTCGAGCCTCAAAGTTGGAATTTTCGTGTTCAATCGGTTACGCGTGAACGCGAAAGAAAATTTTCATCCTCGGGTCTCCGAATTTGAAATTTAAAACGCACCCCATGTTTGTTTTTTTATGGAAAATGAATTTTTTTCCTTTTTTTGGTTTAGAACCGGCACAGAAGAGACGCAAATCGTCAACCGGTTCGATGAAACCGAACGGAGAGGAAGTCAAGCTGTACGGCTCGGAATTAATCGTATACGACAAACACAATCGCTGTCTGTTGACAGACGGTGATTACGAATTGGGTTTGCAGGAAGTACAAACGAACGTAAGATCAAGTCCGAAAAAGCACAATTCTTGGGAGACGATCGCCGACATAAACGAGTGCGAACCTTTCGAGGTTTTGAGTCGAGGCCCCACTCTCAAGTTTCGACTCAGTTGGACGACCGAACCGAGTCTTGGGCTCGTTGATCGACCAACCCTTCTGAGACCTTTGCCCAACGGCGACAATAAAGAAAATCGACCGGGTAACAGTGCGTCTTTCTTTACATATTTAAAAATCCAATTTTTTCACCAATTACGAGTTCCCACGGTTGCTCCTGTCACAAGATATTTCATTTCGAGTTCATTTTATTTAAAAAATCCTCCAATTGAATAATCAAAACGACAAAATCGTCGAATTTTTTTTTTTCTATTCGGAATTAAAACCTCAGCTCGTTCTGTTCGTTTTCGAATAAGACCAAAATTTGACTTTTTTTTGTTAATTTACAATTTTGAGTTTAAAATGAAAAATTTCGATTTTTCTTTGCTTTTTTTTTTTTTTTTTTTTAATCGAATTTTTAATTAATAATCGAAATTTTACCAGAATCGGGTCAGTGGTTCTCGCCCGACAAGCGAAAAGCTATATTTTGAAAATTATGAGAAAATATTTCTCTCCGAGACGACGAGGAATTGATAATATTTTTTTTTTTTCCTTTTTTCCATCAGCCGAACTCGATCGATGCTCGACGAATCACAACAACAATAACAACAACACGTCACTGCCAAATTCTAGTCCGTTGACACCCTCGAAAATGTCGGTGCCGGTCGAAAAGACCGAGACATCGGGTGGAACACAGCAAATCGTATATCAATTTTTGTACAATAACAATAGCCGCCAACAGACCGAGGCATGCGAGGATCTCCATTGTCCTTGGTGCTCTTTGGACTGCGGCAAGCTTTATTCTTTACTCAAGCATCTTAAATTATGTCATTCTCGCTTCACCTTCACATACGTGGTAAGAAAAGCAACTTAACTATTTTCATTATCTTTGCATCGATTATTTCAAAGTCTCATTAATTTTTGACATTTTTTTTCTCTAATTTTATCGAATTTTTTTTGTCCCTCTTTTTTACGATTGAATTTTTTTTTTTCGAATTTTCGTAATTCTCAGACTTTTTGCAACGTCTGATGATTGAAAAATGCAGCGACAAGGAATAAGCCACGATTTTAATAATTTCAATCCTCGTTTCAGCCGATTCCGCAAGGTGCGAGAATCGACGTGGCGATCAACGAATGTTACGATGGCTCGTACGCGGGAAGTCCTCACGAATTGATATCGCAACCTTCCGGTGTTGCCTTCTCGCGGTCCGGACCAACCAGGCGGACAAGCGTTACCAATATTCTTGTTTGTAGACCAAAAAGAACCAGGCCGAGCTTGTCCGAATTTTTGGAACTCGATGAAAATGAATTCGAGAGCCAACGACCTTATATCACTGGCCACAACAGGTAAACAATCGAATCTTGAATCCCAGCGATTTCAAAGTCTCAATCGCGCAAATCTTTGAGCGTTGGCCAGGACAATTTTTCCTTTCAAAAATGAGCGTCCCAGTCAAATATTTCAATGGCAATTCAACTTTTTCCCTCTCTGTTTTTTTTTCTTTTTTTTGGCTAAAAAAGTTTCAAAAAAATGCAGAAAAAAATGAATTCTCAGTAAAAAAAAATTCCGCCAGTTCTTTTTTCTTCGCCGTTGCATTTTCCAGCGTCCCAGTCGTCAAATATTTCCATGGCAATTCAACTTTTTCCCTTTTTATTTATTTTTCTGGGTAGAAAAGTTTTAGAAAAAATGCAGAAAAAAATGAATTCTCAGTAAAAAAAATTCCGCCAGATCTTTTTTCTTCGTCATTAAATTATTTTTTTTGCAACAAATATTTCGTGAAAATTCAATCATCATTAATAATATCGAAATTTCGAGTACATTTTTTCCGCAATCCTTGAAAATAAAGCTTCGGAATATTAATTTGAACTCGATGAAGAAAAAAAATGAAAACTTTTTCGAATAATTAGCTTTTTACGATTTTGGGGAAGGTAAAAAAAATGCTTTTCGACGATTAACCGAATGAATATTGATCGCAGATTGTATCATCACACCGTTACCTGTCTGCCGATCTATCCAAAAGAATTGGATAACGATTCCGAGGGTGAGAACGATCCGAAGTGGTTGCAGACGCGAACAATGATGATGATCGATGATTTTACGGACGTTAACGAGGGCGAGAAGGAGCTGATGAAAATGTGGAATCTGCACGTGATGAAATACGGGTACGTCGGCGATTGCCAAATCCCACTCGCCTGTCAAATGTTTTTGGAGACTCGGGGCAAAGAATTGCTGATGAAAAATTTGTACCGGAACTTTGTGCTCCACATGAGCAGTCTCTTCGACTTTGGCTTGGTCAGCCCAGTTGTTTTGTACCAAACGATACAAAAATTGCAAGAAATGATGAAAGAAGGAGGCGAGGACAGCGACGTTCGTAAAATATTGCAAAAGTCGCACGAGGCCCAAGTTGAGAAATGGATTACGACAGGAATTCACGCGTCGATGGCAAGCGGCAAGCAAAACGTTTCTGCGAGTGCAAAAACAAATTTCAACAACGAAATTCCGAACGGTAACGCTCGTAGAAAGACTTGTCTACCGATCGGTTCTCCTCCGAGTTCCCAGACCGCTAAGAACAACAACCTTCCGCTCCACAACTCGGTGAGCAAACACGCGAGCATGATCGGCAACTCGAACAAAATTTCTCCGCATCCTTCGGCCAACAATATTAGCCAAAAAAGCACTTTGAACAATTTGACGGCCAAGAATTCTCCGAGCAATTTGTCGAGCAAAAGCGCCGCCAACAATTTGCCGACGAAAAATCCCGCCAACTCGAATCCACCGAAAGAATTGTCTCCGCGTCTCGAGCCTGTCCGACGCAAAAGTACCAATTCCATTGGTAACGAAAATTCTTCGGCTCCGCCGCCGCCCCCGCCTCTCCGCAGAAAATCAATGGCTACGGAGAACGTAAACGAAATTCACAGACGAAAACTCGTGCTCGATACTCTCCCGAGCCCTGTTAATGCGAACCAGAAAAATTCCAACGGTCCTGTTCATTGAGAAATTATTTTCTTCATCTCGGCCGATTAACCATTCGGCGAGTATCTTTTTCCTTACGCCAACTTTTCTTTCACATTTTTTGTACAGTATTTCCCGCCCATTGCCTTCGGTTTGCATTAAAAGTAAAAAAAATAATCGTCGTTTTTTTCATATTTCCGGGCGATTATTATTCTCTCGGGTCTCAAACAATTCCCCGTCGATCGCCCACGGACCGATAATTCCGTCAACATTTTTTCTGCCCAAGGGGAAAAAAAAAACATTTCCAAAAAAGCAAATTTGTTTTTTTTTTACTTCAATTTTTATATTTTCTGGCTTTGAATTTGCTTCGCGCGCCTCCGCTTCTCTTTCGTCAACGAAAATCCCGACCCCGCGATTTCGTTATTTTCTCAAATTCGCCAACCAATTTATTAACTCTAGTCAAATAAGTCGCCTGATTTTTTTCACTCTACCGAATTTCTGACAAAATAGAAAAAAAAAATCTCCCAACACAAAAAAAAGCGCCACGAGTCGAAAAAAAAAAACAAAAAAATCGTCGACAATAAATTCGTCATTTTTACGTCGCCCAAAGGACCATCTCGCTTCCTCATTTTTGTCGCTAACATTCACAAACTATCAGTCATTCCGAATTGCACTCCACAACAAAAATCGTCCGAGTCGAATAAAAAAAAAAATAAAAAAAGTCCTCAATTTTGCATCATCGCGATCCAGATTCCATTTAAAAAAAACATGGAAACAACATTTTAATCCGAAAGTATCGACAAAATTAATCTCCAGATACTAGAAAAAAAACAAAAAAATCGAAAAATTCCGAAAAAAAATTATTTGACAGAGAAAGAGAGTGAAAGTGCCTTCATCAAACTGGAGGGTCTGTTGATGAGAGGGACCGTCGGCAATCTCCGAACCGCGCGACAAGGATCGAACGATTTATTATTATTATTAATAATATTATTATTATTATTATTATCATTAGCGTATTTGCGAAAAAGCCATCGAGTGCTTAGTTTGCTACTTTTAGGTGAAAAAAAAACAACAGAAATAAGAAATTTTCGGCCACATCGTTGAACGTCGCTCTCCCGAACGTTTGATTCGGGAAAAAAAAAAAACGTTAAATTTTTTTATTCGACAAGACCGTGTGTATAAAGATTATGTATACCTACGAATACTGCCCAAGGTCGTTCAGGACACACACAATCTCGCATTACCGAATTTACTTGCGTCTGAGTTTATTTTTGTTTGTTTTTTTGTTTTTTCTCGAAAAATTTGGTTTTTTTTTCGAAGCTTTGACAACAACTGCGACTTTTCACGACGACCATCGACCATTGATCGCCATTCAACATTATTCGTCTATTGTTAGGTTGTAAATAGCAAAATGGAATATTCAATAAAATCTGTGGAGAAAAATCCGCTTCCGGCGTTTTACCATTTTTTCGTTTTTCTCAAAACTCTTTCGAGTTCGAAGGACGAAATTGTCGACTCGCATTTCCTCTCGGCGTGGAAATCCTTGTGGCAAACTCTCGTCATCCTCTCGAACCTTTTTTCGACTCAATTTTCATCAGGATCATCTGCTCGACTCTGTCGTATTGAAAAAATCGAGGAAATTTCATCTCGATATTTTCTATCGACCAATCCAAACCACGACGAGCGATACAGCGCAAAAATTCTTCGTACATCGGCGCTACGGACTCAAGATTCGCCAGAGTAAATACGAAACGTTTTTCCAACGCCACGTACGCTATTCTCGAAGGATTCTCGTCCAACAATTTTGCCAGCGTATTGACGAATCCCTCGGTCACGTGATCGTCGTAAATTACTGCAAGAAAAAACATCTAAATATATTTCAATCGGGATTTCTGGTGATGAATGAACGAGGAAGAAAAAACTTTTGGGCATTTTTCATTTTTTTGCCAAATGGAAATCGCAATGCGCAATTTTCTCCTAATTTTTAATTTTTAATTTTTTAATTTTTTTTTATTAATTTATTTATTTATTTGATAGATTTTTTATTAATTATCGTAGTTCATTTCATTCACGTGCAAAAATGGGAATAATTTATGTAAATGTGTGTGTTTGGAATGAATACTTTGCTCGAGGCTCGCGAGGAAATCGCAGCGTTATCCGGAGCTTCAACTAATTACAGTAACTCACCGTCGGCAGCTAAAATAATAGTAACGCTTTTCAATTTTTCTCGTAATTCGCACGACCAATCCAAGTCGAAAAAGTTGAGTTCCGTGACACTGAATTTCGATCGTACGATGTTGTTGTTTTTTTCGAAATTCGACGCTATCAGTTTCAAAATTCCTCCCACGTCGACGTCTGCGAAAAACAAAAAAATTAGGCACAAAAATAATTGAGAAAAAAAACACGAAATTTTTCGTTTCCACTGAGGAAAAAGCTGCTCAACGCTCTTGGGGGTCTCGAGGGAACAGTCAAGTTGGGAAATACGTGGCGACGTGCTTTTAGAAAGCCCAAAGTCTTTGGCCAGGAACACGAAAAATAGAAAATGAAAAATTCAATCAAAAATTTCATATAATCATCGTAAAAAAAAAAAATTAATTTGACGATTTTTATAAAATTTTGTTAGCAATAATAATTTCATAATATTACGATCGTATAATAATTTTTTTTTCATATTTTCATGAGGCAATGCGATTGTTATTATTATTATTGTTTAAAAATTTGGTTTGTTAGAAAATTACGGTCGTTACCGAATTTTCATGTTTTTACATCCGATATTCGTTTTTTTTTTTTTTTTTTTTTTTTTAATGAAAAGGAGGGAAGGGGTCAGAAAAAAGGAAGAAATGTCATTCGCACCTGTACAAATGATTTCGTTGGCCACTAGACTCGCCACGATGCTAGTTAATCCGACGCCGGAGCCGAGCTCCAAAATATTTTTTTTCTCAAACGAGTTTGGATGAGATAATATGTAATCAGCCAATAAGAGAGCGCCACGCCATATTTGTAAGCCCACGAGTTGCAATTCGGTACTCGTGCTATACTCTGAAAAGCAAATCTTATTTTTTATTGTTTTTTTTTTTTCGTTGCCATTTTTGAGGGAGAATTTTTTTTTCACTGCTGAATTAATATTTTTTTTGTGGCAAATTCGATTCTTATTTTTCCTTGTTTTTAGCTCTGGATTATTTTCGTCAACATGGTTTTTTTCGTAGCGAATTATTTGGAAAACAAAGGTTGAGCTATTTTTCGGTCTGAAGATCGAAAAAGGTTTTTTTTTTATTTTTATAAATTGCATTTTTTTTTATTTTTTTTTTTTTATTTTTGAATGGAACTTCGGATTACCTATCGCTATGCTTCCCTTCTTTGGACGATTCACTATCAAATCACCGTCTTCGTCGTACTGCAACGACTGATTTTGCTTTTCACACAAAAATGCTGGATACACGAACGAAAATTTTCGCGTCACGTCTGAAAAAAAGTGGAGAACGTCGTAATTTTTATCTTCCTTGCTGTCGAATAATTTATATTTTTGAAAGAAAAAAAAATTATGCGTGGAATTCTCTTTTTTCGGACTATCAAGATAATGAAATAAAATTGTAGGAATAGACATCGAGGTATCATTTTCTATTTGCATACAACCGTCTTATCGGTCGTGTGCCAGAAAACGAAAATCGATGATAAAATTTCCCTGAAGCGAGAAACGAGCGACACAGCGAAATCGAATTTTTTTGTTCCCATGATTTTTCTATCGCCGCTCAGAAACAAAAATTCTAACGTTCGTTTTGTCTTTTCGTTTGATTTTCGAGCGTGAATTGTAATTTTCGTAATTACGAGAAAACTTTCAGTTACGAAAATTTTAAATTTTTTATCGAAAAAAAAAAAAAACAAAAATAATCACATTCTTACGATTGTACGATCATTTTTACTGACCTTGCCTCTTTTCGAGAGATTGCATTTATCGTAATTCAAGACAAAATGAGCGCGAAGTAGTTTGGAGAAACAACAAAAATTACGAATGGAACAATTTTTCATTTCGTACGAAATTAATTCGAAAAGTTAATTTTTCATTTTTCGATTTTGTTTCCAAAGCAAAAATTTCCACAATAATTATTTCTTGTTCATCGCATCCCCAAAAATCTCCATTACTTACGATCTTTGCCAGAATCGGTAACGACGTTTTCGCTTTCTGTGTGAATTTCCGAAGTTACTTTGTACATTTCGATCTGAGAAAAAAAAATGAATATCAACGATTTTCGGTGGCTCTTTCTGAGTAGAATTTTTTTTTCAAGATTTTAAACCTTTTTTTTATTTTAAAGACAGATCGAAAACATAGACTCGTTATCGTTGCTTTTTTTCTCACAATTGAAAACTATTCGATGAAACATGCAATTTTTATCAATTAATTAGCCAACAGGTGGAAAAACTGTTCACAGTTCGCGATAACGATTTAAATATTCGAGACACACACGACAGCCGAGAGTTCTACAATGGACTAATGAAAGTCTTACTAAAACAAGTATTAATAGATTTTTACTGTCCCTCTACTGATTATGAAATATTGTCCCGAGGTTTTGGCACATTTTCAAGCTTTCAAGGGTCTAGGTCGTGAGTTTCGAATTTTCATCGACTATTTTTTTTCTTTCTTTCCAGTGCACGAAGCAATTATCATCTTCACTGACAAAATGAAAAAAAAAAGCCCAATTTATTTTTATCTCTAAAAAGAAAAAAAAATTCGGATTATTTTTTGTTTTTTCGAAATAATTTCGATGCACCACGAAACTGTGCCAATTTTTTCGAATTATTTCATTCAACGATTTGGGTAGGACGAAGAATGGGAATCGTGCGTTTGTTCAGAGATCGAAAATTGTTTTTTTTTTTCTTCATATTTCTAATGAAAAATCCGCATTCGGTAAATTTTTGTGAAAAAAGTGATTTTTTAAAATTAATTAACGAAAAATAATCGAGTGACAGTCGAAACGATGTGGGATTTTTAAAAAATCCAGGCAAACCGGCGTGACATAGTCGATCGTGGAAAAAAAAACGCGCGGCCTCTTTCGAGAAGTCACGACGCTTGAAAAAAAAGGGAGAATATTTCTAGAGATGTTTGTTTCTTTTCTGCGCGTTGCGTTTGGATCGCTGGGATAGTATCTACCGGAAACACTTTCCTACGAAATCTCTCAACGCTTGCTGCGTCCCCAAATGCACATTTTTCCGTTGCAACGAATTACTGCATCACTTTTTTTATCAATTGCGAATGAAAAACGCTCCAGTGATTTGCGTAATTTGATTGAGAAAATGAATATCGTCGTAATCACGAAAACACGAAATTTTCGGTGAGAATGACATATATATTGGCGCGAAAAATACGTAAATGCAATCACGATCTTCGCATCCAACAGTCTGTTCATCCGGAGGAAATAATGATTAGTAACCGCAAAGTATACATGATCGAGCTGCATAATTGTGTCACAAATGTTATTCTTGAATGCGAAGGGGCGATATGAACGACGCGAATCCATAATTAACAATGAATTCTGCTGGGAGTTAAAAAGCTGGGACATTTACTGATCGACAGCTGATAAAGCAAATTTATCGGCCGAGCCACGTTGATAATTATGTTTGATGAAAAATATTTGTTAAATCAAGTCACGAGATTAAATAAAACAGAATTGAACAATCGAATTAGCATACGCGAAGAAGATTTTTTCCTCGATGCGTTTATTTTTGCCAACCACGTGCCTGATCGAAGAAAAAAAAATAAACAAACGCGAAAAAGCACAGGCGTGATTTCCAAACGAAAAGTTGGATATTCGCGTGTGCAAGGACGATCGAAATTCATTGAAATAACGTTTTCGATTGAGAGAGATATCGGAGATTAGTTTTATGGAAAAATATAGCGTCAGAGGCTGCGAAGAGCGTCAACGATTATTCCATTTATGGAAACAAGTTGGATGGGAGGAGAGCGAGAGAGAAAAAGGCGGATAGAAATAGAAGAAGAGCGAGCGAAAAGAAGAATTCTCCGTAGGGATATCGCGGCAAGTCCGCATGAGGTCGCTTCTCGACCAATCAGAGGCAACCACGCTTTGCCACGCGTTTCTCTCTCGCCCGTTCCTCAGCTCGTGCCCTTCTACCCGGGCCCAGGATCGCGCACGCGCTATTCATCCAATATTTTCAATACCTTTTGTTTCATTTTGCCTCGCTGTCTCGTCTCGGTTCGTTCTTCGGTCATATTGGCTCGCGGCCGTCGTCTTTCCGTCCGCGTGTGCTCTTCCCTCTTTCTCTTACACACGCGCGCCCACGCCACATAGACAAAAACACACAGAGAAAGAAATAATCTCTCGCGACGCGCGCGTTTCTCTCTGCCACGGCAGCAGCAACACATAGACGGTGTTAATTCACCGCACGATATAGGACAACCGCACAGCTAAATCTCGTTTCATTCGTGCCGCGACACTCGAGCTCAACGCATCGAGCACCATCGCGAACGTTTTTTTTTCTTCATTTTCAAATTTTTCTATCGATCCCAGCTCCGGCTCGTCTCACCGCACGATATCAATCGGAACCGCGATTTTTACAATATCGTCGTAACTTATTCATCGCTTAATCCTCGTAATAATTACGTCAGAATGAAGTTTGCCGGCTTAATTGTTGTGGCGTTGTTTTATATCGCCGGATCGCACGCCAGCGAAGAAATCCAGGAGGAAGAGGGAGTTCTCGTGATTACGAAGAGCAACTTTGAACAAGCAACCAAGGACCACGAATTTATACTTTTCGAGTTTTGTGAGTATTTTCGCTTCCTTCTTTCTCCATGTTTCGTATAAATCTTCGTTAAATATCCTCGAAACGTCGAAATTCACGCTTGTCCCACGCTTTCGAACTGCATCGTTTTTTTTTCTTCGTAGTTGGCATTCACGTTTCCGGGTTGACAAACCCACTGAAATTTACCGTTGCTAATGTCTTTGACACGTCATCGAAATGACCATTTCCAAAATTCTTTATTTTCATCCCTTTTTTCCAAATCATTCGCACACATCGATTACATTCTTTCTCATTTTTTCCTTTTATTCGAGTTTTACCTTTTCGCGTAATTAGCATGACGTCGCGGATAATCATAGAGCCCGTAATTGCTCGCATATGCTTGAGCATTCAGAACCATCACTCAAAATACTTTCCACATTTTTTCTCTCTATTTTCCGATCATTCAATTTCCCAATTTTCACTTTTTACACAATTCACTTTCCTGCGTCCATATTGCTCGCCGGTAATCACGACATTTTTCACGCCACACATTCAATACTTGGAGAACTCACAAAATTAACAGGAACTCGATGGATTTATCCCTCGAAATACATTTCGGGTCCCAGAGACCCATAAAAATCTCGAAACTCGCAATTTTCTCCGCAACAATTTTATTTTTCGATCCCTTTCCACGTGATTTTCAAACATTTCCAAAATTCGCCCCAAAATCGCGTTCTCCCTCGGAGAGAAAAAAAAATTCCCCAAGATCGAAATAAATTTCGAAAAAACGTCGAAAAGTCGATTTTCCTAAAAAAAAAATTCTCGTCACTTTGCAAATTTATTTTTCAACGACGAGAAAAAAGTCAACCATGAAAAATTCATGAAAAACAACAATAATTTCGCGTTTAAGACGCGCCATGGTGCGGACACTGCAAGCAGCTCGCTCCCGAGTTCGCAAAGGCTGCTCAAGCCCTCGCGGATCAAAAGTCGCCGGTCAAACTTGCCAAAGTCGACGCGACCAAAGAAGGAGAACTCGCGGAAGAACACAAAGTGCGCGGATACCCGACGCTCAAATTCTACCGCCGACCCAACTTCATCGAGTACACGGGAGGAAGGCAAGCGGATGATATCGTCGAGTGGGTCCTTAAGAAGACCGGACCGGCGGCCAAGACTCTGGAGAGCCTGGAAGAAACGACTGAACTTATCGAGTCCAAGGACGTCGCGATCGTCGGTTACTTCAAGGTAAAAATTCAGAATCCACACGATTCTTGGTAGACGTTGAAAATTTGGTTTTGAAAAAAATAAAAAACTCGAGACGCAATCGCCCGAAATTAAAGATTCGTGTGAAAAAATGGAGAAAAAATTTTTCTTCACGTTTTTTTTTGAGTTTTTTGATAATTGAGTAAAAATCGACGATTATTTCAACAGGACACCGAGTCTGCGGCCGCTAAAGCGTTCTTGGAAGTCGCGAGCGCGATCGACGACCACGTTTTCGGTATCTGCAGCACCCAGGAAGTATTCGACGAATACAAGGCACAAGATGGACACGTGATTCTGTTCAAAAAGGTAAAAATTATCGTGGCAACTCGGAATAAATAAATTTTCGTCTTTTTTTGTTCCACTAATTTGTATATTTTTCCAAAATTCACCGGATTTTTCATGCGAAATTCGAGTTTTCGTCGTTGTTTTTTGACCACGAGCTTGACAACAGTTTTCCTCACGAATTTCTCGAAATCTGAAAAAGCTTTTCTTAAAAATTCATCGCCAATCGATCGATCTGTTGCTCGAGAGTCTTAAAACTCTTCTTATCGTTTGTTCAATAGTTCGACGAAGGTAAAGCAGTCTTCGAGGGCGAACTTGACCCGGTAGAATTGAAAAAGTTCATCAGCGTTCATTCGCTCCCGTTGCTCGTTGATTTCAACCACGAGACTGCGCAGAAAATCTTCGGAGGAGAAATCAAGAGTCACTTGTTGGTGTTCCTGAGCAAAAAGGCCGGTCACTTTGAACAGTACAGCGACGCCATCAAGGAGCCGGCCAAGGACTTCCGTGGCGAGGTAATTTCCTCTCATTTTCCGTTTCTCCCGATTTTTTCGCAAAATCGTGAATCGACAAGATTTTAAAAACGCGTTAAAATTAATTAACAGCTCAACGTTTTTTTTCTCGCCAGATTTTGTTCGTGACGATAAACGTGGACGAGGACGATCACGAAAGAATTCTCGAGTTCTTCGGCATGAAGAAGGACCAAGTGCCATCGATGCGGGTGATAAAACTCGAGGAGGACATGGCGAAATACAAGCCCGAGAACGCCGAGCTCTCCAGCGAGAATATCAAGAATTTCGTGTCTTCCGTCAAGGAAGGAAAACTAAAACGCCATTTGTTGACTCAGGAGCTTCCCGAGGATTGGGACAAAACCCCCGTCAAAGTTTTGGTCGGCACCAACTTTGCCGAGGTCGCTTTCAACAAGGACAAAGACGTTCTCGTCGAATTCTACGCTCCTTGGTGCGGACATTGCAAGCAACTTGTCCCCATCTACGACGCTGTGAGTCTCCATTTTTTTTCCTTTCCAACGAATCACGTTTTTGTCTGAATTTTTAGGAAATTCTCGAAAAGAAACTTCGAGAAAATTCATTTTCCACGTTGAAAGCGTGATCGTCGAGTTTTTATTAAAAATTTAATTTTTTTTTCCATTTTTCTTACAAATTTTTGTAAAAAAATTTATTTTGAGGAAATTCTCGAGAAGAAACTTCGAGAAAATTCATTTTCCACGTTGAAAGCGTGATCGTCGAGTTTTTCATTAAAATATAAATTTTTTTTCTCCATTTTTCTTACAAATTTTTGTAAAAAAATTAATTTTGTACAATTTTTTTTTACAAATTTTTGTAAAAAAAAGATTTTTGCAAAAAAAAAATTGAAAACTTGATTTTGGTGTTCTTACAGCTCGGTGAGAAATTCAAGGACCACGAGAGCATTGTCATTGCCAAAATGGACGCGACAGCTAACGAGCTCGAGGAGGTAAAGGTCGAGAGCTTCCCCACCATCAAGTTGTACAAGAAAGGAGAAAACGAAGTGCGTATTTTGAATTTTATTTAATTCCCACGTTGCTCGAACTTGATGATGAAAATTTTGCCGTTTTTTTGTCTTTCCTACGAAATAATTTTTTCATAAATTAATTTTTTCTCAGGTTGTCGATTATCTTGGCGAGAGGACGCTGGAGGGTCTCACCCAATTCCTGGAAAGTGGCGGAGTCTACGGAAAAGGCGCCGCAGAAGTAAGTGCAATTTTTTTCCCATTTTTTTCACCCTCGTTTTCCGTTTCCTTCAATTTTTATCGCGTAATATTTGCAAAACACTTGCTGATCGTGTATTTTTCTTATTGTTGTTGAAAAAACAACAAGCGAGGCTTGGACTCGCGTTATTATCGCATGCGTGTGTTCTTTTACGTCAAAGACTCGATTTCTGTGTTTTGTGCATTTTTCAACGACGATTGACCATGAATTACTAAATTTATTGCACGAACAGGAAAATGAAAACGGTTCCGACATTTCTTTGTGAAATTTGCAGCGACGAAAAATGCGCAAATTTCAAAATTCTCACTTTTTCAAAATTAACCAAAGAACGATGATTTTCAGGTCCAAGAAGAGGACGAGGATGACGATGTGCAAAGAAGGGACGAGCTTTAAACGCAGCAAAGTAACAATCACAAAAAACAAAAACGATAAAAGCGCAAAACTCCATCGAAATGGGCGAGGGACATAAAAAATTTTCACAACTCGTCTCTCTCGAGCTGGCTCGCGCGCAATTTTTAAACGTCGAGAGAAATTATCAAAGAATTGAAAAAAAAACACACACACACAATAAGACGTTCGAACTTCCAAGGAAAATCTTCTTTTCCGCATCATTATTTTCCGGAACGTCTGTCTGGGAAGAAAACTCGAAAAGTCCAGGGATTCATCAATTATTTCCACCTTTTTTTATTTTTTCAAAAATAAAAACACGATATTTTCGAAATGATCGATTATTTCGAATCCCCACTTCGAGAGCTTTTGGATTTTTTTCCAATGCTCCATGGGAATCCATTGGAGACACCATGGAATTTCCTCCTTTCCAGAACCAAGTATAGAAAAAACAAAAAAAAAACGAAGATAATTGAGAAAAGGAGAAAAATAATAATGTTTTATTTTTATAAGATAGTTGAGATTCTTTTATTCTTCTTCGTCTTCGGTGTGTTTCGCATTTTCGCTTTAGTTATATCGCCAAATAATAACAATTGCACATTTCCATTTTTTTAGCCTTGTCTCATTATTTCCTCGTTTTTTATTCCAACTCGTGGCATTTAATTAAGGAAAAACAACCAGTACACACACTCGCACGAACCTGAAAATGAATATTTGACGATTTACGAATAATTAATGGTTGTAACGTAAACTTTGGCTAGGGATCAAATTTATCATCGCCCCATTCCGATCGACTGAAACAAAACAAACACTTCGTGACAGTGCAATGAAATTTATGAATTAATAAATTTGTCTCATCATCGGCGACATTTTATTTTCATTTCTTATTCTTTTTTTTTTGTCTTTACGTATATAACGACTTGCATGTATATGTATATGTATATCAAAGAAGAATTTAACGATATTATTGTAAAATTTGTTGTTTTATTTCATTTTTCCTATACAATCGCATTTTCATGCTTTTCCATCGTTGGGACAATTTTGCACGTTTGGACAAGAATTTTCGAGGCTATTTTCAACAAAATACAAAAATTTTCGTATTTTGAGCAAAAAAAAACAAAAATAAAAACAAAAAATGGGTTTTTCGTCGTATTTCGCGTTTTATTCAATTTTTGCTAGAATCGCATTTTTATGGTTATCCATCGTTTGGACGAGAATTTTCGAGATTATTTTCAACAAAATACAAAAATTTTCGCATTTTACGCAAAAAAAAAAAAAGAAAAGTTTTTCGTCGTGTTTCACGATTATGCAAAATTTTTAACCATTTTTCCAACCTCGTGCCAGCAACGTGATTTTCAGACTTTCCATTTTGCAAAAATAGCGTATTTTTTCGAAAAAATTAGTTTTTTTTTTTTTCAATCGCTAACGCTTTCGTCAAAATTTTAGATGAAAAATTACTGTATATTTGTTGAAATCGCTCGGAGAGATGATTCGGTACCAGGGAACCATGTCGTAGTGATTTTTATTGAAATTTTCTTTCCCTGTAACGATCCAACAATTTTTGGGACTTTTGAATATTCTCGACGCGTTTGCACTTGATTTTGCGATATTTATGCAATTTTTGGAGAGACGCTAAGGGTTAATGTCACGACATTGCGGGGTAGACGGGGCTTCGCCGCGTTGCTGCTTATTTTTTGCTTCACAAAGAAAAGGAATTCACATCTGTTTCGTTTCTCTGTGCCAAACAGTCGATTCCGATCTGATTATGTTCCCTACGCAACGATATGGGGAACAATTCGTAGTGTGGTTAGGGCTATTTTGGCGTCAGTTCGGTCGAAATGAAGTTACGTATGTTTACTTTGTGGAGCAAAAGGTTTGAAGGTTAAAAATGGTGGCATCGTCGATGGCAGACGTAAAAGCAAGATCGTAGAGGCTCGTGCTAATTATCTGAACAACAGTCACTTGAAAATTGTTTGAAAACGTTTTTCGAATTTGCTGATTTGTCTGCGACACTCCGCCATGTTGGAAAAATAACATTGCGTCAAGGTTATGTTGATTTTGGACGTTTTTGTGTGGGATAACAATGAGCAACGTCGATTTTTTATTGCTCAGCCAATTGGTACACGCGACTTTGAGTTCGACCGAAGAAGTTAAAGAAATTCTGCAAGCAGAGTGTAATGTCGGTAGAAACGTGTTGCGATCTTGTCCCATCGAAACCGTAATCACGAAGGAAATCGACGAACAATGCTGCACGTGCGATTCCGTGAGTACACGAATATATTTTATCGGAAAATCATGGAACCACGTTCGAAATTCAAAATTTTACTTTTCGAAATACATTTCCTCTCCGGAAGTGTCATTTATTAAAAAAATTTTCAAATTTGAAATTGATACCACGGGGTCTCGATCCTAATGCCCGATTGGCCGATTTTTTACGTTTCTTTCGCGATGTTAAAAAAAAAAACTTTTTATCGTCATTTTTTGACTCGCGCGTACTATACGTCGCTATTTCGCGCGTGGGTCATGAGCATCCATTTTGTTTGCTGCAGAAATCGAGCTTGGAGAATCACGCGCATGAGATCGTCGAAGGCATTGGTAAGGCTTTGGCCCAAGCTCAGCAATTGCGGGAAAAAGCAGCTAACAATATCGCGAAATACAAACAAAAGGCTAGAGAGCCCGATGTCGAGACTATTTATACAGGGAATAAAAAAAATGTCGGAAAAAAATGGAAAACTGTCAGCAGAGATGAAAAAGCATCGACAGAGTCCGCAAAAATCACTAAAATTTCCGCATCGAATGAAGAATTCTCGGGGGCCCGGAAAAGTGAGGTTATGGCGAGAGGAAGCACCGACTTCAAGTCGAAAACTTCGATTCGCATTCCCAACAAAATAATCCCGTCCAGTAATCCCGATAAATTAAATAAAAAGAAAAATTTTTTAGCCTCTAATAAAGCGAACATAAAAAATATCGAACGCGAGAAAAAATTCACGAGCAATCCGAAGATCGCCACAAATTTCGCGAAGGTAAGAAAATCACGATCGATCGCGAAGCTGCAAATATTTAAAATTTCACTCGAGCGATTTTAACTCTCTGAGCATTTTTTTCGCATTGAAAATCGAAGCAATCGAGTGATTTGTCGCCTTTGAGCGGAACCTCCGAAACTCTGAGCAGCTGCACAAATTCCATAGCAAAATTGAACGATTTAATGAGGAAAGTATCGATCGAGGCAACCGACAAATCACTTTCGTGTCTCAATCCCACCGACTGCCTTTATCACGCCGAAAATGCCTCCAGACTAGTAACTCAAAAAGTTCGATCCAGCGTAGATTTGATGGAGGGTCTCGACAGATTCGGAATCCAAGGCAATCTCGTGAGAATCTTGAAAATTTATCATTCCTTCGTAAGCAAAGAAAGCTCGACCAATGAGAGCTCTGTTGACAAGAGGAGCGAACGTGCGGCTGACAAATTCCTCGCAGAGTTCAATGTCATGGTAAGGACGTTTCGGCGATTCGTTTCGACTGCACAAAATATTTTTCCACATTCAAATTTTCGTTTCTGTATTCCGATGTTTATTTATTTTTTTCTTTTTTTTTTTCAACGCCAAGAACGAAGATCGCGAGGCGAAAGAAAAAAAGTTTCTGGAGCTCGAGCAGCTAATGTTTGGCTTTCAATCGCTTTTGCGAGCATTGACGAATGCTGCTGCTCGGTTCTTGGACTTTGACGACCAACGTATGACCAAAATATTGACTCGATACGCCGAACTTGATTTCGCTGGCAAAATCAGCCACGTACGAAAATTCGATCCCATTAAATTTCGCAAAGACAGAAAATCAGGCGTTCCGGAAAAATCCAGTAAACCTTCGAGAAGCTGGTCTTCTCATGGAGTTTGGAATCGAACGAGCGCAGATTGTTTTCCCAGTGAGTCGATTTTTTCATATATCGATTTTTAATCGCGTTCGCATTGATTTTTGATTTTTTAAAAAATTTCGCGTCAATTCGAAAGATAATGCATTTTTTTGCAGAATGTTTTCCGTTTTTTTCTTCGAGTTGCTTGAGAAAAAAAATATTTCGCTAAAAAATTCTGCGATTTTTTTTTTTTTTTTCATTTTTCATTTTTCAGGCACGACCGGAATTTCCTGCATACGGTACGCCAACAAGAATCAACTCTCAACATTTTTCAAGCTCAATCAACGCCTGCAATTATTTTCCTATAATCGAACTTTGCTCGATTTATTGATCGACAAAATTTTGCCAAGTGTTTCGAAAAATTTCGACAATTCGAGTTCAGAATTCTGCGAGCTTTACAAAATGATTTTCACCATCGCCCAAGTTCTCAATCCCCGGATTCCCACGTTGGTACGAACGGACGTGTAGACGAGAAGGGACTGCATGGGAATTGAGCGAAGGATTTTGAGAGTTTTGGGGGTTGCCATAGCATCGGAGGGAACGATCGATCAAACAGTTTCTCGGGACCCTTCAGTGTCGGAAGCGAAAGTGATTTTTTTGTGGGAGAAAAAACGTTTTTTTGTAAATAAA
Organism: Hyposoter didymator; assembly: GCA_037952995.1. NCBI lineage: Eukaryota > Metazoa > Arthropoda > Insecta > Hymenoptera > Ichneumonidae > Hyposoter > Hyposoter didymator. Next base: position 9,059,834 of record JBAJMU010000008.1, read on the forward strand.
ACAAAAAATAAAAAAATTTGTAGTATTTTTATAAATAAAAATCAATCGCCACGAATGTTTTTCCGCGCATTTGGCTGATTTCTTTTTCCTTGTCCTCGTAATTGTCACGACGAAGTTTGCATGCAAGGAAATATTTAAAAAATCGTACGGAAAAGTGGAAAATTTAACGTTGAAACAAATTTGCTCTTGGAAATTGAATTGCCAAGATGGAGACCGAACAGGTTTACGTTAAGCCTCGAATGCAATTTGGAAAATGGTGCAATTTCGAGGAACACGATGCCCTCGAAGTCGATATCAAATCAAATTCTAACATGATGCACGAGTACGTGAGAATCGATCCTGTTTCCGAAGGAACACAGTGCAGCAAGATTTATTCTGCACACGAGGTAGTCCCTAAAAATTCTCGAGAACTAAATTTCACTCTAGTTGGACGTAAAGAAAATTTATGGCTCGAAGAGCTGGGCGATATTGAGTCTATCGATTCGTCGGGCGTTCTTATGCATTTAGGAACGTAAAAAAATAGTCCAGTCACTTTTTATCGTTCGAATAAATCCGAGATTTAAAAAATCACGAAAAGTTTGTACTTTTGATTGAAAATCGGTTTAGCAATCGATCGATTAGTAGGAAAGAATCGAGTGACGTCAGTGACCAAGGAAAACGATGCTGTGGAGTCATAAAAAGATAAATTTCGACTTTTCTGCATTTTCGAACGTGGAAAAATGGACAAAGTCAGTTTTTCGTTCATTAGAAAAATGTAAAATCAAAAAATCAGTAAAAGTTTGTAATTTTGATTGAAAATCGTTTTGGCAATCGAGCAATTAGTAGGAAAGGATCGAGTGACGTCAGTGTCCAGTAAAAACGATGCTCCGGAGACATAGAAAGATAAATTTCGAGTGATTGTGTTTTTATTTTCAGATAAACACGACAACAGCGACTTTTAAAGAGTCTGGTTTGCACCACGTGGAGGGCGGTTGGCCCAAAGACATAAATATGCACGATTTGGAACAGACAGTGAGATACAGGAGAAAAATAGAGAAAGATGAATTGTACATTCACACGATGTTGCAATTGTTGCCAGTAATTATTTTCCCAATAATAATTTAAAAAAAAAAAAA
>JBAJMU010000008.1:9060971-9091937 GCA_037952995.1 Hyposoter didymator
AAATCCCTTAATTATTACGAGACAGATTTTTCAAACGTTTTGCTTATTGTGTGTTTCCCCGAAGCCCATGGAGCATTGTATACTCCAGAACAATGCTTGCAACATTTACGAACAGTATTTCCAAGACACGGAGCCTGCCCCATTGGTGCAGCGAACTTTTTCTCGTACAGTCAACGTTTATCGTGATTTGGCGCCACTCAAAAGACCAATTACCCATCTCTCGTGGTCGCCCGACCAAGGCACAAGGCTGGCAGTAAGTTATTGCAACACGGACTTCAAAAAAACGAAAAATTATAGTCCCTGTTCTTACATTTGGAACGTGGGTGAGTTTTCATGATTTTGATAAATTAGTCAAAACTATAAAAAGTTCTCGTCGCTTGCACCGATTTATCAAGCGCTTCTTTTCCATGCTGTCGTTTTAATTAAATTTATTTTATTTAAAATTTATTATAATTATTAATAATTATTGATTTAATTAAAATTAATAAATTTGATAATTAATTAATAATTAATTAACAACTAATTAATAATAATTAATAATTGATAATTTTTTTAATCAATTAATAAAATTATGAATTTTAATAATTAATAATAATTAATTAAAATTAATAATTTCAATAAATTATTCAAATTTTTTTCGTCCCAAATTTCGTCCACACGTTTGTCGAGCTTCCTGGTCGTTTTGTGATCAGAGGTAGGATTCTTTTCGCAGAAAATCCAAACAATCCTTTCCTAACGCTAAAGCCACATTGTCCAATATTCACGATCGAGTACAGCCCAAAAGACAGTAATACACTAGTGAGTGGTTTGATGTCCGGGCAAGTTGCGTTCTGGGACATCAGAAGAGGCTCGGAGCCTGTGGAGATGAGTTTGATCGAAGAAAGCCATCGTGATCCTTGCGACAAAGTCCTTTGGACAAATTCCAAGACGGGAACTGAGTTTTTCAGTGCCTCGAAAGATGGGCAGGTACTTTTTTCGATGCTGGCAAAAAACGATTTGCTGGCGATGGCGATTAATCGCCGCAGTTAATTTCGTATCTCAATTAATGGGAAATAAAACGATTTGACCTTGAATGACCTTCAATATATTTTCAAGGTCAAATGGTGGGATACGAGAAAAATGCAAACTCCAACGGACAGTCTGGTGATCGATTTGACGAAACCTGAGGAACAAGACATCGACCGGGCCATTGGAATTTCCGCTTTACAATTCGAACCATCGATCGGCACGCGCTTCATGTGTGGCCTTGAAAATGGTATTTTCGTTTTTTTTTCTACGACTCGATCCGAAGGAATTAGAAATAAATAGAAAAACTGAATTATCGACCCGGACGTTTGAAAATTCGCTAAGGAATGGTCATTTCCGGCAACCGGAAGGGAAAGACTCCCGGCGAGAAAATGGCGACCAGGTTCAAAGTTCAGTACGGACCGGTTATCAGTGTCGAAAGGAATCCAATTTTTGTGAAAAACTTCTTGACCGTTGGCGATTGGACCGCGAGGATATGGTCCGAGGATTGCAGAGAATCTTCCATCGCCTGGACTCCGTACGATTTCGAAAAGTTCATTTTTTATTATTGTTGCTTTATCGAAAATAATCGTGCACGAGTTTCTTCTCATAAATCTTTGTTTTGTTTTGTTTTTTTTTCTGGAGACTTGATACTCGCGATGTTTTTTGTTTCAGAATTATTGATAAAATGCTGTGGAAGTTTATTTTTATTCGCATCAATATTCTTACGTTTCATACCCTCCGCGCTTTTTTTCTAATCCGTCCTTTTTGTCCCTCTTATCATTGCACTTTTTTACCCTCCACTTGATTTTTATGCTCCAGTTCACAAGGCCACCAACTCTTCTTCCCTCGTTATAGCCTCACGCGTGTGCTTCACGTTTTTTTTCGCTATCACTCCATCGCGGACCACACTGAAAAGAAAATTTTGTTGAAAAAGATGGAAATTTTGTTCGATACGTTCGAATAAACGTTTTTTTTTTTAAATCACTAAAATTTTGTCATTGCTCCATTCGCAAATTTCGCTCACAATTCCGTTGGAAACTGCAAATATTCTTCCAAAATAACGAAAATTTTGAAATTATCGAAAAAATATTTGGTTCGCCGTATTCGACAAAATATCGACGATTTTTAACAAAATTCCATTCCCAGTGCAACGTAGCGTTCTTAGTTTTTAGAAAATTTAGCACAATTTGCATATTGAAAAACGTTTTTCTGACGCAACGTTGCAGTGGCCATCGTGACCTTCTCACCGGCGGCGCCTGGAGCACGACCAGATATTCTGTGTTTTTTCTCACCAAAATTGACGGGACTCTCGATGTTTGGGATTTACTTGTTCAGCAAGATTCTCCCGTTTTGAGCATCAAGGTAGAAATTTATGCGACGATAGATTAAGCTTTTGCTCGGGTCTGGGAGACCCAGAAAAATTTCAACAGCCCACTCATTCTTCCATTTTGAGCATTACGTACGACCTTTGATTCGTACGATTTATTTTTAAATTTTTTAAATTTTTTAAATTTTTTATTTATTTGAAAAATTCATTTTCTACCTTAATTTTGCCTCAAGTCAAAAATTCCTCCCGTCAGGTTTGTGACGAGGCTTTGACTTGCATGCGACCCCACGAACAAGGACGTCTCGCAGCGGTCGCTGGGAAAAATGGAACTACTTATCTCTTGGAGTTTTCCGAGGCTCTGACGATCAATCAAAAGAACGACAAACTTTTGCTGACCGCGGTAATTCCGCGATCTCATAATTTTATATTTTTTTTTCTGTGTTTATCGAAATTTTCGTGTTGACTCGAATTTTCTCAGTTTTTGGACAGAGAAACTCGAAGAGAAAAAGTCATAGAGGCCAAGAACCGAGAGATACGATTAAAAATGAAAACGTCGCTCCGACCGGAAGTTGATTCGGAAACTCAAAATGGAAACTCTCGACAAAAAACTCGTCTTCTCAACTCGGAAGATCCTCTCATTGTACAGTGTGAACTTGATTACGAAGCTGCTATCGATGCGGTAAAAATAATTGTCGATTATTTTGCTTTTTAATCTCCGCTTGCGCTCGCTCGAAAATATTTTCACAATTACGTTCACGATTGCATTTATCCTTTCAGGAAATCGCAAGGAACGCTTTGGTCGATGACAATGAAGTGAATAATAATCATTTGCAAAATGGATTATAAATTTCGAGAATTTCGTTGTTTTTCAGAAAAGAGTTTTAGATTTTTTTTGTTGAAACGATACGCGACCTGAGATGCGTGACTCCAGTTCCCATGCTTCTGTGTCTCGTTCTTTCTCCGCTTAAGCATGATTTTCTTCATCTCCTCGCACAGCCAAAAATTGTTACAAATCGAGTGTAACGTCACAGCCTTCAGTCTGCTCGGATCACAGCGCGAGAAAAAAAATTCACCTCGCAAGGCTTTGTTTTCTTGTACGTTGAACGGTTTTCACCGAACATATTTACGTTTCTGCTCAATCTCATATGTACGTATGTACGAATCTCGACACTGTTACGAAAATGCCCGTTCTTGACAAGCATCGCAGTAATTGGAGCGAGTTGAAAGGTTCTTCCGCATCTCCATTTATTGTCGGTCGCTTGGGCCACGAGGAGACGTCTTTCGAGGAAGAATCTCGCTTCGTCGTGGGCCCACTCCAAAATCTCAACGGCGATCTGATTTCGAAACACGAAGAAAAATGATATTGCCTCACAAATTCTCGTTGTTTTAACTTCGATGTTATGGGTTTCGAAAACAACTATGTATGCGTTTGCAGGCTCAGCTGATGAGCCGATCAGCTGATTTTATATATACTGCGCATATCGTCTGCGCATGTACGCCGCGCATTTGCATTGCGCATGCCGGAAGTCGTCAGAAACTAGGGGAAATTATGGGGAAATCACTCATTTAATAATTATGTCGTNCGTATCAATTAAAATATTGACTCTCAAACAGTTTTTTTAAACTCTCAAATCCTCTCAAACGATTCTCAAAGGATTAAAAAAAAATTAAACGTCCAAGTCAATTTTTCGAGGAGATAGAAAATGTGGGGGCCAACTTCACGCCGAAAAATAAAATCAATTTTTCGGGAAAACTATTAAGTCTCAAACAATTTTTCTTTACTCTCAAACCCTCTCAAACGATTCTCAAACGATTCGCATTAATTAAATTTAAAAATAATTACTTTGGGGTGCCAACTTCACGGAGGTAGTGTCCTTGTCTGCGGTGCGATAGAAGGGCAGTCCATGAGGATTTCGTGTGCCGATTTTAACGGAGTTGGGGACCCCCCTGCTCGGTTCGAGTTGTCGGCGCGAGGGGCGCTGGCGTCGTTCCTCTGTCTCTCTCGCTCTCGTAGTTGCAAGGCGCTTGGAACTGTCCTTCTACCCTACGTCGAATTCATTGGCGGTGCTCTCCTCCGGGGGCAAGCGTCGCTCGGGCGGTAGTGTTATACATGCGTGCGTGTGTGTTCCCCGCCTCACTTCCTCTTATCTAATCCGGTGCGCGTCTTCGCGAGATCGGATAAATAAATAAATGAATATAAGCGAGAATAAACGAAGAATAAAAGAGACGCCAGAGCTTGTGTCATTTTCGATGTAAACGTAGAACTGGCAAGAGTATGTGCGTGAGGAAATCGAGAATCTTAAATCCGCAACGGTGAAGGAAACAGGCATCGGAAGAAAAAAAAGGTTAAATTACGTGTCCGAGGTGTTTTTGCGGTTTTATATCGAAAGTGTGTGTGTGTCTGGCTCTGTTTTCGTATATTTGTTGCGCGCGCGTGTGTGTGTGTGTGTTTCGCGGTTGGGCGGAACACGGAGTAGTGAGCGGTGGGGAAAAGTGCTCCTCGGTGAAGCAGGAGGAGGAAGAGGAGGGCATTTTCTATACGAGAAATGTCCCCGGGCCGAAGAAACGCAGCGGCGAGAGTGTATGTGTGTGCGAGGGAGAGAACGATAGAAAAATTCCTAGAGCTCGAGCGAAAAGTCTAGCAGTAAAAAGCGAATAATAAACCAGGGAGAAAATAAAAATCGAGCGAGTCGAACGAAGTAATGAAACTTTTTCTCCGTCGCTAACCGCTGACCCATGGGATTTCTTACAAATTCCTTCGAATCTCAAGCCAAAAATCATTCTCGTGCGAATCAGAAGGAAAAATCAAGTTTTCAAGATCGAGAGCAGTTTTTTTAGAGCCAGTCTGAATATTCCAACAAAATACTCTAGGACCGTGTAGTGTCTCGCAGTCGATCGAAGGGTCGAAGGTGTGTTGGGCGGGGACTCGTCCTCCTCCCTCACCTTTCGTCTCTTCTTTCCCAAAGGGTTAAGAAAACTGTCGAGCCGAATAAGCCGCAAGCAACCTCCTTTTTCCCCAGCCCATCGCTTCACCTTCTTCGCAAAGAAATATTAAAGAAAAAAAAAGGTTTTTATCATCTCGAGATTTAGAGCGCGGTGCATCGTGTTGATGCGATGGAGCAATTGTCAAATTAGTCCGGTACACTTTTGGTCGCATTGAATATTTTGCTCGATCGTGTCTCTCTCCCGATCGGTGTAGATTTCTGTTTACACATACGAAAGCACGTATATTGGGTCATAACGGACAGAGAGACGATCGGCCAAACACACAGTGACAGAAAAAAAAAAACTCGTGTTCGGAAGTGCGTTTAGCAACGTTCTCTGCACACGTACGTTCGTCTCCACACACGCTTATCCATTTTCTATACAATTCGACACACTTGTGCTCTCCTACATGTGTGTGTGTGTGTCTGTGTGTATCGAAAAGTATGGCAAGCGAGCGTTGCAGCGACGAGGAAGAATCACGCTTGGCACGAGTGTAAACACAACTACCGTACATCTTTCGAGAGAGTGTGTGGCTACCAACTTTTCTTGCGTATTACTGTATACGCGAGCGTCTATACATTCGATTCACATGTACACACTTCGCTCACGTGTGTCCAACGAAAATAACTGCATATTACGTTTTTTTCCTATCGCCGCTTATTTTTCCTTCTTCTTCGCCATAATCCACCTTATCAATCTGTTTGACGTTTGATAACGTTCGACTACGTTGCAACATTTTCTTCGGATATCAGAAAATACAGTCGAACCGAGCGTTAAGGTAAATACTGTGCTGCATACTAGTCAAATGGGTGCTAAATTTTCAAAATGCTTTTAGACCAAGTTTAATGTAACAATTAAATGTATTGTTAGTGGATTTGTATTACAGCATGTCTTAGTAACACGGAAAAATATTAAAAACGATAGTTTTGCAAAAACATTAACTGATAAATCCAAATTTCCATGGTGACACATTTTCACTAGGTTTTTTCAAAGAATTATCTTCATTTTTCAACCGATTTTTATGCACCACGGCTCATTTTGTTCCTCAACTGACCCTCTACGAATCCACCACGTAGATTTTTTTTAAGCTCAACCGTTTCACTATTCCAGCTTATTGTTTATTAAGCGAAAAAACTTTTTCATAACTAATTTCTGAACGAATGAATTTTAAAAAAATCTACGCGGTGGATTCGTAGATGATCAGTTGAGGAACAAAATGAGCCGTGGTGCATAAAAATCGGTTGAAAAATGAAGATAATTCTTTGAAAAAACCTAGTGAAAATGTGTCACCATGGAAATTTGGATTTATCAGTTAATGTTTTTGCAAAACTATCGTTTTTAATATTTTTCCATGTTACTAAGACATGCTGTAATACAAATCCACTAACAATACATTTAATTGTTACATTAAACTTGGTCTAAAAGCATTTTGAAAATTTAGCACTCATTTGACTAGTATGCAGCACAGTATTTACCTTAACCTGGATTTTCAGTTTTCGTCTTAAATTTCCTGTTCCCGTCATTTATTATCACAGTCTTTTGAGTTTTCCACTCGATCCTCGGGCAACACGCGTTTTTATCGGTAAAACAAAATGTAAATGCAAAAATGTAAGTTTTTGTGACTTTTTTCATTACGTTTGGAATTTCTGACAGTTTCGTCGCATTCTCACAGTCCTCGCACTTTCCATTCATAACTTCGTTCCATTTCAGCCTGAGAATGTGTGTTTTCTCCAGATCGCTTTATACTCATCGGACGATTATTTTTCTCGCAGTGTTACAGCCTCGTCAAACATTCACAAAGTTTCTTAATCGTGCGCGTTAGCAGAGTCGAGAATCTCGAAAAATATCGGTTCAGAGTTTTCTCGATCCGAGTTGGTCCTTTTCTCGCGTCGCTATACGCACAATCCCACACACCAACACACACTGCGTGCGTATACACACGTGTGAGGTGAATGCCTTCGACTCATCGAGAGTCTTGCACAAGTTTTCATTCCCAACAATGATCGCTCTACCGCATAATCGTTTTTTTTCTTTGACATTCAAGGCCGCCCTTTCGAATCGAGAACAACAACAAAAATTAACGTTCTCGATAGCAGGTCGTTAGAAAATCGAAATTTGTCTCGATCCCGAGTCAATTAACGGGAAAACCTCATCTGACGCGATATTATCAGGGAAAACAAATGAGACCAATTCCGGAGATTGACAAATAGGCAAGCTAGATTAACGATTAAAAGAAAATACAAAGATTTCTCTCCTCCCAGGGCTTTTCAATGTTTTCGATCATTCTTCGGCTCGGTCATCAAGTCCAGCTGGCAAAACACCTGACCCGGAAGTGACCTACTGTGTTGGTGTGTCTGTGTGTGTGAAAAATCAAAGTCTGCGCACCGTTTTCGAACGCGCACGGAGTTTATATAGAAAAAATTAAAAAGCCGTCCCTATTATTATAGAAAAATGATTCTCCCCGATGAATATTCCTTTGCAACAATAACAAAAACAACAAAAAAACAAAAGTAAAATTAATTCAAACGAATAATTTTTTTTTCTGCAAAAAACAGTTTCAGATTATCCAAAACTATCGCAAAAAAAAAAACGATTTGCCAAGCAGACAGAAGCGTGGACTCGGTGAAGAAAATAGTGATATAAAAATCGCAAGAACGTGGAAGAACCAAGAAAAATGTGTCCCGCCGAGAATCTCGTTCCAAAAGTTGGTGAATAATTTTTCGAGTCGAGGCTGAAGTCGACGCGAACCTGGAATAAAATTTTATCGCAAAAATCTACAAAAAAAAAGAGAAAAAAATTCTCGGGAATCGTGAAAAGAAAAAAAAACGCGAGAGTGCAAGGAAAGACCAACGAGACAGAGGACAGATTTATCACAACGTACGAAACAAACAAGGTATCATTATTGTTATTATTATTTTTATGATGTTTATAATAATTATCGAGCATCAATGATGTCGAATTATTTTTATACATCGACAAAGTGGTTTTTGCATGAAAATGATCGATCCCACATTTTTCCACTACGATATCCTTTTTTTCCATTTTTTTCTATCAACATTTTAATCAGCCAGTTTTTTACGTCAAAGATTCTCAATCGACGAAATATTTCTGTGTCAGTCGTTGCCGAGACCATTTTTTAACATCGTAAAAGTTTTATTTGCTAATCGTATCGTTTGTTTAGTTTTGGGAATCTTGCGGGAACATCTGAGAGGAAATTGTTTTTTGCCAAAGTTTAAATGACTTTGGAAATTTCTTGAGAATTCTGTGCGAGGCCGTATGAACAGGAACGCTGCAATATTAATTATTGCTTGTGAGGCATTTTCGCCCGTTCCGGGGCTCTCAGCACCGCGATAATTTCCTATAGGCAGAGAGAGAGAGAGATTCTACTTTGGAATTTCACAAAAGCAACCTACGTGGGTAATCACCCTTTCCCTCGCTTTATATCGAGCCTCCTATAGACATACGCGTACTTGCTATGCAAATATATGTTCTATGTATAGTCATTATTGCCACAAGAGCCTTGCACTTCGATAAGATCACGTCTTGGCATAAATTTGCCCTGGGAGAACTTCCGGATGTAGCGGAAGTTGAACTCGAGCGAGTTGGAGCGAGTGAAAATTCATGTATTTCTCTATATGTGCATATGTATGCGCCCCTTAAATAGACAAGAAAGGAGGAAGACGAAGAGCAGCCGCGGCACGTCGATATTCACAGTGAATATATTTCCGTGGGGCTTGCGAACCGGAAATTGCTGGAAAACCAAAAATCTTGAGTCCACGTATTTTTATGCCACGAAATGAAAAAAACAGTCGAAGAATTTTTATCGCTTGAAAAGAAATTTTTATCGTTTTTCTACTAAAATTGAAATATTTGACTTTTTGAATTTTACTCGCGAGGAGCTAATATCGAAATTTAAACTTTAACGCGAACAATCATTTCTCTCGCTATTTTAATATTCACCGTTTCGTTGGATCGTTTATTTCACTCGGAAAGCCCCGTGCGTAGATCTTGACGCATACCGAGCTCTGGTAACCGGTAAATCAAACTTTGGATCGTTTCCTCAGTCCCGTAAGATCGGAAACCGAAGTAGAAAGCATGTCGCGTCGTTGCGAGAACATATACAGAGAGCTCTTTCCTAGTTCGGTATGAATCGTTAGGAGCCAATTGTGTCTAAATACGCGAGCAGGTGTTTACATATTAGTGAGAGGAATTAATATCCAGGACGTAGATTGAAAAAACAGCGAAAGAAAAAATTGGCTAAGAGGATATCGAAAGAGGATCTAAAAATATTCCAAGCTCGGAATCTCGAGATTCGAGTCCGCGTCGTAAACATTTCCATCAAAATATTAAGCGGTGAAAATAATTGAGCATAAATTTGTTGTTCCGTTCGATAAGCAGGAGAAAAATAGAGAGACTAATAATTGGCAGTACGATCGTGCAAATTAAACATGACAATTGACAAATCCGTGGGGTCGTGTTTGCGAACATGGTTCGTAGTTTAATCGAACGAATAATTGATTCTCGAGAGTCGTGTTCGCTGGAGGGGAAACGCGGCAACGAAAAATAGATATAGAGAAAAAATAAATAACGACGTGTGTGCGTGAGACGAGAGATCGATTAGTCAGCTGTTCCCAACAGACTCGATTTGTCCTCTCAGCCTTTCATTCACTTTCCACTCTATTTTTTTTTCTCCGTACGCGATATCAAACGCAAACACGAGAAATTGGAGAAAATATATTCGTGCATTGTGAACTGGTTCTGTTTGCTAATAACTCCGACAACACAGAGAGGTAGAGAGAGAGAGAGAGAGAGAGACGAGGGTTGTGAGTGGATAACGAAACTATAAATAGACTTTTGTTTATTTCTTCATATGCATTCAGAAGAAAAAGTAACAAAAAAAACAACACCGGACGCATAGTTTTGTCAAGTATAGATATTCTCGATCTATGTGTTGATATTTTTGTATTTCTACGTCAGTCAGAGATTCGTGTATTCTTTTTTTAAACGAGGGCGTATTCGATGTTTCATCCGTCCTCATTTTCAACCGAGATGTACTTGGAACCACTTTTTAACGAGTCGTTGCAAATTAGTAGCTCGATCTCGTTCCTCACTCCTTTTTTTTTCTTACCAATGATGTACCACGTATTTGCATGTGTTTGTGTGTTTACATGTATGTCGATGTGGATGTTAAAGGGACGTGGACTTGTGTGAAGTTGAGCGAAAATCGTAATTACGAACGCTTGTGGAAATCATCGAGTAGGAAATTACTTGAGAATGCAAATTTCCATCGACCTTAATTTTTCGGTCGACAAGCGTTTTTTTTTTTTTTTCGTCAATACATTTCTTCGTACATCGTGACATTCAAATTTTTTCTCGCTCTCTCTCTCGTTCCGGATGATCTATTTCCGTTTAGTTCGAACGTACTACGTCCTTGCTTATGATACTGAAACGTACGATACGAATGAGACGCAGGGGCTTATCGAAGGCCTCTAATCGCGTTACGAAAGGCCAGCCGCCTAATCCCAGGCGCTATCGCCAACACGGCAGAATTAAATTGTTGTTTCGGGCCCAGTCGTCGTCTCACTCTCGCTCTCTCTCTCTCTCTCTTTCGTTTTTTGTTCCGGCGGTTTGGCTTTCGTACTCTCTGTTGTCGTCGGATTTCACCCGATCCAATTTATAGGCCCTGGCTGTATGTGTGTGTGTGTCTTGTTATCCTATTATTTATATCTATATGCAACGTAAATAATAGATAAATCTCTGTGCTGTTGTTGGAAGCTCACGCGTGATGAGTCCGATGCAACAGCCTCGTATGCAATAGCAAGTCGCGTGTTGATCTGATAACAACTGGTGAGCCAACTTTTTTCCATGTTTCCGTTTCGATGTATTGTCGGAAATTTGGTGAGAAGGTTTTTTCGCGAAAATCAATTGTAATCGCGAAATTCTGATGCATTGAAAAAAAAACAAATTTGCAGATGAAATTTTGCGATATTTTTCACCGAATAAAATGATAAAAACGATCGAATCTTTGTTGAAATCTTTCTTCAGAAAATGTGTGTTGTTTTAAAAATCGTAAATGTCGTTTACCGCGAGGACTTTTCCCCATTTTTTTGTAACAACTTAATTATCGCGATAAAAAGACGTTCGTGACGCAATAGCGTCGTGGAAATTTGCACACTTGGAAAAACAATAGGCTCTCATTGAAAAACGAATCGAGGGGTCGCTTTATCCTCGACGAGGAAACGAAAAACAATTTCCGAGTGACAAAACAGCTCGTTACACGCTCAACAAATGAGGATGAGAGACGACAACTCGGTGGATCAATCATTGCATTTGTTTTCGTTTCTCCTTTTCTTTTATCGAGATAAAAATAAATTGGCGCTCCTTGTTCGATGGTTTCGTAACTTGGTCGGCTATTGTTCGATCCTCGATAGTTTGAGATGAAAAAAGAAAAAGAGAGAGAGAGAGCGACGGACTGAGAGATTGAGTGCAAAAAGAAAAGATACGATTGGATGAAAATACTCCTAGAGCCAGACAGGTCAAGCACTTTTTGTCGCATAGCATCGTAAAAGACAAAATAAAACATTATTTCCTATGCCCATAGAAATTCGAACGTTTATTTTATTTAAAAAATTTTTTATCAGCAATTTATTTATTTATTGAACGTCAAAGACGTTTTCGTTGATAAATATATTTTTTAAAATGATTCTGCTTTGACCTCATACGCCTCGTAACATTTTCCTCCACGTCCACTTTGCTTCCGATCGGTCAATCAAGATTCGACGATCAATTTATCAAGAACAACTTGTGTTGACAGCAGAGCGATGCAACGGAGAGAGGGCCTCAGAGATTACGATGGCAAAATTGCCGGACTCTATGATCTCGAGAAAACCCTCGGGCGTGGCCATTTCGCTGTGGTCAAACTCGCGAGACATGTATTCACGGGGGAAAAAGTTGCAGTCAAAGTCATCGACAAAAACAAACTCGACGAGGTATCCAGAGCTCATCTCTTTCAAGAGGTAAATACATCTTCGAAATACGAAGAATAATTATTTTTCAAATCTCCACGAAAGAAAAACTCGAATTTCAACATTTCGTACGAAAAAATTAAATCTTGTCATAGTTTCTTTCACACGTTTGTAAATTAAGGATGAAAAATCAAGTTAATTCTTGCCTTCGTTTTGCCATTTTTTTCTCTAGGTCAGATGCATGAAACTTGTGCAACATCCAAACGTTGTGCGACTCTACGAGGTCATAGACACACAAACGAAACTCTATTTGATTCTGGAGCTTGGTGATGGCGGCGATCTCTACGATTACATAATGCCATACCGCAGTGGGCTTCCCGAAGAGGTGAGCGATCGTTGCCAATGAAAAAATCCAGATTCGTCTGATCAGTGCCAAACGATTAGATTTTTATTGTCCTCCAGCGAAAAAAAAATAAAAAATCGCGTCGACAGTTTCGAGTCGCAAAAATAAAAATCTCATCATCAGAGTTTTTTTAATCCATCGATCAATTTTTTAAAACGCAGGTTGCGAGGACGTACTTCAGACAAATCGTACGTGCCATATCGTACTGCCATCATTTACACGTGGTGCATCGAGATCTGAAGCTTGAGAATGTCGTGTTCTTCGAAAAACTCGGAACCGTCAAACTCACGGATTTTGGTTTCAGCAATAGATTTTGTCCCGGACAGAAACTCGACACATTGTGCGGTTCGCTCGCGTACTCGGCACCAGAAATCTTACTTGGTGACAGTTATGACGCACCTGCTGTTGGTGAGAACAATTCATTATTCCTGTCGACAAAACCATTGAAAAGTCGAACTGAAAGAAAATTATCTTTCCTTCAACTCTAAACTTTCTTCGAATGTTTTTTGGTCAATTTTCCTTTTGAAGGAAATTCGATTTCTTTTTTTTTTCATTAATTATTTTCGCGGACCGACTTGATCAACGGTGAGACTAAAACTCTTCAGAATCGTCGATTGAAAAAAGAAAAACGTAAAAAACAGAAAGAATTCTGTTTTCTGGAGCGCTAGTCTGAATTTTAATGATTGTTCGACTTTTTTGTTGTTGAAGTTTTGATGGGAAGCGTTTTTAACGATAATATTCGTTCGACAGATGTTTGGTCCTTGGGCGTGATATTGTACATACTGGTGAGCGGTCAACCACCTTTTCAAAAGGCCAACGACAGCGAAACACTGACGATGATCATAGACTGCAAGTATTCGATACCGGAGCATGTTTCCGACGATTGTAAGCGTTTGATAGCGCGTATGCTCGTAAAGAAGCCAGAGGGTCGTGCCACGCTCAAGGAAATAGCCGCTGATCCTTGGTTAACGATGGGCACTGATGGAGATTCCGTTGAGACGTTGCCTCTCGTTTCCCGACAAGAGGTTTCCGAGGAAAATCACAATCTCATCATAACAAAAATGGTCAATGGCAATATCGCAACGAAAGAAGAAATTCTCGAGTAAGTAGAGACATTCATGAATTTCTGTCAAGCATTGCAAAACAATCTACGACCTGGATTCATCAAAATCCTTGACTCCTTTTCCCGCAAAAAGCCATTAAATACCGAATATTCATTTTTCTCATCAACACTATTTTGTTCACTGCAAATTCACGAATTTCGATTAAACAATGTCCTCCAACATTTATATTTTATATTTTTATCATTTCAACAGAGCTCTCGACAAGAACGCGTACAATCATATCACAGCAACGTATTTCTTGCTCGCTGAGAGAAAGCTGCGAGCTCACAGACAGGAACAGATGCAAAAGAGGAGACCCGAGCTCCTCGACGTTTCTTCGAGGTGATTTATTGCTAGGAAAATGAAAATAAATCAAAATGCCGTTTCACCTAGAAACTAAGAATAGGCAAACGACAATATTGCGGCCATTTTTTCGAGCTTTTTCGCCGAAGGCTAAAATTCTCGATTTGTTGTCATAATCATTTTTTTTCGTTTTATTCACAGTCGCCTGAACGATATATCGATGAGCTCTCTGCGTGCGGACGCCATCACCTTGACGACGATAAATCAGTCGTTGTTGACCGTGCCCAGGACACCTGGTGATGTGCCCCAGGTATGTAGCGAACCAAAAATCTATCAACGGCCCAGATAATCAAACGTGAAACTCAAATATTTTGTAAATTCTCGAAAAATGGAAAAAAAAATTGACAGACAAAGTTGGACAGAGATAAATCAGATGTAAATAATGTAGAAAGGAAAAACGATTGATGAAGAGTGTGTCATGAATATTTTGTCATCTTTATTGTAAACTACTTTCAACATTTATTTTCCCTCGTACGTCAATACTGAGAAAAAATAATTATTTATTTGCCCCTTAACGTTCTCAATGTGTGAGACCAGAGTTCCTCTCCCGTCGTGAGAATATATCCCTTTCAAAGTTTATATGCATCAAATAAAACCGTGAATTCTTTTTGAGAGCCTAAAAAAAGAAAAAGTTTTCCTCAATTTCTCTTTTTTTTCCACCCAAAAGCTGAGTTTCTTTTTATTTTTTCGATGACTCGTCGTTGGATGAAGTTTTGAGCTTCGATGCTTTCGCTATTGATCTCCGCTTGGCACAGTTTCATTCCCACGAATAGAAACGATTTTTCTTCTCAAGGTATAACTATCGCCGAATGGGTTGATTTAGGATTTTCTTGAAATTTAGTGTAAATATTCTTGACATTAAAACGAACAACTTTCCTATGAGACGAAACATTTTCTGCCGTCTAGAATTTGAGATATTTCATTTCCAATTTTATATTTTTCCCATCTAAACGCATGTAAATTGAAGTCGCGTTTCTTTTGTTTTTTCTTGCAACTTTTTTAACGAAACGTCGCTTCAATTAACATGCGTTTAGATGGGAAGAATAGAAAATTGGAAATGAAATATATCTCAAATTCTAGACGGCAGAAAATGTTTCGTCTCATAGGAAAGTTGTTCGTTTTAATGTCAAGAATATTTACACTAAATTTCAAGAAAATCCTAAATCAACCCATTCTGCGATAGTTATACCTTAATACGTCGGAGTCACACTTTTTGTTTATGAATTGATCGGATCTTGAAATAATTCGGCCCGTTGTCAATGTCTGGGTCGACGATTGATCATCGATTGATTTAAAAAAAAAACAAATGATTTTTTTTATGAGCACGAAGCGTTCGTTTTCGTTTTGAAGAAAAAAAATAACTTGAGTAGATGAAACTTGACTTTTGTTTCTTTCGAATTTTCTCGGCAACGTTTGCGCTATCGAGTCTTTTATTTTTACTCCGGCATGTTTAACGTTGTGAGATTTTCCGGAGAGTCCTCGAAAAGAGGAAGAAGCGAAAATGAAAGCTAGAAAAATATCTCGATGAAATTATGGTTTGCAGAACGCGCGAACACGCAAGTGCAGCATCGTTCAGGAGGAAGAGGACGAGGACGATGTCTCGTCGTGCTCAGGGCGTGACGAGCACGGGAATTCTTCGTCGTTCAGTTCCTTCAACAGACGGGGTTCGCGCTCGGAAGGTAAATTGTCTCACGTGGTGCAGGAGAGGCTCTCGCAATTGCCGGAGAAAAGTCTGGCAGTTGGAAAAATATCGACACTGCGACAGCCGCAACAGCCACAACAGCCGCAGCAGCCTCATCGTACGTTTACGGTGAAAACCTGTGACGAAGTGTCGTCGCCGGATCGCACGGTGACGGTAGCAAAAGTGAAAAGCAAAGAGACGAGTCAAGTTCCGACTGCAGGGCCGATGGGAGCGAGTGTGACGAAAAAATCGTTGTGCTCGGAAGTGGAATCGCGAGCAACGGGCGTAACGGAATGTTTAAGTTGGCCGATTCCATTGCCAGCCAACAAATTGCGTGCGGATGCTGAGCATCGAGCATCTCTGCCTCTCGTCGATGGAAAAACAAAGATTGCCTTGTCCATGGGCTCGAAAGTCGGAGAGCCTGTGGCCACAACGATTCTCACGGAATCGTGTACGGCT
Organism: Hyposoter didymator; assembly: GCA_037952995.1. Taxonomy (NCBI): domain Eukaryota; kingdom Metazoa; phylum Arthropoda; class Insecta; order Hymenoptera; family Ichneumonidae; genus Hyposoter; species Hyposoter didymator. The sequence goes on from JBAJMU010000008.1 coordinate 9,077,266, forward strand.
CCGAGTCCCTTGAGACCGAGCGAAGACCTCGATTATTCGAAAGTTCACATACAAAAATACAACACGATGCCGGCTCCGGGTAGCGCGTCGATAGTTGCCAGTTCGACTGGCCAATTGCCCCTGAACGAGATTCTCGAGGACGCCGATGCCCCGGAGAACTGCGGAAACGATGCCAACTCCGGTAAATTTCGACTTGTTCGTAGAACCGGTTACGAGCAACGTCGCAACAAATTTCACAAAACACGAACAACCTCCTGTTCGAGTTCGGACGCGAGCGACGACGACAGCGAAGGTCGGAAAAAGCGAGCTCACAAATTGGGTGCAACGAGTTCGAAGCCATTGCCAACGAGACGCGACAGCCACGACGATTCGAGCGACTCTCAGGATCCGGGAGGAAGCGGAGGAGGTGGCGGCGGTCCAGGCGTTGGCAACGGCGAGGCAGTGCACGAGACATCGACTGCAGATACGACCAGCAACGACAACAACCAACAACAAAGTACAACGACCACGACGACTACGACAACCGATGGAAAAGTTCATCGTTGCACCGACAATCCCGAATTATCATACAGAAGGCATCGAACTGGTAGACGCTTCGCCGGTGAAACGAAATTACGGGAGAGTCAATCGTTGAATCGCATCACCGAAGTCCAAGAAGCCGAAGCGCCGTCTTGCCTCGTAAACTCGCGAAACGTCCAGCCGCCGACTCACAGTATCTCGTCCTCCTCCTCCTCCTCCTCGTCATCGGTCTCAAAAAACTTGACACCGAGCAGCCTGTCGAGCACGATAACGCAACAAAACGGTACAGTCCATCGTGCCAAAGGTTTTGGAGCGCGATTGCTCCAAAGTATGTCACTAGGTAAATCGCTCGTTAATCCGAACGAACCGAAATGTCAAGCCAACGGAGTTTCCGGCATAAAGGACATAATAAAACAGTCCAGCGTACGTCGAGCGGACGAAAAACCTCTCGATACAGCCAAAGACCATAAAAATAGGAAGAAAGAAAACGGTTGCGCCAACAGCCAAACGAATCAACAATTATCTTGCGAGAGGGATAACAATTTTCGCGGCAATACCAATCGCAACGATTGCAAAAGTAGAAAAATGCGTTTTTTGAGCAGATATTTCGCTGTTCACAAAAAGTTGTGTGTTCCCTTACCAGGCTTGTTCGCCAAAGGTCGACTCTACAAAGCTAGATCCTGTGGCAATATCGCACGCGATCGCGTATCTCCGCCCTCACCAAAATCCATGCTTCTGTGCACCAATGCTCTTGACGACAAGTGGCGAGAACAAAAACAATTGTGCGATCTCAACAAACATCAGCAACAGCCATTCAGAGACGGACATCGCGGTAGCGACGGCGATATTAATCAGAATCTCGGTATTGGAAAGTTGATGATGGAAAACGTCGTCGGGAAAACCTGCGTCGGCTTACCCACCATTTGTCACATTCATCTTGGCGATCCATCCAAGTGTTGCAGCCTCTGTTGATACTGAACTTTACGCGCGAATTTTCGCGCGTCTGTGTGTTTCCGTGTGTGCGATTTGTCAGTGTCATTTCGACACGTTTATTTGCTCCTTTCTTTTCTTTCTCGAAGACTGACGATCATATTGATCACAAGATTCGATTAAGCCTCTTTCACACATTATTTATCAGACAATTAATTTAATTCGATGAAATCTCTACACGCAGCAGCTTCAATTCGTCCGAACCAATTCCAAGTATTTTTCATCCTTTCTAAACACTTTTTAGCTTCAACCATTTCGTTTAATATTTTTTGCTACTGCAATTGTTGTAAATTTGTATACACAACGTTTGGAGGACGACTGAATTTTTATTGACCTTTCTTGGGGCCCCGAATACTGACATTTTTTATAGCGACCTTTGTCCGCCTTGCGGAAACATGAGTAAACATCCTCAGAGCTTTTCTGACGCAGAGCAATTGATCCATGACAGAAAAACATTCGAGCGGGCGAGAGACTTGGAAAAATAATTATCAACGACCGCGATGAGTTCCGGATGGGAAATACACTTTTCTCCCCGAGTGATTAATAACGGCGAAAGCAATTTTGTGTATCGATCATCACAGTGCGGTTAATTATTGTTTCGGACGAATGATAAATAGGCGAAGAGAATCCTTTCATTTTTCTTCTTGTGCGAATGCTGGCAAAGGGCTGGATAAATGCTTTCGGAATACTAAATTATGGAGCAAGTCATTAGCTATAAATTCTACATTAGGAAAAATATATTACCGTTTGGATTAAAATGGCCTGAGGGGAAAAACAATTTCGTGGAAAAAATCAAGATGACAAGAGAAAAACGTCCCGAGAATCCTGCCGATATTATCGGAAAGCTCTTGTCTCGCACAGAGCCGATCGGTGCCGAGAGAAACACGAACAATTTCCAAAACTACGTCAACGAGTAGCTCGCTATTATTTTTCCAAACTCTGTCCGCAAGTGCAAAGAATTATAAATTATCGAAGAAATGATCTTTTAAGTCTCGAATTATCTGAAAATATCTCACGCCAATTCGAAGCGACGTTTGCAAACCCCGACGATCGTATTCGAAGCAACCCAGACTTCCATTTCCCAATGCCCACTAAATCGCCAAGTGCGCGAAGTAAACCAAAAAAAAAAAAAAAAACTAAAAAAGGTCCCACGAATGTTCATCAAGTCCCTACGAAAAAAGTTAAACCTCAGGATCCACGATCTCGACCGTAGCCTCAGGCATGCGGCTCCCTCGACTCGATATCCCTCGAACTTCGAATACGATCCACACGCAATACATAAGCACACAAAATTCTCGATAAGCAAACTAAGAAAATTCATTCGAATTCTCCTTTCGCTCGTACAGCAAAAGGCTACACAATATAAAAATAACACAACAACAAATAGCTTAACGAATACGAATAATAATCGAGCAGAAACTATGAAAGACTTCTTGTGGAGCGTACCTGCCGCCACGTGCGCTACGCGGATTCTGTATCTAGTCCGTGTGAACGAATCTGTATTTAATGTTGCAGAGTTTATTATTATCATTATTAACATTTATAAGAATATATTATTATTATTATTATTATTATATTATTTACAAGGACTGAACCGAGAGTCCCATGGCTCCGACACTCATGGGACCTGGCTCAGCGATTATTATTATTATTATTATTTAAGGATAAAAATCACAATTATTTAAAGGTATAAAATAGTTGCAAAAAACAAGCAATCGAAAAAATGCATATAAAAATCTGTTATGTGACAAAATGATTGGGAGGGAAGAGCTTCGAGCTCGAGAATTAAAAAAAAAAAAAAACACAAAAAACAATGTATTTTTGCTAATTTGTGAGAAGAGAAAAAAAAACGTCATCAAAAATTCCAAAAGCGAATTTGTTCGGAAGGCTTTATAGAACGTATAGGAAAATTTTTTAGAACGATATACAAAATGAGGAAAATTATTATTCAAGATTCGAATTTGATTTTTTGTTTGTTTTGGGTAAGGACACTTTGTATAGATCTTTGAGACTCAATGATTTTTGGGAACATTATTTTTGAAGGATCGACGGTAATTCGTCGTTCGGGATTTTTGATACGATTTTTTTTTTTTTTTTTTTTTTTTTTCNTTTGGACTTTGTTTATAGTCTGGCTTTTTGTCGGTTTTGGGATATTTCGGAATCGGTCTCACTCCTTCGTCCCTCTCGGTGCTTCCTCGTTTTCCTTTTTTGCTTTTTCCCTCCTACGCCTCCTTTAAGAGAATCCTGTCCAAGATTCGGCCAGCCTTTTTCAATCATTCATGAACTTTTGCGAAGCCATACTTTGCAATTGAGAATACCGGTGCTCCTTATTCTCCCTCGGATGTCTAGGGAACGAAACGCTTATCGCGATCTATTAGAAAAATCGAACAAGCGTGAGAAAATATATTTATGCACATGGCAATATTTTAGAGAGACGGGATCCTTCTATTTTTTATCAATATCTTTATCGTATACGAGCAATACACAAATTCATGTTTTTCGGAGTAAAGTCGTCGTCGTAAAACTTTAGCCAGGTTCCCCATTGATCTCGTTTTTTTCTGAACTCTTGTTTGCTGAGCATTAGGAGAGTGAAAAAATGGGAGAGAAGGGATCGACGGAAAGTTATCGTTCGGAAAAAACGAGAAAAGATTGTCTAGACTGTGGGATTTCGCGAGCCTGTTTTTTTTTTGGTTTTCAATGTTTTTTAACTCTGTGTGCACTCTCCGTTTGTCGGTTTCGACTTATTCCAGTTTTATTCATTTTCGTTTGATCGATTATTCGGATATAAAGTTTTCTTTTGTCGACAAATTCCATTTTCTTTTCAACTGCTATCGGAGTCTCACAGGAATCGTTGAACAGTTGTCAGGCTCAAGACACTCGAGCTTGTGCTTGAAAATCCACGCACCGAAATAAATGGATAGACATTAAAAAATGATTTTGCGGAGAAAATAAATGATTCACTCAAAAAATATCGTCAGTGGATGACACGACGATTCTTATTAGACGTACGTATTGTAAAATGTTAGGGAGAAAAATAAATCGATGGAATTAAACGTGGATTATTATGGCACGACCAAATTAGATTCGAGTCATTTTGCAAATTTCTACTTTTTTTCTATTTTTCTATAGAGTTTTTTAAATGACCATTCAAAAGTCTGAACAATAGTTTTTCCCCCTTTGCGTTACTATTCATTGAGAAGTTCTCTCTGTTTTGTCATTCTTCATTTTCATCGACTGAATGTGAACCTCAGCTACACACTAACTTTGGGAGCCTCACTTACACACTGTCGGTCTGTTGCACCGACTCCTTTAACGCTCTGTATCTTCGTAACGACCTCGTTCATTGAGGTTTGATTGTAGTGAAATGGAAACGCCAGACTCTCACCAATCCGAAGAAACAATGATTGAGGCTATAGAGTCGTTTGATAGGAGGAAAGGAGGAGGAGGATAGAAGGAAAAAGGCTTGAAAAAAGTTTGTACTGAAAAATGGTGAAGATGTCGAGTTGCTGGGCGATCCATTCGAGCCTGTGGTGTGTAGCTAGTGTCAATTTAGTACTTTACACAGTAATCACTGTAGAAATGTGCAAAAAGATTCGTTCTCAAAAATTGCTCCTTAAAAAAAATTCGTGAAGAAAAAAAACCTTTGTCTGTGAAAACAAGGAGATAAAAGAGGTTTGTCGTCGAAAAGTTGTTCTTCCTGCTGGTACTGCAAAGCTTTATTGTATAAACGTGCAAAATAACGTCACGCGTCGAACAATTCGACGTGATTTTGAAACTTGTTTTCTATTCGTTGGCAAATAGGTTCGGAAGTGATTTCGAATATTTGAAAATATCGACAATACGAGCCGTCAGTCCCGAATGAAATGGTCATTGTAATATTTCCGTATATTTTCGTCTCCTCGATCAAACATTGTACGTACTCTTGTCCGTGCTCTGCTCAACTTCCCGGATGACCAAAATATCCAGAAAAATTATGATGACGATTATTGTAAAAAATAAAAGCCTCTGTGCGATTTTTCATCGACATGAAAAACAACATCGTATTGGCGAATAATGTTTCATTGAAAATGATAAAAAAAAAACACAACTGAGCAATGTTCTTCCAAAGTTCGTACTTTGGTTAATAAAATCGAGGATCGAAACTCTCGAAAAGTGTGATCGAATGAATTTTTAACTTTATAGATGCCTCTCGAACCACTTATTTCTTTCTCCCTCGCAATTACCTCGCGTAGTTTTTTCACCTGTAGATACCGACCTTTCACCCCCCCCCCTCCCTAGCCCTCCTCAAAAGCTTCGCCTAAGAAGAATCCCTACCGTTTTTTATAAATATTTCAAAGGAAGCGAATAAAATAAGAAAATACATTATTATATCTCGCACTCCTTGCACAGCCCAAGGATATGTTTATATGTACCTATATATATCGAACGTACGAAATACCTAATTGTATGTACCGAGCCAGACGTTTATCTAGAATAATACAACATTTATTCATTATAATGCTTCGTATCGATGAAATTATTTTCACACTAACCCTTCACCGTATTTCCATTATTATTTTTTCTGGTTATTTTTTTTTTTACTGCTAGAATAGCACATTCCTCGCGAATTCGAATTTAGATTTTTCTGAATCTGGCAAAACCCAATTTCCGTGTTTTTTTCAAATTTATTTATGAGAATTTGAAAAAAAAATTCTTCATCGATTTTGAACAGTTCTCATCGTAGAAAGTCTGAGACAGTTGGGAATTGGGTACGTAGAGAAATGAATAATTTCTCGGTCCTTGATATTATTTTTGAAAAATGTTTAATTCGCTCACAGTAATAATTACACTTCACATTGACGTAGAAAAATATTTCGTTGCGCGCGAGACACAGAGTGAAGCGATTGACGCGTTGCGATTTATTACGATGATGAAACGTAAGGAATGTCATTAAAGCCTAGGAACATGTTTCCATAATTGTACAAATTATTATCGTATAATTACCGAATGGACGTTATGGCTCGAGTTCAATGATGAAAATCAAAAACGAATCCTGAATTTTTCATCAAATTTATTTCAAGTTTCCGTTATTTTTCTTCTTTTTTTTCTTTTTTAAAAACAAAGTTTATTTATTCTCATCTGACTTTGTCCAGCATTAATTGTGGAAGTCATTTCACAAAGTTTCTCAACGAGAAACCAAAGTCTTAACAGCTGATCGTTGAATTACAAAAAAAAAATACGATTTTTTTTTATCTTTCGCATCTCTTGATGAATTGATGAGAAATCAACAATGGAGAGTACTTTGGGATCGAACGAGAATCTCCCTCAATCTAACTAAAGCAGCAGTAAATAATTATATAAAATAATAATAAATCAATTTGTAGATGCTTTCCTTGCAGGCTCAGTGTGCGAAACTTGGAAGAGCATCTGGGTATTCGAGTTACGAAGCAGTCTCTTTTGTATTTCTTATGTTTCTCTCGATTAAAAATAATCTTTATTCGTTGTGGGGTTACGTGGGACTAGAGGCTCTTTCTTGGTCCAAATGTCGCAAAGCTTTCTTGCTATTCTCCACGAATTCCTGCGAGAAGAAAAAAAAAGATTTTTGAAATTTTCAAGTTTGGATAAGTTTTGATATTCGTTTGACGAATTGATTTTTATTTACCATGAGTCCACGGCTCATGTAATACGGCCGACTAATTCCATCGTTCTTTGCGCAATCCTCACAGAAACAGAGGAAAATCGTGTCAATGACCATCTGCAAAGTATAACGCATTGTCAAACAATTATTAAACGGTTATGTTTTTTTTTTTTTTTAGTTTCTCATCATTATGGAATTTTTTTCATCATTCCCATGGAATTGTTTCTCATTGGTGAAAAATGGGAGGAAAATTTGACTCACCTCGTAAATTGATATGAAGCAATGGGCTACGAGGAAAGCAAATATACCGGCCAGTGTGATCGGTACCCAAGGATGATGCAGACCATGTTTCTTCTGGAAAATATTCCTCATAAATAATGTATCTCTTCATGTTTTATTGAAGAAATATTGAAATGAAATTAAAAATTGATTGATACCTGGATCAAGTAAACGCCGGACACAACAGTCAAAGCGACAACGAGCACTTTTCCCAAAAACAGGACAAAGTCTCCGACACTGTTAATCGCAGCTACACGGAGAATGTTACTGGAAAGTGCTTGGAAGGCTTTTCTCCCACCCGAACAAAAGCTGCACCCATAAATAGCTGGAAAATAAAGTTATCAATGGTATTAATTCTCTTTTTGAAGTTTTCGTTGTTGAAAAATACGAATATTTCTAAATTAAATGAAAATATTTGGATTTTTGTCAGCGGGGCCAAAATTTCATTGATTAATGGGAAAAAATCGGTCGGAGTTGATAAAAAATATTCACCAGTCTCGATGTAAGCGTTCCTTGTAAGAAATTTAAGTGCACACTCGAAACACCATAAGCAACAATGACAGCACCAAAGAATTCCCCTTGCACAGTCATTATCAAGGCCTTTCAATCTGTTTTGTATGAAGGCAAATATCGCACGTATCAAACGTACTAATCCGATAACCATAGCCCCAAAGGCAACAGTTCCGAGATGAAAGCGTACAACGGTGCCTGTGCTTCGTGTCACTGCCATGGAGAGTCTTTTTTTGTCTCTATGAATAAATCAAAAGGTAATTACAAGGTTAAAATGGAAAATGTAATTACATGCTCGAGTGGTCAAAATAGTTCCATTGTTTCTAGCTAAATAATTAATCCAAATTATTCAATATACATGCGAATGGCAGGAATAAATATAATTGAGAATAATCCCGAATTTTAACATTTAATTGTAATTCACGATATTTCGAAACTCAACCAACGAATAATTCGAATGGATGGAAAACACAGAGATACACATTTGAGGAAATTGAATATTAATGACATTTCTCAGGTTTCCAATTAGCCAAAAATATGCCCGGAAAATAGTTCTCCACGTGGAAGAAAATTAATGAAAAAAAAAAATGAAAAAAAAAAAACAGGCACTGTGCACCGTTGCAATTAAATGATAATCGAGTTTGAAAATGATTGATGGTTTTACCTGGTAAAGAACCAACGTGCCACAGAACCTGCTACGACCATGTGCTGGCAACCCAGGAAAAATTCACACATGACGAAGTACATGAAAAGATTGTACCATCTGGCAGTCTGAAATCATAAATCATTTTATTATCCCAAGAAAAAAAATGGCTTGAAAATATATTTGGAAAAAAATGGTTGAAAATTCTTCTTTCTTCAATTTCTCTGAAACTAAGGGACTGATTACTGATTAATGAGAGTTTCCTTACAATGAGAATAGCATCTTTCTTGTAGTGGAAATGACCCTTTCGGTTTTTGTATAAATCGCCAGCGCTCTCGATCCAGAGGATAAAATACAGCCAGGCAAAAAATGACAAGCCTATGAGGAGATACGTCTGTAAAGGAAAATAATACATTTCTCGAGTTGTTCGTCACTACGAATTGGTTCGACGCAAAGACTGTTGAAGATTCTCACGTAAATGGGCTGCAGCAAGAGTGCGGGCATCGCGTACACGGCTTTGCCAGCTTCCCTGAACAGCTGGACCACCAGAGCGATTCTTTTTCTCATTACGAGTACGACGAGCACGACAACGACCTTGGAGAATAGATTTGCAAGAAATTTTCAACTCCTTTTTCAATGAAATATTCAAACGAGAATCCTCTGCTGACAAATTCAATGAATACAATCAAAACTTACGGCGACGACACTCATGATGATCGCGTAAGTCATGTAAGATGTAACGCTTGCATCTTCTTCATGAAGTTTTCCAGAAGTAACGGCTTTTTTCTCTTGCCACCAAGCGAGCCTGGAATAATTCATTGACTATTAATTCACCAGGCTCTGCATTTTTTTGTACAACAGAAACGATCCACTCGATGCGCCTTTTCGAAGTAAAAATTAAGTCCAAAATAACCATTGCTTCACTCGTATCGATAATGAGTGATCGATTAAATAATTACCAGAGATAAATCGTCCCGCCGATAGAAACGACGACTGCACTCGTCAAAACTATGTAAATTACCCACTGCACGATGTATCGAAAAGCTATGAGGATACCGAGCGAAATTGCTGTTCCAAAAATAATGCAATTATTATTACTCAGCGAAATACTTGATTACGAATGAAATATTAAATGGACCGAGTTTTCGAATTCACGTACCAAGAGCAATTAACAACAGGTAAACCAATTCCCTCCATGCTATGCTCAAATCACGAGAAGCTTCCTGCAATAATTCCATATTTTTCTCATTGATTCATTGATCGTTGATAACAGTGGATTTTATTCTCTTCGTACTCACGTAAAAAAAGCTTTGAAGTCCTAAAGATTTTATAACCGAATTTGCACTGTCCGTGATTTTTTTCGGGACGCATCGATTGAGGAACACGATGCTAAAATAAATTTTCACAAATCATTTACAACCTTGGAAAATTTTACTCCTTTCGATATTTTTTTATTTAGAAAAATAAAATACTTACTGGTCCTCGGATGATGTGCAATTAACAACGCATTGCCTCGATTTCACTCCGTTGTTGCCCACGTTGACGAGCAGATAACTGAATTAAAAGTTTACGAAAAAAATGGAAATTAATTCTTCGTTAGTGGAGATTGAATTTTCATCGGTATCCGGAGATACTTTGAAAAATCAAGCTTCACAGACTCATCCCAGTAGAGTTTTAAAAATACTTTGTTGCAATAAGAAAAAAACGAGTTTTCAACTCACGGAAAATTCGTTTTGTCGACCCTGTCGCAGTCGAACAACGGATCTCTTTGCAGAGGTGTTTTCCGGCCACAGACGTTGGCACAATCGTCGTAGCCATTGATTACTCGATGAATATCACCTTTTTTGAACGCGGTCGCCAGAAAGAAACCCTGGAAGAAAAATATCGCGACGTTGACAAAATGATGGCGAAAAAAAATGCGAAATTGTTGAAATTTTTAACTCGAAACTTACGAAACCTCCGATAAGAAGTATCAAAACGAGCAGAGCTATGACGTCGGTGCACGATCTATCGGTAGTGAAAACTTTCTCCGTGTCGCCTAAGGAAGGTTCTTCTTGATCGGGCGTCTAAAATACGAAAATCAGAATTGCAAACGATCGGTTGCATTGAAATCCTCGATATTGAGGCACTCGATAAAAAGCCAAGTGACAGATGATCCATGTGTGAGATTCTAACCAAAAATACTGGAGACTTTTTCATATTTGCACAGACAAGCAATTCGTCGCCATTTCTATCAAGCAGTTCGATAATAACATCGTAACAACGAATTTTCATGGTTCAAAATGAACTCGGGATAAGAATAAAACATGCTGCTACAAAATTGCATAATCTTCTCGATTATAAATCAATGAAATCGTAAAATTTCGATTTTTGTGTTGCAGTGCTTATTGATATCGTAATTGTTATAATTTTGGTGCGAGGATTCACGTCGACGAGGGATGTGTGCTGTTGCAATTGAAGGGAAAAGATTCATTCGATCAAGTGGACTAGAAGATTGAAATGTAAACACACACACACAGTGCCCTCGGGATATTATTAATGCAACGTGAATTCTCTTACCACTGGGACTACCTTAGACACCGTCTCTTCGGAACATCCACAGCAGCCCATTTTTGAAATGAGCAGTCGAGTTGAAATGCAGGATATCCCGAATCGTCCGGATACGGATTTAGATTGAACTCCGTTAGCACATTCGTTCGCCGTTTCCGATCGTCTTTCTGCAAAATTGAATAAAAATTGAATAGTCAATTATCGCTGAGAATCGTAGTTTTTTATTATCATTTTTTACATTGGATTATTTTTCGATAATTAGAGCTCGGCCGGAACCGGATGACACATTGCAGTCGATAATTTCGTTGGATTTTTCGAAGCAGTCAAAATTTCTAGAGCAAACGATTTCGTGATGAATTTTGCTGTTACAAATGCAAAGATTGTCAACAACGATAAAGTTTTTACTGAATCATTATTATCTATTGATTTTGCACTAATTTATGCACCCGAAAGATTGAAATTGTGTTGAAAAAAAGTTGTCTCTATTTTCTTTCGATTATTCCAATTTATATTGCTTCTCATGCAAATTTCGCGAGCACGAGAGTCGCTGCATTGTACGCGGTGAATCTCGTGTATCTCATTATTCAGTCGAACATCAGTCTTGCGGGAAGAGAATCGATCCGGCATCGAACAAACTTCGTGGACACGCGATTGTGTCTCTCGTGCGAGCATCCAGTACATGCTGGCCGTGTACTAGACTTATCTCTATGTGCTACGAAATTTTATTTTCTATGGGCGTTTCAGCCAACGATTTCGAGTCGACGACCCGTAAAGTTCGAGGATTTTTTTTGCCTCGACAAAAAAAATCCAAAAATAAAAAAACTCTTGATATTTTTCGTTCTTCATCAGGATAACGTATAAAAATTTTCGTAAATATCCTGAAAGAACAAATTGGTTTTACTTTTCTGAAGAATAAATAAACAAATTTTCGAAATAGACGAAATGTCATTGAGAATTTTGAAAATCTATCAATTTTTTTCTTCAATCAATTTTGAAAGAAAAAAAACGGTCCAAGGCTCGGCATCGCACGATTGTAATAAAGGGTCTTGTGTACGTATGATCATATACTTCGAGCTAAGTTCCGTAGCAACGTTCTGTTTTTCCCCGGTTATAAAACTATCTCGACGGACCATCGATGCGCTCGTTGCCCCTCGCAATGCAAAGTTCCTCGTGTATATATACAGACATACGAAAACAGCTGCGACGTATTTGACTGCAGAAGAGCCAAAGCTATGCGATCATTTTTTTTACAACTTTGCGAAGCTCGTATAAACGTACGATCCACTCGATTATTGCAGACGATTATGCAAGTGAATCGTGTTGTGTCCTGGGGAAAGAGACACACGACACGCATGTCCGTGGTCATAATAAAAATGATTTACGAGACGTATCATGGATATCCACATTACGTACGACCGTGGAAAAAAAAAAACAAAAATGATAACAATTCTGGAAAATGTATATGACGAGAAATATTAGGGTGACAATATCTCGTCCTTAATCTTTCGTTTCCAAGCTTTTAGTATATTTATCACGATGAAACGCCAACAGCAACAAAGTTGCAATTTATTGCAACGTTGAAAACCTTTTTTCTTCATTAAAGCGCAACAGAAACGATTTCTATTCGTGCGAAGCTTCGAAAACGAGAGAAAAAGTGGAAAAAAAACTTTTGCTATCTCGTTCAAATGAGATGCCTTAAAATTAAGTGATTACATCGAGTGGATGTTTCTTTTTATTGCTTAAATAAATACAGTGCTCGACAATATTTTTTTATCATCGACAATTGGATAAGCCTGTCCCAAAGATAATAAAAAAAATTGCTTCTTTCGTGGAAACATTTTTCCTCGTATGTTTTATGAAAAACAAACGAACGGATCGTTACTTTTGACGTCACACATCGTTTCTCAAACGAGGAATCGTGAAGGACGGGTGATCCAGAGATATGCGAGTTTCACTCGACAAATTTAGTGACAATACGCGTGAATCATTAATCAATGAATACAATATGTTGTGTGTAACCGTGTCCCTCGTCTTACGAGACGGTCTTTGTTAAGTTCTTGTCTTTATTATTACAACATAATTAGCCCGTCAGACAGTTCGTCACGCATTAACTTGTTCCACTATTTTTTGTTGGTCAAGGTCTCGTGGAACGGTTTGATTGGAATCGTCGGGCGTGTGCGTGTGTGTGTATTAATATTGAAAGCGCGACCTTGTCCTTTTATTCGGTCGAGATGATTTTCGCCGCCCTCGTGATTACGAATGAGATTACTGGAGGCTCGAGTTTTGCAGCGATCGATTTTTTGATGGGAACTGATTTCTGTTCAGCCATCGATTAAAATTCATCAACGACGCTACGAAATAATGAATTTGAGAAAAAAATATGAAAATGTTTTCGAAAAAACGTGGCTGTTCGTTTCCAATTGGACAAAAATGCAGCATTCCTTGCTTGAGAATACAAAACTGTATGCCAAAGTTTTATTTCTCTTCATTCTTTACAATTGTTATCTGAATCGATCGTGGAAAATCGATAAGTCGATTAAGAAATATATGCCAACAGCAAAAAGCAATAATTTTGTGCAATTATTACGTTTTATCGAATCGAACAACCGCCTGACACTTTTGTAAGCACGAACTCGAACACGTGCTTTCACATTGTCGTCGCGAAAATAATAAAAAGGGCAGAAAGAAATACAATCGCACTACGAAATCGGTTGACACACATTGTCCGTCCCCATGGTGCGCCTACTAACCTATGGCACTAGACAAACTAGGCCATTCGAGTCCTTAGAAAAATGAGAATACAGAAATATACATGTACACATGGAAACAAAAAAGTTGGGAGCTCTGGACGATCGGAGTGTGTCGAGACATGACAGAAAATGTTTCTGTATCGTTCACAGAACGTGTTCTACAGGATTTTCCATAATTTATCAATTTTGCACAATGCTGACATTATTCACGCGAGAAACAGTCAAATTTTATGAAATTACTCTCTGTACTGCACTGGGTCAATTTGACCCGGAGCGTATTTTGTCCGCTCGTCATCAGCAAAACGAACGAATCGCAAGAATTTGCAAAATATTCGATGGAATTGTTGAAAAAAAATTGCCGAATAGCTCCGAGACTTTCACGAATACGTGAACGTACGAATTTTTATCATTCTAATTGCTTTTTAATTTTTTGACATTTTTATCGAGCGTGAATTCGATATTCCAATTTTGAAAGCGTCTGTACAACGATAAACACCGGTAGGACGAGTGTAAAGTGTCGTGACCACTTGGCATGGATGTGCAATGTATATATGTATGTGTAATATGGGAAAGTTGCAATACTATAATTTTTATGATCGACAGAGCTACACGAGCACGCGAGAAAAAGCGACGATGTTGGCATCGCGCGTCTGGGTCTTTATCATCGTACGTATACATCCGGAATACGCGATTGAACGTTCGTCGAGAAAATCTAGGTCTCCGAGTTCCATTTCATACTCGCTGATAGAATTTCGTTTGAAACGACCATTGAAATTTATGTTTACGATTTAATCACAGGCTGGGGGGGGGGGGG
>JBAJMU010000008.1:9091951-9259060 GCA_037952995.1 Hyposoter didymator
GGCATTTCCAAAAAATACAAAAAATGATTGACGTTCTTATAGTCGAATTTGAAAACCAAGAGACGCCGACTCCAAAATCACGCGAGTAATTGGGGCAAAAAAGCGGAATGAGGATCGTTGAAAAAATGAAAAGAAAAAAAATTATCGCCTGTTTACAAAATACCTATACGCCACTCGACCAGCATTGTTTTGCTAAACGAGTATATTGCGAACAAAGCAAAAATGTTAGGCGTGGAAGCCGATTCTCGACATCCGGTTCGAGGGCACATGCACCTGAATGTTTGTGGGATTGACAAAGCATAATACACGCTCGTCCGACTAGCTGCAGTACGTTTAGAAATGAAAATAAAAAAATAAGAATCGTTTAAACTGAACGCGATGCGTCGACGGATTGACTCACCGTTTTGAGCAGCCATCGTATTTAAATTTTTTCGTCCACAAAAACAATCCACCCTTCGTGCACTAATAACAATCGAACTGAGCCCTCCAAGCCCCGAGGAAAAGTGTCGCAATTGTTTTCACAAACTCCACATTTTTCGTCGAGTTTCGAAAAACATTTTTTTTTCGTATATTCAACGAGATTAAAAATATGACTGTATCTGCTTGATAAAGCCAAATAAAAAATGATGTATCTCGTCGCGGGTTTAACGTACGAATGAAGTTTAACCAGCAAAGGGAATGAGCCTTGCAAGAGCGATAAAGAGAGAGAGGGAGGGTGTGTATTGTGTAGGAGGTGCCAGGTAGCGTTGGGTCGTTACGATTTTACTGGTCAAAGTGTACGCACACCTGCCCTTTTTTTCACGTATATTTACCGAACACTACAGACTAGGGTGCTCCCCTAAAACATGCCCCCACTCCCTTTCCTTTGTGCTAAGGGCTGTTGGTATCTTCCACGCACTGTCTCATACCTATCAAAGTTCCTGGTTCACAATTTTCTGTGTCCGTTCATATTTACGCTTGCAGCTATTGGAAAACAAAGCAGATTTCGTCGTTTTTTTTCCATCTATTTCCCATTCATCAAGAATTATTTATTATCATATCGACAAATTTGTTTATCACGTAAAAGAAAAATGCTGTGTCAAGAAAACGAGCCCAGGATTCGTAAGAGTGTTTGGGTTCGGTTGTATTTCGCAAAATTATTCATTTAAAATGCAAATTATTAAGGTATAACTATCGCAGAATCGGTTGATTTAGGATTTTCTTGAAATTTAGTGTAAATATTCTTGACATTAAAACGAACAACTTTCCTATGAGACGAAACATTTTCTGCCGTCTAGAATTTGAGATATTTCATTTCCAATTTTATATTTTTCCCATCTGAACGCATGTTAATTGAAGTGACGTTTCGTTAAAAAAGTTGCAAGAAAAAACAAAAGAAACGCGACTTCAATTTACATGCGTTTAGATGGGAAAAATATAAAATTGGAAATGAAATATTTCAAATTCTAGACAGCAGAAAATGTTTCGTCTCATAGGAAAGTTGTTCGTTTTAATATCAAGGATATTTACACTAAATTTCAAGAAAATCCTAAATCAACCCATTCTGCGATAGTTATACCTTAAATAATTAATCAGTCTCGTTTGTAATTAGATACAATTTTGTAATTTCAATTTTTTTTCAGACGATAAACATGCATGCGTTTTGAAAAGTGTGGGCTCGAGGTAACTCTTTACGTCGATACCCCTATGAGGATCCACGTGAGTTTCTAAACAATCGACGATAATGAACGTAGCGAGCATTCATTTGGATCGAGCCTAACGGTAATTTTTCCGGTTTTCATGATAAATACGTGTTTTTAAAAGAGAAAAATATTCATGGGAAATAATAATGACGACGAGTAAGTTTTGTGCTCGTGAAAAGAAAATTAAAGACAATGGGGAAAAAAAAGGCTTTGTACTTTATTCGTGCTCAAGTTTTGTGAGTAGAATTAGTAATTAGCGACATAGAATAGGCTCGCGTTGCGTCATAATAATATCCACACACCTCGAGTTTAATATCACGAACCAGGGCGGCTCCTAAACTTTGCCTACGCGACGAGCCGAGCATATTATTTCGCAGAGTTTTGATACGATCTCGAGAGAGATGTACACACGATAGAAGAGCTTGCTTCGCACAAGTCGCTCTCGCTAATGCGTTTTCGAGTGAGCTTTTAATTAATGAATTTACGTTAAATGCGTTACGAGTGAACACGGTCGCTAATTATACTCGCGCATCTCGTCGAAGGAGCCTGATGAAAAAAATCTTGAAACTAAAATCGTCGAGCTTTTAATTAGCGAGTTTTAAACGATCGAATAATCATTCGACCTTCATGGGTGCAGTCTCCGAATTGTCCTGTTCGATTTACATCTAATCAAACTTCGAATCAGACAAGTCGCACGTTTCCTATGCTGCGTCTAAAGTTTATCATAATTTTCAACATTATTTCGATTGCAACGAAATGAGGTCACGCGTTTTCGAGAGAATCTTCACAATTCTTCGCAAAAGATATCGATTACTTCGTTCCCCAGTTTACTGCACGATATCGCAACGAAAAATCATCTCCTCCGGCTCTCAATTAGCTTAATTGCACTCGATTTAAAGCTGACTGTCATTTTCGATTAGAAATATATCAGGGGTGACTGAATTCTCAAAGTCTTTCAGCATGATTGCCTGCTCCTGCTGGGCCATGCGATTCATGAATGGAATCCCTTGCTCTCTCTTCCTCTATCTTGCACGACAGATAAAGTCAGGGCTACATTCAATTTCACCATGAGATTGAGGGTCAATAGAAATTCTCCATTTATTACATAATCTCATTCGTAAAGCTCATTCAGTCGTGTTTTGTATCAATCGTAATAAAAGCCAATGGCAATGGTAATCGAGCTATTCGTACGTTGCCACATGTTTATCCTTTCATCAACAAGTATGGCGGTTCAATGCAAATTCGTGAGGTGTCAAACACAAGTTTTGCCACACTTGAATATATTTTCGAGTATTACTATGTACGTATTTATTCGTCAATATGTATAGGAAGGAAAAATATGTACCGGGTGTCCTGTCCTCATTTATCTAAACTCAAGTCCAGCCTCAATTCCGAGGAGAAAAGTTTCATCCTCGTTTTTTCCTTAAAATTCTACCTGACGACGATTATGGACTTTCACAAACCTCCGACTCTCATCGCTCCTACGACCTAAACTACTGGAGATGGAGCAAAAACACATGGAAACAATTTTGAAGAGCATCAAATTTTCTATGAAAAAGTTTGTCACTCTATTTTTCTGACTGAATCTGACTCTTTTGAAATCTGATCTTGATCTTCAGCTCGGACTCGGTGCACGCTTATCACGAAGAAAAAAAACACGCTTATCGACTTTTATTTGCAGAAATTTTGGACGAGGTGAAAATTAGTGGAATTATTGATTTAAATCGTTATTAATTTTTTTACTTTAATTTCGTGACTCAAGGAAATATTGCGGGGATAAACATTTGCGGTGGGACACCCTGTACGCACAGATATATTTGTATATAGACAATTTCTGTGGCTGCGACCTCAATTCGCTCAACCAAGAGACCATTTCATACGCGTGAATCGTTCACGGACAATCCAATGCGGTTTTTGGTCAACGCGGACCAAATTGCGTACATTATAGTTTATATACATATATTCAAATAAGGAAACACCGTCAACGAGGCTAAAATATGTATCAGGATGAGCGATAGCGTTTTCGCTTTCCTGTAATTATACTCGTGGGCGGAATATCCCGTTAGACGAATCAGTAAGATCATCAGAATACTCGAGTCCGAGTCATTTACTCGTCCGCGATCTTAACGTTAAGATGCGTATGGAAAACGTTTCTGTTTGAAAAATGCCTTCAAATTCGAATCGCGGAATGCCCCAAATTCATGCTCATTATCAAAAGAATTTAATGAAGAACTTAATAACATCGAATCCATTTCAAGCACAAAGAAAAAAATGAAACTGAAAATTTCACGTTTCATTTTGGCGAATTTTGATTTCGCAGAATGTAAATTTTTCCCATTTTTGTCCGAAGCCATGATTTTTTTTCTTTCTATTTTCTCTGTTTGCTAATGAACGCTCATTTTTTTCGTGGATGTAACGATTAAAATATGAAAAAATAATAAGCGAGTGCGGATTTTTGAAGTCTGAGATAAATTTAGAAATGAATTGATCGATTAATCACTCACTCACAGTGATTGGACGACGATATTGATCCAATGGATTCACACTTACACACGGAGAAAATAAATTTGTTGAATCATTGAAAATTTTGTTCATTCAACTAAATCCGGCGTACACGGGCTGTCAAGAGAGCGTGCAGTAGAAAGAACTGAATGGATTCATTGCTTGTTCATATAAAAGATTGTTGGTGCAATAAAATATTATTTTGGTTCAACTGAAAAAGAGTTGCATTTTACCAGTAATTAGTTCAACGAATCCATAAAATTGTTAATTCGATAGAATTTTATTGTAAATCAACTGACATACAGTTGCATCTGATCGACAATTAATCAAGCTAATACGTCGATTGGTTAGTTCAACAAAATATTATTTTGAGTAAACTGATATGCAGTTGTAGTTAACTGATAATTGGTTGAAACAAACGCAGTAATTATCGCATTGCATGCTACCAAATAAATGTACAGTTGGTCCAACCTAAAGCTTGGTTCCAAAGATTATGTCTTTTGTTGCAACTCAATTGCAAAAAAAAAATATAAATAATGTTAATTTCACGTGTAAGTGATGGAATTATTCATTTACATAGCTTAATGATACAGAGAATATCTATTTTGCCGAATAAATTTTCTACCTAATTGGGGAATCGAACCTAGTCCTTCTACCTACCTACCTACCTAAATTCTGGCTAGGAACTTTATCCATTACGCTACCGATCGCATGTAGAAAATTATATTCGTACCGCCTATTTGTGTTTCAACGTGGTTCAAACATTTGAAAACATGAGTGTATATACTAATAATTATGATAAAATACTAATAATTATGATAAAAAAATGTGTGTAGGTTAGCATGTATATAATAATATATACATATTTATATCGTTGATTGATATCCGCCGAATGGTTAATGTGATCCATGCAGTACAACGTGCATTCAATTTAACTAATGAATTTGTCACGATGATCGAGAATCATGAACTCAACCATGATTACATGAAGTGAATATAAGTATTAGGTTCAAGCGTATTTATGATTCATGTAACAATCATTCAGTTGAATCAACTCAAGAAAAAGGACGTCATGGAACAGACTCTCCAACAGATTTTTCAGTTTCCTGGACTGTTTGCGTGAGTTGAAGCAATGCAGCATTGAATTGTAAAAACAAATGTGGTTTGATTATTACAATCAATTATTTTCAGTTGTTACAACACCGAATCAGTCAGATCAACATTGCCGTTCAGTTCCGTCAATGCTGTATTGCTTGGTTCAACTACATAGAATCAACTGATTATATCAGTATACCGAATTAATTATTTTATCAATTTAAAAAAATATTTAGTTACTTGAACTATATCAGGGTTGAGTCACCCAATTCGAAGTCAACTGAATTTATTTGTTTGATTTGACCATTTTCTTTTCTCAGTGCACGTTTCACAAACAGTGTTGAATTTGATTACGCTCGTTGTTTGAAACGTCAATGAGTAAAGTTGGCGGAAAAGATAATGACTCACAGTCGCAGGTTTAACGTCCGAGAGACCCAGTCGATGATTAAGTCTCCGTGACAAAAATAAGGGAGTCCGTTTGATGCGTTGCATAAGCCAAACGTTAGGATGGAGGAGCGTGGATAATTCTGAGCGGAGAGAAGCGTGATCCCGCCTATGCAGCGGGATTAATGCACACAAAGGGATCAAGATCGTGCGCGCGAGAGAAGCGGAGGGGAAAAAATTCATATTTTCCTTTGAACGTACTACTTGGAATGAAACTGAACTCGCAGATTTTTTTCTCTCGGAATTCCCGGTGAAGAAAACACAACGGACTGGTCATTTTCACCGCACGAATGTTATATCGCAGAGCTCGGTATATGTACGTGCTTGGCGGGAGAGAAAAAGAGCGTAACAAAGAAAAAAAACGAAGCAGAACAAAGAGAGGTCGTTGAAACCCACTCCGTAAGATCCCCAGGCCGGGAGATCTCTGCGAGGAAACTCTTCGAGTCTCTTCTCTATGCTCTCTTTATACTACAACATTCGCCGTCGTTGATTTTTGCATTACACTGTCTTTCCCCCCTCCTTCGACAGGATTACTCAAATAATTCTTCTGCAAACTCACTTTTTTCAATCGTCATTCCACCAGAATATCGTAAGAAGATTTAAAGTTAATTAATTCATTTACTGCTACGAGGTTTACGTGATTGAATAATTCATTTAATTTGAAGGGTTCGCTGCCTTTTTCCAAGCTTTCCAAATCGTTGAGCAACGCGATCACGAGCTTTCAATTTCTTTGATTATGCGTGTGCAGCAATGATAAATCAGTTATCGAGAAAAAATGATGCAGAATTGACTGAATTATGGCAAAATTTTTAAATTCTCTTGATTTTTACATATCCCACTTTTTTTTTACAAGGTCAACAGATTTTGAACTACAAAACGTTCAGGCTGCGTACGTTTGCTCATTTCAACCACACAGTGAATTTTGTCTCTACGAAATTATCGTATTCTATATTCAGCTCGTTCGCGACCTCGTAAATATTCGCTCGGAATCCACAAATATAGTGGAGCAGATGGGAAATTTTGGTGCATCAATTTTGACGCTTAAATTTTCGAACGTGCGTGGGTGAAGTTTATTTCATGAAGAAGCTCGCGAGATTCCTTCGAAGACTATAAATGATCGGCGAAACAATTCGAAACGATTACTCAGTGTCACGTGGTTTTTATTGTTGCCTCGAGAGTCCACTTGGTCGGCACAAAAAGTATACGAGCGTAAAAGATTGTTTTAATTTCTATAACGTGCAGAGCAAATTAAGTGCGTCCGCACTCAGTGATAAATACTGAGAAAAAAAACAAACGTCTCATTCCTTTTTTCCCCCACTCACCTCTTGGCTCTTCCGGCTCGTTGCGTCCAATGAAATTGCGATTTTTAATTCCAATCGAAATCGGAGCTAATCGTGTATCGCGTTAAAAAATGTTTTTTTTGCCAGATTCAACTTTTGCGGCATTTAGATAAATAACGGCGAATCGATATTCTGCGAGTTTTCGTGAAGATACACGAATCGATATAATTCTAGTGACCTCACACGCACTAATATGTAACACTCTCGATAAGAGATATCGATGATTCAGAACACACAGTTCCTCATCTTTCCACGACCGCGATGTATTTCGCACGTTGAAACTTGCAGTTAAACTTTTTCATTTGATCGTTTTATTGAGCCAGTCAATTAAAAGTTATTTATTCATTGGATGCAATATCGAGTCCGTTCGTTATTCATCTCAATTTCATTCTTTCCCTCATTTGCTATCGTGCACGTATTAACGCAACATTACGAGTTCGATTCGCGATAAATTAAGTTGGAACCAGCCAGAGTGAAATCGTCGCGGTTCGCGCAACACTGACAATCTCCACTGTTTATGAACGACTGGTGCGTTACTTAGCTCTGTACGACTGGCAAGAGCTGGTCACACATACCGATCAACTGCTTGTACATTCACCGCAGCCTTTGTATATCTATTGTGGGGATATACACGAGATCTTAAACGTCCATGAGGTATTCCACGTCGAGTCATACTCGCTCAATTCCCGACAGCCCTGAATTTCCAATTTTCATCATAATTCAATGATTTTTATTTTAAGGTATCGCAGAATGGGTTGATTTAGGATTTTCTTGAAATTTAGTGTAAATATTCTTGACATTAAAACGAACAACTTTCCTATGAGACGAAACATTTTCTGCCGTCTAGAATTTGAGATATTTCATTTCCAATTTTATATTTTTCCCATCTAAACGCATGTAAATTGAAGTGACGTTTCGTTAAAAAAGTTGCAAGAAAAAACAAAAGAAACGCGACTTCAATTTACATGCGTTTAGATGGGAAAAATATAAAATTGGAAATTGAATATCTCAAATTCTAGACGGCAGAAAATGTTTCGTCTCATAGGAAAGTTGTTCGTTTTAATGTCAAGAATATTTACACTAAATTTCAAGAAAATCCTAAATCAACCCATTCTGCGACAGTTATACCTTAAAAAAATCAGATAAACAATTGCTACAAAATATAGCAAACCCAAAAAGTATCCACGGCCCTGAGAAAAACTCTGTGCGTATAATTCACTCTCAAAATATCTAGAATTTTAATTTCTCAATTCGAATTAAAATGATGACATTTTTTTTTCTCGACCTTTCGTTTTTTTCGTGCGATAGAAAAATGGATTCTACGATATGTGCGCGGTTGGAATATCCTCGTGAGACTGCCTCTCTCGAGGTGGCACGAGTCTCGTTTTACCGCTGGTACATTCCGTGTGTGCTACACGTTGGAGAATGTAGCTTCATAGGACTTTTCGTGCTGAGTTGACACACGAGCTGTATACTCGCGATATACAAACTCTGAGCAGCCGGTGCGCAGTGATTGGCAACTGAGGGAAATAGTTTTATCATTGAAATTGAGTACACACTCCCTTTCCGATTGGAAAGAGATTAAAAAGTGAACAGGCCGAATCTCCGGAGTTGGTGAGCCTCGTAGACGCGAGTATTTTTTTTTTCACATGGATGGGACTGAAATATTCATTGTGTAGTTTCGGCTTTGTTGGGATATCCCTGGAGGCCCGTGATGCGATGAAAAATTCGAGAGAATTCGCTCTCCTTATCGAAAGATACGGATTCGATATTTTAATTCACATAATTATTTTCTCATGTATCGAAAATTGCTCGCAATTCGAATTTCTTCGCTTTTTGTTTATTTCGATAAACAAATACATTTTTTACACCAAATAGGGAAACGAGCAAGCTCCGCGGCGATTGAGCATGGAATACTCTGCGTTTGTTGAAACTGTTTCCCCTCTTTTTTCTCCCTTGCTCCATTTCGAAGCTCACAAAAACTCGGATCTCTCCACTAAGTCGATTATACAGTCAAATCTTTGCACGTCGATCGTGGGGCATGAGACTGAGCTTCGTGCGACGGCATTATAAGTGCGGGAATTATCAATTGCGCCAGAGATTAATTAAAAATGGGGAATAATTGAAAGATAATGAAACGATAATAAAAATGTATAGCAATAATATAATGAATATGATAACCTTACCATTTAGATAACAGTGAAATAGTCTTCAAGGACGTCTGGAGCATGTCGGCTTCTCGTTCATTTCTCTAAAGCATTTTTCATCTCGTGATACTGCGTCAACAGCTGATAAATATTAAGATGAAAAGGCACGATCCTCTCCGTCAACGAATTCACTCGGAGGTTTAAAAAAATGCTCAATAAATAAGAATAAAATTGATTAACAATAAATAAGTTTATTTTTCATGTTTCCGGAGCAGGTACGTGCACGAAAGGGAAAGATTCTGTGTGTTTGGAAGGTTGTCCTGCCTGGACTGGAGCCGAGGCTGGGAATATCAAGGAGAAACTCTCTGTCGAGGTCACCCTCTCCGTTTCATTCAGCCTGGAGACGTGTGAACATCTGCACAGATGGATTGCGCCTGCGCATTTTCCTCGATATACAACATTCTATTCGTGTCTTCAATTAGATTCAGCAAAAAAAAAAAATTAACGCGAACCAGTAAAATTTAAAAAAATGTTTTTTGAATTTTGAAACGTTGTAACTTTGTGAAAAATGGTCGAATCGTTAGAAAGGAAAAAGAATTTCAAAGCTTGAGACTTCGCGTTTGAAAATCTTGGGATTAAATTTTTTTTCAAGCGACGCAACCATTTTCAATAAATGCTTCCTTCGATTTTAACGATTTGACCATTTTCACCAAAAGTTACAGCAGCTCTTTGAAAAAATTATCAATAATGAAGAAAGTTTCAAGTTTTAGTGCTTTTTTAATTTTTTTTATAAGTTTATAAAAAATTCACATCAATTATTGTGGTCGTTGCATCCCCTGGACGTGGGACGTTTACAGTGACACTTGCATTTCTAATAATAATTATTCCTGCGATTATTTCAGCCACGATTACTCACATGGTAAGTCTTTTTTATTCAGAGGCAACTTCCTTACCAACGGACATTAAGGTGCTCGACTTTTACTTCAAAAAAATTGATCAGAACATTCGAATTCTTTTTACTTGACATTTATTCTTCATTTTTGTACAACGTCTCCGAAAAGTCTAACTCGTTTACGAACTTAAGTTTATTCAATTCTCGTTACACTTCTGCTTGTTGCTTTCGATAGTGAAATTTTTTTATCTGTTTATTTAAACAGAAAAGTATCGAAATATTCTAATAAATTTTATTCCGCCTCGGTTATGGGGGTTTTTTTCTTTTCTTTTTCCACCAACGCATATTCGCTCGTAAATCATCAAACATTGGTCAAAAGTCATATAAATCGTGGTCCTTGTGATGTATGGCCTGGATACAAACGTAAAACGCTGCTTGCTGTGTGATCCAATCTCACATAACATTTTGTTTGATATATTTGCTTCATACGAGTCTAAAAGTTCCCTGAGGAAAAAAAAGGACTAGCAGGTGTTTAGGGAATCGAATTCCCGAGTGGACACTCCCGGCCGCGATGTCCTGCTTATCCGGATTTTTTCTGCCACCAAATCTGTCCAAGTTTTTCAACGATTCGTAAATTTTTGTACGAAGTTTCAGAAAAGGATTCAAACAGTTTTTACAATATTCTGAAAGTCAAGTGCTTCGTAATGATTTCTCTTTTGCTCAACACTCTGTAAACTGGGATACTAGTCGCTTTAATGCATTGGACCAATCTTCATTTACGAGTCGCTGTATCGCGAGCATATATCGAAAAAAAGTTGAAGCATTTTTTTTTTTTTTTTAGTANAGTAAAAAGAGTTGCAAGCAATTTGGAATCTCGTGAGAATTTCGACACATCCAGGCCAATGTGAGGGATAAAATGTATAAATTAGTGATTTACAATTTTTGGGTACTGTCCGCTGGAGTGCAGAACGTGCCAAATGTGGGGCGCCAGCGCTGCGAGGATTCGGAAGAAAACGCAGTTGAAAAAACGTGGGCAAGGATTTGAAAAGAACGCAGCACAGAGTTTGTCAAGCGAGACGTGAGAACTTTTCATCATCGTAAACGAGGAGCAATGAAGCGGTACTAATTTTCATATCCATCTATGACGACAGAGCTTTTCATCGAACAAAGCACGAGAGATGAACGAGACGCTTTTCCATCTTTCGTAAGAACTCTTGCCCAAAGCCCACTCAACATTTTGCAAAATACACTACGAGATTCGAGAGTTGTCTTCTTTGATGTTTGATATGGCTCGTTGCCATAAAGTCTGGCCGCCTTTTGTACATACAGAACTTTCATAGTCGCCACGTATTCACGATCCTTTCCACTCGGAAGTCCCGAGGAGTTATCCGAGCGCATATAATTCATGCAGTTCTGCTAATGTTCGAGATAGCCGGCGTGTATTTAACGAGAAGTAGATTTTCTTTCGCCCCCTCTTCTTATGCATCGCGATAAAAAGATGGTAGGAAAATCCGCGATAATCTGGCGCCGATTGAGCCAACTCGTGAGAAAAAAAAGATTTTTTCATCTGCTGCATGTACAAAGTGCAAATGCATCACGAAATCTTAATTCTCAAAAGAACGAACACGTTTTATTCGTTTTTATGATTGTTGCATGAAATTGACAAAATATGAAAAAAACGAAAATCGACAATTTTTTGGAGATTTCTGGCGAGCCAATTAAACGATGAAAAGAATTTCAAAGAAATTTACAGACGCGTCGAGATTGCTTTTTTCTCAATTTTCGTAAATCCAAAAATTCCTGTCGGCATAACTGAGCAGTGAATCCGGCAATAGGTTAGGCTTTAGAAAAGGTTCGCAGTCGCGGTTGAAAATGGTTTCATTCCATCTGAGGATATGACGATCGCAACTAATGAAGCTTTGCTGGCATTTTCGACTTTATTCTGCGGGTGTAGAAGTGACCAATCGCCGGCTTACAAATCGCAGTGAAAAATGGAGTCAACAAAGATGTAGAATCAGTATATGTAGTGGCACGTATCAATTGTACGAAATGGGATGAGGTTATAAAGGGCGATGACATTAGTAAGATAAACGCTTGAGCGAGCAGCAAGTTAAGGGGTGATGTTGTTGGGGATGCACATAGGGTAGGGTCATCCGCATATATGTATCTGGAAGAACTGCGTTCAATGTTAAATTCCCCGGCGATGTAGAAGAATCGAAATGCCTTCGGAGTACAAATAAGTCGTCCACCCCAGAACACTTTCCATCCCTTGTCCCCACTCCTTTATACCAACCCCTACGATTCCATGAGTATGAAATATTACACTTTTCCTTTTCCATGTCTTTTCTCTCTTTTTCTCCTACTGCGAATCGATTCGATCAACTTGTCGGATGCAGCGTTCTCTTAAAGTTTCGCTGTGGGGGTGGACTAAAGAGAAATTCTCCAGCAACAACCCCATGTCATCCCAACTTTCCCTTTTTCCCTTTCTCTCTCTCTCTCTCTCTCTCTCCGGCAATGTCTTTCTTACTTTCTGGCTCTTGACGTATATTGACTCGTAGGGATGCTGGTGGAATTTTCGTCCGAGGCGAATTGTCCGTTTATCTTGGGCCTTGACTCACCCTTCTCTCCGGAACGAACAAGGGATGATTCACGCACGTAAAACGCAATATACATATATATATACCTCATCTACTTAAACACAAATATATATTTTTATGTGGAATGGCGATCGTGAACACTAACAAAAAGGAAGGAAGTTGTAAAGGGATCGCAGCGAGAGAGAGAGAGTCTCTGGTTGACCCGAGGACAATTCTCGTTGCTATCCTCCCTCGCGTTGGAACCCAAGGGACAACTTTACCTTCGTCTTACGTCAACGGGTCTCATGATCGTAATACATACCAACACTTACCTATTCGGCTCGTAGCCTCTTTAGGGAATTTCGGACTGAGCTAATGGAATCTGGGAAACAACGACGTTGATTGAAAAACCACGATTTATGGAACGAGCATTTTTTCTCTCCGAAATTCGGAATAAATTCTTTACGAAATTTACTTTCGCTCAAATTCGACCTCACTAATATTTTGTCGTATTTGAATAACTCACTTAATTAACCTCCGTCCATTTGTTTCACGTTGAAAAACATCGTATAAATTATTCAATTTTAAGTGCAAACGATCGAAAGCACCTCGTTAAATATTCTCGTTACATTCTCATTCATAAAGTGGCAGCATGCCAGAAATATTTTTAATATTTTACTTGTACCCAAGCAGCTAGTACGTAAATTACTCGTTCTCGCTCGCTCCCTCTCTCTGCAAGAATTTCGATGACCTCTCAGTCAGATCTGACTGTACAAGGATCGTTAGACTTTCGTGACGTTACAGACCAAGAACCTGACAATAACATGAAGGAATAACGAAATAATTCTCCAAGACGAGTTCAACGACACTGGAAAAATGGGAGCCGTTTCGTCTAGCGTTGAAAATGCATTCAGAATATTTTTAAACAAATTTTCAATCGCGAAATCAATAAAACTCGAAAATCATCATTGAATTCGATCGAAACAGGAAAAAAATGTATTTCTCGTGATTTAATGGGACATTTGTGGATAAAATACTTTTTATGGAACGTAAATTGGTTCGGTACGTTTGAGCTGACACGTAACAGACCTCATGGGAATTTTTTTCTATCGATGCATTATTTCGATCTCCTCATACAGACGCGAATATCTGATACATTTGTAGTCAGCAAAATTGATATTTTGTGTCGTTGCTATTTGAATAAGCCCGAGGGTGCAGTCGACCGCGAGAAAGAAGTGGTCGCCTCGATTTTTCTGTAGCACACAGCAAGCGATCTCGATAATGTACAATTTTTGCGCGTATATTCATGATCGTCTGTCTGCTTATGTGTACGTAGAAAATGTATGTGTTGAGGCTTCTCTGTTGAGGGTGTAAAGTGGGATTGCGAGGTACTTACATGCAGCAGCAGTGGCAGACTTTGTTTTATCGCTACGCATTAACTTGAGTGTGTCGCCAGGCAGAATTGTTGGTTTATCTCAAACGCAGCAGAACCCTCACGTCGTTCCCATGTCGAGTAGAAAATATAAGCAGCAGGATGATGATTCACTCTATGCACAATCGGAAGATGGAGTTTGCAACACGATACTTTTGCCAATATTTAATTCCCTCTGCGATTCCCACCGATTTCATTCGATGAAAGGAACGAAAAGTTTAAGTGCTCGATGAATAATTACTCTCGAATCATATTCTGCAGCATCGATTTCACATTCGTATAAAAAATACGAGACGTAAATGTGTTGGATAAAAAAAAAGAACGTAAAAGTGTGAGTTCTGAAAGAAATAAAACTTGTCAACTCGGAATCCCCTATTTTTATATTCAAAGGAACATTTGTATTCCCATCAATATAAA
This sequence comes from Hyposoter didymator, assembly GCA_037952995.1. Lineage (NCBI taxonomy): Eukaryota > Metazoa > Arthropoda > Insecta > Hymenoptera > Ichneumonidae > Hyposoter > Hyposoter didymator. The sequence continues at coordinate 9,106,479 of JBAJMU010000008.1, forward strand.
TACAAGTGATTCCGAATCCGGCAAACTTTTTTTAGGACCTTTTCGCCCATTCGCACTTTATCTCGGCGAGCAATTCGGCAATGCGTGAGGATAAAAAAGAGTGAGAGAAAGAGAGAGAGAAAAAAGTAAAAAAAAACGTTTATGTGTATTGAGGGGTAGAGAAAAAGAAAAATGATTCGAGGAGTTACGTCGTGCGTTGAACGTCGCCAACACGCTGCTCATGCTGCTTCTGAGGAGACAGACGAAACGTCAACGACCGAACAATGACTCGACGACGACTCATGGGCCACGTGAGAGCACCCGTGCGGTTGTAGCCGAGGTCCAATCCTCTCGTTTCTCCACGCAGCAGCATCCACTTCTCACTACGTATAGTTATAACTTTACTGACCGCGCTAGGAAAACTTGAGGGCTCTAACATCAGAATTTAAAGGCGTCGAGGCTCCCGGTGATTACAAGCCTTTCTGCTTCTCAACTATTGATATAAACTCGCCCACACATAGACACACACATATATAAAGAAAATATATACTCTCTTGGTCCTCCCCATTTAACAAGCCGCCATAACACACCCTTCTTCTTAGCTTCACTGCTTTTTTCTCTCTCCCTCGCAGTTTATTGTCATCCCTGTACATCCAAGTTTTCTGGCGTCTGAGAATCCTCCGAGAGCAAAGGGATTCTTCCTCCGAGCACATCAGCCACAAACTCCTGACGTAATAGTGCCTCTCGTAATAAAAAAAGCCCCGATTATCACCGTCAAGTTCTTTCTTTGCACCATTTTCTCCCTTTTGTATGGTGCGACGTAGCTGAGGATAAATGCTTCGAGTGGTTAAGCTCGTGCCAGTTGCTATAAAGGAATCGAAAAGCGACGTTTTTTCCAACCTTCTCCAAGTTACGGCCTTTTTGCCAATGAAGACCACGAGTCTACGTTATTTATTATGTTGTTAATCGTTAGTTTCCGAATACTTCCTTCTTCCTCTTACACGCATTTTCGAAACTCTCCGCGCTGAATAATGTCACGTGCATGCAACGAGCTTCAACACTAACTTTCTCATAACTCAGACAGAATTTTTAGTAGCTCTAAGAAACTTGAATGTAGCGAGCTAATCCTCTGTCAGCTTAATCCTAAATGGATGGGGAAAAAAATTCTGTCAACGAGCTTCGTCCGTAATTCTTCGGTGAACGAGTTTCAAATTTATAAATATGGATTCACCGAGCACGGTGAACCACATTCAGTTTTCAATGAAAATTGCACGAAAAGTTTAGGTTTTACGGAAATCGAGTTTTTCTATGTCGAGCTTAACAGGCGCTGCAGGTCTCGTGGAAAAAAAAAAACGAAAAAAAAACAGAAAATACTCCAATATATCAGTAAAATCCTATTGAGCATGATCGACCTTCGTTTAATTTCCTAGCTCGAGGTTTTTATAAACTGGAAACGTTTTTTTGAACATGTAAATTCTTTTATCTTGTTTGTTGACCATTTTTGATTTATTTTATAAAGACAAGTGCATATTCTACAAATTTCAAAAAGCATCCTTTGATGTTGGACAGCACGTTCTGCGGGGACAGATTTTTCGAGGACACCGATTCTATGAACACGATAATTCGAGATACACGCCATTTGCATTAAGCATCACAACGTAGCGGCGGAGTTGTACACCGAGGGGGACACATGGCAGAGACATGTGAAAAAACTGACAACAGAGAAAGTGCACAAAGACTGATGAGAGAACATCCTTGTTACGTTGTTACCATGCAGCTTCTCCTTTTTTCGGCTCTTGATGAAAAATAATCCAATCAAATAATCGATTCTGTTGCTTGCATTGACGTCCTCATCGTTTTTGTTATTTGCGTCGGAATAACGGGAAATAAAATACCAAATGACAATATGAAATTCAAACATTGCCAAAGGGAAAACAGTTGCAAACGCTTCTGACGTTTGAATCGTTGTAAATAATAATATTGGTTCAGATGGATGTTGAAATTGGCGGAAACTCGAAAATACTGGACACGAAATTTATTTCAATTTTGAAAGAATTTTTTTAGAATAAATAAATAATTTGTTCGCGATAATCGTGGATAATGAAGATGACAACTGTTTGTTGGTCGGACGATTATTCAGACATGACGCATAAATAAATAACCGAAGCTTTAAAACGATGGGTGTGAATTATAATTTTATTACTTCGGAACATCGAAGGACGATCCTGAAATGCAACAAAACCACGAAAACTGAAACTTGTGTCAGTGTCTGTCGTTCCATAAATAACACACGAATCCATGGACCACAAAAGTGTAGGAGCAGGGATTCGAAGGACAGGAGTTTAGGTCCAGGAACGTTAAAGTTACGCCCTTGTCATTCCTTGCACTCGATTTCCATGTATAGAAAGATGGACGTGTATATAGTTGTACGAGAGAGAGAGAGAGAGAGCGAGAGTTGAACAGACCCGTCATCGATTAGCCATCATCCGGCTTCTCTCTGCTCCGGCGATTCTGGCAGATTCTCTCGAATGTGTACGAATATATTTATATGTTCGATATAGGATGCATCAGCCCCCGAAACCGCGGAGAGGAAGAGAGTGCGAGAGGGATACGAGCCTTGTATTCGAGGATATCTATATATGCAAGGGCATACATTTTCCATGGTTCTTTTTGTTCCCACCCCTTTCGACACATCGCGAAGCATAATACAGCTCGTGGCTCATTCCATACATACCATCGGGTTTTTGCGCCCACAGTGCTGTTCTTTTTCATGCGAAATTTCCCGTTAAAATTCATCGAAAAATCCGCTGCATACGCAATGCTTGTATTCATAACGAGATGTATACGAGGAATTCCATATGAAACGGGGTGATTACGGAATGATGAAATTTTTCACAAGCAGCTTTCGATCCATCGCACTTTGAAGAAATTTCAAACGCGACCTTTGGCAAAAGGGATTTCGCTCAGATTTTCGTGTATTGTTTCGATGCTTGCTCGAAAACGTGGTGCAGAGCTTTTTTTCTTTTAATCTAATGCAGTAGCAGAAATTTAAATAAAGTTTTGTTTCTCCATGAATTTCGAGCCAATTTTCAGCTCGTAGCGCATTTAAGATCTTGCCGGAGATTCGCTCGGTCCAAAATTCTCTCGCATCAGATATTTCAGGCCATACATAACTTGGAGAAATTCACAGAGATCCGCTGATTCATACGGAATGACAAGGGGAAAGAGAGGGTTCTCGTATATACACGATCTCATTTCTAAAGTTGTGTATGTGTAGACTCTGGTGAACTGAGCCGCTGTCTCTCTGTCTTTCTGTCTCTCTCAGCCGAAATCCTTCATCCCCTTGCTCTCACGAGGACCGTACAAATTGAAATATCGATTTTACGTCCTCTGGCGAATGGTCGCGAAAACCGCGTTCAAGAGACTAGCAGGGGTAGGAGAGAAGGAGAGGGAGAGAGAGAGAGAGATGATGAAAAGAGGGGAGGAAGCATGTCCATCGCGGGTGACTGTCGGTGCGTAAAGTTTTCCACCGTGAAATATCTCTCCCTCTTGGTCACTCTTCACCCCATGGACAGGAGATTGTTTCTCTCTTCCAGTTGCTGCAACGCGTCACTTTCGTGACGGATTTTCCTCGAGTTATTATTTCGTCAGTTGCTGTATATTCCAATTTTGAGTAGGGGAAGGGGGAGAGGGCGAAGCTGTGTCGATGGGGGTCGGAGATTCAGAGTCAGTCTCCCAAACTTCATTTATTTGTTTCGAGAATGTTTAACTCAAACTGTTGCTAGTTGGTTGAACACGATGTATGTGGTATGTGTGTGTGTGTGTGATTCTGTACGTATGACGTAGAAAGGTTTGGGGGTAGTTTGGGGATTGAATGGTTATTTAGGATTGCCTGGAGGTCATGGCGAGACGTCGAATGCACGGTCGCAGGGGTAGATGAATTTTTTAAACGAAAACCTCGACTGCTCACACTCGCTGGGGAAGCTGGAATACATTTTTATTTCGCCCTTTTTCTCTTTTTTCCTTATCCCAATGGATGTATGAATTTTTTGTGTTTTTTTTCGTGCCACCCCCTACGCAAGGGGTTGAAACGCGTGCCTGGATTATTCGAGTACGTTCGTATAGCTATGTGTACACTTTCGCGGGGACGGGATGCAAATAATCGGAGCTTATGCTTGTAAAAGGGCTCTATTGATGCGGACGAAAGTCAACCCTCCCTCTACAATGTCTTTTCTTCAAAATTCATATATTTATACAATCGCTTTTCTTCTTTCCAGAAGACTAGATTGAAAAATGGCCTTCAAAATGGATTAAGACACTGGAATGAGTTTCAACCCTCGAAATTCTCACCTTCGACCATTCCTCTCTTCAGTGAGTTCGTATCTCGATCAATACACGATATTAAAATGTACTTTGATCGATATTTAATGCACCAAAGGTTTTTTGGGTTGAGGAGAAAAAAACGTTCGGAATATTATGAATTTTTAAATATATTTTTGAAATCAGACTCCGCATTACACTTGAAAAGTTCAAGGGCCATCCAGTGACCAGTTTTTTTTTTCTTTTGGCAGAATTGCCCTAAACAATTTCGTGACTATTATTTTTTTTTCGTAACTTATTTATTATTCTACGTGTTCGATAAAATTTATACAAATTAACGGAAATTACATCGGAACGAAACTTCGCTGGACGATAAATCATCTTTCGTATTCATAATTTTCAAAAAATACGATAAAATAACTATTTTCGATAGAACCCTCCGTTCCGAACATTCTCAATCTACTTCAATTAGTTTCTACCGAAATAAATGCAAGAGTTTCATAAATAAAAGCATCGAAGGTGGAAATATACAAAATTGAAACACTATCCCAATGCCTCAATTGAGATCAATTGTTAATTGCAATTATATACAAGAAAGGTCCTGGACCTTTGACAATACGTACAAGTACATGTATAAGGGAAAATAAAGGAAATATATCTCGCGAGATTCTTACAAGCACGTCGATTTATATAAAGAGTTCCAAAGCACGCATTTTATCATACAGAACCATTTTTTTCTTCCTCTCCTTTCTAGTTTTTATGTCCCTCATTTTTTTCTTGGCTGTCTTTATGATTTTTTCAATTAAGGAGCAGTCTTATTAAAACAAGAAATTGCAGGATTAAACTCGGTGAGCCTTGCAGTCCCCACGAGGAGGATCCGATATCTGAAAGGCCAGATCAATAAATTGGTGAATTGTTTGTCATAATTCAGGCTCATTAATTCATGAATTATTGTCGAGCAGTGTACTGCACGTTTTTAAATGTTACATTTGTTTGAAACGTTATTTGGATTAATTTGTAATTACCTTTCACGTCCAGATGTCCGTCTGGTTTTCGTTGACCCGTTTGTAGATTTGGCGGTGGTTGAGGATAATTCATCCCTACGATAGTCGCTGCCGGTTCTAATTGAATAACCCTAGGTCGGTCCTCCTCTGCGCTTACTTCCGTGCTCTGCCAATATATGTTGTATATCGAGGCGCTGCACCGTATTTTCAGCTTACCCGACGTAAAGTGTTCGCCGGTTACCAAAAATTGTAAACTTATGTGCGATATTTGCCACTCTGATTCGTTCGTATCCAACGGGCTGTACGTTCGTACGTACGAATGTGCCGGCTGCAAACAAATCGTTAACAAATCAAGAAATTCATAAAATCTTCCTTTCTGTTTTTCTATCATTCAGTTATTCACGTAAAAACCAATTGGATCAATAGTTCGGACGTTCAATGATTTCGGGAATAATAAAATGTCTCCTGAACGTTTAACTAAGCTTCAAATTGATTTCAACACGTCTGTGTGTCAAATGGAAACAATTGCAAATATTTTCTGACAACCGAAGGACGATAATGAAAATATAATTGTGCGATCGTTACCCGTATGTGCATTATTTATTTTAATAGCTTTATCACTATTTATCCTGTTGACGATTTTTGTTAGAATGACAGTTTGCTTTTGGAAAGTGTTTTTACCAAATAAATATTGAGTTAAGGTATAACTATCGCAGAATGGGTTGATTTAGGATTTTCTTGAAATTTAGTGTAAATATTCTTGACATTAAAACGAACAACTTTCCTATGAGACGAAACATTTTCTGCCGTCTAGAATTTGAGATATTTCATTTCCAATTTTATATTTTTCCCATCTAAACGCATGTAAATTGAAGTCGCGTTTCTTTTGTTTTTTCTTGCAACTTTTTTAACGAAACGTCACTTCAATTTACATGCGTTTAGATGGGAAAAATATAAAATTGGAAATGAAATATCTCAAATTCTAGACGGCAGAAAATGTTTCGTCTCATAGGAAAGTTGTTCGTTTTAATGTCAAGAATATTTACACTAAATTTCAAGAAAATCCTAAATCAATCCATTCTGCGATAGTTATACCTTAAAAGAGATTTTCTCATTTCGTAGCATCGCAGTCAACATGAAATATTTTCTCGTTATTTTGTGCTTATAATTCCAACGTAATAATAATTAATAAAAAAAATTTAATCGAATTTACGTCAATATCGGAATAAAGTCGTCCACGGTATCATTATTTTTCCAATAAATTCAATTACAATGAAGTATGAATTATTAAACAAGTTATGGACTAGAATTTCGAAGGTCGAAAATAAATAAAACTTGTTGAGGCATTAAAATGACGATCATAAAGTATTGGGGTTGAACGTTGAGAAGGAAAATCATTGTCTCACCTGGCGATCGTTGACAAACCAGGTGAGATTCGCAGCCGGCTTGCTCCTGTCGGATGTGCAATTAAGCCTCAGGCTTTCGCCGATGGCATATTTCCTCTGCAATCCATGGATCGTTGGCCTTTGCGCTGGCAACTCTAATGGAGCGAGCAAAGAAGTTAAATCAAATTGAAGGAAAATTTGATTCGATTCTGAAATAGTGATCGGCGTCGTTCGTTCCGATCGCTGGCAAACTCAACGAACATTATTATTCGTTGTCTGTTGGGAAAGTGAATGAAGCTAATCATCATTAGGACAGATTTCTATTTTTTCATTGATGAAAAAAAAATCGTGGCATGAAAAAGAAAAGATTCGAAAAGAAAGGAAATTGTGGTAGTTTTCGATCTCAAAATCCTCAAGTGTTCCAATCTTGAATCATGGAGTGAACTGTATGGGAGGGGAGCTCCTGCAAAAAGGGAGAGCTGGGTATAACAAAAATGAACACGAACGCCCACCATTTATGGATCAATTATAAAAGCCATGGCACGTGCCTTAAAATTCACCGCAGCTAGAGTGAACATTTTAATCTTTTTCAACCCTCTCTCATGGGACTCTTTTCTCAGTTGGATATTCCCTCGCTCGCAAGCGATGGGAAAACTTTCACGAGCGATACGACTTGGAACCCTCGTTTCTCAAAATTCATGGTTATCTCGGCGAGCTAATCTGACGATTGTGATATTTAACGTGCCCAACAAATCATTTATTTATTTTATGAAAAAGTTTTTATAACCTAATAAATGCTCGATTTTTAATTGAAATTTATTCTCTGACAAGGATATTAAAAGTACGCCAAGTAAAAATTAAATTGATCCGTAAAATATCTCCGAATTTATGTCGTTTCGTGAGAATCGACTTTACCGTTTTCTGAAGAGAAAAAATGTCGATGCTGCTGCATGAATCGCCACGAAAATATCAAAAATGGTCGTGAATTTTTTACATTTTTTTAACTCACCAGCCACGTTCATCGTTGCGCAAACAATCGCAGTGTGAAAAGAAGGTGCATCGGCAGATACTTCGCAACTGTATTGTCCGCTGGCGTTTAAATCCAAATCCGAGAGTGCTACCTGAGTCGCATTGCTCTGTTCTTTCTACAATAAAATAACGAATTAATCGAGTCACTTATTTTGGCTTGAATCTTGTCGAATTCAATATTGAAAACCGTATGCAAATGGAAGATGATGCGGCATTACTTGAACAATGAAAAAAAAAATCAATAAGTTATTGACAATATTCACGAAAATTGGATACGAGCGTTTTTGTCATCGACGAAATGGAGCAGCTGAATAAAATTTCACAGTACAGTTGGACAGCGGTTGAACTCTCATAACTAATTCGCAATGAACTTGTGGACAGAAATAAAAATAAACGGACTCATCCTGATAAATTTGGTTATTTTTAATGCGAAACGTTTTTTGGAGAAAAATCCGAAATTACGAATGGCATTTTTATCCAATATCGCTCCTCGTGTTGACATCTACTCAATGGAAGAGCAAACTGATGGAATTTAAAAACTTTGTGAGACCCGAACGAATAATCGTTGTCGAGGTCTATTTATAAATTTCAATCGGCTGGTAATCGAATTTTGTGAATTTATTTCGATCGCAACACACAATGGACACACGGTTGATATTTTAGTCATGGAAAAGAGTATTTGCACTCACGTTAACTTTGAGATTTCCGATGTGAAACGTTTTCATTGGTGGACTCTCGTTAGGGGTGTAACGATAGAATTCTCTTCTCTCCTTGTACCATTTGACAGCATAAAGAGTAGCGCCCTCCAAGTCGTACCAGCAATTTAATATCGCCGAGCCGCCATTCTCGACAGCCGTAGGTACTTGCATGCGCACTTCGCGCAGCCCCGAGCAAATACCTGTAACGAAAATAATCGTTAAATAAAGGTTGAATCTGTCAAGTCCTTGAAAGGAGCAAAAATCGAGCAATGGATAAGAAACGAGCAAGTCTAAACAAAAGACAAAATAATTGATCGCAGAAGCACTTTAAAAAATCCATTTTAAAAAAGACATTTCAGACTTCATCCAGTTAAGTCGTCGAGGGAGGCTATTTTTTCGCTTCACTTCTAAGGGATAACTGACAGCTTTGAGATTTGGGTTGTACGTTGTGTACACGTCGATTGGGGGATGAATAAAAAAAAAAAAAAGGATCGCAAGGTCACGTCAGGGATTCGCTCGACGAGATTTTTAATCGATTTAGCTTTGGCGTTTCGAAGCAAATCCCATCGCCTCGATATCCAGCATGAAATTCGAATAATCCTCCGTCAACGATACAATTACGTGAGTGAGAATTAATTTCACACAATAATGCAAAATGTTTAACAAGAATAGCAAATCGCCAGAGCAATCACGAGAAAAATCTGCTCAATAACAATTAAGGTATAACTATCGCAGAATGGGTTGATTTAGGATTTTCTTGAAATTCAGTGTAAATATTCTTGACATTAAAACGAACAACTTTCCTATGAGACTAAACATTTTCTGCCGTCTAGAATTTGAGATATATTTCATTTCCAATTTTATATTTTTCCCATCTAAACGCATGTTAATTGAAGTGACGTTTCGTTAAAAAAGTTGCAAGAAAAAACAAAAGAAACGCGACTTGAATTTACATGCGTTTAGATGGGAAAAATATAAAATTGGAAATGAAATATATCTCAAATTCTAGACGGCAGAAAATGTTTAGTCTCATAGGAAAGTTGTTCGTTTTAATGTCAAAAATATTTACACTAAATTTCAAGAAAATCCTAAACCAACCCATTCTGCGATAGTTATACCTTAAGCTTTAATTTCCATAGAGTTGTGTTCCACGATCGTTGCAAATCTATACTTCTGATTCGACGCAACCAATTTCCGTAGTTGACATTAAACGAAAAAGTCCATAACGCAACGCATCATAAGATGAAAAACCAAAAAAATATACATTTTTATTCCCTGCATTGTTGAATGCGAGGTTGAAAAGAAAAAAGCTGGTTCGCAAAAGCTTTTGTTCGAATCGTCAAGTCCGTGAGATATCACGAGAGCAGAATTCGCGTGATAAACCCTTCGAGATACCAAAGACTCGGCTTTATCGTATTCTCGTTATAGCGCGAGTGAGGATACACACAAACGTACACATAAAATGGATGTATAAATATATAGAGCACCGTCTTAAATAACTATACACCCTCGATGCTGTATTCTTGCAGACATATCTCTCTATACATATATATCGAGTGTACTATGCTCCTTATTACTTTTCGCGCCCGCGCGAGGCTCAAAGAATTCAGCATCTCTGCTTTCATCTTTGCTTTTCTTTCTCTCTCTCTTTCTTCGTTTCTTTAACGTCGTCTCGCGCTTTTTATGAAAGCTCCCTCACGCCTCTATAGTGTCGGCACGGCTCTATCCAAAGCCATGCCAGTAGAGAATATGAAACGTATATCTATATGTACATATAGACGCACACGTATACGGATATCTATGTATATCTCGTATATACCCAAGTGTAGACATAATTCAGAGCTTTCTCGCTTTTCTCTCCAAAGTCCATCTCTTCGTTGCTCTTCCTTCTCCCTTTTCTCGTTTCTTTTCAATATTTCATATAATTATGCGCTTTCAAAAAGAAAGAGAGAGAGAGAGAGTAAAATAGATGTGAATACGTGTGTGAACACGAGGGTGAGTCTCTACTTGGCGTTTCCTCAACCTCGCTCTCTACTCTCCCGGATATGATTTAATTAGAGTGAATAGCACGTACACGGGAATAATATATACTCTTCCATAATATTTTTTTAACTCCACAGCCCGGAAAATAAGTCTTCGCATACATGAAACTTTCGCCTGGTAACCCCGCTAGCCCCCAAGACGCAACGAGATAATCGATTTGTCAATTAAACGAATTTTTCTTGCTCTCTCTCGCTCTTGGTTTTTGCACGCTTCTTTTCCTTACACAATTTGTCGACTGTTTTTTTTTATTCTTTTCAAACTACCGGCGCCTGTTTACGCAGAGCTTTTCATTCTCACCCTTTTCTCTCTCTCTCTCTATCGCGTTCTCTCTTTACTCTGTGCTACTGGATAATTGATAACATTTTTATTCAACCAGGATGCCGACGCTCGCCCCGAGTTACTTTTATCGCACACGTCCCGACGACTCGGCGAGACTAGAGACTCGATGACGAGGATAAAAAAGGGAGAATGTCGAGGGTGCAAGAGAAACCCCGAGAGGAGGCGGTATATTTATTTCACCCTTGTTACCGAACAAAATCGAGTGGAATTAATACCCACGCATTTCCTTATCGCGCATACTTGTTCGCCTCGTTTCTATTTATCGGAAAGTTGTTCGGTATATCTCAATGTTTTTCTTCCAGAAATCTGAACCTCGTACGTTTTTCAATGCGATGAGGAACAAAAAGTTTGTTCTCTGCTGGATGTCGACGGTGATTAATCCTCGTAATGAATAATTATGCTAATTTCTTCAATACATAATGAACTACTTATCGATTCATGCTCATTGTCGGCAAGCACTGTTTTTCTTGCTCAGTATTATGTTTGTTCGGAGGATTTACATTTTTATTACGATTCCAATATTAATTTGTACTATTTGTCTGAATAAAAAACGAGGCTGTTTGCCATTTCGATTTGGGTGGGGGTTAATATTACGAATAACCAAATTGTCGAACAGCTAATAACTCGGAATTTTGGTATTCATAAAATTAAATAAAAGAAAAGTAAGAAAGTCAAAATCAAATTTTTCAAATGACTAAAAATTCGAAATGCAAAATAGCGAACGTCAAAAATGGCGAACGTCAAAACGGCGAGCGCCAAAATAACGAACGCGGGTGGGAATAATATATTCGAATTACTATATATTATTCCCACCCACGTTCGTTATTTTGGCGCTCGCCGNTAATGAATAATTATGCTAATTTCTTCAATACATAATGAACTTCTCATCGATTCATGCTCATTGTCGGCAAGCACTGTTTTTCTTGTTCAGTATTATGTTTATTCGGAGGATTTACATTTTTATTACGATTCCAATATTTATTTGTACTATTTGTCTGAATAAAAAACGAGGCTGTTTGCCATTTCGATTTCATTATCGATTCCACTTGCATTTGCCAGCTGTTATCTATTCGTCGTCGCGTTTATTAATTCCCTGCATTATTTATTATTTGACCAGGCTAATTGTAACGTGAAACAGGAGTAATTAACGTCGCTCATTTCGTCGAACGACAGTAGTGCCAACGTTCGTTACATCAATAATCAAATTCACGGTACCAAGTTGAAAAATAATGTATTCAACGAATGTCTCATAACATTTTATGCGGATGATTTCATCTTCAGCGAGATTATTCTTCCGCGAGAATTCACTGACTAACATTACCCAATTGTTCGATCTACCATTGAACAATTTTCTACTCTACAAACCTGCAGTTTCATTTCGTTTATTTGCTCTTGAAAGGCCTCCACGAATTTCTATTATTTTCCAATTAATTATTGTCAAAGATAAAACTATATAACGAGCTACGTTTCACGGAAATGCTGAGCTAATTGTTATTATTGATATTCACACGAGTGCAATAATTATCCTCAAATTTGATATTATGGCGCGTCGGAGAAGTTGCCATCAATACGGAAGTGACCCGATAAAGTCAGGAAGCTCGCTCATTACACGGAGAGAAATGCCGGGAAATTTATTTCACATATTACTATGCCACCATAGTTTTCTGGTGACAGTGTCGTACCCTCTGAGAAATTTGAGCAAAAACATAGTAATTTTTATGAAAATTCTATCGGAAATAGAAATTTGACATTTTTCGCCCAATTTTAGATGAAAAATTACTGCGTTTTTTCTCAAATTTCTCAGAGCGTACGAAACTGTCACCAGAAAACTATGGAGGATAGTAATTTGTGATATAAATTTCCCCGCATTTCTCTCCGTGTATGTTTCTCTCCGTGCGACTGGAACACATGTTTAAAAAATCTTTTTCAATCGTGGTTCTTGACCTCTCGAACAAGTCGAAAAATTCCATCGAATATTTTTTTCTACACGCGGGAAATAACTCGTGAAAGAAATCTCCGCTTTATATACATTCACGATGTTTAAACCCTCGCGAAATACGTATGCTTAAGGCGTCGCCGAAAAGAGGGACTGCGGACGGTTGGAAAAATGTGAAAAAATAAAAAGAATCACCTCGAAGTTGTACGACAAGCTGGGAAAATGTGAGAGAAACGTGCGGGGCGATTACGGAGAGGGAAAAAATCAGAGAGTTGAGGAAGAATGGCCCATACGTCATGGGAGAATAGAAACGACGCAGAGAAAGGATCGCGCGAATTGACGGTCGCAGCCGCAGGCAGCCATCCTCTCGCGACGGCAAATTCGCATGGGGTGGTGCAAAAGCAGCAACAACAGAACACAGAGCAGCAAAACACAGAGAGCGAACGAAATAATCCTCGACGGTTTCGAGCACCCAATCGCATGGATCTCTCACTCTGCTTTCGATCCAGTCTGCTGTGTGTGTGTTTCTTCATTCGTGTACGTTTGCTTTGTGAGCATGTGCATTTTCACGTATTACGTATATGGCCGCGCGTTGACGCGACGCTGTCGCGGCATGGGGGATGAAGAGACCGATCGATGAAACTCAAGCACAGAACTTGATAAACTTTAATAACCATGTTATCCTTATACGTGTAAGTTGTAAATTAATTTATCAATATATAAACATATTTTATACTTATATACGGGACGTGAAATACGAGCCTGATTCTCGGGGATACCGCAAGTTCAGGAGAGCGGTACAAATTAGTTTATCTCGATAAGTCGAACCTCCAAAACTTTCGTGATATATATTTCGGAAATCCTGCGGTGCATCCAGAATTTGAGCTTTTCATTTTTATTGCTACTCCCTCCATTATATCGATACGTTCCAATCGATTTAAGGCATCGATCTTGTGTGAACGTTTTTTTTTTTACTTTTTTATATTTTTTTTTCGAATTTCGCTTGTTCTCCGCCTATAAAAGTGTCTACGTCGAGGCTTCGTTTTTTTTTCTACTCTGGGCTTTACAGGTAAGAATCGCAGACTCCGAAACGATTCCGAACCTCCTGTGGCGAGCCATTTCGTTAATTTACCGTCAACTGTATCGTTGCTTCGTTATATTTCGATCGAATTTTTTCCACGCATTATTCAAATGTTTGATGAAACATGTGCAAAGCTTCAAAAAGATTCATTCTTTTATTTGCCTCGAAGAAAAATGGCTGGAAATTCGAGTTTTCCTATTTTTCGACTGGATGTGATTGTCTTTACAAATAATTCTAATGCATCGAGTGTTTATCATATTTAACAATACTGAACACTGAATAACACCGGATCAGCAATGGATGGAAATATCATAATGAAATTATGACCGTCAAGTGGCTGAATATGAATTTTTCATTTTTCATAGCAAGTTGATATAAATGCAGATGTATGAACAGCAGTATCAAATAATCAAGCAGGTGGAATGGGTTGTCGAGGGTGCGAAGTGGGATGACGGAGGACGGAAGCGATAATTTACGTAAACGAAATTATTCAAGCGTTCATCCGTCGATTCAGTGAGTAATAAGCGCTTCAATTATTGCTGGGCCGACGACCAATAACGCACATGATATTCGGAGGGACTGAATAGAACGAAAAATAAATAACTCCGACTGTCGTTGAATGCAATGTTTTTTTTCTACCGCAGCGGTTATAGCGCCAACTTGTTCCGTTCGTTGCTTCAAGTCAACAAATCAATCATCTCGAGGAGTTGGTGAAAAAATGTGTGGAATCATTGATCCGAAGAGAAGCGTAAATTCCTTTGAGAGATTTCGACTCTTTTTCGGATAAAATGTTCTCGATAATTCAAATTAATTCAAAACAAATGTTTTGTTGATATTAATAATGAGCACGTTTCAGAATCATTGATAAGAATTGCAAGGATTTTCCAATTTGTGATTAGATTCAATTTGCTGATTGTTGAAAACGAAAATGACGAGAAGATGAAGAAAAATTGCAACTTTGTTTTTTGTCTTGTTTTTCCTTTACCAACGCCGATTAATTTATCAATATTTCATCCTGATTTATCTGCGGGGGATTATGCGTATACATATGCATAGAGATATACATGCGTGAAGGATATAGCATGTAAATTTTGTGGTACGAGAGGCCAACATAGCGAGAAGATTAAATCTCGTTGGTTATTTCATTACGTGGCTGGGGAGGAATGGAAAAAAGTGAGGGATATGTTTTAGGGGTGAAAAGCAGCGTGTCTATGTCTGTATTTGTTGAGAGAAAGCGAGAGAGAGGGAGAGAGAGAGAGAGAGAAGTCTCTATCACACTCGTCTCTTGAAACGTTGACGTTGTAGGGCATAAAATGTTGGAAAAGCGTGAGCAACGTTACGGATAGCTGTTTTCGAGGTTATATCACGTAACTATATAGGAAAACTGTGTATATCGTGTATATACAGATTTTGATAGGCATGAATCTGTGGGACGTCTATAATGCTACGTATATCCAGTCTGGAGGGTTTTTTTTTACCGCAGGCAGGAAAACTCTGCATCCCTCCCTCCCTGTCACTCCTTGCCTCTGCTCCTCGCACCGTGAGCTTTTATCAGGGGGATTTTCGATGAGATTTTTCGATACCAGGCGAGAGGACTTTGTGATACAATATTGTTGTGTATATTTAGCGATGTAAGGAGGTAAACAAAGGTGACAGCAACGCGAATCGTTTACACGCACCACACGGAGAAAAAGAAACAGATTATAACACAGTGGTACACAGTTTGCATTGGACTCGAAGCGATTGCACTGTGATATTCACTGAAACACAGTGCTCAAATTACAGTGCAGTCCAAAGTAAATTTTAACCGATTTTAACAATTCAAACACTGTATTTTCAATTTATCAAAACTCGAAATTTGTCCGTTGAGGAATGCGCCAGTAATACCTGCATCAATTGTGTCAATTCATGCAGGTATTACTGAGAACACTGATTTTTGCACAGTACCAAAATGTAAATAAACTAGAGTAAACTGTAAAAATCTCAAAGTGTACAGGTAACGTCACAAACTGTCGAAAGAAAAGTAAAACTACCATGTGCCACACTGTAAAATTGAATCAATCACCCTGTACTCAATACAGTGTACACTGTAACTTTTGCAGCTGCGTACAGTATGAAAATCAGTGATCTTGTGTTAATTTTACATCGGAGCAATTTTACTGGGTACAATGGCATATTGACAGTACTAAACTGTGAACAAGCCAGTGTAACTGTGAAAATCACAGTTTTTACAGGGAAATTCATCATTTTTGGATACATTACTCTGTTTTACTGTAAAATGAAATGTGGTTCCCGGTTTTTTAAGCAATTTATACTGTGATATTAACTGTTTCTTTTTCTCCGTGCATGCGACAATGCTGGACTTTCCGTACACAGCATTCCGATCGACTTGGACAGTAATACACTCGTGTTTTACGCACAGAGACACACGTGCCTCTATATTTTCACGTCCCTGTGTGTGTATACTGTGCGAAGGCTCGAGAGGACGGATATAAAAAGTTTGCCCCTTCGCTAAAGTCAAGGGTTGCTCGAGACTTGACACAGGAACGAAGGGTGACGCAAGAAAAAGGAAAGAACACAAAAACTAAGAGAAAGAAAAAATGGCAATCCGATATCGTAAAACGTTTCTCAGAAAGTTTGCTAACGATGAGAGAGACGCGAATTTACGACGAAAAGTTGAACCTTATTTTTTTTCATATATCTGTAGACGTTTCTATAAATTTTCAGATATTTATGGCGATAGCGCAGCTCGACAAGTCAAAAGAATTATGGCACAATTTTTAACTTGTTAAGTTTCACCATCTCAGGAATAAAACTTTTGGCGCAATTAATGAAAACTACAATCTCCGATGTATATATAAGTATTGCATGATTAATATGCACGTTTATGAGTTAAAATATCGAGGCGTAAATTTCAAGGGGTCGGATTTCAATTATTAAGAAATTTATTGATTAAAGTGATAACCATGATTTATTAAATGGGTTAAATAATGATTAATTGAGTTCTGCTCCATTTCTCCTTTTTTTATACTATTTCGAAAGTGAAACTAAAATTATGATCCCATTAAAAGGACCTTCAGAAAAAAGTATTTTTCGGTCATAAATTCTCTCGACTGATAAAGAATCTTCAATGTCGTTGAGGTTGATCCATTGTTTTCTGAAAATCTAACCACGAGAATAATTCAAAGTTACCATCTGATATGCCACGCACCACATTCTTAATTATTCCGTTTCGTGATTTTTGGTGTATCCGATTTCTCATAATGACAGTTTGATTCTATTCGATAATATCACGAGTCGGTGGTGACATGTAATTAATATTTCAGAGAATCCAGTGGGCAAGCATGTCAAGGGATCAATGAATATTTCAGTCACCTGAAATATTCGTATCTTTATCGATTTCGAGGATGTTTGGACTAGAATGATTGTCGTTGTCAGTGAAAATTCACTTAGATTCGTAAATGTCAATAAATATTGATGAAGCCGATTGATAAGTCCAGTTGAAATTGTTTCACTCTATCGTTTTGTCCTCATTTACGAGCACGTATCAATGATAGTTACTTGTCACGGTCGTGGTGAGAATTACTCGATCGTTTTGTTCTGCGAGGCTATCTACGAGTGACGGAAAAGTATGTAGAGCTGGAAAAATGTTTCCTTCCGTCTGTAATACTGGACGAATGAATAACGAATAAAATAATCGAAGAGGGAGGGCGTAATGCCGTTCATGGAGGTTATCATCGTACAACAATCGTCGTAGACATGGAGTAGGATCAGCGGACGAGTCGATGACACGCACAGAGCGATGAGAGATCAACGTACCTGTTTACCTGCTTTATAGTTCATCGTCTTTTCCCCTTTCACTCTGTTCCCCATTCTCCCTCTCGCTTTCTCAGCCCTCCGGCAAAAGTTGGAAGAGAGCTTGAAAGCAAGAAGAATAAAAGGGGGTTGAACTCGCTCAGTCACGAATAACAAATCTCAACCCCTCAATTAAGTCTGTACGTTGTTGGCGTTTTCTTAGCGTTTCGGCTATATAAATTATTATTGCGTTTCGCTAGACTCTTGTCACGAATTCCTTAATGTCAACCCCGCGGAGAGAATCGGAAAGAGTGCGAGAGAAAGAGACGGAGCGAGGTTTCTGAGACACGGGGGTCGCGCACGCGGCTTTGCTGGCAAACCACAATTTCTGAATACCATTGAAATTACTAAAACATATCAAATTATTTACCACACCGTTCATACGAAAAACCACCAACTTCTAACGCTCCAACAAACGTTTGTTTGATTTCCCTAATGGCCTTACGAAAGGGGGATGAGGAAAAACTAAAATTCCAACGTTACTCGACACACACCGTCATTTACTCCGCGATTCATGAGCCTTGACCACATAACCACGGTTTGTTTAGCCAACGAGCGACCTGATACGACGAGAGTTATTTTCGTAAGCACTCCATGCCATTCACCTCGTCTCCTGCGACTGCCAAACTGTATCATTTTTATAAACCTCCAAAAAATCTTGTTTTTTCCTTCCAAATTCACTATTTCGTTCAAGATTTGTTGAAATCGCATGAATTACAGAGACAAAAAAAGGTTCTCGAAAGGTGGCTGTGACAGCCATTGTAAAGGTTTTGCGATGCAGTTTCGTGAGCACAGTATCTGTGACAACGAGAGCAGGATCAAACCTTTCTGTTGAGGAACCAGAGGTCGTAGTGTTCGCCCAAAGACTGCTTCTTTATTTTGTAATTCTGCATCTACTCGAATTGAACGCAAGCGGATGTCGATAAAAAATAGAAAAAAATAATCGACATCCGGGAAAACGAGAAGAGGAAATGATTTATTAATAAGAAAAAAGATAATGTAACTGACCCACGATATGTGCGAGTAAAACGATGCGGAGTTCCATCGATGTTTCACACAATAAACGTCAGATGTAATCTCCTCTCCCTGCTCTTGGCCGTTGCACCTCGTCTTCAGGGTCGTTGACTCGTGTTGTTTAAACGTTTTATTATCGCAATTGTTATTGTATCGTAAATTAAACCATGTCACTGTGTAGCTTGTTGAGTCGAGTACCGGCGTGGACAATCGACGAATAACAATCCAACGATTGTGCTTACGTCTCGCATGACTCGATGCTCGAACTTTCGATGACAGATGAACACGAAAAGGTTACATTGA
The DNA here is from genome assembly GCA_037952995.1 of Hyposoter didymator. Taxonomy (NCBI): domain Eukaryota; kingdom Metazoa; phylum Arthropoda; class Insecta; order Hymenoptera; family Ichneumonidae; genus Hyposoter; species Hyposoter didymator. The sequence continues at coordinate 9,125,465 of JBAJMU010000008.1, forward strand.
CGCGTATTTGTTTGTTTGTTTTAAATAATTTATTGAGTTTGCTCAACGACACCAACGAATGTAGATGTTGGAACGTTTATACTTTGAGAACTGAGAGAAAAACATCGATGTCGATGTACGCGTGCTGAGGATGGACACGAAAAGTGTGAACAAAGTCACGGTCCTACGAGCAGCAACATCCCTTACGTAATGCCTGCACCCTGAGACTTTGAATCCGTGTATGGTTCGCTCGGCGATGGCTTGGCTTGGTTACCCCCGTTGAGCGCGTTCGATGATTCCTCGAGGTCCCTCTCGCGCAGAATCAATTTCTTCACGAGCTACTGCTGTCCCGTACGTACGTATCTCTTCACATGTGTTTGTGAAGACGGGGGTTGAAAATAGGGGTAGTTACAAAGTGTGCGAGAACGAGACGCACGCGCGCTCTGTCCTCTCTCGCGTTATATCGTCGCGGGGACGCGCTTGCGCCTCCATCGCAAACCCGGCCCCGATATGTAGTGCCTCGATATCAAAATAACGTCAAAACTATCCAACCTTCTCCCTCCTCTCAACCCCTCCCACTACAAAACGCTTCCTAGAGAAGCCCGAGATAAACCCCCTCTTCCACTCCCTCAACCGCTGATCCTGGAGTCTCGCTGTCGGGATGCTGTATAACCAGAACACCAACCAATACTAGCCCCCACCCCTTAAACCTTCTCTCTTGACCACCCACACTTACTATCAACACGGATGCACCCCAACTCAATCGCAGAAACCCTCGTATAACTTTAGACCTGCTTCGGAAAAATGTTTTTCTTTTTCTATTATCATTTCGATACTCGTTTATATTTTTACAGCTGTCGTTCAAAAATTACTAACAATAAACCTTCCCTTCGTCACATACTTTTTTTTTTTCGACACACTCTTCAATTTTCGTTGTTTATTCGTTATGAAATGTCCATCATTTCGAAAATTCCATCCGCAATCCCATTTATTTCTCGTGCTCCATTTTTAAAACAAAATGAACATTTTTTCCGTTTTTTTATCGAGAGTAACATTTTTCAATTCCGATTACGCATCTTTATGATACTGATTCGTCGGTTAATGACGCGCACAACACACTGCATTCTACGCTAATTAATATATAATTGACTTCGGAAAATTTCAATCCGATTTTAATTTCTCTCTTTGCCTAGGAAAATACTCGATCGAGTGGCTTTTGATCGCTTGTGTGCGCTACACTGCTGTCGAGTGGAACTCCAAGAATTTTGAGTAATATCTACAGACCTCCCTTTACGCTGTTCCACGTATGTATTTTATTTGCGATGAACAATGTTATCAAATAAAAATGAAATTCATGACGAAAATTTTCTCGTCACCCACGTTCAAATTTATTTTCGCTCACGAGTTTTCCAAAAATATTTTCATTTTATGGCGAGCTGAAACATACTTTTTATTTTTGTCAACGGTATTGTGTTTCTGCAGGGAAGTTAATTATTTCCATCGAAACGCCGGAGAGCATCCAGTTTCACTCGATTTTTTGTGATTTTTCTTACTTTATAAAAATTTACAAAAAAGTAACATTTTTTGACAGAAACGTACAATGCGTTGACGTCAGTGTGCATGGACTATCAGCTGTGCTTCCCGAGATATTTAATACGACTGCGATTCTTTCGAAAATGATCCCCTTGCCAGCTGCTCATCCACGCGGCTTTGTCAACGGTATTCCCGCAACTTTTGCATACCTTCGGCGAAAAAAATGTATGAAAGTATTCGACGTTGAATATTTTCCATGCATTTGTGGAAAATAAATTTTGAAAAATATATTCGACGTTAAATCCGAAACTTTGTGTTCGTCGATTTTCAACAATAACGAGACGAAAACTGAAGCACTTTAGCCTCCAGCCACTTTTTGGGAACACGGTTATTAACTTTGTGTGAAAATTTGAAATTTCAATGAACTTTGACGTACTGTTTTTTTTTTTATCGGCTTATAGCGATTTGAGAAAACAGTCAATGGTACGTCATTTATTATTAGCACGTTGGAGGGTCAAAACCGTCCATGATGCAATTATCGATTCCTATCATATTTATTCATGACTACAAACGTTTTTAGCCCTTCAGCAGAGAAAGCTTGAGGCTATGGATCGGTATCGATGCCCATGGGCGCCAGAGAGAAAGCTGCTAATTCTGATTGGACCAAAAACTCTGATTTTTGATATTTTCGACTTCGCATTTTTTCGCATCGATCGGTTACTGTCCCATCGCCTTAAATGCAGTGAAACGGCTAAAAAAAGATCGAAACGAATTTGTGAAAAAAACGTGCCACTCGAATTCGATAATGTGATTAAATTATTTATTCTCCCGAACTGCTCATAAAGGAATAAAATTATTTAATGCGTTCCCATTCTTCTTTTTCGCAAAGCCTTTGGAAGCTTTTTCGAAAGTTTCATAAACGCACGCGTGAATTCGCTGCGTGATACAAAAACATCCGGTTCTACTGATCTTGTTAGGCGAGCTGGGGAGTTTGAAAATAATTTGAATAGAGCGAAGATTGCAGGGAAACGATCGCGGTGCAGCGTAAGCGAGAAAGTGCGAGAGTCACGCGATCGTGGATTATTGTGATTGCAAAACAGAGTATTTCGGAAGGCTAAGATTTAAGGGAGGCAAAGTTGAACGAGTGCGTAAACCATATTCACAGGAAAATAGAAAAAAAAAAAAAACGAAAATCGATTTTGTTTACAATTGTCTGATTAAAAAATTGTTATTTCTTGTGAAATGGTAAACCGTGGCTGCAGGTTTCGCAGCAAACATACACCGCACATGATAAAATTTCTTGGTCGTGACCCCCCTCACGCGTATGCAGAAGCAGGAAAATAAATATTAAAATAGTCAAGTCTTAATTTATTAGAAACTCAAATTTTCCAACGCTGATTACTCTCGCCTTTTCTTCTTTCCCCTAAAAGGTCAGTATGCAAAGACGCTACTTGCCACTTGACTACTCTGAGCATCACTCTTACCACGAGGGCTTATATGACCCAAACGTGTCTTTTGTACAAGTTAAGTACGAAGGTGCGGGTAATGGTCTGTGAAGGCATTAGAATTAAGGTCTCGGGCGAACGAAAAAAAGTCTCGAGTCTCTTTGGAAAAGTTTCTCGTAACAGTTCGAGTCCGTGCAGCGGTATGAAAACGTCTGTGCATAATTCTCAAAGTTTATGAGCAGATTTAATAAAGACAAATAATTAATTTGGATGCTGGTTATATTTACAAGGAGAAAGAAAAAAGTTTATTGTTGAAATTTGAAGCTTTTTCTCAAAGATTCTAATTAATTCGAAATTTAGATTTGAAAAGAGATTTTTTTGAAGAAAAAATGCATCGCGAAACGCTCGTTATGATAAATAACGCGTGGGAATGTCAGTTCCAGACTCTTACGAATGAGTCTCTGTTTTTTGTATTATTCAAAAAGTTTACTTGTTCGAACCACATTTTATTTTACAGCGAGTATTCGAATGCCGTGTTTCCAGAAAGATATGCACGGTCGGATCTCTGCTATAGGGTTTGGGGGATGACACGTGTTAGTGCCTCTATCGCGAGTTGAATTAATTGTCTGTGCATCGTGCATTGTCCGTGTGGTGATGCGACCAGGACAGAAAGAGAGCTTGAGAGAGAGAGAGAGAGAGAGGGCGGAGGGGATGATGTCAACGTGTACAGCAGAGCGTGTGATGCGCAACGTTTTGTTGTTGTGCCATACACCGAGATATACAGCAGTTGACGTTCCTTCGCGTTCCAATTGAAAAAATGTTTATCGCTTTTTTCGTCGAGAAACCGATTCAATGCGAGATGCATTTTTTTTCTCTTGTTTTGCGCTACGAACTCGATAAGATTCGGTTGAAAGGGTGTTTTTTTAGAGGCTGCGTTTTGCCCGATAGCACTCGAACTATACGAATGAATGTACAAGTGAAAAAAAAAAAAACAAGACTCGAGTCAATAATGCTGACCCATCTCTCGAACAGTTCGTCGAGGGTGAATGCATACGTGGGCCACGTATAAGGAGTATTTGATGGGCTCAAAAATCCATATATGCTCCGTATATCTCAATGATTTTATCGTCGATAAATATTGATAGTCGATAGATGCGAAAAAAAAGTGTCTTGGAAAAGGCTCATCCATTTCGCTCGTACTTACGGACGATGGAAAAGTGCTGCAATGATTAGATTCCATTTCTATTAGATTCGAGTGCTCACTTTACGATGAGTACCGTTCGATCGAACGGCTGTAATAAATGGTAGGCAAATAATGGTCGAAAATTGTCGACTGTACGTAGGAATCAACAATATCGTTGTTTACTCGATAAACACTGTCAATAAACGAGAAAGTTGCTTTTTGATGACTTATCGTATTTTCGAAAAGTTTGTTTTATCAATTTTCATGCCCTTTACGAAATTTATCGCGTGCAGAGATTTTTTTTAACTTTCCGAAAGTATCCAGTCGGTTACAAATCATTCTGCAAATGGAGTCTCATTGCGCACTATTTTTCTGAGGGTATTTTTCGATCCGACTTTTCGCTACGTGTTTTTGTCAATTCGCTTGGAATCGTAAATTTGCTCTCGTTTTTTTTTTTAAGTCATAGCTTTCATCAATTTTCTAGATTGAAATTGAATTCGGGAGAAATGAACGAGATCGAGTCGGTGTTGCGGAGTTCTTAATCGCGGTGAATGAAGAGAACGCGACGAGCCGTGTACGACAGAGATGCTGCGATAGTTTGAACCAATCGACGGAGCAAAATCGATTGCCCACTGCGTGAGGTAGACCAAGAGAAAGAGAAAAAGAGAGACAGAGCGATTGGGAACACCGAGCATTCAATCGGCGAGAGAAAGAGAATACGAGGGAAAGGGTAAGGCAGGAAGAGAAAGACGGAAAGACAGAGAGAGAGAGATGACGATTGCAGCTGGTGCTCATTCTGTCTCGAGGTGTGTACGCCATATCTCGAAGAAGAAAATTTGATTGGAGTTTCCCATCCTCCCTCATTCGAGATCTATTATATCCAAGCTGTGTATGCCCAGGCCAATTGAAACTCGGGAGATGTCTATTCCACGTTTCATAACCACTTTGAGCACAAATTATAATTTTGTCTTCATAACTTCGAGCTGAACTCTTATTAAGAAAAAAAAACTCTGAGTCTTTCGAAATTTTATATTTTCGTATTACCAAGAACAATTCCGCTAAATTCTCACATTGAATAGTCCGTAAAAAGGAAACGGAAGATTCAGGCCACGAACACCAAGTCCCCATTCAGCTTGTTAATTTTTCGTAATTTGGAAAATAAACACGAAATCGTTTGGAAAATGACTAATCGAATAATTTCTATCGAATTAGAAGGTTATCGCCTTCGGTTCTCTTTCGTGAGTTTCAATGAATTTTGTTGGTATTGACTTTTCAGAGTACAAAAAAAAATTGTCATGATCGCGCTGGGCAAACTTTACTCCGAAGCTCTTCACGTGAAAAAGCTTTCATCCCTTTTCTTTTCTTCCCCCTGTCTCCATCCCTCTCCCTCGCTCTCGATCCTTCGCTATCCACTTTAAGCCAACATTCTGGCCACTAACGCTGGCTTTTTCAAACTATATGTGGTCCACCGCAGGAAGTAAACAGATTTGTTTTCTCGAGAATTCTCGTGATTCGCAATCATTCCACCGAACTCCCTTTGGCTGTGTCCTTTCGCAAACTCGTCCTGTTCTCTTCCACTGTACTGTAAAAAAAAAAAACGAAAAAAAGCGCTTTCCCAACTGTCGACACAAAAGCTTTATTTCAAGATATTAACAAATTTTTGCAGCATAGTGCGAAATTCGAATCGATTGTGATTCTTCGGATTGACCGAGAAAAAATATCTCTCGGCAATCGGGACTCTGACGCTTCCGCTCTTCGTTCAAAATACAATTTTTCCGTCCACCATTCGGTCGAGAATGTTTTCTGCACACCATAGAAATTTTTTAAAAATTTTTACACAACAATTTTCTTTAATACGCCTCGCCGAATTTTTCACTTTCTTGTCATATTATACAATACGCTCTTCATTCTTTCAAGCCTCGAAGGTTTTCCTATTGAGATTTCGCGTTACGCGACGATGACGAACACCCGAACGAGTGAACTGAGAGTTATATAAACCGAATGAGATAAAAGGGTGAATGGCAAGACAGAGCGACAGAGAGAGAGGGAGAGAAAGAGAGGAAAAGGGAGAGTGATGGAAAGATCGGAGAAAAGTTATTCCGGGCATCGCGGGAGAAGAACGAGCGTCTATATATTTCTTAATCTATAGACTCCATAGCTCTGTATACCAAGAATACTATATTGGTCACAGAGTAGGAGATTCGACGTTGAATCGACTAACAAATTTGTGTCTAATTTCCACCATTAAAAGTTTCCGATTATAAAAAATAATGAATTTTTTCAACAGACTCATGGTCGAGAATTTTCGTTCCTGCTCGTTCAATACGTCGCTAGAAAATCAATTAAGTCAATCTCGATTTGTTGCTTTCTGCCAAATTCATTTCGCATTTGACGTCAAATTTTGGCAGCCTCGAGTCCGAACAGAATTCTTCTGAGCACCACGTACAATCGCTCTTGGTAACTGACAGCAAGGTTGACAAAGATGGAACAGCCCATACGTGGGAATAGGGTATAACCACGAGCCATTGAGTTACGTTTTTCAATAAGACGAATGCCTCACACATGAGCTTTTTAACTGATCGAATATACAATCATCTTGGTCTCATTGAATTTCGAAAATCTTGATAAATGCTCGAGCAATTTCGTGATGAATTCGTCTTTTTTAAATCCTCAAGTGTATTTTCAATTATCTGCGTGATACCTTTTTCGAAAAGTCTAATCACTTTGAAATTACGAGATTAAAAAGTTGTCATTCGGAGTGGATTGCGTTTTCTATGGCTGGAGTTTCGAGCCCCTGCTTTTCATAAAACTGAATAACGACGTACTCAAGACTTTGTCATCGTTCCAAATTCGGAGTTAAAAAGAATAGATTTTGGGGAGCCAAAAAGTTTTGGTATTCGGGAGAATTTATTCACAAGTTTCTTTTTCAATCAATTTTTCATCGATTTCATATTTTTCCTTTTATCATTCGAGTATTTATTTTTTCTCTAATGAAAATTAGGCTCAGGGAGTTATCGACGTGTTATCGTTGTCGGTAACCTCTGCTTTTAGCGTCTACTTCACCATCGGGTATTATCGGCACCCTGGAGCTGTAGGGCCTGCGGGGTAGTTCACTAAGAGCTCCCTGGAAAATCCACAGCACGAGGAGCTTCGACAGTTCACCGGGTTCGAGCGATTGGCGCTGGAAACACGTGCCTGGAAACTGTAGATCGAGATGTTGAATTTTTCGAAACGCGAGTAACCGAAACGAACAAAAATCCTTTGGATCCCGGGGGCCGAAAAATTCCATAAAAAATATTTAAAAAATTAAAAATGATCTTTGGAAAAATCGCCTCAGCTCCGATCAAGTACGAAGAAATTTTTTATAAGCGAGTGAGAAAACTTTTTGGTTGATAATGACAAAATAATTTGATGAATTCGTGCATAAGATCGATCTGCACATTTTTTCATCAGCAACAAAATTGTTCTACGAAGCGTCATGTTTGACCCGAGTTTCCCATGTAAATTTATTCCATTTTTTACGTCTGTTTAAAAAGTTAGTTCAAAAAGAAAACTTTTTAAAAAGTTGTACTCGCTCCGAGCTTTTGGCATCCTCGATGTCGTGGACTCACTAATCTAAAAACAAAAAAAAGGAAAAAAAGGAAAAAACGTAATGTTTCAGCTCGCATAATACAAAATTCTCGCGGTGGAATAAAGTCAGGATTTATTATCATATTCGAAAAGGCAGATATGAAAGAAATGACCTATATAAATGCTTGTGTATCAGAGCTTTGGTACAGGAGAGCTCTGTGTCGTGAAAGAAACCTTCAGCTCGTTTAATACGTTTCCAAAGATACGTCTTTGTGAAATAAAGTAAAATATATGTTATTGGAATGAAAGGGGCGCGTGCGCGAGTGTTGGCAACGATCAGCTGGCAGCTGGAGCCGAAGGTGGTGTGTGGAGCTTTTTCAGTGGCGCCGCGTAACCCCGTCCGCGTACGCGTCAAATCTCGACATTTGAAGACGATGATCTGGTTGGAAAAAGTGAAAAAAATGGTGAATCTACGATGAACAAAGATCGAAGGAGCGATTGAAAATCCGAGCGAGGATCGAGCGAGAAGTCGTGCAAGTTTTCGTGGAATCTGAAAAAATAAGCAGGGAAAAATCAGTGAGGTTTGTTCCTGAGGGTGAATAACGATCGCCAGGGGTAGAACGACGGAGAGCGAGAGAGTGTGGGTGAGCAGAGAACGAGTGAGTGTGTTGTGTGGGGTGCAACGCGGTATAGACAGAGCAAGGACAGACGTCGAAGTCTAGAGCCGAATCAACCCCTGCTCTTCGCATGCGATCAAAACTTTGTGCTTCGCTTTTTCTCTTTCGCAATCAACGTTGCTATCCCGAGCAAGAAAAATTCTTTTTTCCAAGGAAACTTGAATTTTCGTGCGGTCTGCCACGCAAGATAAACAAAATTAACGCTCCGGCTGCTGGTCCATTTTCTCTGAGTTATCGATAAATGATGAGGAGAGGATTAAGGAGATCGGCGTCAAGGCCATCCCCGTTACAGGGTGTTATCCTTTACTCCGATAGCACTAAAACGTCCTCGAAGACGAGGACAAACGAGGAGGAAAAGGAGAAAAGAAAGACGCGGAGGCCACGAGAATCGGAGGCCTCTTACATCGCCTCCACCGATCGCTGATTTTTTAAAACTATTTCTTTTTCCCTGCATTGCATTTTCTCCCTCATCAGTTGCCCTGGGCCATGCTTTCTGTTAAAATCGACACAGACTGATTCCCCAGTTCGGGAGTTTCAATCAAAACAAATATTGCAAGGAAGCTTTTCGAATTTCCGGCCACTTCGGCTTTTTTTTTGAGCAACAATTGAGAGAAACAAGTCCAGTTACGAAAGAGTGAGACACTTGAGTCTTGAATATTTATCGTGATATTTTTAGTTAGTGTCAAAGTTGCATTTGTGATTAAGTGCAATTTTAATTGGAGCTTCATGACTACGAGTCATTAAAAACGTTGTTGAAGTCGTCGATCGAGCGATCAGTCAATAATTATTTTTACAAGTGATCGAGGAATGTATCAACGATATTAAAAAAAAAAAAAATTCATTATGGAGTCTCGCGCAACGAACGTTCGCGTTCTGATGATTTCGCTACTCGTAAGCACAATAACGTGCCCTGTGTCGTGGGCACGATCGTACAATGATCAGCGTCGATCACCACCAGCCTCACCAGGTATCGACAACAATCCCATGCACGGACCCAGCTCGGACGATCACGATTTACCTGGGGATCTTCGCCAACCTTATCCTGGAAAAAGTTTTGGGCCAATGGGCCCAGTCGTTGGTCAATTTCCTGACGACGTCGCTCTTCGGAATCTCGCGAATGGCAACACCGAAAATCATGCTGACGACCCTCACAAACCAGCCAAGCCACTCAGAGAGTATCAAGTTTTTCACGTGGAATTTCATCGCGTCGAGACACCATTCGTCATTGGAATATGGATTTTTTTTGCCAGCATTGCAAAAATCGGTAAGTTCGATAAATCGATTAATCAATCAGTCAATTCCAATCAAAATCGATCAAGCTAATTCAAAGTTTTATCGAATTTATTGAAAAAACAAAACATCGATGACTTTTTCGAGAAAAAATCGAGGAACGGAGTGTTTTTGCTACGGCAATAAAAAAGCCTGGAAATCACGCTCACGAGAATCCTTCGATATTCACAAATGACACTTGAATAATTTAGTTTATTAAAAATCAATAATGCCAGCCAGCCTTAAATACACGTAATAATATTTTAACCTGAGTTATACCTCCAGTCATTGACCGAGTAATGAGTTTCAGAAGGTAAAAGTTTACCAAGGATCCGTACGGTTTGTTACAACGATACGATCATAAAGCACGAAAATTTCTTCTATATTTGTGCAAGTTAGCACGTGTTTGCATTATAGGGAGAGGTAATCGTCGAGAGGGAAAGTTAGTCACGAGGAAAGCTTACACAGCGGGTCCGCGTTAGAGCAGGTTAGTTGGAAGCGCGATAGATCGGTAGACAAAGTGGCTTAGAGAAGTATTAAATGGGGCGGTCAATCGTGTGAATCCTCAAGCACGATGTAACACGAAATATCCATTTATTGGAAGCAGCACCTCAATTTCCAATTTATTTGCAAATTTATTCTTTCTCATTTTTTTTCAGTCGACAAATATCGAAGAGACTCCGCGAGGAGTCGTAATAAAATGTCAATAAAGGTTCGCCCGACCCAAGATCAAGCCTAATTCGCGTCTCGATTCATCAAGACCAACCTGAAAATTTCTGGTATAGATTCACACACTTTGCGAACTAAAACAAACTTTTTATTTCGCCAGACACATAAAAAAAGTAAACGAGTCTACGTCATTCCTTGACCTTCTCACTTCTCATTGCGTTAATACAGCCAAGATTGTCTTCACTCAGTTTGCCAAAGTATCGATTTGCTCTAATTACATGTCGAGTATTCCCTCAAAGTCGTTAACGTGACACGCGTCAATTTCAGGACTTTTATCTATAGGATTCCCTTGCAGAGTTTTTCGGCAATCTCATTATCTGGGCCTACAGATCGGAGCGTGCTTTTTGACGAAGTTGAAGTTTGCAACGTTGCAATGCAACGAAATTCCCTTTTTTCTTGGGCAAATCTCAAGATTCTCATCGAATATTTGGTCAAGACAAAAAAACGATAATTTTTTAGCGTTCGTAGAGAAAATCAGTGCGAAAATTGTTCTGGTTTTAAAAATTGAACAAACAATTGATAAAAAAAAACGTATTTTTCGTTGGGGCCCAACGTTGCGAACTTCAGACTCATGCTTTTTGAAGGTTTTTTTTTTTGAATTCCTTCGGGAGCAGTCATTCAAATTCAGTTCTTCGTAAATTTCAATCTTCCCATTAAATTACTTACAATTTTCACCTGTTTTTATTGTTTTTTTTAAATTTTTTAATTTTTTTTATTTTCAGGTTTCCACATGGCACCGAGATTCAGCAAAATTTTTCCGGAATCTTGTCTGCTGATTGTCGTTGGAGTTGTTATCGGCGTATTGTTATTTCAAGCGAGCGAAGTTCACGTATCTCCTCTCACCCCGGATACATTCTTCCTCTATATGCTTCCACCAATAATACTGGATGCTGGCTACTTCATGCCAAATCGACTATTTTTCGATCACCTTGGGACGATTCTACTGTTCGCAGTCGTTGGAACTATATTTAACACACTCTCGATAGGTAAGTACAAAATTGCAAGAATTTCGGATGTTAATTTCTCCCACGCACGACCTACGCACTCACTTTCTTGCCGATCGTTTATATTTTCTCGAAAGAAACGTCTTGACAAGACGAATCCGTGGGGAAGAGAGTGCCTGAGCTGAAGCTGGTAAATTGTGACGAATCGACGACGTGCCNAAAAAAAAAAAAATACATCGAGACGTTCTCGACCTTAATTTGATTCTTTTTGTGATCATTTTTTTTATGAACGAATACTCGAAGGAAACTGTCCGAAATTAATTTGAGGAAGCTAAATCAAACGATTGAAATGACAGGAGGATTTATTAAGAACGAAGCATCCCGAGGCTTCATTTGCTTCATTAAATATTTATCGATACTAATGCTGCTCGTTAATATTTTACGATGAGCTGCTAGAAAATACTCGGCCCGGTCTATCGCTGCTCTCGAAGGAGTCAGCCCGACGTCAACGGAACGACTTTTTTTTTTATTCTCTTGTTTCCTGAAGTTTCTCCCTAAATTTCGACCAGATCTTTGCGATGCGAATTTCCACTTCTCTTTCCGCTCGTTACATTTCCTTTCCACGTGGCCATTTTCCAAACATCCGACCATCACGACCGAGCTCTACGATGACGAAATTATTAAAATAGATTATGAACACGCGCCAGAGAAATCTCTGCTAAGCAGTTTTCTGCTCTTATTCGTAACGCTCGTTCAAAGAGCAAATTACAAAAGCAGAAAGTCTTTATTCCATTTGAGAATTCTGCACGTGTATCAACTGCTTTCGTACATACGTTACAGCCGAGGTTAATGCTTGTAATCACAATCGATATGTGCATTAATTCTGACGAAGGTAAATTGCCAAGAGCTATTCAGTACGTCGCTAGAATTCTCGCGTGGAATGAAAATAAATGCACCGACATCTTCACAACGTTTCTTATGTACGAACATAAATACTGCTCTGGATATATACAAATCCGAGAGTTCCAAGGCAACATATGCTGAATCGAGCAGCCTTCATTAAGGGGTCATGCTTATAGTGAGAATTTATAAAAATCCTCGTACGTTTTTTTTTCATTTCGCACGAACGACGGTTTCGTAGTCGAGAAATCTATTTCGTGTTTATTTTGGATTTTGAAGTCACCGCGGTTGTTGAGAAAATGAGAAATTTTACGGAGCGATTCGTCTGCCGGGATTATGAATACTGTGCCTGTCACTTTTTAAATTTCGGACCTATTTTTGTTCTTCGTCTTTTTCTATTTTCAAAAAAGTTTCGAGCGTCAAATTTCATTGATGTTTCGTGGCGTAGGTGCATCTCTTTGGCTATTGGCCAAAAGTGGTCTCTTCGGTTTCTCGGATGATACGGCTGCACCGCTTTTGGATATGTTTCTCTTCTCGGCGCTGATAAGCGCAGTGGATCCGGTTGCTGTGTTGGCAGTTTTCGAGGAAATCCACGTTAATGAGATTTTGTACATCGTCGTTTTTGGCGAGAGCCTTCTAAACGATGCGGTTACTGTTGTGAGTATACATTTACGAAAAAGAGGAGATGCGTATCGAATTTCGATTAATGATCGGTTAGCCTTAGAAAATGACGAGAAACTTGTGAAAATTTGAAGAAAAATACAAAAGTCTTCAAATTCGCGTGCTCTTAATTGCGAGCATGTAAAAAACCATTTTTTTGAATCAGTCTCAACAAAGTCAAGTCTAAACTGTTTTAATGAAGCTCGAAATATTTTTTTTCATAATTAAAACGTAAAAAGCCTCGAAATGAAAATCTCGAGGGAGGAAAATCGTTTTATAGAAGTTGCTCGAGGAGATCTCGTTAAGTTTTATGTCAAGTGCATTTCAGAGTGTCCACATAAATGTTTTGCAGGTGCTGTACCACATGTTCGAGACTTACAGCGAGATGGGACCTCCCAGAATAACGTATACCGAAATATTATCAGGTCTCGCCTCGTTTCTCGTAGTGGCAATCGGAGGTACGATAATCGGCGTTTTCTGGGGCTTCGCCACGGGTTTCGTAACGAGATTTACAAACGAGGTTCGCGTCATAGAGCCAATCTTTATATTCGTCATGGCGTACCTCGCTTATCTCAACGCCGAAATATTTCACATGTCCGGCATACTCGCGTAAGTTTTTCCCTTCAACATGCATTTCTCCTCCCCAACATTATCGTGCATGCATATATTTATACAAATATATATGTTTGTCGCTCGGGGGCGATATTGTCCGTGGCTGCGGTGCACGGGATCGATAAAGACTGACGTCGTCGATAGCCCTTGCTTGAAGACGGAAATTGCAAGCTTTGCAAACACTTGGATACAAAAAATTTAATATTCGTCCAAAAATACGTTCGGAAACAAAATTTTATGAATTTTCGAAAACTTTATTTTCGATGCGAGGAGAAAATTTCCATTTTCCATTAGTAACTTCCCCAATTATTTAAATGAAGAGGACTCAAAATACGAAACCATTATTTATCGAATTTTATAAAACTCTATTTTCGATGCAGAGAGAAAATGATGATTTTCTATTGGTGACTTTCTCAATTTCGATCCTTAATTTTTTAATGAGAAAGATTCTCCACACTCAACTCCATCAAAGGCGATAAAATATTTTGTGCATCGATCGATAAATAAATGATTGATGCAATTGGGTGGGGGTTAATATTACGAATAACCAAATTGTCGAACAGCTAATAATTCGGAATTTTGGTATTCATAAAATTAAATAAAAGAAAAGTAAGAAAGTCGAAATCAAATTTTTCAAATGACTAAAAATTCGAAATGCAAAATAGCGAACGTCAAAAATGGCGAACGTCAAAACGGCGAGCGCCAAAATAACGAACGCGGGTGGGAATAATATATAGTCATTCGAATATATTATATACCAAAATTCCGAATTATTAGCTGTTCGACAATTTGGTTATTCGTAATATTAACCCCCACCCAATTTAATTATTAACTTTAACTGCTTCGAACCGCTCGAAACAATTGAGAATAAATGGTGACCTGATTGTTCTTCTCCCTCCTTATAGGATTACATTCTGTGGCATTACGATGAAGAATTATGTCGAAGCTAATATATCTCACAAATCTCACACGACTGTGAAATACACGATGAAAATGTTATCCAGCAGTTCCGAGACAATTATATTCATGTTCCTCGGAGTCGCGACCGTGAACAATCGTCACGATTGGAACACGTGGTTCGTCTTGATGACAATAGTTTGTTGCTCCGTCTACCGAATCCTGGGTAAGAATTTTCTCGTTATATAATAAATGGGAAATAATAAAAAAAGGAAAAAACTATTCGGTTTTACGACGCAAGAAAATTGAATGGAGGATTTTGAGGAAATAAAAATTTGTCAACCCCCTGGAAAGGGGTGAAGGTTGCTTGATCGGACACTTTGACGATGAAAACATAATAATTACAACTTACATTAATTTTTAATGGAAATATTGCAAGCTTCGAGGTTTTGCACAGATTTTCGTAAAGAGAATTGTCCGAATGACGTAGAAGAATGATTACATGATTTACGAATGCTTGATAACAAGGAGCATTATTCTGGAGGATCGTTTACATTTGCAGGGGTAATGGTTCTCGCTGCTCTCGCAAATCGATTCCGTCTCCATAAGCTCAACAAGGTAGAAAAATTTGTGATGTCATACGGCGGTTTACGAGGGGCTGTAGCATTTGCGTTGGTCCTGTTGATCGATCCGAAACACGTGCCACTACAGCCAATGTTCGTAACGACAACCATAGCTGTTATATATTTTACGGTGTTTATTCAGGTAAGCAGCAGCAGTTGGAATCTGCGTCACGATATCATTTGTTCGTCGAGAACATGATCAAATATTTTATATGTATTTCCTGACCTTGTTTATGTGAAGTAAAGAAAAGATTTCCTCAAGACTGAGTTTCCATTATCTTGGGGTATTCGTGATTATTTTATTTGTCTCCCTAGCCTCCTCAATTTTGTCGTATTTTGCACAATGGAGAAGGGAAATAGGGGAAGAAATTTTCCTCCGGGGACCATCGAGCGTTAATTGTGATTTGTTTTTTTTTCAGGGCATTACCATAAAACCTTTGGTGAAAATTTTAAACGTCAAGAGAGCCGAGAAGAGGAAACCAACGATGAATGAAAGGATTCACGAAAGGGTGAGCAATTTTGTTGACACTTTTTTTCACCCTCGTTTCATCATCAACGTTTCTTCTCCTCGATATTCAAAAAATAACAAAAATTTTTATTCAAAATCATTTTTATAATCGATCACCTGAAAAAGTTTTTTTTCTCGAATCGATGGATTCGAATTAATGGAAGTGACGATTTCTATAGATAATGGACCACATCATGGCCGGGGTTGAAGACATTCTGGGAAAACATGGAAATTATCACGTCAGAGATAAGTGAGTTTTTCGGTAACAAATCGTCACGTACGATTATAATTCCAAAGCCATAGTGACACAAGAGCGAACTGTCGATACATACGAAGAAAAATTTGACACGAAATGTGATCCAGGTTCAAGAGATTCGACAACAAATTCATCCGGCCGTACCTCGTGAGAAATCATTGCGGTGCTGAGCCAAAGATTCTCGAGACATACTCGAAGCTTGCAATGAAGGATGCTCTCGATTACATCCGGAGGAATGCATCGACGATCGGCAACATCAGTGGCACCGAGAGCATGTCTGCGATATTCCGCAATTACAGCAACACCGGTCAATTCAATTCAAGGTAATTCAAGTCTCAATTTCATTAACTAATCATCCATTCGAGCAGCTGATTGCTTATTGATGAAAAAAACTCGAACCATTGATTATTCAAGTCCAAGCTGTAGTCAATTAGAACCGGGATGGAATATCGATCTTCAAGAATTGGAGTATTATCCTTCGAGGAAGGACCTGACAGATGCGAAAATCCATCATCTTCTCGCTGAGGAACTGTGCAAGCCTTACAAGCGGGTAAGTTTTCAATTTTCAAAATTTTATCCAACAAAATAATCGTAAAATAATAAATCAAGGACGATAAACAATCTGCAATAAAAACGACATTTAAATTGATGTTTTTTTTAAACTCATTTTTGCTTGATAAATTTTTCCCTTTTAATATTTATTTCTCTTTAAATTTCGTCGACCTTAAATCCAAATAAATAATTGTGGAGCACGGAGACAGACTCTCCAGTCTCATCACGCTCGTTCTTAACGTATTCGGCCAGACTTATGCTTTGCAGCACCGTCGCCTGAGCTACAGTCGCCATGCAGTCAATGATCGCGATCTCTCGACTCAGGTCAATTACAAAATGCACATGAACATACGACGAATGATGGGCGAGCACAAACATCGTCACAAACGCAGCAAAAAATTACTCAAGGTACAAAACTCCGAAACACAAACGACAGCAAGATTGATCGGTTGAGGATTTCCTGTCCAGGTTGTAACTTCCAAGAGTTTTTTTCGATGTTTTATTGCAGGATGGCAGTAAGCAGAATCACGTGAGCTTTCCGGAGTTGCAGCAACAAAATGGCTCGACAAAACTTTTCACCCAAGGTTAGTGAGAAAATTTCAAAAGTTCGTGACTCGATGGAATCGTTGAAAAATGTATCTTTCTTGTTTTTCTTAAGACTACATGAACGGTGTACTCTACGAGACTGAAAACGATGACGACAACTCGAAACCCTCGAGCAAGGAGGATTGGGACTCTGCGATCACATTCACAGCTCGAGCTTCAGGTTTCAATAATTTTTCTCTTAATAATAATAAGAGAATCAAGATTATTGAAAAAACGTGATTCAACATCTTTTTACGAATCGTTGACAGATTCAAATCCAGGGGGCGAAGGTTCACACACGGATAACGGAAACGACGGCGAAGACTATGACGACGACATGGATAGTGATGGAGGTGGAGGGCGAAAGCAGAGAGGAGAAGAAGGTAATCGGAAAAAGAATATTCAAAAAAAATTCGATCGATTTTATGAGATTCGTTCATAATTAGTCGATTAATTAAGCGATAAAATTTTTTTTTCCTAATTAATGTCGATTAATCGATGAGATTTTTCTCCTACAAAGGCGACAGCTTCAGGGTAACTACCCCAACCGCAACGGAAACAGTTTTACCCTGGAAACGTGAGGATGACTACGACACTGCGCGACCGGTTAAACAAAACGAATTTCCGGCTTGGTGCTCGAACAAAGAGTATCTCGCGTACAGCTCGCCGTCTGCTACTTTTTTAGGCGGTATAGAGCAACCCAAATTTCAATCTGTCATCGGTCTCTTTCGTAGAGAAAGCATCGCCACACCCGAAATACCTGATACTCTCGAAGATCCGGATGAGAGTGACGAGTACACGGCCATGAGGCCTGACAGTATGGTCTCGCCAGCTAGGAAATTAGGTAGACCGCCTTAGGACTGATTTCATAGGTAGATCGATATTAGTCATTGCTTATCGATGTTTACATACAAATTTTTGTCTCTCTTTCCCATTTTTTCATCGTTTCTCATTAAAATTTACATTCGAATCCTGCTGCGTTGCTCCTGTAGGATCCAGTGACTTTTTCTTATTGTCGTAGCTTCCCAATGCATGACTAAGCGGTCGCCCAACCAAGTATTGGCTTCGCCGGAGCCTGCTTGACTTTGGCGATCGCTGTTGGTGCTGTTTGCCAAAATTGGTAATTATGCAGTTTGATGACTTTTCCGAAAAATGGGGCAAAATTTTTTTTTTTTGTACAGGCCCCCCCTGCGAGTAGCGTCTATGTATTCGAAATATTGAAAAATTCATTAAAACTTTTAAACCCCATAAGTTATGGAGTTTATGGGAAATGTCAGCCTCCCCCCATGGAATATTACTTAATATGATGCAATGAACAACATCTCGAAGAAAAAAAAAATTTATCATCATTTTTCGGAAAAGTCATCAAACTGCATAATTACCCCAAAATTTTCGATAATTATTTCACAAAATGTTGTTTTTGACTGCACGAGGAATTGAAAATTAATATTTTTATCGTTAAATCGGAGATCGAAACGAAATCGCATTATTTTGAATGCCGCATGTGTCTTCCCTCGCGGAGAATTCATCGGAATATCTTGACAACTATTTCTTTGTATTTGCTTGCCCACCAGACAGTCCCAAAACCTCCAGACGACGAGGCTCGATGATGGAGCTCGGTGGCACCGCCGATTCTTCTTCAAAGGACAAGACCAATGGATCGCACTCGCTACCCGAGTGTTGGAACAACCAGAGGTTACGACGTCAAACGAATTTCCCTGGTACGGCTAAGGTAGCTAGTTTATCGGCAGCCCTGATAACATCCTCGTCGGAATCGTCGGAGGACTACGAGGAGGATTGACCGTGGATCGAGGAGAGAGCGGATTCGCGCGAGCCTCTTGGTCGTAATTCTCGCCTTCGAGAACGTGGAAGTGACCTTCGCTCGATCATCACGGGCCTATGCCGGCGTCCAAGCGCACCGGTTTGATTCACTCATCAAATTTTTTCACCGCGTACAACTCTATTTCGCCAGGCGTTTCCCCAACCAATGAGAAACAAGCAAAAGGGTGCAAAGGTCATGTGTATTTATAAAGTAAATCGTTGGAGAAACAAATTTGGCAGGTGAAAAGTTATACAGAGGAATTCAAAGATTCTCTGTCATTTCTCCTCGTCCGCAAATATTTTCATATCCAGAATTCATTTCGCTTAACTATCGTACAAATCGACTTTTTCAAATTTCGCTCGTTCGATATATTGGCCAAATTTTTAATTAGTCACGATTGAACTTTTTTTTTCTTTTTTTTTTTGTAAATATTCACAAATACTTCGCGAATTTTTAATATCGACCCGCGTGCTGCTTTGGTAACTCCGATGACAATGCCCCCAGAAACTTTCCTTCGAGAGGATCAATTTGGAATGCGCCTCTTCATCCTCGATCTCCTGGACCCAAAAAAACCTGCCAAGTCTTTTTCTAGTCACTCCTTAACGCGAATTAACTGCTCCATTCTGAACGAATGAATGTTGAATTTTCGAGTCAGATTTACGCCGAGTTTGACGCACTACTTGACCGACTTCGGAGTGAAATTGTATCGCAGATGTTATTCCGAACCCAGAGAACTTTTCGAAACCCGAAACTAGCCGAGCCACTACCCAGTAAATCCCAATTTTTCTCGGCACATAATTTCGTTGAGATTTTTCAAGAAATGTCCATTTTTTCAAACCGATTCCGATTGACGTTCGATCGTGTCAATGGGTGCACCAAACTTGGCATAAATTGCAAGGGAATCGATGGACAAACGTTGAGCATTCATCCAACTAGTGTGAAACAGTCAATTTGCTTATTCGATCGCTCTATACTCACGTGTTTTTCGAAAACGTCAATTTTTCACCAACTCGTTAAGAAAATAATTTTAATACGAAACACTGTGCACTTGAGTCATTCCGGAAGTTAAAATTTTCCACAAATTCAGAGCCTTTTAAAAGTCAATGAGATACTTTTCCATGAAAGTTGTTCCAAAGCCAATATTTAAGGTCTCGATTGCGATTGAGTAAATATTATGAGAAAAAAAAGCGTTACTCCACGTTCCTACGAATTATTTTATATGTATATATGACTGAAGATCGTGTGAGTTCCTGGCAATGACGGTGTAGCAAAAAAAATACGCTTATCAGTGATTATCGCGGTTGGAATCGCCGAGAAAGATCCAACGATGTGTGAATGCTTTTGTTATGATTATTATTATCAATTGATTAATTATTACTATGATTTTTCTCATAATCAATAATATTGCATTAGGAATATATTGTCGAGCCTTTTTCATTGGTTCATCGACTCGTGATTGGCTGTTTCGATACAGGTTCCTATCTCATTGGCCCAGCAGGCTTGATCGGTACCGCGAATGAGAAAGAACACACGAAATTCGGGCAAAGGTCTGTAAATATATAAGCGAGAGGAAAAAGTAAAGAAATTGAGGAAAAAGGAAGGAGGAATCGAAATTCTCGGGAGTCTCGAACGACTCTTTGTAAATTAGGATCGGAACGAAATAAATTTGGAAGGAAAAAATGAACGAAGTATTCTCTGTTTTGAGAGCTTCCTCGATCGTGGATCTTTGATGCTTTATTGTGAATAAAGCTCTGTAGATAAGCAAATAAACGAAAATAAAACAATAGTGAAAAAAAGTATAAGATTCGATAAATATCGATGGGCGATCTCGTCTTGTGGGGCTTACTATGACCCAATCGAGTATCGGCCATCACGTGTGAATAATAGATTTAGAAAATTTCAATTGAAACAAAAATGGGAAATAAATAAATAAATATCGACGATTTTTTGAGGGCGGTTCGCGGATGGAACTCGAAAAGACATTTTGCCAGATCTTGGCTGGAAAAACCGGAATACAGTTTTTAAATATCCACTCATTTGATTAAAAAAAAAAACACGTACACGCATATAGCCACACAAATTGAAGAGACAAAGTTGCAGATTGAGGCTAAAAAGAATGGAGAACGCGTGCTATCGATATTTTTTAATATCGCTGGAGATTAATGAGCCCCAAGGCCGCTGTGACGCGGGTGCCTTTCGTCGAGTTAGTTTCGTATGTTAAGAATATTAAAATTTAGGTAATTTCAAATTCAACGGAATAATGAATCGACAAATAAGAAAAAGGAGGGAAGAAGAAATCAATCGCAGCGCAATTGGGCTGAAAAAAAGGGGGCAAAAAAATGTCACTCCAAAGAAAATGAAGAAAAGATGACATTTGTAGAAAATCGACGATTATAAGGTAAGGAAGAGCGAGTTGATTTATCGTTTCACAATGTCCCAGTGAACATGTAAACTCGGGCATTATTTTAGGCAATTGAATGCCACAGCCGTGGCTCGTTCGACGCGCAATTTCTGCAAATAGTGCGTAGCAAAAACGCATCGTTTTTGGCTCGTGTATCGTAAGGATGAAATAAAAATAAAAAATAAACCCAAACGACAGAAAAAAGCGAGAAGAGATAAGATACTGAAGAAAAATGTTAACGCGCGATGCGTTCCTTTCGCTTCAAGTTTTTCAATTAACTAGTCGACTAAATGAGAATTTTGCCGATTTTTTTCTTTTTTGTGCGAAATGATCGAGCCGGAGCGGCCGAGGGGGCGGAATTCTCGACTGTAAAAACTTTAGCTCCGTATGCAGAGGAAGAAAGAAAATGAAATAATATGAAGGAAGAAGAAAACCGTTGAAAATAAATAATGGAACGACTAGACCACACGCTAGAGTAGTCTCTACGCTGTTGATTTGTTAAATAAATGTTTATTTCATACTACAACAATTATTTCACACCCATTAAGCTTTTTCATTCAATCTTTTCCTTCATTCATCCTCGACCATTCAAAATTCCTCCCACTCCCACTTGAGCCTTGGCTTGAACTGGATAAGGATGACCAAATAAGTTGTGATCTTTCCGGCCATCTATATAGAGACAATGGAAAAAATACAATTTCAAGTCTTTGACGTACGAACCACACGAATTATCTTCCGCACCGTTTGCAGCAGACTCGAGTCGAGGGGGAAGAGTTCTCCAGCCGTAAACTCTAGTTTCTGATGATGTAACTGCAACGAGAACGATTTAATAGCGTCGTACAGTTGCGAATCCATTTCCGTTACTCGAATCTCGTGTATCAATTTTCCAGTGTAAATTGCCTGCGAAAAACATAATGGCTGCTGTAACATTTCTTTCGGATCTTTGGCCACGAATTCATGCAGCAAATCGTTTCACCTGATTTCCCGTCCAATTGCAAACCATTACGATTATTATTATCGGGAGACCATAACTCAATTCCATGTGGACATACGACATAATGAACTTTGCTTTCATTTTTCCGCCCTCATGGACTTCGTTGAAAATGTAATAAAGCGTTGTGCTCAGTATTACAAACGCAGTCGTCACGTTTATTATCTGTTGTCGGAGCGAGAAAAATTCGATGCGAATAAACAACTTACTGCGGCGAACCAGAATAAAAACTTTGTAACGAAAAACTTGTTGCATTCACTCACAACAATTGGATAATAGTAGCGATTTATACGTTTCCCAAGTTTGCAAATATCGTAATGATGCTTCGATAAGATTCGTAAGTTCTCAGCGCAAATGTCCGACGACACGATGAGCTGAAAAAAAAAATGGAATTAATTTACATTCACGAATACCAACGAGTTTGTGGAATAAGAACAACACAGTTAGTCGAGAAACAACTTTCGGTGACGATGTATTTGCTCTCGTTACGACGTTACGGATTTTATTGTTCAGCGACTGGCACTTCAATCCAAGAAAACCTACGAGTGACACCAGTATCGTCACGTCCATTATCTGAACTTGCAGCGGTAACAACCAAATTATCCATTCTATTCGTATACTGGAGAAAAAGTAATGCCAATCATTAAGCATTCAAGTTTTAACGAATTATGTCTAATGATGTCGAGCATGCATGAGTGATGCACGGAGAGAAAGAAACAGATTATAACACAGTGGTACACAGTTCGCATTGGACTCGAAGCGATTGCACTGCGATATTCACTGAAACACAGTGCTCAAATTACAGTGCAGTCCAAAGTAAATTTTAACCGATTTTAACAATTCAAACACTGTATTTTTAATTTATCAAAACTCGAAATTTGACAGTTGGGGAATGCGCCAGTAATACCTGCATGAATTGTGTCAATTCATGCAGGTATTACTGAGAACACTGATTTTTGCACAGTACCAAAATGTAAATAAACTAGAGTAAACTGTAAAAATCTCAAAGTGTACAGGTAACGTCACAAACTGTCGAAAGAAAAGTAAAACTACCATGTGGCACACTGTAAAATTGAATCAATCACTCTGTACTCAATACAGTGTACACTGTAACTTTTGCAGCTGCGTACAGTATGAAAATCAGTGATCTTGTGTTAACTTTACATCGGAGCATTTTTACTGGGTACAATGGCATATTGACAGTACTAAACTGTGAACAAGCCAGTGTAACTGTGAAAATCACAGTTTTTACAGGGAAATTCATCATTTTTGGATACATTACTCTGTTTTACTGTAAAATGAAATGTGGTTCCCGGTTTTTTAAGCAATTTATACTGTGATATTAACTGTTTCTTTTTCTCCGTGTGGACGATGGAAAATCTTAAGCTATAGCGGAGGCTTGCCACAACATCGTTTTTCCCGTTTTTCCCTAGAAGTTTGAACTTGCTTCTCCAACTTTATTTGCAATAATTTATTTGATAGTTTGTGTGCCTTGAAATTTATTTGGAATATTCAGAAACGTTATGAAATTATTTCGAGTTTAATGAGTCCAAGTTTTCATGAAATTTTTTGAAAGGGCGATTTTGTGTCTGTGTGGCGATCGTAAAATCTTGAAAATGTATTTATTAATCACTGACCCGCTCGAGACGGCAAAAATGCTTATGTCGTACATCATAAAATACATCATTATGATGCACGTTGTCCAAACGTATATGCGAATAGTTTTTGAGCTCGAATCGTAATTGATTCGACAATTCGATTTTTCCATAATGGTTTCTCGTGTCGATAAATCATTAATCAATTCCGCTAACTGGCCGAAGTGGAAAAAGTAAAATTTTTAATTTTTTTCATGAGTAGGAAAAAAAAATTGAAAAGTTTGCAATATTTTAAAATTACCTCTTTGAATTTTACAATTCTCCACACCATAGTCAATCCCGTACATAACAGACTTGACACCGCTCTTATGAAAATCGTGGCTAATGCCAAAAGTGGCGCGTGTCTGCTGCGGAAAGGAAAGAAGCGGCAACGTGTTTCGCTTTGAATCAATATTTGTCAAATATTTTGAATAATAATTTTCCAATTTTTTCGTGTTACCTGAATTCTTGCTGGAATTTGATGATTACGTAGAAAAAATCCACGACGAATATGACGTACGTTAGTAATCCGACGGCTGCATAAAATATGCTGAGTTTATATTTTTTTTTGTCATTTTGAGTCTGAATGGTGATCGGAAAGATTCCGAAAACGCGCCATAACCAAGCAACGTTTTCTAGAACCTCGTAGAAATCTTGGTACTTGAAGAATCGACCTGTTATGCGCGATGTTAAAATTTCTATTAAAAGATTTCTGATTATTTACAAAAAAAAATGGCAAACTACGTTTCAGTCGAGACGACGATGCAATTTTATGATTCCAAAACTTTCAATTCACTCGCGATCAAAAAGTGCATTTTTTTCTCACTCGTCAAATGACTTTTCCTGCCCAACCAACTCGGTGAACTTTGCTTCTGCCAACACGCACGGTTTTTCCTCATTTTTTGTTTTCGAGCTTGCGACAACTTAACAAAAATTGTGGATTCTTTTTTCCCAAGACTGTGTTGCTCTCGTTTATTCAGAACTTTTTTTGTTCCCTCCTCCATTCTATAGCTTCGTATTATTATTAAAACTTTTGTGAGCCCACGCGAGAAATCGCTTTACTTTGTTGATGAAAAAACTGTACGCGACTGCATGCAAAAGAGTTAATGGGATTGCTCTTCACTGAAATTGTGTGAGCTGTCACTTCCATCATCGTAACAAATCGCCCTTCGATGAAGCATTGAAAAGAAATTATTTTATTATTTTTTTATCCAGCGAAGCTCGCAGTTTCAATTTATTAAAAAGTGACAGCTCTGGATCGCAAATAGTTTTCAACGAAGACGACAAGCTGTAGGTTTCTTCGTCTGACTTAAAAAAACAGTAAAAATATATAATGGAAAGACGATTTTTGTAAAAATTTTGCTTGGTTGTTTTTGACGTCAATTTCGACTCCTATCCTCCGTCGTTGCAGCCAAATCATCCAAGTTTGGTTGGAATTGGATGAGAATCACCAAATATGTTGTAATTTTTTCGATCATCTAGAAAACGAGTTTTCCAAAATATTCAATGCAATAAATTGCGATGTTTCTTTGCAAATAATGGGGATGTATGATCGTACCGTTTGCAAGAGCGCTGAATTGAGGGGGAAAAAGCCACCAGCTGAAAAGTGAAGCTTCTGATGATGTAACTGCAGCGAAAAAGTTTTGATCGCATCGTACATTTGCGAATCCGTTTTTTCAACTCGAATTTCGTGGATCAATTTCCCGGCGTAAGTTCCCTGTGGAAAAAAGTTTAATATTATCCTTTTTATTCGCTTCCTTACGGATTTCAATGATTGGAAAATCTTTCTGTCTTTTCGGTGCATTCGTTAATCATCACATACACGGAGAAAAAGAAACAGATAATATCACAGTATAAATAGCTTAAAAAACCAGGAACCACATTTCATTTTACAGTAAAACAGAGTAATGTATCCAAAAATGATGAATTTCCCTGTGAAAACTGTGATTTTTACAGTTACACTGGCTTGTTCACAGTTTAGTACTGTCAATATGCCATTGTACCCAGTAAAATTGCTCCGATGTAAAATTAACACAAGATCACTGATTTTCATACTGTACGCAGCTGCAAAAGTTACAGTGTACACTGTATTGAGTACAGGGTGATTAATTCAATTTTACAGTGTGGCACATGGTAGTTTTACTTTTCTTTCGACAGTTTGTGACGTTACCTGTACACTTTGAGATTTTTACAGTTTACTCTAGTTTATTTACATTTTGGTACTGTGCAAAAATCAGTGTTCTCAGTAATACCTGCATGAATTGACACAATTCATGCAGGTATTACTGGCGCATTCCCCAACTGTCAAATTTCGAGTTTTGATAAATTGAAAATACAGTGTTTGAATTGTTAAAATCGGTCAAAATTTACTTTGGCCTGCACTGTAATTTGAGCACTGTGTTTCAGTGAATATCGCAGTGCAATCGCTTCGAGTCCAATGCGAACTGTGTACCACTGTGTTATAATCTGTTTCTTTTTCTCCGTGTATACCTGACGACACGTCCAGTTGCAAATTATTACGATAACGACTGTCGGAGCACTTTGTAAAAATTCCCAATGGATGTAGCGAACGATTCGCGCCACGTCGGTCCGTCCTGGACGTTCAACTTCGAAAAATATATAATAAAGCGTTGTGCTCAACACGATGAAGGCAGCGAGCACGTTGATGATCTAAAATTTTCAAGTTTCCTATTTTCACAGTGTCGAACATCCCGAAATTTATAATTTCGTATTTCCATCGCTGCTGCAATGTTCAGGGCAGCTAACGGCAAATATTTGACATTGTGCACGTGACCTACTTACCACGTTCCAATCGAAGAGACGATTCACCCGTTTACCTACCGCACACACGTTATAATGAGCTTTCGAGAGCGCGCGCAAGTTTTCGGCGCAAACATCCGACGTAATCACGATCTAGACAGAACATTTTATTTTTAACGCAAAATTAAAGTCTCAACTGATCGAATTATCCTTTCAAAAAATTCGTAAAGTATAATCACCTTCGGTGAAGATGCATTGGCCCTCGTGACAACACTACTTATTTTCTCATTTATAGCAGAAAACTTTAATCCGAGCCAGCCAACGAGAACGACTAATATCGTCAGGTCCATGATTTGAGCGACCAACGAGCTGGTCCAAAAAAACCATCGAAATGAAATCCTTCTTGAAAAAAAAAAGAAAAAAAAAAACATTGTGTCTTTTCGTATTGTCGTTGATATTTGAAATCGATTCAATACTGACTGTCCGTCATGGTAGGTCGATGAAAAGAAATCATAAGTAATGAAGATCATCAAAACAACGAGGGTCGTCCACACGTATTTTCGAATCGATTTGACACTCGACTCGTAATTACTTCGACAGCCTATTTTTTCCAGGATCAATTCTTGGTCCGATATTTCGTTGAGTGTTCCTGTCAACTGACAAAGTTTCTTCAAACCATTTCCTTCTCTGCTGCGTGAGAAAAAATGATTTCATTGTGGAAAAATGAATGCAAGAAAATTGATGCGATCACCTCTTTGCAGCGAACGATTCGCCAGAAACTGGTGAGTATCATGCACAGCAAACTTGCTATCGTTCGTATCGTTAATGTTATCGAAGTCATGGGCACGTGTTGTCTAATTGGAATCATGTGAAAGTGAAAATAAATGAAATTACGATGATGCCCAAAGAATTTCATTTATTCAATGTTGGTAATTAAATAATACCTGAAATATTCGTCAGATTTTATTAATCCGTCATAAAAATTGATCAAGCAGGCGAGGATTATGAAGAAACTGTAAAAAGCGTAAAACTTGTCTAATTCGTATCTTTCCATGCCGATCGGACCGCAAACTGTCACTGGAAAAATTCCACCCAGGCGCCAGATCCAAGCAACGCTTTCCAAGACTCCACAAAAATTGTAAATTCTCGGTTTTCCAAAGTTGCCAGGAGAATCGATCACTGTGTGTGTTTTTTTTTTTTTTTTTCAAATAAATATTTCGACTAATGAACAACTGTTTCAAAATTTCAGATCGAATTCATAAGAGAAATGTAACTGACTCGTAAACCATCGATCCCGAAGTCCTGAGGGTGTGAACGAACTTTTGGACGACCCTGATTTTTCGTTGGTCATTACGTTCGTAATAAATCGCTCGAGCTTTTACTAGACTTCACACTTTTCTGACTACGTTTATACCTTCACTCGATGAATACCTCCGAACGAATATATTATTTTAATATGTCTTTTGCGTGACCTGGCTTCGCTGTAGGTGAGATGACAACTTTACCGACCAAAAGAAATTATCCTGAGTGCATTAGAGGACGTTAATCAAATTGTCAATACAACAAATAACTTCTGTTCCCAGTCGCATTTTCTTTACGTGTGCAACTGCATGAGAATAGTATCAATTTTTTTTTTCATTTCTGTCACTTTTTTTGTCAATATTTTCGTAAAAATACAAATTTTCCAGTGAGCTGGAGATTTTTCGTCAAACTGAAAAAAATCTCCTTTGCTTCACAATGTCAATTTTTTTTTTACTATGGCGACGGAAAAGTCGTAAGAATTCCCTTCACCGAATGTTCTTCTACGAATTATAGTTCATGACGATGCTGATCAGTAGAATAGAGGCGAAGAAAAGGAGGAGACACAAGGTTAATTGGAAAATATAGTTTGCCATAATTGATTTATGAATCGAAGCATTTTATTCCGATTAATTAGTCGATTCATATATGTGCTCCCCGAACACACATGAGATCTATCATCCCGATCAGTTTTTTCCATGCAGACAAAAGATTCAATAAAGTTCTTTCAATTTTTTTGATGGAAATAATTTCTCTGACATTCTAATGAATTCTCATCTTTTTATCGTTCGTGTTGGATGTACCAACAGTGGGAAACATCAATACTAATTATTGTAATTCTCCAATATTAATCGTAGAAGATTTATTATAAATGCAAACACGTTTGTCGACGAAGAATACTTTTTATTCACAAACAATTATGGAATCAGCTCGACCAATTATTAACAACAAGTACCGAGTGTCGCAAAGTTAATCCAACTTTGGTTTGAATTGAATTAGTATGACCAAGTAAGTAGTAATTTTTCCAACCATCTGTGGTGAAACAAAATCAAATGAATTACTCGAAGGAGTGATTGTCGAAGAGTTTATAGAATTTTCCATCACACATGGATATTTGGAAAATACCGTCTGCAAGAGCGTGGAATCGATGGGGAAAAAACCACCAGCTGTGAATTCGAGTTTCTGATGATGCAATTGCAGTGAAAACGATTTAACAGCCTGATACAATTCCGAATCCGTATTCTCCACTCGAATTCCGTGAATTAAATTTCCGACACGAACGCTCTGTAAATAAATCGACATGCGCATTAATATCGATGAATGAATTTTCGAGCATTTAAATTTCGATTTACCTGATGCATCGTCGAGTTGCAAATTATAACAATTATTATTATCGGAACGCTGTGGAACAATTCCCAGTGAATGTAGGCGATTATTTGAGATATATCCGTTGGTCCCGGTCGTTGAACTTCGTAGAAAATATAATAGAGAGTTGTGCTCAAGATAACAAAAGCGACCGCCACGTTGATTACCTGAGACATGTGCAAATCCAATACTTCATCGATAATTCATATTGATCATTCCTTTCAGTATTAAACCAAAAATCATAACTCACGAAGGTTAAATCAAAGACACGATTGATTCGTTTGCCAACTGCGCACATATTGTAATGTATTTCTGATATAAAACGTAATTGTTCAGCACAAACGTCCGAGGTAACGAGAACCTGCAAAAACCATTATTTCAGCAGATTCCGAAGTAAAAATAATCGAGCTCAATCACAAATTACCTTAGGCGAAGAGGCGTTAGCTCTCGTTACGACTGCTCGTATTTTTTCGTTCAAACTACGAAAGTTCAGTCCAAGTAGTCCCACCAAAGTTGCCAATACCGTAAGATCGATCGTCTGTACCAGCAAGCCAGCGTGCCAAAGAATATACTCCGGAGATACACTAAGAAAAGTAAAACACTGAAGCTCACATCGATCTTTTTCCCTGTGAAAATTGAATTAGGCAAAAAAACGTATTCAAAACTGACACATCGTAGTTACGACGAATACCATTGATGTCATAAATTATGAAAAATGTGACAGCGAGGAGCGATGTCCAAACACAAGCTCGTACGATTTTTACGGTGGACTCGTAGGTCGGTCGACAATTCACTTTGTACAAAAATAAATCCTGCTCCACGATGATTTTGATGGATTCTGATAGCTGCAAAAGATATTAATCGATCGAGCCTGCATTATTAATTCTTTCCGGAACATAAACAATTATTTTTATTCAAAATTTTTGATATTTCGACTTTGAAAACGTTACCACTTTGAGTTGAGGAATTCGGCAAACTGTCGAAACAAACATACACATGATATTGCCAATCGCTCGCGTCAGAATCGTCGCTGAAGTTATCCGGAACGATTCTCTTCTAAAAACACAAAAAAACATTCATCTCGTTCCTGCCCGAACAATTAAATCGTTCGTTCCATATTTTTTAAGAACACAAACCCAAAATGTGCATCGAAGTTCAGCATAACGTATGTGAAATTTCCTATGCGTACTGAGAAAATAATAACGCTGTAGATAGCGAAGATTTGATTTATTTTGTATCTCCTAATGCCCGTCGACTCTTCAATCGTCATTGGAAAAACTCCAAAAAGGCGCCACAGCCATGCTACACTCTCGAGAACATCGTAAAAGTCGTGAATCCGCAATTTTTCGTCTGCATCGCATCACATGGGATTAAAAGTTTAATCAAATTTCATGGATGTTCAATTTATTACGTGAAAATTGATTTCTACGCCGTTCATTTGTCTCACTCACTCGTTATCCAGTTGTTTGGCGATTTCACGTCCATCGTGTCGCTCTTCGGGATTTGTGGATTTCTTTTTAGCATCTTCAGTTTTTTTACCCTCGAAAAACTCTGAAGAAACAGAAATGTTTCGGAACAGCGTTCCCTGCTGTTGAACCTTATAGTTTTTCACAACTTTTGATACTTGGCTCTATGCTTTAGCGTTGATGGTTCGATGTTGTGGCTTCAACTTGAATAAGCAGAAAATTATCTCAAGTGCATGCAGTCGAGTAAATTCATGACTTCGTATAAATTATGAGCTCACACGCGTTCTTGGGGTTGCAATAAATGTTTGTAGATATTGATTTCATTGTCAACAACAGGAGTTGTGTATACTGGAGAGAGTAATTTTTAATCTATGGAAGTGAGTCGGTCGATCATTCACACGTGGATCTCTAATTTCGTAAGAGCGCCAATCAATGTGATCGTTTAGCACGAGCATAACAAAGTATGGGGACGAGAGACAGAGACGAGGAGAAATTTATTCGGGAAAGAAAATATTGGACGTAATTGATCTTTGAATTACTTTTTTTTCTGATTGATTTATCAATATATTTCTGTGCTCCTCGAACATACATCAGATCATCACGCTGTTCAGTTTACTCCATGCATACAAAAGATTCAATAAAGTTCTTTCAATTTTCTTGATGGAAATAATTTCTCTGACATTCTAATGAATTCTTATCTTTTTATCGTTCGTGTTGGATGTTCCAACAGTGGGAACCATCAATATTAATTATTGTAATTCTCCAATATTAATCGTAGAAGATTTATTATAAATGCAAACACTTTTGTCGATGAAGAATACTTTTTATTTACAAACATTTATGGAATCAGCTCGACCAATTATTAACAACAAGTACTGAGTGTCGCAAAGTTAATCCAACTTTGGTTTAAATTGAATTAGTATGACCAAGTAAGTAGTAATTTTCCCAGCCATCTGTGGTGAAACAAAATCAAATGAATTACTCGAAGGAGTGATTGTCGAAGAGTTTATAGAATTTTCCATCACACATGGATATTTGGAAAATACCGTCTGCAAGAGCGTGGAATCGATGGGGAAAAAACCACCAGCTGTGAATTCGAGTTTCTGATGATGCAATTGTAGCGAAAAGGATTTAACAGCGTGATACAATTCCGAATCCGTATTCCCTACCCGAATTTCGTGAATTAATTTTCCGGCCCGAACACACTGTAAACGAATCGGCGTTAATATATCAGCGAATGAATTTTCGAAAATACCAATTCCGGTTTACCTGATGCGTCGTCAAATTGCAAATTATAACTATTATTACTATCGGAACGCTGTGGAACAATTCCCATTGAATGGGAGAGAGAACTTGCAACAGTTCGAGAGGTCCGGGTCGTTGCAGTTCGTAGAAAAGGTAATACAGGCTCGTGCTCAACAGAGCGAAAGCAAATGTTACATTTATCACCTGCAATGATAAACATTCAATCAGTTCCCCATCCGCAAATCATTTTTTACAAACAAAACATCGTTATTCACCACATCCCAGTCGAAGATACGATTTATTCGTTTCCCTACTGCGCACATATTGTAATGCAATTTCGATATGAGACGTAATTGTTCAGCACAAACGTCCGAGGTAACGAGAACCTGCAAAAATCATTATTTCAGTAGATTCCAAGGTTTCAATTTTCGAGCCCAACCGAAAATCACCTTCGGCGAAGATGTGTTGGCCCTCGTTGCGACAGCTCGAATTTTTTTATTCAGCCTATGGAAGTTCAGTCGGAGTAATCCTACCAAAGTGCTCAACACTGTGAGGTCGATTAATTGGACTATCAAGCCAGCGTACCAAAGAAAAAGCCTCAGTGATTCGCTAAACAAACGTCAAATAATTCCAATTTCAATCAAATTAGACAAACGAAAACTGAGTCAAATAAAGTTGCGTATAGACCTTGATATTATCGTGATATTCCGAACAGCTGTGATGTCGTACAATATGAAAAATATGACAGATACTAGCGATGCCCAAATCCATCCTTGTATAATCTTGCAGGTTGATTCATAGTTTGGTCGACAATTCATTTTGTTCAAAATCAAATCTTGCTCCGAAACGATGTTGACCGAGTTTGCCAGCTGGATCAGATACAAGTCGATCGTTCATTATTCACGACTATTCATTTTTCATAAAGTAACAAAAAACATGGAGAAAAAATATTGCGAGAAATTATTTGTCTCAGAATTTCCTTCGATCATTCGTTCTTTCGAATGTGAACAGAAACATTTTTTTTGTGTCACTGAATGAAACATTGAAGAATTTTCTATCATTTTCGTCGCTCTCTCGCCTCGTAAGCTCCGTTGCAGTTGAATAGGAAAAATAATTACCAAGCTCAGTTGAGGGATTCGACCAACGGTTGATACAAACATGCACATAATGTTGCCAGATGCTCGTATTATGGGCGTTGCCATATTTATACGAAATGGTCCTCCCCTAAGGACAACAATAAATCACTAATCTTTTCAACTGAACGATAAACCATAGATTTCGATGTTTTTTTAATAAATATATATAGTAACCCGAAATTTGAGTCAAAGTTTATCATGGTGAATATGAAATTTCCTACGCGCAGTAAGAACAACGATACTCCGTAGAGGGCGAGAATTTTGTTCACTTTGTATCGTTTTTTATGCCTCAGTTGATCCAGCGTGAATGGAAACACTCCGAAAAGACGCCATAGCCATGCTGCACTTTCCAGAATGTCGTAAAAGTCACGAATTTGGCACTTTTCGTCTGCGTCTTTCGTGGAACGAAAATTTGTCAATTAAAAATTAAATATTTTTACATCGAATTGTAATGAAGGGAAAATATTTCTCGGTCGCTTATTTTCTCGTCTCTTTCACTCACTCGCTATCCAATTGTTTTGCGATTCCAAACTCCTTCTCCGAGTTTTCGGCATCTTCAGCTTTTTTTTTAACATTTTTTTCTTTTTTAATCCGCGATCATTTTGTTGAAACTGAGCGGTGCATGAGCGACGTTTTCATGTGGAGAAACCTGAAGGGTTCTCCCCCTCTTCGGACTTAATTTTGTACCGTTATGGTAATAGCATCATGCAGCAACGTAAACGTGAACATATAGAAAATTACTTCGAGTGCTCTCGACCTAATTCATAACTATGAGTCTCTTTAAATTATCGCACACGTGCCACGACGATTGCGAATAATGTTTGCGTGTATTAATTTTCCTATCAACACTGAAGGACGAGAGCATGGAGCAAGAAAATTTCAATCTATGGAAGTGACTCCATCGATCAGTTAAACCGCATGGACGATATCGATCGCTATCGCAATTTCCAAAATTTTACTTCGTAGGACAATCCTATCAACCGCGTTACGCGGCTGTGTATTAATTTTTTTTTCTTCAAACACTCTCTAGAAAAATTGAATTTGTTCGATCAATAAAATCTGCGATCACTCGATCTGGTTATTCCAATCGAGACTCCGCATTGTCTGGTCCGCGACGTGATGTACGACGATTTTCATTCGTAGATCACAAGAGTCAGTGGACGTTGGATTTTTCGCTGTTTAAATCATCCAACTGAATCATTATCGTGATGTACGAAACGATCAGGCCGCTGATCTGGACAATTGATATTGATTTAACAGAATATTAATACAAGAATGAAAAATGTAAGAAAAATAAAAATTTAGAACTCAAGTTCATGAGATTCCGAGGCCGAAGAACTTGCCGCGTAAATCATTGAGGATTTTATGTCAAGGACACCAAACAGTTGAATGATCAAAGGCCTATGAAGCAGTCCAAGGGATTCCATGGTTGTCTATATAATAATAATAATTAATCGTCATAATTCTTCTGAATCTTTCGACGTGCAATAAGATTTTGAAACTACGAGACCCGATTGAAAAAATCTCACTTCGTCAATGTCTCTTTGCGATGAATTCAAAGTCACGCATTCGTGAAGAACGTTTCCTGTTCGATTGGCCTGCAAAGTGAAACACGAAAACAAAAAATTCGTCAAGCAAAAAAAAAAATTATTAATTTACGAAAAATGTTTGAAAAAAAAAAAAAACACAAAAACCTCTTGGCGCGTGGAATCGGGCACGACGAACATGGCAATTAACCCGGTTATGTGACATATCAGCCAAATGTTGAGGGCCCAAAAATAACTTGCATTTTTATTCCACCAGGATTGTTCGTTTTTGACGGTCAGAGCAACGGCGTATAGCGAGGATGCTAATTCTAATATAAAGGTTGCCATCGTGAGATAGACTGGGACTGAGATAAATTCAACAACCGACGTCGTCACTCCTACAAGTTCGGAACGTAGTTGAATGTACGCCCTCAAGGAACTTGATTCATCCGATGATTCGATTCTGAAAAGAAGAATTTATTCACACGACCCAAAGTTCATAAAAATGAAATTCAATTTTTCACCAAACAAAAAAAAAGTCAATTCGATTCAAAATTGAAAACAATTGGCTGAGGGATAATAAAAAATGAATAAATGAATAGCAAAGGACACTCACTCTGAATTATTTCGCGGGCTCTTCGCACTCATGGACCGTCTGCTCGAATTGGTTTGAGAAAGTTCGACAATCGCGTAATTTAGTGATTGAAAACGATCTCGAATGAGGTTCATAGCAATAAAAAAAATAATCATAAAATTGGGATAAACAATTCGCCCAAAATTGAAAGGCATCCATGTCAAGACTTTATAAGTTGGTGCCTTCGAGTGTTGAAAATTTCCGCAAATGAGTACACCAACCCATACGAGATTGATGACGACCGCAAGGATTGTCCCGTTTTTCACGGGGTCAGTCGAAATATTACGAATGCCAAAAATGACGCACGAGTCGGAGAACTTGTTGAAAGATTGCTGTAAGCTGCGGAATCTATTTTGGCGAAATCCAAACAACAACCACGTCGTAATTGCCATGAAAAATTGTGCACTCTTTCCCAAAATGTCAGCAATTACAGACATCGCAGTCTCTCGAGGTTTCGAAAACAAGAGACGATTCTTCATCGCTCTGATCCAACAAATTAAATTGACAAATGCCAAAGCTATGGAGTAGAACAAACCGACGTACGAAAATCGAATCTTTCCATTCTTACTCATTGCGAAGGGACACAGACCGATGAGTTTCCAAAAAACGTAATGGATCCTCGATATTTTCATTTCGATTTTTATCAAATCTCTTCGCACTGGTAAAAAATTTCTCGCTCGGAAATACACCGACTATATCCTTGATTCTGATTCCTCTCATTTTTCTCCCGCGCCATAGATACGAATGAGTCGACCAACTACATTTAGCAAATGTCCATGAAATCAATAGTCAACGCATTTGAGACGGCTGGTTCTTTAGTTTTATTCATAATTTATTTACATAGAAAAAATATAGATCGTGTGACCGGACAGACGTGTCGAAGGTCGATGTGGAATGATTGATTGCCTTAGAGAAAGTGCCATTGCTCGAGGGAAGAATAAACAATAAGAATGCAACATTATTGCGTCGTTTGACGATCGAAAAGGAAACTTGGTTCCCTCGACAAGAAACTCTGCTAAAGATATTCTATTGAGGCTCCACTCGCTAATGATTTTTCATGCGCAATGGCACTGCGGTGAGCACGGAGAAAAAGAAACAGTTAATATCACAGTATAAATTGCGTAAAAAACCGGGAACCACATTTCATTTTACAGTAAAACAGAGTAATGTATCTAAAAATGATGAATTTCCGTGTAAAAACTGTGATTTTTACAGTTACACTGGCTTGTTCACAGTTTAGTACTGTCAATATGCCATTGTACCCAGTAAAATTGCTCCGATGTAAAATTAACACAAGATCACTGATTTTCATACTGTACGCAGCTGCAAAAGTTACAGTGTACACTGTATTGAGTACAGGGTGATTGATTCAATTTTACAGTGTGGCACATGGTAGTTTTACTTTTCTTTCGACAGTTTGTGACTTTACCTGTACACTTTGAGATTTTTACAGTTTACTCTAGTTTATTTACATTTTGGTACTGTGCAAAAATCAGTGTTCTCAGTAATACCTGCATGAATTGACACAATTGATGCAGGTATTACTGGCGCATTCCCCAACTGTCAAATTTCGAGTTTTGATAAATTGAAAATACAGTGTTTGAATTGTTAAAATCGTTTAAAATTTATTTTGGACTGCACTGTAATTTGAGCACTGTGTTTCAGTGAATATCGCAGTGCAATCGCTTCGAGTCCAATGCGAACTGTGTACCACTGTGTTATAATCTGTTTCTTTTTCTCCGTGAGTAAGATTCAATTTTACGTTGCAATTATTCGTTGACTCTGATGCTAAATCTTGGCGACGTGTTTGGAGCGCTCCAAGTCGTCCAGTTGCAACATTATCGTTGCATAACCAGCCACGCTGCTGAAAATCTGGAATAAATAATATTCGAGCTTCAAAAAATAATCCAAAATCTATTTCCATCAGTTTTCAGAGTCTTGGAAAGTTATGGACTTGCCGTGTAAATTAAGGAGGCCTCCATGCGAAGTACACCGAAAAGGTTGATGGTTAATGGCTCCTGAAGCATCCGGAACGACCATATTGTGCCCTTTCATTAACGAAACAAGTTTCTCAATCCCCATTAAAGAAAAAAAAAGATCGATAGAGATTTGAAGAATAAAAAATCGCTAACTGTACCGATTCGATGTTTTGCTTCGTTGGTTGGGTCGTCAGAACTTCGTGGAGAATATTTCCGGTGTCATTAGCCTGTTGGAAATTAATCGAATTCAGTTTTTACAGAATTCCGATGAATTCTCGCAGCTTCTTCGTTGACAATTTCCAATTAACCAGAAATAGAACATTTAAATGAAACCTCTTTGGTGACGATCTCTGTTGCGGAAATCTCGCCAATTAAACTTAAAATGTGTGTGGCCAAGCCAAAGTGCAGCAGGATGTAAAGGCCGATATACTCCAGTCGTGAGAGTTTTCCTTCTCGGACAGAGACACAAACGGCGTAGAAGATTGATGACATTTGGAACAAATGGATGCCGACTGTCGCATATAAGGACGGCGACATCAAATCGATTATGTACCTGGTGAGTTCAACTAATTCTGTATGGACACGACCAAGTGTGGCTAACTGGTCGGACGTGAAGCAGGCCTCGATTCTGAAAGATGAGACAAAGTTAAGCCCATCACGTTGTGTCCATTTCCGGCAGGATTTCCTTCGGGTTCCTCGGAAATTTTTTGATAAAAATAAAATAGCATGCGGGGTTTTTATTACTTGCCCACAATCGGACGATCGTTTGGTCCCGATCGATTGTCTGATGCTGGCGACGGTTCCATCGACTTGCGGAATCTCTCGGAGTTTTTCGTTGATCAAAAAAAAAAGCGCGTGGATTGACCTCATCATTCCGATGTACAACATGATGAAATTAGGAAAAACGATGTGGCCCAAATTGAACGGTATCCAAATGACCATATCGATATGTTCAGGCGGATACAAATTACCGAGCAAGAAACAAAGTGACCAGATGGAATTGAAAATTACGGCGACTTTGCTGATTTTTTTTACCACGTCTACATGAGCTCCGGTGATTCCGAGTTGGGCACAAGAATTGAGGATTTTCCGAAAGGATATTTGCACGCTGCGAAATCGATGCTGAGAAAAGGCAAAAGTCAACCAAGTTATCACGACCATACAGCATTCGCAAGAGCTGGAAACCAAGTCAGAAATTCTCGCCATTGGGCTGCCAAACCGTCCCCATAATCCGTCACTTACGAGCATCGCTCTAACGAAGCAAACGCTGTACAAAAAAGCGAGTCCGATCGAATAAAACCAACCGATGTAAGAAAATTGGACTATTTTTTTGTCGTCAATGCGGCACGGACACAAACCGATGATTTTCCACAACACAAACACTATTTTAGCGCTCAACATGGCGTCAGGGAGGAAGAAACTTTTTCGCCACTGTCCTACGAGCTAACGAGACAGTTAATGAATAACTGGCTCCATTATTTTTTACAAAGAACAATTCATTAATCGAGCATGTTGAATGTTTGGATAAGTAATTGACTCATTGTCCTTGAAGATACTATTTAATCGTTTACATTGTCGCGGATATCGTGATGCGATCGAATAAAACGAGCATGTGAAAAAATGATTAATCGTTGGATAATTATTTTTACAACCAATTGCCAACCCTGGGAGACTTGTTCCCACTCAGCACACCGAAGCCTTCGACTCTGCAACGGTTAGTTCTGTCTACGTCTTTACCTGCTGGAGATTGAGGGCGTCAAACTGCATCATAATCGTCATGTACGTTATCACGGTGCCAAAAATCTAATGGATAAAAAACAATCTCGATTATTCGTACCAGCATCAACATAAAAACGTATCAAAGCAGCGCAGCTCGAATCCTGCGGATTAAATTAATTATCACTATTATTTAGAATTTTGATAATCGTTAATTATTACCACGTGCACGACTGACAGCCTCATACACAGTAAACCCCATAATGAAATCCTTAAATTTCTGTGCAGCAAACGAAAAGACAGAAGTTCTCCCTGCAAAGGACCAAAATGCAATGATTACGATAAAAATATGTGAGTTTTTCCGAAACGATCGTATTTTTAATTTCCGTAAGTTCTAAAAGCGTTTTTTTTTTATTTCGCGTCAAGGCTAAGAAATTACCGTGCTGACGCAACTTTCCGAATTGGTACGTGTCAGTATTTCATGCAGAATTACTCCAGCTCGATTTGCCTATTAAGAAAAAAATGAGAAACGAAATTTGGCAAAAAGGAAGAAGTTAATAATTTATCAGAGAATAATTGCATCGCGTTGCACTGGAATGCAACGATCAGCACCTCGCTGGCAGTTGAATCAGAAACGCTGAGAAGTATCACCGTCTCCACCGCATGAAAAGTGAACCAAGAACACATTAGTACGAGGGAAAGCCCCTCTTTCGATTTCCACGATTTCATTGTTGACAGGATTATGCAAATGATGTAAAAGTCTGAAGCCATCATTACGAGGTGAGCGAGAATTGCCAAAATAATGCACGGACTGAAGAACTGGACTATCTTTTTTGTGAGCGTCACCAGGTCCGAATGTATTTGTCCGTACATTTCCAGCGGATTCGGTTTCGCGTGAGACTCGAGACTACACAAAAATTTTCATTCGATTATAATCCAATTTGGGAAATTCCATATTTCAGCATCTGACTGACCTCGTACGCTCTGATGGTTTCCGATGTTTTTGAGGAAATTTCAACTCGAACGTATCGCCGTTGCTGGGCAGTTCACTGATCCTTTGGTTCAAAAGGTGGAATATGCTCTTTATTGTTAAGAGACAATTGCCAAACATTAGGACCACGTTATGGCTCACGACTCGTGGGACATTGAACGGAATCCAAACGTCAAACTGAAGTTCCACATTGTCGTAAAGATAAAAATGATCGCAGCAGAAAAGAAATAACCAAATGGAATTGGAAAAAATGATTGAAAGCTTCAACCTCCGAATCACATCCTGTCGATATTGGCCAATGCCAAATATGTCCAAAGAAACATCGATCAGTTTGAACGTTTCTATAAACTTTCGTAACTCGTTTTGGCGAATTGCAAAAAATAACCACGACGTGGTGATCATGAAATAATGCAACGATAGTCCGAGAAAATCGGCGGTTACTATCACCGAAGTTTCGTGAGGTTGCCGTAAAAAAATACGAGCTTCGATTACTCGAGAGTAAAAAAATGTAAATGTCAATGTCAATAGCACTGCGTACAACAATTCTCCTTTTCCGTAAACAATAACGTCCTTTTCAACAAATGCCAACGGACCCAGACCAAGAATTTTCCAAAAAATATAAACCCATGCCGGCAGTGGCAAGCCATTTTCCTCTTTCGACTTTGCCTTCGAACACACTGTCATCCCGGTCGTCCTGAAGCTACGAATTTTCTACGTAACTACGCTTCCGGCAGTAAAATTATTTTTCAAATGATTTTATAGAATTTTTCAAACTCTTTGTTATTTTTTCATTTTCAAGCCACTACAGAAAACGAACTTTCTTCGTTCAATTCGCAATACAATCTTACGCTTTTTGACCCCAGCAACATTTCACACCCATCGACAATCGATGCACTTATTTTTATTGTTTGTCTTTCTTCGCGTTCAAATTGACACGAAGGATATTGCCAGCTGTCGAGGGCCGACACTAATCCATTAAATTGATGAGGGCAATGAAGTTTGAACAAAATGAAAACGATACAAAGTGCAGACTCTCCATACAATTCTTTATCAACATTTTTCATCAGAAAATTATTATCTTCAGAATAATGATCGACCAGAAATGAAAAATTAATAAATGAGATTTTGTTGTGATCAAGGTCGAATATGGCACTCGCTGCAAATCCTTTTTTCTATAACATTCAAATAATTTTCATTTCCTTGAAACCCGAACGGAAAAGATTGAATAATTATTTCGAAATAATTGCACACGTAGCAGTCGAGGCGAATTTGCCAAAGATACTGGAGGTCGTCAACACTGCGAATGGGATTTTCGTTCACTTCCTTTCCTGAACATTCTGAACGTCGAACTGCATCATGATCGTTATGTACGTCACCACCGTACCGAGAATCTAGCGATTGGGCAAAAAGTAATTCCATTGAGATACACGAAGTTTGATCATTACACTGAAAACAAAATTTTGTTGGAAAAGATCGATATTTTGTTCGATACGTTCGACCAAACGTTTTGTTTGAATAATCCCAAAAATTGTGTCATCGCAGCAAGAAATATTCTATAAAGTCTCTTCGAAAGCAAATTTTAGTCGTTTGAATCGTAAATTTTGCTGACAATTCCATTAGAAACCAATGATTCTGCCAAAATAAGGAAAATTTTGAAATTATCGAAAAAAATTTAGTTGGCCGTGTTGAACAAAATATCGACGATTTTTAACAAAATTTTATTTGCAGTGTACGGTGCTATTTATTTTCGACAACATTTGAAAAAAATTTTATTTGCAGTGTACGGTGCTATTTATTTTCGACAACATTTGAAATTCTCATTATTCGATAATTACCGTGTGTACAATGGAGAGTCGCATTTGCAGCAAGCCCCATAAAGAAATAGACAGTTGTCCGTGCAGCAGACGAAGAGACAAAAGTTCTCCCTGAAATAATGATGAAAATGATAAATCAAAGATCGATAACGTTGAATAAAAAAGATTTTTAAAAAAAAGCGAAAGACGATCAGAAAAATGGCAAAATTCTTAGTTTTTTTTTTTTTTTTTTTTTTATTCGCGTTTCGTCGATTAAAAATTACCGAACATGTGCGATTTTCCACGCTTCCTTTTATAAGCATTCGGTGTAGGATTTTGCCAGCTCGATTAGCCTGAAGAACGAAAATCCATTAATGAGTTGGTTGGCCCGAAAGTTGTTTGCCATCCAGCTCTACGCACCTCCGTGGCAGTTGCATCGGAAATGGCGACGACCAACACGGTCTCGAAGACGTGGAAGGCGAGCCAAGCACCGATTACCAAAAATGGTACGCATTCCTCAGCGTTCCAAATTTCTTTGTTCTTGATCATCATGCATAGCATGTAAAGGTCCGAGGCCATTAAATATATATGGCCAAGAATAGCGAGAATGATGCACAGACCGAAGAAATGAACAATCGCTTCTGTGAGAGTCGCGAGTTCCGAGTGAATTTGCCCGAACACTTGGA
Organism: Hyposoter didymator; assembly: GCA_037952995.1. NCBI lineage: Eukaryota > Metazoa > Arthropoda > Insecta > Hymenoptera > Ichneumonidae > Hyposoter > Hyposoter didymator. The sequence goes on from JBAJMU010000008.1 coordinate 9,167,831, forward strand.
GCAGGGGCCCCAGTTTTCGGCGAGATTCGGTCGAAGCTTCGCGAACCCTTCGAGGCACACGGAGCTCGAAACCAACGTCGCACGACAAATCGCGAATAGCGTTGTTCAGAAAATGAAAAAACTTTTTCATTGTCAAAAGAGAATTGACATAAATAATAAGCACGTTGTGGCTAACGAGCCGGAAGATATTGAAAGGGAGCCAAACGTCGTACTGGAACTTTTCATAATTGTAAATAAAAATCATATCGCAAGTGTAGAATACCAACCAAGTTAAGTTTATGAGGATCGCGGTGACTTTTAACACTCGAATGGAATCGGCGGCTTTCGGATCAATGCCCGAAATTTTTAATAACGCTTTGATCGATCTAACCATTTTAATGATTTCTCTCAATTCATTTTGACGAAATCCGAAGAACAACCAGGACGTGATGATGGTGAGAAATTCCATCGATATCCCCAAAAAATCCGCCGTCACTGAAGACGACGTTGCGTGTGGTTGGCCTAGAAATATCCGATGTGTCCAGACTCGAGCGTACACAAATATATACATCAGCGTCAATACCGCAGCGTAGAATAATCCTCTCTTTTCATGAATCACCATTTTTTTTCCCACTAAAACTATCGGGCACACACCAAGAATTTTCCAATAAATGTAGAGCCATTTGGGCAACTGGGAATCGTTCGTATTCTCGAAAGTCGCCATAGAACCTGCCGACACGATTTTGCGAGTGTTTCCCGAAGATTCTACTTCAGAATCGCCATTTTATCGAGTGGAAAAAAGGTTTAAAAACGATTTTCAAAATTTGTCAGATTTGTTGGTTTTGTTAATTATTTTTCGTCAAAGTACAAAGAAAAAAGAACATTCTTGACTCAGTTCGCGATGCGTTATTGCACTTTTATCTCTGGCGACCTTTCACCCGCGCAAATGCTGAATTGCTGCAATTTCATTAATTTTTGTTTTCACTCCTCATGTTCGCGCTGACATCGTCAATATCAGAGAGCAACGTAGTATGACGGATCGATTAAATTATTCATGGGCAATCTTGACTTATGGAAACCATCTGCTGTTGAGGATGAGCTACGAAAAGAACGTTGTGCAATTGAAACGTAACTATGGTCTGTCGACTTACACAACCTGGGGAGAAATATTGAGCCAATAAAAAGGCTTCGATCGACTTAGTAACTTTGCTCTTTGTCCATTTGAAGCAACAGAGCGGTGTAGGCAACGGTCAAGCCAAGAATCTGTAAAATGAAATAATCTGCTTTCGTGTGACTGTCAAAAAGTTTGCATTTGGATCTACAGAAATGAATCTTCGGTTGTATGAACTTACTCTGTAGATAACAGAAGTTTTCATCTCAATCACACCAAAAAGATCCATGGTCAAGGGCTCCTGGAGCAATCGGAGGGACCATATCACAACCTGATAAAAAAAACTCTCAATATTCAGATTCGCACGGAGCTCACAAAAATAATTACCGAATCCTTGCGTTTTCTGGATGATGTAAAAATCGATGGTTCGTGAAGAATTCCTCCAGCTTTGTTCGCCTGTCAGGAATCAAACGTTTATGAAATTTGTATCTTAATGTGCATGCGTCTGCATTTCAAATTTGAATATATTTTTTCATTTTTATCAATGATAGAAAAAAAACGTAAAATGAGACCTCTTCGGCGACAGAATCAGCAATTGCGATCTCGGTAATCATTGCAGTCATGTGAATGACTAACCACATGGAAATGGTCATATAGCCTGTCCTGTTTCCTCCGTTCCAAAATGTGTTGGTTGATGCAGCGTAAGCCAAACTGTAGGTGATGGCCGACAGCTGAACCAGATGGACCATTAATATGAAATACAAAGAAGGCGACAAGAAACCAATGACAGATTTTGACAGGTGAACCATTTCTGTATGGATTCGTCCGAGGAAAGCGAGAGGATCCGATTCGACGAAGGACTCGATCCTAACAAGAAAAAGACATATTTTCATCGTCAATGAAGATACTTGCGTTTGGTCGGTATAACTTAATTTGGCAAAAAAATACATGACGCTGCGAACCGTGATTTTTTCACTTACCCCGATGTCTTCAATCTTTTTCTTCGTCCCAATCGATCGATCGATGTTGCATCGATTTTCACAATTTCTCGTAATTTTCGATTCAGCGATCGGAATTGATTGCGGATGACGATTACGACAGTGCAGTAGAACATAATAAAATTAGGGAGTATGCAGTGGCAAATGCCGAAGAAACATGAGAAGTATCTGTTGAAATTTCGCGGTGGAATGTGGTCTCCTATGAAAAAAGGAAACCACACCACGTTCGCGATTGCCGTTTGGTATTGACCGATTTTTATGACGTTACTGTGAGTTTCTTGGATTCCGAGTAACTCGCAATTCTCCACTACTCTGAAAAATGCTTTCTGTATCGTGCGAAAGCGTTTTTGACGACAGCCAAACGAAATCCAGACTGTGATCATGAACATAAGTTCCAGTGTGTGTCCAACCACATCGGCTACTTTATTCATCGTCGTCCGGTGTTTTATATAAAAATTCACTTCGTCTGCGATTTGTGTGTAACACACAACGTACACTAGCGAAATAATGACCGAGTGAAAAACACCAAATTTCGATACGCAAATCCTTCTCCAATTTTTCAGACCGAATGGACAAAGTCCGATTATTCTCCAGAAAACGTACAATATTTTCCATGCCATCATATTTGCGAGCACGTTGCACAATTCTGATGGAAATGGAAAGCACCTACTGAACGGAAATTTATCCGTGACTACGATGTTTTGATAAATGGTGAACGGTCGTCCTTCAAGTTGAACGATCGATTCGATCGTGTCACAAGGCTTGGAACGTAAATTCGCAAAACAAATGAGAAATTAATCATCGAGTCTTTATTAATTGCTAATACAATTAAGACGATCACGTTGCACAACTCGTTGTACATAAGGAAATACACAAGTGTCCACGCAGCAGACGGAGAGACAAAAGTTCTCCCTGAAAAGATGACGAAAATGAGAAATTGTAGATCGATAAAGTTGAAAGAAAAATATTCTCTCAAATAGGCGTAAGATGATCCCATAAAACCAAAAAAAAGTCGTTTTTTTTTTTTTATTCGTTCCGTCGACTCCACTGATTCTGTAACGAAGACGTTTTTTCCTCAAAGTACAAAGAAAAAAGAACATTTTTGACTCAGTTCGCGATGCGTTTATTGCACTTTTATATCTGGCGACATTTCGCCAGCGCAAATACGGAATTGCTGCGATTCCATTTATTTATTTTTTTCACTCCCCACGTTCAAGCTGACATCGTAAATATTGTAGAGCAACATAGCATGAGGAATCGACTACATGCGAATCATGGGGACTTATGGAAACCGTCTGCAGAGGGTGAGCTTTGGAAAGGAAATTGTGCAATCGAAAGGTAACTTTGGTCTGTCGACTTACACAACCTGGGGAGAAATATTGAATCAATCAAAGAGCTTCCATGGCCTTAGTAACTTTGCTCTTTGTCCATTTGGAGCAACAGAGCAGTGTAGGCAACGGTCAAGCCAAGAATCTGTAAAATGACATAATCTGCTTTCGTGTGACTGTCAAAAAGTTTGAATTTGGATCTACAGAAATGAATCTTCGGTTGTATGAACTTACTCTGTAGATAACAGAAGGTTTCATCTCAATTACACCAAAAAGATCCATGGTCAAGGGCTCCTGGAGCAATCGGAGGGACCATATCACAACCTGATAAAAAAAACTCTCAGAATTCAGATTCGCACGGAGCTCACAAAAATAATTACCGAATCCTTGCGTTTTCTGGATGATGTAAAAATCGATGGTTCGTGAAGGATTCCTCCAGCTTTGTTCGCCTGTAAGAAATCAAACGTTTTCGAAATTTGTATCTAAATCTGCATGCAACTGCATTTCAAATTTGAATACATTTTTTCATTTCAATCGATAATAGAAAAAAAAACGTAAAACGAGACCTCTTCGGTGGCAGAATCAGCAATAGCGATCTCGGTAATCATTGTAGTCATGTGAATGACTAACCACACGAAAAGTGTCATATAGCCGGTCCTGTTTCCTCCGTTCCAAAATGTATTGGTTGATGCAGCATAAGCCAAACTGTAGGTGATGGCCGACAGCTGAACCAGATGGACCATTAATATGAAATACAAAGAAGGTGACAAGAAACCAATGACTGATTTTAACAGGTGAACCATTTCTGTATGGATTCGTCCGAGGAAAGCGAGAGGGTCCGATTCGACGAAGAACCTAACAAAAAAAGACCTTTTTCGTTAATCAAGAGTGGCAAACAAAATACTTGACGCTGAATCGTGATTTCTTTTACTTGCCTCGTTGTCTTCGATCTTTTTTTTCGTCCCAATCGATCGATCGACGTTGAATCAATTTCCACAATTTCTCGTAATTTTCGATTCAACGATCGGAACTGATCGCGGATGACGATTACGATAGTGCAGTAAAATATAACAAAATTGGGAATTAAGAAGTGGCAACTGCCGAAGAAAAGTGAAAAGAATCTGTTGATGTTTTGCGGTGCATGAACCTGGCCTGCTATGAAAAAAGCAAGCCACACCACATTTACGATTGCTGCTTGGTATTGGCCGATTCTTATGACGTTACTGTGAGTTTCTTGGATTCCAAGTAACTCGCAATTCTTTTTTACTCTGATAAATGCTTTCTGCATCGTTCGAAAGCGTTTTTGACGACAGCCAAACGAAATCCAGATTGTCATCATCAACATACTTTCCAGTGTGTGTCCAACTACATCGGCTACTTTATTCATCGTCGTCAGGTGTTTTACATAAAAATTCATTTTGTCTGAGATTTGTGTGAAACTCACAATGTACACTAGCGAAATAATGACCGAGTGAAAAACACCAAATTTCGATACGCAAATCTTTCTCCAATTTTTCAGACCGAATGGACAAATCCCGATTATTCTCCAGAAAACGTACAATATTTTCCATGCCATCGTATTTGCGAGCACGCTGCACAATTCTGGTGGAAATGGAAAGCACCTACTAAACGGAAATTTATCCGTGACTACGATGTTTTGATAAATGGTGAACGCTTGTCCATGAAGTTGAACGATCGATTTAATCGTGTTACAAGGTTTGGAACGCAAATTCGCTCAACAGATGAGACATTGATCGAGTTGAATGATCAATCGCTATACAAATGAGGCAATCAAGTTGCACAACTCGTTGAACTTTTGCGTGTGATCGAAGTTCTAGGTTCGTAAAGATTGGACGATTGTTTCGTTAAACATTTTCTCGCGAAGACCCTGGCTGTCGAGCTGCATCATTACCGTTAAATAAGTGCCCACCGTACCGACGATCTGATAGAAATGAAAATATAAATTTACTATTTTCTCAAAAAATTATTATTTAAAATGTTATTTCGTATGCGAATTTTTTTTTTCACCGAATAGACGATTGAGAGCTTCATTTGAAACAAACCCCACAACGATATCGATAGACGTCTCTGTAGCAAACGTAGCGAGAGAATCTGACCCTGGGGAAGCCACAAATGCGAAGATTTTGTGAGTTCGCTTAAAAATTGTTTCCTAAAATTCTGTATCGAAGTAAAATTCTGAATACCCATTGAACGTAACGAAGAAAAAAAAGTATAAATTCGTGCAAATAGATGAAGTTATAATAATTACCGTGTCTACGTATTTTCGAGTGTCGTCAAACGCCAACATTTGGTGCAACATTTTCCCAGCACGATTTGCCTGTTGAACGTCAAATTGATTAGAAAAATCGATCCTTTCGAAATCAATGTTTTTACGTGATTCCCATCATTTTATGATATTTTGTTTGAGTTTCTCGTAAACACCTCGTCGACCGTGGAGTCAGGGATGCCCAGGATAGCCACAGTTTGACCGAAATGCATGAAAAACCACGAGGTCAATATCCAAAACGCCATTATCTCTCTTGGCTCCCAGAATCTTTCAACTCTTGACATCATGCACAAGATGTAAAGGTCTGAAGACATTTGAACAAGATGTACGAGAAGAATGAGTAAAATTGACAGAGAGAAATAATTGACTATGACGTTGGTGAAGGCGACGAGATCGGAGTGGATCTGACCGTAGATTTCCAACGGACCAGGCATGACATGGGACTCGAGGCTGTAACAAAATTCTAAGCTAGAATGAAATTAAAAAAAAGAAAAAAGAATTCGAGGCATTGAGATCGTTACTGACCCACAATGGTCCGATGATTTCGAGCGTCTTCGAAGTGAAACCCGTTTCAAGGTCAAATCCTCGGGCAATGTGTGCATTTTTTTATTGAGAAGATAAAAAAATGTCTTGACAATTAAAAGAGCGTTGAGAAACATGATGACAACGTTGTGACTGACTAGTCGTAGAAAATTAAAAGGCAGCCACACGTCATAACGAAATGATTTGTTGTTAATAAGCAGCGCATGATCCGAACAATAAAGACCGAGCCAAACGAGATTCATCATAATGAGATGAATCTTGAGTCTCCTGAATAACTCTTTGCCACATTGACTGATTCCAATCAAGCCCAAGCTCGTACTAACATTTTCAAACATTTTTAGCATTTTTTTCAACTCTCTCTGTCGAATAATGATGTACAACCATGAGGAGACTACCATCAGACACTCCATCGACAATCCGAAAAAATCGGCAACTACGGTCATCAAAGTTTCTCGCGGTAACATGTACTCTACACGATTCGAGATTGCTCTGCAGTATAAAATAATGAAAGCGATTATTAAAGCCATTGTATAAGCACATCTTGCTCCACTGAACTCTATTATTGTGTTATCAACAAAAATGAAAGGACACAAACCAATCATTTTACACCAAATACAAACGCCTCTCGGTAATGGAGAGAAAACTTTTTTCTTTTTCGTCGCCATTATAGTCAACAATTAAAAGTCACTGAAAGTGCGTTTGATTGATTTTATTTCCATTTACCACGCACGACACACTTTTGTCACTTCGATGACTCGAATTTGTCAAAATCAACCAAGACACATAAAGCACTCTACTCTTGGAATTCGCTCTGTTCGACTCATTTGGTCGATGCTGGGCCGAGCAACACAACAACCGCAATAACAAAACACACCGTGGATATCATTCGCAGCCATCAACGACGCTGGTAATCCATTAAATTAGTGAGGCACAGACATTTGTCAACGTAATCGACCACATTCCTCTTATTAGTTATTATTTAGTTATAAAATTGAAGCATTATCACGAAATACGTAGCCCCTGTTGCCAAGATCTGAAAAACAAATATCAATGAGAATTCAAACTTTTTCTTATACCGTTTAAAAATGATGATGTCGACGAGGCGAAATTACTTTGTAAACCATCCAGTGGTCCAGATCGACCAACCCAAAGAGAGAGATCTTCAATGGATTTAGCAGCAGTTCGAACGAAAATATGTTGAATTTCTGAAAATTAATCAACCCTCCAAACATCTGCCAAGCATTTCAAACGCAATTACGAAAAATCAACGTTACCGCGAATTCTCTAGGGTCATGAAAATTCTCGTAATTGATCAGCATACCGTGCAGAATATTTCCCGTTTCATTTGCCTGCAAGCATAAACCCTACGAGTAATTATAAAGATCTTTTTATTTTCCAATGATCGATGATTAAAATGTGGAAATTAATGAATCACTGAGAAAATCATTGTTGCCAAACTCTGTTCTCCTTGTTTTTTGGAAATACCTCGTTCACGGTCGATCCACAAACGTTGGATATGGCAAGCAGCGTGAGAATCGGAAAAATGAACCAGCACATGAAAGAAAACGTGTAAAACCAATCGCTACTGTCCTTCGGACCGGTTCCCTCCAGTGACCGATATGCTAAGTACATGTTGACCATACCAGTTGGAACGTTTGCCATGAGACACAAAAGCACAAGGAGTTTGTAATGTTGGAGAATGGCATTGATCACTTCTAAGAGATCCCGACGCTGCTGAGAAACTATGTCAATCGCGTCCGATAGGCCGCGAGCTTTGAAGCTGTGACAAAATTAAAAAAACACGACAAACAGACCTTGGGAATCGTTTTTCGAACGGAATTTCGTAGTTTACCTGGAATTTCTTCTGAATCCAGAAGACGACGGGATCTCCACGAGATCATGGAACTTTCCGTTATCGTGCAGCATCAAAAAACGAACTTTTTCATTAAGACGATGGAATTTGCGTTTAGTTACGTCGATGATCCATAAAAAAATGGCGACAGAGTTGAAAGTTGGTATTCGCAATAAATTGTAACTAGCCCAAAGCAACTGACTAAATTGAGGGAAACGGGAGAGTCCAACACTGTTCACCGCGATCAACGAGGACCACCATGCATTGACAAATATGAGATGAGCCCCAAGGCTTTTGAAATGCTTTTCGTAGTCCTCCTCAATATCAAGTTTTCTTGAAGTCTTTTCGGCCTTTGTAAAACTCTCCACGATGACTTTCAAACGATTTTGAAAAAATCCGTTAATTAACCACGTGAATAAGGTCTCGAGACCCACGTTTATTATCTCAGAATAATCAGCGATTATTGAGACCGGAGTTTCAATAGGCAGCAAAAGATTCATTCGTTCCTTGAAAACGTAATAATATAAGACACAAAAAATCAAGCAAAGAAAACAAGTGTAAACGATACCGAAATAGGAAAATGTCAGTTCGTTGCTTGAAGAAAACTGCAAGGGATTTAGACCAATAATTTTTCCCCAATAAAACAACGTGAGAAAAGTTGGCGATCGTTTGTTCACGAGCTTATTACGAATCGTCGGCATTTCTCCATGCATGATAAAAGTCGCTGTTTCAACGTCGAACATGCACTATTCTTTGCGACTGTTTGTCAAGCCCCATCCTCTCCGTCTCGTCGCATTACTGTAATGGAGTTTTTTTGTTATTGAACGTTTTGCGATCGTTCCATAAACTTATAAAAACGCGATTGACTGTTGAATTAGCGATGGACACAGAACCCGTGAAACTCTTTTATTGCAAGCTCTCGGCGATCGTCAATCGTGGACGTCAGATCCACAGGCAACGAAGAGGAATGATTTTTTTTTGATACAATGAATTTCAGAGCAATGTCAATTTTATTAATCGGTTGATAATGTTTCCATGAAACGCGCCAATCGCCGATACATTATGATTTTTTGCGGACAAGCAATGAAAACAGTCAAGCGTAAAACTGCAGCATGATCACAAGGTACGTGGCTGCTTTTCCTATGATCTGTAATTTGAAGAATATTTAATCTCATTGCAACTTTTTTCCCACTGACTTTAATCCACTCAGTCAATCTTCTCGACCAACCTCGTAGATGAAAAAATGGTCGATACAAAATAAACCAAATATCGATATCCGCGTTTTATTTCTTAGCAGATCCAAGGACAGTACGTTGAATTCCTAATGAGAGAAAAATCTTGTTAGCCGATGTCGCGATGGAAGATAAAAAATTCCGAGATGCTCACCGCAGCTTGCCGAGGATCGAGAAAAGTTTCCGAGTCGTTGGGGATCGAGTGAAGAATGTTTCCCGTTTTGTTTGCCTGCAAATACAAAAATTCTATACGTCTCCACTCAAATATTCGAATTAGTGATTTTCTTTATAACTAAATCTCGACTTGATTGTTCTCGAGGAAACTTCAGGTACCTCGTGGGATAGCGAACCACAAACATTGGATATTATCGCGAGGATCGTCATTGGAATGACCAGAATAATTCCAAAAGAAGTCACGAACAATATGTCCATTGTTCCCGTTAGGTCGTGGGTCTTGACATAACGATAAATCGCATAAACATAATAAGCCATAGCCGTGAGTTCCGTCGATACCACAATCATGATCGATATTGCGAAATATTCTACGATACGACGGATCAAGTCCCTGAGCTCGCGGTGAGACTGCGAGATCGTGCTGATTCGCTCTGCAAGCAACAGCGAATCACAGCTGGAAGGAATATTGAGATGAAAATGTAATTCAACTCGAACATTTCCATTTCCTACACGGAGAAAAAGAAACAGATTATAACACAGTGGTACACAGTTCGCATTGGATTCGAAGCGATTGCACTGCGATATTCACTGGAACACAGTGCTCAAATTACAGTGCAGCCCAAAGTAAATTTTAACCGATTTTAACAATTCACACACTGTATTTTCAATTCAATAAAACTCGAAATTTGACAGTTGGGGAATGCGCCAGTAATACCTGCATCAATTGTGTCAATTCATGCAGGTATTACTGAGAACACTGATTTTTGCACAGTACCAAATTGTAAATAAACTAGAGTACACTGTCAAAATCTCAAAGTGTACAGGTAACGTCACAAACTGTCGAAAGAAAAGTAGAACTACCATGTGCTACACTGTTAAATTGAATCAATCACCCTGTACTCAATACAGTGTACACTGTAACTTTTGCAGCTGCGTACAGTATGAAAATCAGTGATCTTGTGTTAATTTTACATCGGAGCAATTTTACTGGGTACAATGGCATATTGACAGTACTAAACTGTGAACAAGCCAGTGTAACTGTAAAAATCACAGTTTTACAGGGAAATTCATCATTTTTGGATACATTACTCTGTTTTACTGTAAAATGAAATGTGGTTCCCGGTTTTTTAAGCAATTTCTACTGTGATATTAACTGTTTCTTTTTCTCCGTGTAGGTTTACGATATTACCTCGAATTCCTGACAACGGCCGCGTTTATTGATCGTCTCGAAAAAATGTCTTCTCCTGCCCTGACCCTAGAGTTTTGCATCAACGAGCAAAGTTGTCGATTCAAGCGACGAAATTTTTCATTCAGTAAAGTGAGACACCAGACGAAAAGAGTTTGAGAGTAAATCGAAACCGCACGTTGTAAATTGAACATAATCCACAGGCCTGCGTTATAGTCCGAAGGGCTAATCAGTATCAGGTTGACAAAAATAATAGCCGAGAAATATGTTGTGTTCGAAAGAATGAGGTAAATAATAAGTTTTTTCAAATGTTTCTCGTAATTTTCTGCCAAGTCAAGTTTCTTTGACGTTTGTTCAGCCTTCTCGAAAGCTTTGATTATCGATACGATGCGATCCTTGAAGAGAAAATTGAGGAGCCACGTACACAAAGTTTCCACGTACATGCAACTTATTTCCCCGAAATCCACGAATATGGCGATCGGAGTTTCTCCAGGCATAACGTAAAGTATTCTTTCGAGCAACGAGGCATAAAATATGTACGAATTTCCGGCTATCAGGATAAAAACCCAAAATACACAGTAATACGAAACCTCGAGATGATGGTTTCTCGTTAGTCTGAACGGATTGAACCCGATCAACTTTGCCCAGTAAAGCAGAGCGATTAGTGTACGCGATCGATTTGTCGTATGATTTTTATTTCTCCTCATTTCTCCATAAGTTCCGGAGGCAAATTGTCTATTCGCTCGGGACCGACGATTCCCTGTTCGAATGTGCAACGCAGCAAGTTCCATTTGTCGTCTTTCCATTACGATAATGGACTCGCGTATTTGCAAGCCTCTGTCGCCACTATGTCTTGTTAATATTTCCACTTATTTTCACATTCTTCTTTTCTCATCGTCGTCGAGAATTCCGTGTTGTCGGCTTTGCAGACGTTGGAGCTAATGTCAGCGATGCTCGTAATTTATTAAATAATTCGTTTACAGTAATTCGATCGTTTCGTGTCAAGCACGCACTTGCCATATTAATTATAAAACTGAAACATTATTATGATATACGTCATCGCCATGACTACGATCTGCAAAACAAAATTCCGTTACGATTAACAACTTTTTCATGCTCTTCAAACTTTTGTAAACGATCGTCCAAACTAACTTTGTAAACCGTCCAATGATTCAGATCGAACAAGCCGAACAAAGAGATACTCAATGGATTTTTCAGCAGATCCAACGAAAACATTGTGAATTTCTATAAAATTCAATAAAAACGATTTTTCAGAGTTTCTTCAATATTTTCCAACAATAACACTAAATATTACCGCAATTTCTCTCGAATCACCCAAATTTTCGTAATTGTTCAGCATGCCATGAAGAATGTTGCCCGTTTCATTGGCCTGCAATTTTTCATGACACCGCAGTAAAGAAAAAAAAGATTCTCCACTTTCTCAAATGCTCGTCGGAGTGAAAAAATGACAGAAAATATAATTAACGACGCGATCAATACATTGCAAGATTACCTCGTTTATCGTGGATCCACAAACATTTGAAATAAGAGTCAGTGCTAAAATGGGGAAACTGAACCAGCTGACGTAAGAGCAAGTGAAAAACCAATCGCCAGCATCCATCGGTTTATTATGGTTTATGGAGCGATACGTCAAGTAGCCGTTGACCAATCCGTTAGAAATGTGTGACATGATGCAAAAGAGAAGAAGAGGATCGAAGTGTCGTTTGATAATGCTTATCAATTCGATGAGCTGGCGTCGTTGTCAAGAAATTACGTCGATCGTGTCTGAAAGAACAGTAGGATTGTATCTGCAAGCAAAATGAAATAATAATGAAAAAGATACTGAGCTAGAAACAGAGCAACTTGTCCAAGGAAACCGTTGACGAGGGTTATTCGTTAATTACCTGCAAATATTAATCAATCCAGAATGAGGCTCGTTCTCCTCGAGAACACAAGATTCCGCATTATCGTGAAGCATCAAAAAACGTATTTTTTCATTTAGTCGATGAAATTTGCGCTTGACAAGGCGAATGCTCCAAAGAGCAGTCATTACAGAGTTGAAAGTTGGTAATCGGAGTAAATTATAGCAGGTCCATACGAATGGTCGGAAGTTGGCAAATCGCAAAAGTTCAATGTCATTCCAAACGACCAAGGATGACCACAAGGTATTTCCGAGGATGAGATAAAATCCAAGCTGTTTAAAATGCTGCTCGTAATTTTCTGGAATCTCGAGTTTCGTGGAGGTCTCTTCAGCTTTTGCGAAACTCTCGACGATCAGCTTCACCCGATTTTGGAAAAGACCGTTCATTAACCATGTGAGCAAAACTTCCAAACCCACGTTCATAATCTCCGAGCAATCGGCAATTATCGAGCTCGGTGTCTCATAAGGCAGCAAGAAAACCCAGCGTTCGTTGAGAAAATAATAAAGCCCGTAACTGTAAGTCGAACTAAGGACACAGGCGTAGACAAGACCGAAGTATGAAAATTTCACTTGATTGTTTGGTAGCAAAGTCAAAGAGTTTATTCCGAGGAATTTGCCCCAGTAATACAACGCCAAGAAAGTACGCGACCGTTTCGTTCTGACGCTTCGATTTCTCGTCATTTCTTCATAACTGCGAAACTTGAATGTCTTCCCTTCAAGGAGAAACAACAATTGTTAATGTGTGCAGCGAGGAAAATTGCACTTTCCATTAGGATAATGGATGCCGCTTGACAAAGACGTATCTCGATCGACGATACGTCACTGAAACTTGGAATCAGCCATCGTGGAATTGCAGAATTGCCACTTACCGATATTTCCTCACGGTTATTGCGAAATATTCTTTTCACTAAATTCTACACTGACTCTTATTGATTATTTTTTTAATTCGATTGACACGCTTCTTTTTTGTTGCGTCACTGCTTTCGTTTTCACGCTTTAAAAAACGCATCTCGTTAGTCATAAAATTGCAGCATTATCACAACGTAATTAGCGACCGTTGTCAACACCTGGAATAAAAGTCGATTCGAATGACTCAACAGTCGCGTTCACCCACTTCCTCGTGACGTATATACAATCGGCCTTTCCTTCGAACTCACATTGTACAGTAGAAAATAGTTTGCCTCGGCGAATCCCAAAAAAGAAATTGCCACTTTGTTTTGCAAGAGATCCAGAAACAAAATATTGAGTTGCTGCAAAAGTTCATATCGTTTTTTTCATTAATTCGTGAATATTTAATCCATCCAACTTACCGGGATGTCCAGGTTGTCGTTATTGAGAATGTGACAATGGTTCAGCAGTGCGTGAAGTAGATTGCCCGTTTCGTTTGCCTGGAATTTAAAATCTTTGATTAAAATGTTTAATTCGCAAAGATCAAGTCATGCAGCCAATTAGCTAATGGATGGAGCATAGACGTTGTTTCTGTAGAGCAACAAACTGTGAAGCAAATATGAAAAGTTGCTCAAACCTCAGTGCACTCGTTACCTCGTAGCTCAGGGATCCACAGACGGTGGAAATGACACATATCCCAAGAACCGGGTTAGCTACCCAAACAGCTATATGTACCATGAAAACAAAATCTTCCAAGTTGAAATTTTCACAGCCTTTGAAATAAAGGTACAGGATGTGGAGGCTGTTTGTGAGATTCAACAAGTTTTTGACACAGTATAACAATAAGAGTAGAGCGAAGTGATTTTCTATAAGGCGAATTGCGTTTCGGAGTTCTCGGTGAAGTTGAGAGATCATGGTAATTTTTTGAAAACAAAAATCCCTGAAATTGAAGGATGATCCAATTGATTCGTGGCCTTCGTCGTAGAGAATGAAAATAAACATACGAGGGCGTAATTTGTTGGAAATTTAAATATTGAGAAATCAAGTTCGTACCTCGGATTCTCGGCAATTGCCAATGACACTCCGTTCGCCCGATAACAATAGGGAGCAACATAATCATCGCTGCTGAATGTTCGGATTTTTTCATTGAGACGTTGAAACTTCTCACGCACAACGTCGGCGATCCAAATGAATAAAATTACAATATTCGAAGGTATGAAGCCGAACAAACCGTAGCTGAACCAGACTATGAAATGGAGGTCGTCGGATCCGAACATTTTGGTGTTGCTGTTATTCCGGAAAAGGTAAAAACAGTCCATGATCATTAAACCGATTGCCAATCGATGGAAATGTCTTTCATGGTCATTCTCCATTTCTAATTGCATCTGAATTTTATTAATCTCGTGGAAACTGTTTAGAATCGATTGTATACGATCGTGAGACATAAGGAAAAGCGTCAGGCCAATTAGCACTTCGAAAAATCCGATCGCAATGCCCACGTAATCCATTGTCACACTGAGCGGTGTCTCTCCAGGGAGCAACGCATTCTTCCTGTCCATGACGAAGCCGCATGCCGAGCACACATAAACGGAGAGAAGAAAAACCACGTAAATGATACTCGGATACGAACGTTCTAATCGCTTGCTCTGTGACAACTTGTACGTGTTGACTCCGAATAACTTGGCGAAATAAAACAAAAACAAAAATATACGAGAATGCTTCGTCGCTGGCTTTTTGTTGTTCCCCATCATCTCGCGAGCTCGCAACTGACTTTGTACCTTAACGTTCATCCTGTTGCAACTCAATGTTTGCTTCCAATTACCATAATGGAAGCAGCTCGTACCGCGTCTAACTAGAATTGATTTATGGGTCGCAATGATCATGAAAATATTTAAATCGCACGTGTAGCGGATGGGATCGTTTTTTTGCGGTTAAAAATTATTTTTATTAATCATAAAATTGTAACATTATCGTAAGATAACTGGTCGACGTTGTCAACACCTGCAGCAAAATTACATTGGAATAAGTAAACCCTCAGACATTCAACTATAATGAGGCTCATAAAAAAAATGATTTTTTCAACTCACACTGCACATCAAAAAATAGTTTGCCCTGACACATCCCAGAAGAGCGATTTTCATTTTATTTAGCAACAGATCGAGAATAAGGAAGTTGAGTTCCTGAGAGAAATAAAAAATCGTATGGGTTTATTTCGTTCGGAGCGGGATCTTTTGCCATAAATAACGATCAACGTACTGAGATTTCCTGGTCGCTTCGCTGGACTGGACACTCGTTTAGAATCGCGTGAAGAATATTCCCCGTGTCGTTTGCCTGGAACGAGTATTTTTCCCATGAGAGTAAAAAGAGTTTTTAAAAAAATGACATTTTTTAAATGAATATTTGACCGAGAACGATGCAATGCGAGAGCCCGACGAGTTTCTCCATTGGACTTTAGATGTGATTGATTTTACAATAATTCAAAATGCACCTTTTCTGTCAAAGATCCGCAGGCGGTTGATACTAAAAACATCAATATGAGGGGAGGAATTAACCAGAAAATAAAATGTACTGTGTAGATGACATCCTCCCACGTGAAATGCTCACAAACTTTCACGTGACGGTAAAGAACGTGAACAGATATCGTCAAGACGAACAATTGTTCGAGAGTGTTGAGTAACACGAGTGAACCAAAGTATTCTCTGATCAAGTTCGTCGCGTTCCTCAGTACTCGATGTAGTTCAGAGATCGCGACGATTCGTTGGAATGGAGAATAACTGGAAATTGATGAATATTTTTTGTGTTGACATCGATATCGATAAAAATGAAGTCACAGGATGAAAGGTTTACCTTGAATTTTCTTCGATTTTTAACGAAGTTCCGTTCGCTATGATCCTCGATGGACCAGCACGATTATTATCGTCGATAAATTTTTTCATCTTCTCATTAAGACGATGGAACTTCTCTCGCAGGATCACGATCAGCCAAACGAACAAGACGATTGAATTTAAGGAAATGAGTTGGAAAAAGCCATAAGATACCCACGTGACGATGTGGATCTCATCAGAGTCGAACACCTTGTTGTTGCAGTTGTTTCGAATGACGTAAAAACAATCAAATATCGTGAGACTAATGGCTAAGCGAGAGAAATGTTTCTCATAGTCGTCCTCGATTTTTAATCGGATCTGATATTCCGTGATGCTGCGAAAACACTTCAAAATCGATTGTATACGATTGTGAGAAAACAAACAGAGCGACAGTGCGATCGACACTTCTAAAGATACAAGTCCAAAAGATATGAAATCCATTATGACACTGAGCGGCGTCTCCCCAGGCAGGATCGCATTTTTTCTATCCATCACGAATCTATAGGCCACGTACACGAAAGACGTCTGCAGAAAAATCACGTAAGCTATGTTGAGATATGAACGATTCAAATGGTTGCTTTCGGATAGCGTGTACGTGTTGATTCCCAATATTTTTCCAAAGTAAAATAACCATTGAAATGTACGAGAACAACTTTTTACTGGCTTTTTGTTCTTCGCCATGATCCCGCGACGTTGCAACTGACTTTTCACCTTAACATTGAGCCTCCTGCACCTCAATGTTTTCTTCCAATTACAATAATGGAGCTTCGCAATTAGGTTTGCCGTTATCGATTTACCATCAGCCACAGAAAGATCGGCGATCCCTTTTCGTTATCGCTGCGTCGGACTATTTATGGGCAAGATAATGGAACCGTTTTTCAAAACGTCGTCAGACATCGAAGCGTTCGATCGTTCGTCCACATTTGTGTGGACCATCCGACAGCACCTTCTCCGAGAAGCCCAACCTCGTGGAAACATATTTGTGACTGCGAACCAGAATTTTTACAATCCAATGAATTTTATTCGAGGATTCATGAAAAAAATGGATGAAGAAAAATTGTTGCGGATCGATATAGTCGCTGCGAAAGTTCTCTCGATTATTCCGATCAATTGGTCGATTCAATGATGAAATTGTAGCATTATCACTGCGTAGGATATAATCGTCACCATCATCTGCAACGTTAAAAATTTCCCATCGAAATTGCCAACAAAGTCGTAAACGATTATCAAATTATTATTTCCAACTTACACTGTAAAAGAAAAAATGATCGAGTTTCAACAACCCAAAGACTGATATTTTCAATTGATTCTTCAAAAGATCGAGCGACAAGACGCTGAGTTGCTGCAACAAATCGTAAGAAGCTGCGCAATCGATTATTTTCTAAATAAACTATCGATCGGGGTCTCACCATCAAGTATTTCTCACTCTTTTCGTCAAGCTCGCAACTGTTTAAAAACCCATGAACGATGTTGCCAGTGTGATTGGCCTAAAAGAAATTTCAATTGGATAATTGCGTGAATTTATTTCTTTCATTATGACGCGGTCAGTGATTAACGACCTCGACTAATGTGGAGCCACAGACGTGGGAGATGAGCAGAAGCATAACGGTCGGACGGACAATGTAGTGGCTCACGGAAATCAAGAATATTATGTTCGAAAGCATCATCCAACTTTCCACCGACTTTACATAACCATAAGAAACGTATATGATGTAAGCCACGTAAGTACAGTTGTTGCCAATGTCAAGCAAAACAGGCAAACCGACATGGTTTTCCATGCAATAAATAACGTCCCGTAGTTCTCGATGCAGCTGCGAGATGACGATGATTTTGTTGGACAGAGCATCGGCGTCGCAGCTGGAAGATGCATATCATTTGTTGGCTGTGGTTCTCAAAGCATGCCAACGCGAATCTCTCATTCTTCGGGTCCAGAACTCACCTGGAAATCTTCCTGGAGCCTCGAGATCGATTCCCCGATTGTTTCACCACCAAATCCCCAAGTTTCTCGTTAACAAACTGAAATTTCCTTCTCGCAATGAGGAGAGCGCAAATCCAAAGGATTGCGACATTGAAAGGTGCCAGAGTGGGAACGTAGAAGAAAATCCAAATGGGCAGAGAAAAATTTTCCAAGTAGCTCCACGCCACGTTCGAAAAAACGATCGACACCAAGTACACGAAATTGAAAATCATAAGATTAAACAAAATTGCACTGGATTGCACTTCGTTCATCCACGAACTTCCTAACTGTTTCGAAATCTTTTCGATTCTGAGGAAACTTTTTATTATGACGATGGTGCGTCTTTGAAAAAAAGCGAAAATGATCCACGCAGCGAAGCACTCGAAAAACTGCCAAAGCAAACCGAAGTAATCCGTCAGTGCAGCGATCGGCTCTTCCTGGTCACTCGTCTGCATCAGTTTGCGTATTTTTGTTAATTCATAAAATACGTAACAATAAATCGTAGTAAGTAAACAACCGTATACTATGCCAGTACGAGTCGTTTCAAGGTCACCTTTTTCCGACACCGAAAGTGGATTTATCCCGAGGAATTTTGTCCAATAGAACAACCAGCGAAGTCCGATAGAACGTTTTTCCTTTGACCATTTCACTTTATTCATTTCTCCTTCGCAATCTGCCGATACGGAACTGGGCAATAAAATTCCTAGCTCCGCCTGTCCCAGTCCCTTCGGAGTTCATATCGACCGGAAATGGATGTTTGTGTAATATTCAATAACCTTAATGTGTGACATCGTATTTGTGTCGCAGCTGATAAGAATCAGTACCGTGCACATTGTCAATGCTCGTTTCTATCTTTTATCCAAAGTGGCCGATGAGGAATGGTCAAAATTGAGGAAAGGGCCTGGAAAATTTCGGAAATTCAGCAGAAAAAAGGGGAAAAAATTTGCGTTCGAAATGTTTAAATTATAAAAATTTCCAAAAATTCCAAAATGTCATCCAACTGTCTCAGCTTTGTAACTTACACTTTTGTATCTGAAAGTCTCCTCCCTGCAGATGCTCATTTTTTTGATCGAACTCGATTAATCATAAAATTGCAACATTATCGTGAGATAACTAACCGCCGTTGCGGTCACCTGGAATGGAAGTGAATTCGAATGAAAGACCAACGAGGTTCGCACTCGCTTGCTGGACAAGAGAAAACAACACGATCGAGAAACTCACATTGTACACTAAGAAATAATCAGCCTCGACGAGTCCCAAAAGAGACATTCGAACTTTGTTTCGCAAGAGATCGAGAGAAAAGATGGAAAGCGCCTGAAAAATGTCATGTTCTTTAATTCAATCAACGTGTCCATTTTCATTCTCGCACTTACCGGATTCGTCTGAATGTTACGAGACATTTGACAATTATTCAGCATTGCCAGCAGTAAATTTCCGGTATTGTTAGCCTGAAATGAAAAATCTTGACGAGCTGTTAAGAAAAAAAAAACAGTCCCAAAATACGAGCATATGAGAAGCAAAACTTTTTTCTCATCTGCCTGGCCATCAATTCGTTCCATTATTATTCACAATGATAATAATGAAATCGTAAAGTTGAAAATCGTACCTCCTTGGCCATGGATCCACAAACATTTGAAACTGTAGTCAATAATATAATTGGGCCCATAATCCATGAAGCATTATGCAAAACGAAGACAAGATCGTCCCACGTGAACTGCTGACGATGTTTCAGGTGGCGATAAGTAACATGAATAGAGCTGGTTATACTGAGAAGATTAATGAGACTGTTAATCGAGACGAAAAGGGCAAAATGTTTTTCGACGAGTCGAATAACGTCTCTTAGTTCTCGATGAAGTCGAGATACCATTTCGACCTGTTGACACGGAGTATAACTGAAATAAACGATCGTCCAGTTATCGAGCTGCTTTGACTGTTCGTCAAGAAATGAAGAAAAATTGTATCGATCGTAAAAAACGTGTGGAATCGAATGAAAATCCGATAATTAACAAACAAATGGAAATTGCGGTCTTTCGAGAAACTTTGTACCTCGAATTCCCATCGATTCTCAACAATCGTTCGTTTCCTGAATTGCTCCATGAACCAAGAGCTGAAATCTCGATCAAGCATCTCAATTTATCATTCAGACGACAAAACTGTCTTCTCACAATGGCGACGATCCAGACAAACACGAATCCTATGTTCAACGGTATCAACGTGAACAAGCCGTAAGACATCCACGTGACCAATTCGTTATTTCCGAATGCCATTGTCACAAAACTAATGGTATTTCGAAGGATGCAGATACCATTGAATATCGTCAAACTTATTGCTAACCGGAAGTAAAGCATTTCGTAGTCTTCCTCCACTCGTAAACGTCGTAAAACTTGATTGACGTTTCGGAGAGTATTGACGATGCATTTTACACGATCTTGGTAAATAAGAACCTGCGACCATCCCAGTAACACCTCCATCACCTCCAATGACAGATCAAAGTAGTTCATGACCAAGCTGAGTGGCGTCTCCCCTGCCACCTCAAGTTTTATTCTTAGGACGACAGTACGATAAATCACGTAGACATAAACCATCGCGAGACAAATTACGTAAACGATACTTCCGTTTGAGCGTTCCAATCGATTGCACTTCGACAGTTTGAATATGTTGATACCCAAAATCTTGGCCCAATTAAAAACCAGCAAAAATGAGCACGAATGCCTCTTGGTTGCTTTTTCGTTGTTTGCCATTTCACTGCAGTTTCGCTACTGAACTTTTGCACCCCGACTTCCATCCCTTTCTGCTTCTACTTCCGTCTTCAATTACGATAATGGAGTTTACGTACGTCATGTTTCACCTCATTCGATCAATCGTTCATTAGTGACAAAATTAATGCACGAGTTTTGTACATTTCAATTTTCTACAGTCACCCTGCTCTGAGGCATGTGTGACTTATTGGGTCGATTGTTGAATGGTCAAAAAAAAAACAGTTTGCACTGGAACATTGTCATTGCGATTGTCTGAAACGCAATAATATTTAGGCGAACAATAAATAACGTTTACGCTCTTCGTTAGGTCAGGAAAGTAGTGCTTCCCTGATACCTGGACTGGAAACGAAAAAACATGCAGTTCCATTTAAAGAATCTCGCCCCCCAGTGATCAGTCGGTTCGTTCCAGAAACGCTATCGACGAGAACTCTTCACGAGGACACGCAGGGAGACTCTCTGCATCACCTCGAACCCGAACACCGAATATTGTCCCAGTTTTTTCGAAATATAATATTTCTCATTTCTGATTTTTTATGGCTGCATCATATTTTGAGTACTTTCCATCCTGCCACTTATATCTCGCGTATTCGGATAAAAAGAAGCTTGAAAAAATTCGGGAATTCTCTCCATCATTTGAAATTTAAAGTTTCTACGTTGCATTTGTTGTTTTTTTATTTTTTATTTTTTATTTTTTTTCAAATGAAACGTTTTGGAAAACAAGTTTTTCGAAAACAACGATAAGGTCCGCGGAGGGTTGAAAAATCTATGTTTCTGGATCACCATAATCAACCACATACTCGAGTTGCTTCACCAGAATGTCAAGTGTAAAGTGTGAGTTCACAATTACGAGGAAGACTGCAAGGAAGTTGGAATTACATCCAACGTCATTTCGTTTTTCTGCTGCAAGTATCGAGGAGAAATGAAGACGACAAAAAGATAATGATCGGGTGAATTATTGAAAGGTGTATCGTCAACGTGGAGCAATTATTTTTATACTCATGGAAAAATCTTTAGTCACGAGTACAGCACGATGCTACCTCACCGAGGGTGCATTCGTAATGTCGAAGTCTGATAAAACGATGAAATAACGTAATTGACCATCAGCAGCAAAATTAGTTTTATTTTTCCTTTCCTTCGTTTTACTGGGAGCAACAAAAACTTAGCTGGAGAATGATAAACGTTTGTAATTATTTGTGCTTTTGTCCGGACGATGAAGACATTTTTCTGCATCGATATTTCATCGTCTAATCGTACAGGCAAAACCGGTGCATAGAAGGTCTTGATGAAAAAGTCTCTCGTGCTTTATGTCACTCATCGCTCTCATCGTTTGTTATACGTTTACAGTTACTTAACTCGTAAATTTCATTCTGAACGTTCGTACCTTCGGACATTTTGTCTCAGAGGACTTGCGAGGAGCGAGTTTTTCCTGCTTCTTTTTTTTCGAACTTTTCATTCCGGCCATGATTTTCTTACCTTGGAACTTTGCCATATTACAATTTTGTGGTGTTTGGCAACCAGCTCGATGGTCCGATGGCTGGAAGAAATACTTTTACAACGTGTACACGATTTCTTCAATGTTATTGATTTACACGTTCGCGCTTTCGGGCTTGATACAAATGGCGATATCTGAAAGTCTTGATGGAGCAGCCAACAGCAGTTTTCTGGCACTCTCCATGGTCGGAGTATCTTACAAAATGACTAATTGGGTTTTGCATAAAAACAACATCATCGTACTCATTGATATTCTTTATAACGAGGTATGTCGTCCTCGAGGGACTGAAGAGATCGCGATACAAATGAAATTCGACAGAATAAGCAGGTGAGCAGAAAGTAAGACTCATCAATAATTAACACTTCGTCTGTGAACCTGGGTCATTCGTGCCCGAGCAACTACGACAGAACGGTTCATTCATTGGATCAAAAATGGATAAAAAAATTATTTTTTCTAAAAAATGTTCTAATTGAAATTTCAAGTTGAAAGTTCCAAAGAGTAGCCTGAATTTTTTTAGAGTTTTTGGAATTCAGTTCCAAATATCAAAAATCAGGAATTTGTTCAAAGCTTTGGCTGAAGGAACGGTGTGTCCAGGTTTACAGACGTAAGGTACAGAAAAAACGTTTACAGACGAAGTGTTAAACGTCGTTTCGTGTTTATTGTTTCTCTTTGTTTATTTTTTTTCGAAATTTGAATAAAATAAGTGAACGATCTGAAAGGAACAATACAATATTGTTCGGTGGGATGACAGCAGGAGCTGTAATCGCGGTGACGATAGGTTCCTTCTTGGATAACGTGTCAAGCCGAACTCTCCCGTTCCCGACATGGTTGCCTTTCGATTGTACGACCGAACTGAGATTTTGGATGGCGTTTCTCCACCAGATTTTAGCCCATGGAATTGCAGCGGCAATCGGCTGTTTCCACGATACCCTCTTACACGGTTTCATGATTGAAGTTTGTGCTAAATTGAATATTCTCAAATTCCGACTCCACTCGATACCCGGAGTGGTAGGGAAGAAAAAATTGCAAGACAATGACGAGATTAGCGAACGGGAGCAAGTCAAATTGTGCGTTCGGCAACATGAAGAAATACACAAGTAAATAAAATTTCGATTGATGCAATGAAACGAGGATCAACCGAATCTTGACAATTTTGAAAAATTGCTTATTTACCGGCTCGTTGACACACTGGGTCAATTTTTTTGTGGAAACTAGTAAATCCTTCGTACCTGATGTCAGAAACATGAAGCATTGGAGTTTTTATAAAAAAGAAATTCGTCACTTTTTGAGAAATCAGATTTCAGTCATTTTTTAAAATTGATTTTCTGCGACGCGATTTGCGATTCTCTGCGTTCTGCGATTTTCTGCGACCATGTGTGTTAAAAAAAAGATTTTGGAAGAATGGAAATTTTTGACTTCCTCACGTTGACCTCAAGCCTTGAGAATAATGTTGAAAAATATAAATTGCAAATTTGTCAAACGGTTGAATTTCATTTTTTTTCGCCAGTGCGTTCGTAAATAAAATCTCAAATGATGGAGAAAAATTTGCTCGGTTAATTGTAAACATGCGTTTCCTTCTTCTTTTGCTCTCATCAATTTTTCTGACATATCTGAGAATCGAAATCCTCGTCCACATTCACAAAAATCCTTAAGAATTATGTTGAAAAATGCGAATTCGTTGCAGATTTGTCAAACGATCTAATGAAATCTTCAGCGTCGTTATGTTGGTACAATTTTCCGTCAGTGCGTTCACTATTTGTATGAGTACGTACATACTCTCGAAAATGACAATGCGAAGTCCTGGATTGGTATTTCTCATCGTCTATGTCGGCTGTATGATCGTACAAATATTTCTTCTTTGCTGGTACGGCAACGAGGTCATAATGGAGGTAATTTTATTTTCTACGTGTCAAAACTGTACTCCTCGTCTATTTATTTCGATGATTAAGCAAATAATCAACGAATGCACGGTGTGCTAAGAGTATGGACGTTAGTGACGCCATCTACGACATGGATTGGTGTTCGTTGAAAGCCAGTACGAAAAAAGACTTGCGTCTGATGATGACTCGAACCCATTATCGTCTCCAGTACACCAGTGGTCACATGATTATTCTGTCTCTCGATTCTTACAACAAAGTTGGTAACAAACTTCAATTTCCATATTTTTTCCATTCGATTCCATGCCTTGATCGAATTAACGTATAACTATCACAAAACGACTTTATTCAGAGGCCTTGGAAAATGTATTTCTTGCCACCAAATTAACAGTTTTCTCTTTGTGAAGAAAAATTTTCTGTCTTTTACAATTTTTAATATTTCATTTCCAATTTCTTACTTTTCCCATGTAAACGCGTGTAAATTCAAGTCACGTTTTCGTTAAAAAGTTGCGAGAAAAAAACAAAAGGAACGCGACTTTAATTTACGTGCGCTTTGACGCACGTAAACGACAGAAAATTTCGTTCTTGGCACCAAAACGAACAGAAAACTGTTAGTTTTGGTGCCAAGAACGTTCATGCACAATTTTGAAAGATCCCTAAATAAAGTAGTTTCGTGACGTTAATACCTTGAATTTCATGCCTAAATCGAGTAAAATCTCAAAGCGGAGTATTCTCTTGTTGAATTTCAATGATTCTCTCTATTCATTTCGCCAGAATGTCGTTTCGATCTTTTGTAAACTTCGCGACGAATTTAGGTTGAAAAAAAAATTGAATTTACCATCAATTACAATTTTTTGCAGCTGATGAAACTTACATACTCGATGTACAATTTGTTGCAAAAAAAGTCGTAGGACCAGCGTGAAATATTCACGAAAAAAAACGCGAATAGTCACAAAAGTTTTAAGGCCCCTTCGAATTTTCTTCGAGGGAAATGAAATATCGAACGGAGTACAAACCGACGATTATCCTGGTTTTAAATATAATTAGCCACACGCAGCTGACATAGAAAAAATAAAAATTTCCGTAATAAATCGAAATGAACACAAACTCGAGGATTTCGTTTAGTTTTTTTTTTTTTTTACATAACATACATATTTATTCATTATGATTGATGTATCATAAAATATAATTATCTTTCTAAACACAACGCTAACATATATTTCTGTATGTTTCAAATTTCTAACCGTAAATCTCCTCATCTCCGTGGCTGGATGAACCATTTATTGAAATAACAGAGAATAACAAAAAATGCTTCTCAGTTGAAACATGCTGGGGAGGAAATGATCGTATTTCTTGCTCAAGTGCAAAGATGGAGTGTCTGGATTTCGATAGAAATGAAGAAAACAACTTTTTTCTAGAGATTCTTTGCGTGTTGATTGACCAACAATCGTAATTGTGAAACGTCCTTTTTGTTTTCCTAAGCTTTCTGCGCATGGCCGTTATTTCACCGAGCGCACGAAAAAAAAACAAATTTTCTTCGACTCCAAGGCACTCGAACGATTTTGGTCGGCGTACGTACATAAAGGATTCAATTGTTTAGTATATTTTGTTGCTTCTTTTCTTTTTTTAATAAGCTCCTGCCGAACATGAGTTGGTCATTGTAATAAAACTTAAATACTAGAAATAAATTGCTCGGTTAATTGTCATTTGTCAATTGCCGCCAGTTGCAACAATTTACTCTCGATCTTTAATCGTTTACGCTCGTTTACCGTTTGTTTTCGTTTCTTTTTTTTTCTTTTTTTTTATCCATTTGTGTGACAATCGATTTTTCATTGTTTATTTACTTTAAGTTAATAGTGGGCAAGTAGAGCGAATTTCAACCACGTCTCAGCGACGTTGACCGTTTTTCCTTTATCAAGATCGTATAATCTCATAAAACTACATTAAAGTACGAAATTTACGTTGCAAGTTCGTGAACGGAGCCACGAAGAATAATTAAGGCACATAGGATTTCTCTCTCGTTTGTATATCATCATTTAAATTCGCATTACTTAACAAAAAGTAAGAATTACCAGTCGATGTCGCGATGTCGAAATGAGAAAAATTATTTTCTTTATTTTTCTTCTAAAAATAACGATAAAGTGAAAAAAAACTTTGTACGTCTCGGATTTTCGGTTTTTTGTATTCAACCCTTTTTTTTCGTGTTCCAGACTTTTCAATGAATTTTTCCCACTTCGACACGAGCTTGATCAGGAAAAATTGACTGACCTCGACAATTTGGTCCCTCACAGCAACAAGGAAAAATATATTTAAAAAAAAAAAATAAAAAATCGTCGTTATAATTGATCGCACGTGGAAGAGGCGAGGAATTGTTCGAAGACACACGGAATTATTGCGATTGATGTGGTACTTGCGAGCTCGACTTGACCGACTTGAAAACTTGCTCCAACGTCGTGGTTTTTTTTTTTCAAGCCCGCAAATCACCAGCATGGAACTTACTCACGGAATGAAAAATACTGCGATTCGTGTAAACAGAAACGAATCAGCGTATTTCCTAAGTCTTTCGTTATTTTTATTGTTTGATATTCGTCGTCGAATAAAACTCGTTAGGAAAGTGAATGTATTGTTGGAAGCAATTATTAACGCGGGCAAAAGTCAAGCAGACGGAACGAGATGAAATATCAAGAAAATTTATAAACTCGTCGTCGACGATAAAAGATATAAAATCCCCGACAGAATCGTTCATCTTTTCCGTCGATTCCGTCGCGAGCTTGACTTTTAGTCCCAGCTCGTGAATCCAGAAGAAAAAAAAATATAGAAAACCCGGTAATCTTTCTAAAATCTGTTGAGTTACGTTTTCTTTTTTTTTTCAAGTTAACTAGCGTATAAAAAAAATGTCGTTAATGTAACCACGTGTGTGTGTGTGTGTGAATCTCGATGATAATTATTCTACAAGACTCGAGAAACTTGTTCACCGACCCAATCGACGGATCGTTGGGTGACACGATTCCCCGAGTTGTTACTTTTCGTACTAACGAGAGAAGGAGGGAAAAATTCTCTCGATGGAAACTGGATATTGGCGTGAGTTTGACACGTGGAAAAAATTTCGCAGTATTATTGTTTGTTCCTCGTGGGAGGATTGTTTAGATCTGAGCAGGCTCGACGTAATTCGCTGGTAACATTCCGTGACGACCTGTGCGTTGTACCAGACCGGTCATCCAGCCTTCGTCAATCGCTGTACAATTAACGATAAGATCGCCGTCGCAAAAGCTCACTTCGTCTGTGTCCTGAGCCTCGTAATCGTACATCGCTCGGTATACTCGCTGTATGAACGACGAATCAAAATAAAAATATAAAAAATCATACGAAAATCATAAAATAAAAAAAATATTTAAAAAACAGGAAATCAGTAACTTGATTTGTTTTTTTTTTAAATGAATACAACGGAGTTTCGGAGGGTTTAAAGTAAAAGGGACAAAAAAGTGGATGTCAAATCAAAGAAATTGAAAAATAACTAATATGAATACAACAAAATCAAGAAACGCTACTGAGAGGCAAGAGAAGAAAAAAAAGTCGAGGAGTATGAATGATAATCGATGAAACTAGAAAAAAGCAAAAGAAAGTAAATAAACTTTAATTGGAACGAAAAAAAAGTCACGTTTATAATTTTTAATAAGAAATTCAGACTGAACTTTCAACTAATTTATTTGCAATTGTCATTTATTTCGATGGCTACGAAAGCGAAATAATTGAATAACCAAAATGAGGAAGGAATTGAAAAAGCTGAACGGTCGACGAGCTAAACTCCGATTGAGTGGGAGAGTTCTTACCAGATTATTTGCTGGTGGTGGAGGCGGTTGATGCTGTGGAACGTGATTGTTGTTCGTGGCAGGTGTCAACGAGCCATAATACTCGTTAACCGGATCTATATCCGCGACCGAGCCGATCTTTCTTGTGGGTGGATTCGTCACTGTGGGCATCGAGTATATTAAAATCATAAATCATAAAAAACAAAATAATAAAATTAAAAAGTCATTAAAATAATTGACGTGAAATTTTATCGACGACCCGCACCTTTTTAGCAACGTTTAAGATGATGGATCAGTCACAGAACCTCACCACGAATTTTCGAAATTAAATTTCTTCGATATCGTTCGACTAATTTAAAAAAAAGGCTCTGTCAGCGTAAGCAGGACGATGGCAAAAATCCGCTCACAGGGACTTTTTTTTTATTGGCGAAACCGTGTCGAAAATATTCAATTTCGAAAATTGCACTCACACTCTTCCACTCTGACTGATCCCTCATCTTGACAAATGGGAACGCAGATGGTCGATATGCAGACGAGAAATTACAGTTTTGACAAGGACATGGCGGAATAAAGCCCCGGCCACCGCACTGGCTCAATCAGCGCAGGTTATCCTAATTTTCTTCCAATCCCTTGTTAACGAGAGTCCAAACAATTATGACGATGAATTAATTTTGGTTAATTATTGATCGAATTAATAAAGAGCCCACAAAAATTCCATAAATGACGAAATTTTCGTGAAGAAAAATGGGAAAAAAATATCGTCAACAAGTTTAACGTCCGGTTCTCAAAGTCGCGAACAACGTTTTTGGTGAATGTTGCTTTTTTAGTTGTTGTACTTTTGGGAATATTGGTTTCTTACCTGCACCCTTGTCACTCGTGTAAATAACAGTCGTTGCGGCTTGCCTAGCGGAATAAGGACTCGGTCTGGCCTCGGTAAGGGGATCGTAATCGGCAATTCTACCGGGTGCTCTTTGTATCGCTGCCGGTGTCGTAACCGGCAACGGACTGCTCGTTCTTGCTGGCACGAGATTTGCGTTTACGCTCGTAGCTGTCGGTGTAATCGTACCGTCCGTGTACTCTACGTACTCTAAGCAACACAAAGCAACACAAAGCTCGACTAGTGCTTCTCAGATGCATAGAATAGCGACACCAATTTTTTTTACCAATGAGAAATACCAAAAAAAAACGACAAAGTATTTTAGAAGAAAGGAAAAATAATAAAAATTCTGGATTTTTGAAATAATTGCGGTAAATGATTTGCGAGAAAAACAAAAAGGAAATTCTTCGTTTTGGAAGATTCGAGTATTTTCATGTTTTTATAAACACTTTGTGGGAGGAAAAATATTTTCATGATTTTCGAAACTGTGAAAATGAATTTAGTGACCGAAAAACGTGAAATCGATGGATTTTTTGTTTGTTTGTTGAATAATTAGAAAAATTACGTGTACGTTTCGCACAAAGGGATTGACAAAGGTTTTGTGTTATTTTCACAAACATAAACCATGGAAAATACGTTTTTACTAGCGGACAAAAAAAACGGACACAATTAAATGTACTTGGGGCACTAAGCAACGATGATAAGAGCAGCTCTTTTCGTTTTCAACAAGATAAAGTGGAAAACAAGTTCCGTGAGTGCGGGGAAAAATAAAAACGAACTGGGAATAAATGATTTACCAATCTGTTCGCCATTCTCCCCGGAAATCGTTCTCTTCTGCTCCATTATCGCCTTTTTCTGGAGCTCGCCGTGATAAGCCACGTTCGATATAATCTTGCTGTTCTGCTTGATCCTCAGTGTTTCGGGATCGTCAGCGACCTGAGTGAATTTCCCCTTCGCCTTTTCGAATTCAGCGTGATACTTAACGTTACTCTGGATCTTGGTGTTTTCGGCGATGCGCTTGAGTTCTGGTGTCTCGGCCATTGTCGTTGCCTTCGCCTTTGGTATGTGCCTGATAAAAATTCAGTTTTTTTTTCATTACTGAACTCCTCAAAAAAATTCTTTCCATCTCGAAATACAAAAATTATAATAAATCAATTTATCAGTCAAATTTGAAAATTTCTCTTTAAGGAGCTTCAATTACGACGATACATTGTTGCTATGCCAACCCGGACACCCCCTGTCCTTCGGCCTGTTATCACATTCAAAAAATCCTCAAAAAATTCTGGCTACTGTTCGAAATCTTCAACGTGAAATTTCAATTTAAAAATTTTCGAAAAACTTATTTTTTCATCCGTTTTTCATCCAATGAATCAACTGATCCGTCGTATTTGCCCGGACACGCATGACCCAGGTTTACAGACCAAGTGTTAAAAACATGAAAAATTCTAAAAAGATAAGAATTTTAATCAAATTTGGTGAATATATTTTTTCATAATATAAATGACAATACAATTTTTTTTTAGCTTTTTTCAACCACGTAGTACTCGAGTCACTTGAAAACTAAAGTTCACGTGTATTAGAGTTTACATCTCGTGCATAAAAAGTTCGATTTGATTCTCAATAATTCGACAACCATGTCGTAAAAAATTTGGAAAAAATGACATCACCAAATTAAATCAAATTCTCATTATTATATAATTTCGTGACCCAACGCCCTTAAGGAGAAAAAATGATGAAAGTAAACAATATTATTTATCAAGTTTAAACCAAGCCAACTTCTCATTCCATCGATATTTATTACGATCATCCGACAGTAATCCTAAAAACATATTCGAGTAGGTAATAAAGGATTGTGGCTTTTAAACTGTGAGAAATACCTCGCGGAGGTAAGGCGAGTAAGTTCAGGCTCGACAACGCTCACCTCTGTAATCGAGATGTGTGTCACGAGTTCGTTTTCCACATATGGTGGGAGCGAGATATACACGCACTAGCGTGTGACGTTTGTCTTATTGCCCGACACTATGAATTCTCTTTCTCTGTCGTTTTCTTTGTCTTTATCATTCTTATCCGTTCACCTTGGAGCCAGTCATTGTTCCGAACATCTCTTACGTAACGTTTGAGTTATAAAATCCATTGAAAAAAATAACATTCATTAATCAATGAAACTATTTGATTCACAGATTTATTGAAAACTTTGACAAAATTAATTTTATTGTGTTGCTAAATTTTTACTTGGTCGAGAGGGCCTTGAATTTGATGAAAAAAAATAAAAAAATTTCAGTCGAATTAATGGATTGGTGTTCAATCGAGAAAAAAAAGCATTCAACCGGATACTTCCCACATTCAATGCCAACCTTTCTACTATGATGCTCTATTTATAAAAACCAAGATTAATAATAAATCTTGAAATGTACGAAAGTTGGAGCGAGTACGATTTTTTTTGAAAATTTCAAAATTACGTAGAATTCGTATTTTCCTATCAATTGCAACAAAATTTTCAGAGAACGAAGAACCGGTTTGGATCAACATTTGTGCAAAACCGGAGCTCTGTAGCTCAAACCATTATCGAGTTATAAACGTTTGAATTTTAGAATTTTTCTCTAGATGTTTTCAAAAATTTTGAAAAAAAAATTTCCACCGTCACACAGCTCTATGAGGAAGCAAAAAAAAAGACAGGAATGTGTTAAGAGCATCGACGTGATTCTTCGAATGTTTTAATACTCGAGGTAAAACAGCTCGGGTCTGGCTTCAGAGCTTTTGCTGCACATGGCACATTTACTTTTCTTTGCTTTTTTGTTTGCTGTGGTCTATGTGATTGACGCTGGTAGCGAATCCGGAAGCCCCTCGCTCCATATACACGTAATATGATTTTATACACACAAGGAAAAATCCATGGATACACACGAGACGGCTCAAGAACGTATAAGATGTTTTGTGCCGAATGGACGAGACCGTTTGAGCGAGTAATTAAAAAAAAAAAAAACAATTGCACGGTCTACAATGACTTGGAAACAAAACAGCCTGCATTTTTTTTTGCAGCGTTACTCGAAATGTCGCATCCGCTTGGACGAACCAAAAGAATTCTGGAAAATGTTGATTTTTTTTCTCAAATTCGTTGTCGCCCAGAAAATCAATTTTAAAAAATACTTCGAGGTACTTTATGATATTTTGGAAACAATGCGAGGAGGAAACATCCTGCGAGACATGAAACTGTCAATTTAGTCAGAAGCGACTCCTACACGTTCGATCTTTATATAAACAGGTGACTCAGTGGATCGCGATATTCTCAATGAGGTACAGAATTCAAATAGTAATTGTGAATATTTCTCGACTGAAATTCCGCGACGTGAAACACTTGTCTCGACGATGTGTCGAGGCCACCAAGAAATTTTCAACGGCTGAGAGCTTGGTCGTTGATTTCATATTGAATGCGTACAAACGTGTGGTTCACTCTCTTTTCAAGGCCGAAGACGTATGTACATTGGGTGAAAATAATTTCGCGTTAATGTCGAAATAAATATTGAAAAAAAAAGGCAAATTTCTTCACGTCCTCATAAAGTTTGTCAATTTTCTTCAATTTTTCTACATTATTCGAAAGAATATTTTGAGGAAGGAAGACAATTAATTTCGACGTTAAATTCTTGGTCGCGATTAACAACTCGTATTTCAAATTGGCACTAAAACTTTTTAAACACGATATTTATTCCGATGTCTGGAGAAAGATAAGAGAAAAAAAAAAAAAGCAGACATGGGCGAAGAATAAATTTCAAGCTGCGTACGTTCTCTCGCCAGAACATTTAATCATATATAGCCCCGGGTTTATTTTTTATTATAACCAATTGCTATCAGGATTCGAGACGTGTGGGCGTGATCGTGGCGAACCCGTATACGCGTCAAAACTTGTTGTATTCGTCTTACGACCTCATGTGCGTATTGTACATTTTATATAAATATGTTCGGCACGATGGTGTAAGCGTGTCTGTAGTGCATAGAAATAACGCTACGGGCGCATTAATCGTACGCTGAATAATTCAACGCATCCGATACGCCCCCGTTAATGCATCAAGTGCAACGGAATAGTGCTTCAGAAATGAGATAAAATTCAACCAAGTAGTCGAGAGATTAAGTTTTTTAAAAACTACTATAATCGCTTTCTAACCGAATGACCTACGACAAATACTGTCGACAACACTAACCAGATCCTCATCATTCTACATTTTTAGTTTTATTATTTGAAAAAAATTCATTTTTTTCTACCGAAAACAATGAAAAAATGCAATTTGCACGATTGCGAGGGAAATTTGAAATGAGCCTGAAGTTTGCATCGACGCAATGCCACGAAATGAAAAAGAAAATTCAACCCCCTGGACAGGGTTGTTCCGGAACGAATTCTTTTCCTCAGTTTTTTCCTTACCTTTTTTAAATCTTACGAATCGATTTGTCAAATAAAAAAGTGCAGAATCATTTTTTAATTGTTTTTTTCATTTCGTGGCATTGCGTCGATGCAAACTTCAGGCTCATAATCTGAAAGAATTTTTAATTTTTTCTGGTCATTCAAATGTCGGATTGTTTTTTGGTTTTCTGCTCAGTATGAAATTATTATAAAGAAATAAAATTGCGAATGGCATTTGGCACTCGGATATGACGAAATCGAGACGAAAATTTGAAGAAATTCTCATTTTTTCTGGTCATTCAAATGTCGGATTGTTTTTTGTTTTTCTGCTCAGTATGAAATTATTATAAAGAAATAAAATTGCTAATGGCATTTGGCACTCGGATGTGACGAAATCGAGACGAAAATTTGGAAGAATTTTTCATTTTTTCTGGTCATTCAAATGTCGGATTGTTTTTTTTTTCTGCTCAGTATCAAATTGTTATAAAGAAATAGAATTGCGAATGGCATTTGGCACTCGGATGTGACGAAATCGAGACGAAAATTTGGAAGAAATTCTCATTTTTTCTGGTCATTCAAATGTCGGATTGTTTTCTTTTTCTGCTCAGTATCAAATTGTTATAAAGAAATAAAATTGCTAATGGCATTTGGCACTCGGATGTGACGAAATCGAGACGAAAATTTGGAAGAAATTCTCATTTTTTCTGGTGATTCAAATGTCGGATTGTTTTTTTTTTGCTCAGGATGAAATTGTTATAAAGAAATGGAATTGCGAATGGCATTTGGCACTGGGATGAGACAGAGCCAAGAGAATATACGATTGATTTCAAATCCATGAAAAACTGTTGATGGAAAAAAAAACATTTTGCCTAATAGATTGAAAAATAGTCAAGTTCTCATACGAAATGTCGTATATGAAAAAAAAAAGATGAATCAGATTTCTACCGATCGTGCGATCACATTCGGAAGAATGTTGACGCATCAGGGAAAAACGAACTCCGCGTGAAGCGAAAACATGTCTGCGAGAATGTTGTCGTTTCATGAGAAACGAAAAATTAAAATTTACGAGATGAAGAATTATTTCTTTACAGCGAAAAATTGAAATTCGACCTTTCGCCATCGATACGTGTCGACTGAATCATTTCTGGCACTAACGTAAGTGCATGAGTAATTCTCCGTGTATTTTCGTAGTTTGAAAAAAAAACGTCGACAGCAAGAAAGCTGGAGAAAAAAAAAGTCTCCTCGGTATTTGATTTTTTATCAGCTCGCGATGATTTAATAAATGATAAAAAGTGTTGAGAAGGGAGAGAAGGAGAATTCGCGCTTAGTGTGGAGAACGCGTATCCGCAAGTGTCTCATTAACGTCGAATGAGTTGCCTCGTGTGTCATCGCGACAGGACGTGCTCTGACTGTTAATCACATCGTGGAAAACGTCTCATCCTAAAGGACCAATTAAATGAAACTCGTAACGACCAACGAAACAGCTCGATATTCAGTAAAACGTCGTCCCTCGTCGAGATTTTAAAATTCTACAAAATTATACGTCGACAACTTTTTTTTTCTCTATTTATTGGCGAATCTGCTTAAATTTTTAATTCGCAAATCTCGATAAGCCGACGGTGTCAATTTCACTAAATTTCCAGAGATTCGTTCATCATTGTATCGAACATCGAGAAATGAAGAAAAAAAAGATATTATCGCGTGAAGCTCCGGGAGGATGAATGACCGAGTGAATCAAGTCAGAGCCCGAGAACGTCAGGAAGTTAAAGGGAGCAATTTGGTTGTAGGAGGGCAGAGCATACACGAGAGCGGGGAAACGATGTCTACCCAGAGTCCAATAATAGGAGGACGCTTATCGTGCTCACGAGAACGAATTGAGAAAAATAAAGAGAGCGAGAGAGAAAAATACAAAAAGGAAGAACATCGGTTTACGGTCTATTCGTAATAGCAACATATACAGGGTGTGCCATTACGATAAAGCGACCTCAATACCACGAGAGGAACGTTCGAACCAAAAATAAACGAAAGTCGGATGAATGTTCTATATATTTTCCCCAAACCCTTTGGATTTTTCCGTTCCCACGTTTCCGCATCTCATCCTAGCCCACGACGGACGAAAATAGTTGATTTTTTTGAATTTTCTATTTAAATAATAAAACAATCACAAAATAATTATTTTTCGTGTAAAAAAAAAAAAAAAGATTTCATTGAATGCGCAAAAATTTTTAATTTCCANTCATTGAATGCGCAAATTTTTAATTTCCATCCACTTAATTATTGCCGTCACAATGATTTGTCAATTTTGGAAAAATTCGACAGGAAACGATTGATTTGTGTGCGGACGAAAAAATAAGTTCCTTATTTTGATATTTTCATTCGAATTAAAAAGTAACAACAAAATTGTCATTATAGATGTCTAAAAAAACGGCAATTCAATCAGAAGTTTTGTTATTTTTATCGATTTATTTATTACTGCGAAATCGTCTCGAGTCAGGACATCCTGTACAAAGAAAACCCGATTGCCGTAGAATTTACAGTGAAGAGGAGTGGGCGAGACGAGTTTCATCGAAGATTGCTCCGGGGAAAAACCGAAGCGACCATCCCGAGCTTGTATTACCGCATTATTTCTTTAAGGAGTATTTCCATCGAGAAAGAATCGATTTTTCAATTTCTGTTTTTCGCAGTTTCATAGTTAAAGAGTCGCGGCCTTTTCGAACGTAGAAAACGAGCTAAGAATTTTATTCTCGACAATATAATCCAATCAATGGAATCCCGACAAAAAAAATGAGCGAAAAGCTAAAATAAATAATGAAATAAAAATATTTAATGAGAAGATTCTCATTTGGGGTGAAAAGGCGATCGGTAACTTTTTTGGCTCGAAGGAACGAACCAGCTCGATGGAGCTGAGCAATTCTCGCCAACAAGTTTGCGCGTTGCAGAGACAATTAACGAAAAAAAAAAAAAACATAGAAACAAAGTTCATGTGACGAGAATTGAGGAAAGTGACGCACAATTCGCAAACTCAGAAATTGCATAACTCGTGCAGTCTTTAGAGCACACTACGAGTAAATACAACGAGCACAAAACGCACACGTTCATCTTTCAATATGAAGGACCGAACGAATACGCGATTATATAGCAAACGCAGTGGGGAAATATACTTTGGACGATCTCTCCTTGGACTCACACGAGGAGGTCGCGGAATAAAGCAACAAAGATCATCCCAAGAGAAATCGAATGCACAGCATTGACAAATTATTGTAACAAGACGAAAAAGAACCGACAGCGTGGGCAAGCTACGGAGCCTCGAGAGAGACCATCACCTGGTTGGGTGACCGCTGAGCCCTGTCAAATTTCAGTTGACATTTATTCCCACCGCGAAAATTGACCCTCAACTTTTCTATTTATTGATTATTCAATTTTTAAAACTGTCGCAATTTTCGTACCCATTTTTTTTGTTTGGATTTGAAAAAAATATCGTTTTATTGTCCTGACCGAATATTGACTGAGAATTTTCTGCCTAAAAAAATGAAGAGCAAGTACGGACCTAAGTACGTAAATTTCAAGCAAACAGGCGAATTTCAGTTGTTTTACAAAATATGCAGAAAACTGAGATTTTCGTAAGATTCGGTTGTCAATAAATCCGATTGAATTCGTGAAATGTGAAAACAAAAAATCATAATTAATTACCATTTATTCCCAACGCGAAAATTGACCCTCAACTTTTCTATTTATTGATTATTCAATTTTTAAAACTGTCGCAATTTTCGTACCCATTTTTTTTTTTTGGATTTGAAAAAAATATCGTTTTATTGTCTTGACCGAATATTGACTGAGAATTTTCTGCCTAAAAAAATGAAGAGCAAGTACGGACGTAAGTACGTAAATTTCAAGCAAACAGACGACGAAGTTGAAGTTTGCAACGTTGCAATGCAACGAAATTCCATTTTTTCTTGGGCAAATCTCAAGATTCTCATCGAATATTTGGTCAAGAGAAAAAAACGATAATTTTTTAGCGTTCGTAGAGAAAATCAGTGCGAAAATTGTTCTGGTTTTAGAAATTGAACAAACAATTGATAAAAAAAACGTATTTTTCGTTGGGGCCCAACGTTGCGAACTTCAGACTCATAACAGACGAATTTCAGTTGTTTTACAAAATATGCAGAAAACTGAGATTTTCGTAAGATTCGGTTGTCAATAAATCCGATTTAATTCGTAAAATGTGAAAACAAAAAATCATAATTAATAGAAAAACCTATGAAGGGAGATGTTGTGGAGAGATTATCACGGACGAGCGCTACATGACTTAAACGCGCCCACCCCTCGGCTCTCTCCGGACCACAATAAATCGTCTTACTGACATCAAGTAGAACTTTTGGGCTCTGACTCGAAATACCAGACGATTTTATTCGGTGCCTTAATTTTCGTCCAGGACACGAAATAAACGGTGACGTGACGTTAATTTCGCTGTGTCGACGGACCTTAGAACAACGCTTAAGAACGACTAGATATTCGCGATTATTTAGACAGAAAAGTGTCGGTGAAGGTTCAAATTTCATTGCTCTTCCCTAATTACAAAAAAAAAGTTTATTCGATTATTTAATAATCGTGGAAATTCACTCGGAAATTCATCAACGATCCTTCCAATCCATTAATTATTTCCCTATTATTTCTCTTTGTTCTGCATAACCAAAAAAAAAAACAAAAAATCATTTTTAAATACTCACGCCTCGCAAAAGGGTTGTTTGTTGAATCCTTTGTACGTTCTCATGTTGAGTGTCATACCGCATCCCTGACACTTGAAACACTGTTTGTGCCAGATCTACAACAGAAGCGAAAATAAATGATTACCGAATATTCAATAAATTCAATCTCCATGATAAAAAATTGAAAACAAAAAGCCGATTGTTACGAAACACGAACAAAAAAAAATCAAAAANAAATAAACGGTGACGTGACGTTAATTTCGCTGTGTCGACGGACCTTAGAACAACGCTTGAGAACGACTAGATATTCGCGATTATTTAGACAGAAAAGTGTCGCTGAAGGTTCAAATTTCATTGCTCTTCACTAATTAAAAAAAAAAAATTTATTCGATTATTTAATAATCGTGGAAATTCACTCGGAAGTTCATCAACGGTCCTTCCAATTCATTAATTATTTCCCTATTATTTCTCTTTGTTCTGCATAACCGAAAAAAAAAAAAAAAAAAAACNTCATTTTTAAATACTCACGCCTCGCAAAAGGGTTGTTTGTTGAATCCTTTGTACGTTCTCATGTTGAGTGTCATACCGCATCCCTGACACTTGAAACACTGTTTGTGCCAGATCTACAACAGAAGCGAAAATGAATGATTACCGAATATTCAATAAATTCAATCTCCATGATAAAAAATTGAAAACAAAAAGCCGATTGTTACGAAACACGAAAAAAAAAAATCAAAAAGTTGGTTCGTTTCCACACGGAGAGAAATGCCGGGAAATTTGGATCACATATTACTATGCCACCATAGTTTTCTGGTGAGCGTGTCGTCCCTCTGAGAAAATTGAGCAAAAACATAGTAATTTTTATTTAAATTCTATCGGAAATAGCGAAAATTTGACATTTTTTGCCCAATTTTAGATGAAAAATTACTATGTTTTTGCTCAAATTTTTCGGAGGGACGAAACAGTCGCCAGAAAACTATAAATCATAATAATTTGTGATATAAATTTCCCCGCATTTCTCTCCGTGCACAGGAGCGAATTGAAAAAATGTTGGAGGAAAGAAACTTGACGAATTTGAAGCGAAACTACCGACATGAAAAATGTCTCATAACTGCGTTTTGCCTTCCTTGTGCCTCGTCTCATCTCCGATAAGGTTTCACCAAAAATTCGAAAATTCGAGGTGAGGTTCGGTGACCGATGCATCATGTTAAGGAATAGAAATCATCGCTGTCTTAAAATTTTTTCTTCAACGACTAATGGCGACATGAAAAGTTGGAGGTTTGACAGCGTTGCTTGCACCAGCTGGTTGAAAATAAAAAAATTTTCAACAAATAAATTAAACGTTATTTTGATAATTAAACAAAAAAAGGAAAAAAAAATTGTCACCATTTATTTAACGACGAAAAAGCAACAACAAAAATTCATTTCGCATGATCCTTCGTAATGGAATGCGAAACGTTCGACGTAATGAATTCACAACACACAGTCTCACCGATGCACAGCTCCGACATTGAAATCGAGAGTTTGCACATGAAGAGTAATTAATTTAACGGAGAACTTACTTTCCGCGTACTTGGATCGTGGAAAGTAGGTCCCTTGTGATTAATGCAGTATTTTTATTATTATTATCCGATTGTCTTGGTAGATTGAGGTCAGACATTAATGATCGACCGAGAAGATCGATTTTTAATGTTTGAGAAATCAAAGTTTAGAAAAAGTTAAAAAACTATGAAAATCCAATTTTTTTTTCCGGAACGCACTGGTTCGGGGCCCGAAGATTAACGATCGTTTTTTTTTCTTCAAAATTTAGGTCGTACAATTTTTTTAGACCGTGGGACAAAAGATTGTGAAACCAAAAATCTTTCGTACGCAGAGTGGACTGAAAAGATGCAAAGGAATGTTTTTTTTTTATTTTTCCATACGGACTACGACCATTCGGTGAATCTCGACAGCGACAGAAAAACTATGGCGCGTTGCAATCGAGAGTGAAAGTTGCTTCGTTCGCTTTTGTAACACGGGGGCTGCGATGAGAGTCGGCGAAACGGCGGGGGGGGGAAGAATCGCACGCGGCGGTAACGAACTGACGAACAATGCACGAGTCAACGATCTCGTTCTCGTTTTATTTTTCTCTTTTCGTTCTACCACCGTAGCGCTTCTTGTTTTCATTTTGTACGAAATTTTTGTTGACACACGATGTCCTCGAATAATTTTTATCGCTAACCACGACACGAACAGATTTTCATCGAGTCTCAGCAAATATTCAAAACGCTCTCCGAAAATATTCTTTCCGAAAAATCTGATTTTCAAAACTGAAGCAAACTCTGACTCACCTAATTCTCGGTCGGATTAATTAACATTTACTAATGATATTTTTTATACAAAGGAACGATTGACAAATTTTGTCCACGAAATATTTTTACATGAGTGTCAAAAAAAATTCCTCGAACATATTATCAATTTTTAGTGTTATTTTCATTACTATTTGTCAAATTTTCCTCATTTTTTTCTCGTTCTGCATCAACTTTTCTGCGACTTGTATTATTTTATTAAATTTCTCATTATGTCTCGAGAAAATTCGGAATTTCGAGACTCGAGTGAATAAAAATCTCAAGCCAAAGAAACCCTCTCACGAATGGTGTTTTTCATACAAAGGAATTGTTGACAAATCTTGAGCACGAAATATTTAGACCGCGTATCAAAACATTTTTAAAACGTATCAATTTTTGTTTTTTTATTTTTATTATTATTTGTTGAATTTTCCCAATTTTTTCAAGGTCGTTATCTCAATTTTTCAGCCACTTTCCCATTTTTTCTTCTTCTCATAATTGGGTTAAAAAAATTTGACGTTTCGTGATAAATTTCGATGTTGCTTGAGGGCTTTATTTGAAAACACGTGGCAACAGCTTCAATCGTCGTGTATTTTTAAAATTCCTGCATGAAAAAGAAGCCACGATATTCGCTTTTCCGGCGATTGTTAAAACGGCGCTCGCAACCACAGAAATCTAGAGAGCTCGAAATTAACCAAACGGCATTCTCCGAGAATATACTGTTATAGAAATTTTCAAAAGCTCTATCCATCGACCAAACCAGCTAACGGGAGTGACGTTACTGCTGCTTGGAAATAAAACATAGGAGCTTCCTCAAACGGTAAGATTCTCGAGATAGGAAAGAACAAAATTGACCATCCGCGTCTAAGAATCTTGTCATTATCACGCGTGAAAATACAAAAATTTGCTTCTCGTTATTTTGTTCAATTTTTAGCACAACTTTTCAACGAGTCTCTAAGTTTTTTCGATCGAACGCTAAACTGGGCCTCACCGATTTCGAATAAACTGGAAAAAACGCGAATATCAATTATTTCTGATCATAAGAAATTTCGCTTCAATTTCCTCGTGATAAATATTTTTCCAAGTTAACGAAGCCGCCGTAGTAAGAAATATTGAGGTTTCTATAAAATGCAATCCCCGTGCCGGAGCGAGGGAACACGAAAAATAAATGAAAATATCGACGTGAAGAAATCGACTAACGAATTTCGAAGTGAAAGAAAAAAAAATTAGATACAAGACAAAATTTCCAGGCATTGAAAAAAGTAAACTAGTTAACGAAGTTGAAGTTTGCAACGTTGCAATGCAACGAAATTCCCTTTTTTCTTGGGCAAATTTAAAGATTCTCATCGAATGTTTGGTCAAGACAAAAAAACAATAATTTTTTAGCGTTCGTAGAGAAAATCAGTGCGAAAATTGTTCTGGTTTGAAAAATTGAACCAACAATTAATAAAAAAAAACGTATTTTTCGTTGGGCCCCAACGTTGCAAACTTCAGGCTCATACTAGTTATGGAATAAAATAAATTGAATCATAGGATCGAAACGATCGAGAAAAAAGTCAGAAAGATTAAGCATTTTTCTCACGCTTTGTCTTGCGTAAGCGAAACGGTATGCAGTGACATTGAACAGTTATTTTTATGGTCTCCTGGCCACGCGCGAATGATATCCGTGAATTTTTTGGCTCGTACACATGCCGCAATACTTGAAAACGTTTATTTTCTTATTGTTATTTGTAATTACGCGTATCCCTTTTGGTTGGACGAAAATTTCGTAACGCGAGTCCGCAAGGAGTTCGGTATGAATGGAAAAAAATATACGAAACCGGAAGTGGAGCTGTACATTACGAGAGACAGCCTGGGAAAAGAAAATGAGGGGAAGGATGGTGTGGTATACGGTACGTGCCTGGATTTCATCAGTCCTCTCGTTGAGAGAGAAAAATATTATCATCTGGTACAACGAAACGGTACAACGTGTGTCCTGGTTATGGAACGTTTTTTTCTTCAGTAATCCGCCAACTTAAATTACGAGCAAAGCAGAGATAATTGCAATTTTATTTTTCCTTTGCAAAACGTTTACCATCGACGTGTTCGTTTTCCTAGAGACTCTGAAGAGCTCTCGACTAATTCGCAAATCATCGTTCCGAATAAAAGTTTTTACTGCGCGAGAGACATTCATCCAGCTTCTCCGTAATCGAGACGCGAAAAAAATTGCTTTACCGAAACAAAATGACCCACGAATACTGAATCGAGATATTTTCATTGAATTCGAAAATTGACGATAGAAATCGTGCGAAATAAATAAATTTGAAAAAAAAAAAAAATTTCTTCACTGCGAAGTAAAAACGCCATTTATGAAAACCGATTTTTTTTCGAGAATAATTAACCAGCGAGTTTGTCGAAATGAAAAGAAACAGTTTCCCTTTTTTGCAATCGAAACTCGTTTTTTTTTTAGTGACTGAAAAAAATGAAGAGAAATAATAATTGTAGGGACGAAATTTGCAAGGAATGCGGGGCATGGGAAACGCGAACGTTAGTGAAGAGCGTATCGGCGAACAAGAGCGAAGGTTAATCGAATAAATTCATTGGGAACATTGACACAAACTCGAGCTGGATGATCCTCATGACTATTCAGTGCTTCGCATAATTGCTCATCGACATGAATACAAATTTGTATACATTGTCAAAGAAGCAAGAAATTATCATTAATCAATAATAATGACCAACGATAAAAGAGAATTGTCCGAAAGACAAGCCTCGCCGCTGCTGTTGGACTGAACGCAATAAAGCAGTCAAGTCCGAAGCAACAGGTCGTTGAGTCGAGATCTCCGAACTGCTATACGAGCACCTGTTGGCTTCTCTGCCCGGAACTACATAAACGCAATTTCCGAACGACGAAGCAACTCGGCCGAGCACCGAACACGACCCCGTATGTCAACGTGTGGAATTTTCGCAAATATTCTACGAGCGAACGAAGCAACAAAAAGGGAAAAACCATTTTCTGGCTGCGGAGAGTCTGCGAGAATTTCACTGCAAAATCTTCTTCGCCGAACGAGTGAGATTATAAAACAGATTTAAAAAAAAAGCGGAAGCGACGAATTGGGAGTCACGGACTTTTGGTAAAAATAGCGAAAAGCCTCTCGAGTACATTCAATTACAACGTACGAATTGACTGAAGTACGAGAGAACAATTGTTTTTTTTTCTTTTGACTCATCGTTCGGACTGTGTGCCGCCCTTCCGAGAATCGTTCCGAACAAAAACATCAACAAGGGGCTGATGCGGACGTCTCGAAAAACTTTGGCACTCGTCGTCGAATTCGATTTCGATGCGAAAGAGCCACGGGACGATAATCAAGTAAATTTAAGAAAAAAGCGTTTTTTTTGTTTTTTTATGGGAAACTCGTTTGAAAATGAAACAGGAATATTTGAGAATGATAAATAAAATCTTTACACAATAAGTCTTCGTCATCGCGAAATAGTTATATCATTGTTTCTTCGATAAGGGAGATAAGAAAATGATAAAGATAAGATACGATGTATTCGTACATAGGGGAACACACAAAATGATTTCTTCATAAACAATGTTTTTATTAACGAGTGAAGGGAAATTTTTGAGGAACGTGGATTTTTCGATGCGAGCGAATTTTTTTTCAATCTTTTTGAAATTTGAAAAATGGTCATTTTCGTGTGCAAAGTTAAGTTTTTCTTCTATCGTATTTGCTTTTGAATAAATATGGAAAATTGTGCGCAAGAATTCGAGCAACCTTCGGGTTGTTGGCGATTTTGAATTTTGAGGTTACGTGTCATCGCCGAAATGCACGTCGTTCGTAACTGGTAAGGTAAGAAATAGCGGTAGGGAAACGGACGCCCCACCCCCGTTCGAGCGGCGGCTCGAACGCGTGGACTCTTTGACGGAATAATTTCACTCGGATTTCTAGGCGTGTCGGAATGGATCATCGAGGAGAATGCTCGATCCTAGCGAATCTACCGTTTGTCGGTTCGAGCGGAGACTAGCACCGAGCGCGGGGCATAAGCCTCATCGGGATGCTGTGAAAAATCATGGAGATCGCGCGTGGGAGCTTTCCAAAATGAAAGCGTGACGGAAAATCAAAAGTACGAAAGAATTGGCGGTAAAATTGAGCAACGGCGTTGAATAAACAAAAGGAACGCGATGGGAGCCATGCGGGGGCGGTTGTACTCGGCGTTCGCGGAAAGAGAACACGATTTTTCGTGAGCAAAAACTTTCGAACCGGCTGTTGGCTCGCAACATCCATTCCAGATGGACCTGAAGGGCCATTTCCACACACATACGCGCACACGCACACATAGACATAAACGGATGCACAGACCGAAGATTCACGATCAGAGATCCGTGGAGTATGCACAGAGGCCGCGGTA
Organism: Hyposoter didymator; assembly: GCA_037952995.1. Lineage (NCBI taxonomy): Eukaryota > Metazoa > Arthropoda > Insecta > Hymenoptera > Ichneumonidae > Hyposoter > Hyposoter didymator. Next base: position 9,212,783 of record JBAJMU010000008.1, read on the forward strand.
TTTTGTTTAATAAACACTGTAATTTAGAAACGGAACAGAAAAAAGTCGAAGCGATTACTTCGTTCGCGAGGTTAACTTTTAAAATACCCACCTTATCGAGGCATTTGAGTTCCTCGATCGGATAAACCGTTTTTTCACACCGCGCACAAGTTTTACTCATTTTGATGCTCGTTTAAAAGAAAAAAAACAAACCCAAACACACAACACGGAATAGTCTTGATGGAACGACGATTTTTGTAGAAATTCGTTCTACCAACTCGTTCTTTAATATCCTCTTCCTATATATGTATATATATATATATGTATAGATATAAATGTCTCGTTATGTACAAGTATACATCGACAGATCTATCGTTCTCTCGCTCGCCGTCCAACTCCCGTGCCCCGAGATGATTTCACTAACGGCACATTTGACTTTTATCCCACACACACACATGCATTCACCATGAAAAATAGCGCTCGGCTTATCCGAGGACTGTGACGAAGATTCACTCGATAATTAACGAAAGGAATGTTAACTATGATTAGTATTTAGCGATATACGTTGAAAAATTAAATCAATTGAGTTAAAAAAAAAAACAACAACAACAAGCAACGAAAGACAAACTCGACTCGACTCCGCTCAGATTCGTCGCGTAGTCCGTAACAAACTGGGGATTATCTGTTGTGTGCACGCCATACGGGCATCTCTGACAAACACGAGCGCAAAAACCACCGCGTCGCGGCGCCACTCGTACACTGTTCTCGTCTCTCACTCTCGCTCTTCCTCGTAACTTGTTCCTGATGCTTGGAAAAAGTTTTCTCGAAAGAAACAATTCAAGTTGCTATTCGGCTGGTCAATTTAGTTATCAAATTTCGCAATAATGTTTACATGCACAAACATTTCCTCCAGAAACGACCTTCTGACTGTAGGAAACATAACCAGGACGCCGAATGTAACCGAGAATCACAGCAGATGCTGAGTGTGTGCCCTGATCGATGTCAACAAAACGTTTCGGTCGGTAATTCGAAGGTTACAGATTTACCGACTGAGAATCTGACCTAGACCCGATAATACGTGTAACTATAATTCGTAAGTGTCGGTGTTCTGCGGTGCCGAAAAAATCAAACGTTCATAACTCGAGAACGGTTTGAGCTATAAAGCTCCCGTTTCCCACAGATGTTAATCCATACAAGCTCTTCATTCTCGGAGAATTTCGTCGAAATTGCTACAAAAAATACGAATTCTACGGCATTTTGAAATTTTCAAACAAAAAAGTGTCACCGCGCGCTCCAACTTCCGCGAATTTTAAGATTTTTTTGTTATGAATAGAGCATCTTAATAGCGGACACGGATGAGTTGACAGGACAGGAGCTGGTGTGAATAATTCAGAACGACAGGAACTCGACACGACGGAACAGACGGCAAATACACGCAGGGGAACGGCGCATTGTAAACAAATTTATGGTCGTTGGTTATCATAGCGAACTGGAGCACCTCATCATGCTGTTTTACAAAAATGCACACTGCCATGACCCGAGCACGGCCGCCAAGCAACGGCAGGCAAGCTCCGTACCGTAAGTTCCGGTGAGCAAGTTCAAATAATAAAAATGTTTCAAAATCTTTGTTAAATAATACAAATGGCACGATAAAGTTTGAGAAACTGTGTCCTTCAACTTTTATCACTACATAATTGATGCATTCTTTGAAAACTCGTAAAACTATATCCATTTACGACGACTGATAAGAGGTCATCAAATTAGCAATTATCAGCTATCAAAAAAAAACGTGAGTTCTACGAATTTATAGGCATTAAATGATAACTGGTTGCTATCTCAAGCATGATGACAAGTTGATTCCTCAACTAATCACGGTATCAGATGTCGCATGCACACATTCAAGTCACATATATGTATGTACGCGTGACTTACTGTATGTGTGCGCTGAGTATACCAACAACTCAAGTGTTTGTTAGTCAACAAACCGGTAGTATACAAACGTTCGCACGTGGAGTCAGCTGTCAAGCGCTTCATGCAAACCTCCTGATGCACTCGGGATGGGGAAACAATAAGTATACACATAAATAACGCATAAAAATGTATTACAAAATACAAAAAAGTGCGATGACACTTCACGTACATCTATAAACCTACGCTCCTAAGTTCCTAAGCTTAAACCTACTCCAGTGTCCTCGGGGCACGCAGTTCATCATCCACTTTGAGGATTTGGACCATTGCGATCAATCAGTCAGCAATCGTCATCATCATGACCTATTCCACTTTTCGATGTCCAGATATTTAGAGCACTCTCCAGCAAATATTGCGGAGTGGCGCGGCTACCACTTTGGAAATATGGAATGCGGCTGGGAAAAAATGCATACTGGTCGGCGATCTCTTGGTCAAAAAGTTCCTTGCATTCCCGTAATAAAATTAAAGTATGTAGATAATTGCCCAACCATGAAATTACGTGCTCCATGCAGTAGTGGTGAAAGTGGCCTTCGTCACACTCACTCAATGTAGGCTCCATAAATAATATAGGAAAGTCTTCGCTATCCAAGCCCAAGTGGCATGGGCAGCAGACATGGCGGTAGCTCGAACATCTCTCCAAGTTAACGTTGTCTTCTATAAATTTATCCAACTCCAAGATGCTTACGAACTCGTTCAGCCCTGATGGCGAGGCTCCGCCGAAGATTGGTAATAAACATTTTACCTTGATAAGAACATGATCTCGTTTTTGCCTTCTCGCGTCAAAATTATATTCTATCTCGAGACGTTTACCATTGAAAAATGTAGCTTCGAGCTTGTGGCATGACATTTCCCACAGTTTCTGCTTAATCAGCTTATCCTCGTCACCGGCAGGCCAGAATGCTCGAATGAAACTCTGGTAGTTTGTAAAGGTGAGAAACCCACTCATATAGAGAAAGACATCTACGGGCACGACGATGTCTCCCGGCTTTGCTATCAACTCGGGCAAAGGGGGCAGCAACCTTTTTTCAGGCGCTTGTGAATTCATTGTCACGGCCACGGTCCGTTTTCAACTGCCAATGAACTGATTTACACACGGCTTACCCCAGTGGGCTAAAAATAACACCCTTTCTATACGCTGACGTCTCCGGCCGCGATAAATCAATATTTATGTTTCAGCGGTCGATAACGGTGTCACTTGTATAATAAGCTGAGTGCACAGATAACTTTTGTTTGAGCAGCTCTTTTTTCTTGGAACTGTGAACATATACTTCTATAGGCTCACACTTCATATCATCATGACGTTGATCATCACATGCACAACTTCTCTTTAGAATGTCTTCGGACGGTAGAGTATATACCTTCCGGAAAATATCACCACGCCGTCATCCTTTTGGCCTGTAACAACGGAGAGATGAGTAAATCACAAGTCTTCTGTACTGTCCTTATGAATTATGTACAGGTAGGGGGAAAATATGATAGTCACCTCTAGGCGTGCTGGTCGAGCGCCAATTGATAAAGGAATGAATTTTTTTTGACTAGAACATTTTTTTCAGTTACTATATAAGTCTAGACGATGGCACTTAGCACGCGACCTGTCACATACTAACGACAAGATCGTTATCGTAGACAGGTTTACCTAGAACGTCCTATATGTACATAAGCTGAACATGGTATTTGCGAAACAAGTACTTTTCCCCTATAACCTTAATTGACGGAATGCTGTTGGTCATTCGTGTTAATGCGTAGGCGCCCTACGCTGGACGCCCATGTTGTCTGAAGGTGAGCGTTTCAGGATCTTTAGCTACTGTTATCAGTACCAGCATTTTTATACGTAAGACTACAATGCACGCTGGGTAAGTGTTCGCAAATGCTGTTGACGTCCACGGGGAGTCCCCATACCAATTAATCCGAACAAGGAGATGTTATCTGATCAAACAATTGCCATTCTTAGAAGCTATCTTGCGACTGCGATCTTTGGAGGTATAGATGTTTCTTCTAGCGTCACACGTTTCATAAATATTATGGTCACGTACACTAATTGTGCGCTAATGCCCACGGGCAGTAAGTCAGAGGTACATCAAGTGTAGAAGACATCTGTGGGTGATTACATTCAGAACAATGTTATTTGCTGACGTTGGGTGGCTGCGCCGAGGATTGGATCACACGGCTAAGGCGGTGGAGAAAAACTGAGTTTTTTACCGAAGACCCCAACCTTTTTGCATCTTGTTATGCGACATGGACACCGCTGCACTTTAGCGGACGTGCTTACCCGCTATCGCTTGCTGCAACATGCTCACCCACTATCAGGTGCTGCAACGTGCTCGTGTAGGCAACGCCAACTCGCTTGAGAGCCAGAGATATCAATTTTTCTTGACAACGGCACATGCGGTGCATCGTGCTCCATTTCATAATCACGCACTGAATGCAATGACCAGTAGTCACGTGAGCGATGACCCGCACAAAAGTGATTGGGAAGTTGCGTGGCAACAACAAAATTTTCGAAACGAGAGCAAACCTATAAGCCTTATTGGAAAAATAGGATTATAACGGTAATATAATCACTCCGTGCGCTATAATGGAGTCTTAATCTGCGGATTTATCGGTAATATTAGACACTGTAGCATGTCAGAAGTCATAAAAGTGATATGCTTGTGATGTCTGAATACAAATGGCAAATGCATACATTAATATAGCGAACGGGACTTTTAAGATCTTGCTTTAAAAGGAAGCTGATGCACAATATAATTTAGTCTACACAGAGACATTCACCGAGCACAACCTGAACAGTTCTCCGCCAACTTTCAAGAAACATAAAGTTAATTGCCTCCGGAGCAGTTGTCAGGAGACCACGATGAACCCACGAGACTCTTCTGCAATTATGAGCGACAATTGTGAGCGCAACATTGTTGATGCTGAATTCTCACCACTGCCGACTCCAAGGTTCGAAGCCACGTTTTTCGACGGGAAAAGCTTGGAGGTGGAGTACATATTTGATGCCTCAAGAGGAAAAGAAGATCGCGTCCTCGTCAATGTGAACTGCTTGTTGCCTGTACTCGGCGGGATCGCCTTTCCCGGGATAAACAAATATACAAGCATATCAAAACTCAACGACTTGGTCGTCATGCACGTCCATCTGAACATGTGCTCCGGCCGCGAACACGCCAGCTGCTCATGTCACCTGATTAACGACTATGAAGGTGCCTATGAGTCGTTTGTCAAGCCGGAGGAGGTCCAGTGCGATCGTCAGCACTTTCATCATTACTGTTGGGGCCATGTTGCCGCGTGGCTCCAACATTATCTCTACACTATCATACTATACCGGGAATCTAAAGAACTCTTCGAAGAGGAAATCGCCGAGCAATACTTACTTCTGTACAGAGAAGACAGCGCCTATTTCCAAACAGGCGAACAGCCCATGTCAGAATTTCTGCTGAGAAATGCTATGGAAATGTTCTTCGTAGTCCCGGCATACTCGAAGCATGCCGGGATCGCATTAAACGTAGAGGCCACACAATACCTCCCATCTACTCGTATTTTCAAATAAATCAATCTATCAACCATGTGCATTTTCAATCATTCCGAGGAAAAAGGTACAAACTATAGGAAATGTAGGGGTTGCGTATGATTCACCTGACTAGATGTGACTCCAGATCTGAAGGCACCGGAGCGCTCGTTCTTGTTGCTGGTGCTCTTATAAGTTTGCAGACTTAGTTGAACTCCCAGAGAGCTCACTGTAATCTGACGATAATACGCACTTGTGTTGTGATAGCAAATCTCAGACTGGACTATCGCGTGTACACAAGCGATGGAAAACCCGGATATTCATTTATTTAAATGAACCTGTCACTTAATTCACTTAGGAGTCCATACATATGCTAGTGACCGTGGGCCACATTGTAACTTGTTATTCCTGATAGCCTAAGTTTACGGTATTATAGGCAACATTATAGTCTGGATTTGCGTCACTGCGCAAAGTTATTGCAGTATTCTAATTATCCATTAAGTCAAGTGAGTCTTCCATTTGATCAGCTTACGAGCCCATTCATATGAAAGTGACCATGGGACACATATGGTAGGTCGTTACCGTTCGAGAAAATTAATAAGATAAAACATTTTTTAACATAATTTTATTACGCTATACCAGTGCGTGATTGTGTAATTATATACATTGCTTTTACACCGAACTTAAAGCTATTGTACTTTGAGCAACTACACGACGACCACTGGCACATACATATTCACCATCACCGCATAGCGTAAATCACTGTGACAATTCTTAAAGGACTCTGAATAAGCTGCTCGACCGGAACATAGGGGTCCCGTCTTGGTAGTAAATGGTTTCCCCCAAAAAACGAAGAAACGCTGAGGTGGCTTGTTCATCGAATGACCCTTCTTCCAAATTCTTAATCGAAGTCTTCAGGACGTATGTCAACCAGTGAATCACATGATCCGAGCAGAAGTGATGGAAGTGACCGTCTGCACATCCGTTCTCTGGAGACGGTTCAAACTCTCCAGCGGCCTCAGGATCGACATTCAAATGGCAGGGACAGGAAGCGTAGGCATGGGCCCGACATCTGTTGACACGAACGTAGGTCTCCACAAAAACGTTGATCCTCTCCACGTCCACGAAGCTCGTTTCCATGTTGCGAGGGACCAGTCCACCAAACAGCGGCAACAAAGTGTTTACGTTGATGAGAACCTGCTGCTCAGCTTCTCTGGTGTGATCATAATTGTACTCCACATTCAGATGTTTACCATTAATAAACTCAGTGCGCATCCGGTGGGTAGACTTCTGCCACAGTTTCTTCCGAACCGATTCTTCTTCGTCATGGTTAGGCCACAAGCCTCGTATGAAGCTCACATAATCTCTAGACTTCATGAAGTTACCAAGGTAGATGATTAGTTCCACAGGTAACACTTCTATTGTCAGGGAGAACGGCAGCTCCGATGAGCCCGCCGATTCTGCGTCTTGGTCTGGATTCATTGCGATTTTAGTTTCAAAAGACAGCAGCACTTTCGGCTTTAGTTTATTCTGGAGGTCCGGAAAGACAGAAGACGTCTTACTCCTAGACCACCTTAACACTAACTAAATATTCATCAAATCACAGCCAACAGTAACGTTTCAATTACATATGTATTATCAATGGCGTTCTGCGAACTGATTATACTGGTCGCCTGGGGTTATCAAACTTTTTGGAACAGACAATCTCATCGTGCTGATTTAACAAATTCATATTATTAGGATTCCGTATTTCACGGGGTACTAAGTAAGGCGCATTGTGAACAACTTTATGCCCGTTGGTTATCATAGCGGACTGGAGCACCTCGTCATGCTGTTTTACAAAAATGCACATTGCCATCACCCGAGCACGGCCGCCAAGAAACGGCAGGCACGCCGTGCCCTATAAAAACCGATAAGCTTATTCATCTTAGCCGCGTGGACAATCCGAAACTACCAGGAAAAAGAATACTCTAGATTAAAGACAAAGTCGGTAGATGCGATGGCTTCAAAGTGGAGCCGCAAACTTCGCATCTTCTGTTTCTTCCAGTTCAGCTGGGACCACGTCGTTCCCTGAGTCCAGCCCGGCCACTCTGGTAATCCGCGTCAGCCGAAAGGTTGTGGCATCTTTCTTCTCGAATAAGTTGAATCTCCGAATGCTCTTCATATAAAAAACAATTAAGAATAAGGGTCAGTAACACCTCCACTGAGTTAGCCCCCTCAAGTTGACAAAATTAATTTTTTTTTTTTTACAAATCTCTTGGGGGTCGTTCAATGGTTTATGGTGGCGCAATTACATCGTTCAGCGGTCAACGATTTTTAAGAAAAAATCAATTTTATAATTGATTACAACGCGACTTCCCCTAGACCCGAGCACTTTCCTGCGCAGTGCATCGTATCTGAAATGAACTTGTGGCGCTAACCTCCGTATAGTTAGCAGTCCGTATATTCGTATATTCGAAGTCCTGACTTGCTGCATTCTTTAGGGCACAGTTTTGCCAATTATTGCAATTTTTATAAAGCATGAAAATTACAAATCATGTTCCTTGCAGCAGAAAAATGATGTTAGATCCGCTGTAATCACTAGGGACTTTCCGTGAAGCCGAGCGCTCTGATTCGTCGAGCCTGTCCGACCAACTGTAGCTCTTTCCCAGGAGTAGACAGGGTCAGCTCGGGCCGCTCGGGCTTTAGCTGTTTTCGACGTCTTACAAACATGGTTAGATTTTTTGACATATCAGAATTTTTGTTAAGATCCGGAAAAATTAAACAGGTTCAGTCTGTTGAACGCGAAATTGTTGACATGATTCCGATCTCAGACACATTTTCACAAGGTCGACAATTTAGCCTGTGTTCGTTATCATCTACGGCGTAAAGTATGGCTGTATCTTCATCTCGCTCTGTATCGCTATTCGGTAAGTTCGAAAGTAAACAAGCTAAGAAACAACAACAAAAAACTACAGACTCAAGTAATTATTCTAGTTTTCTTTTCATTTCACTTGCAGAAATGAATCATCGTCAGCTCCAGAGGGTCGGCAACGACAAAACCAGTTCTGGTAGCTCGTCGGGGAACATTTCGGTGCAGCCCTCGCCTAAAGACATCGATGACAACAGAGATTGATCTCCAAACATCTCGAGAAAAACGACACCCAAAAAAGAAAGCTAATCAATGCTTTCGGACGGACAGATCCCGAACAGGTAAAATTATTGTCGATCGAGCAGAGGATTCAGCAAATTGTGTTTGCTCAGAAAATTACGCTTGTCGTCACGATCTTCGAGATTTACCGATTCTAATTCAAATGTTCAATTATCAGGAAAGGCATGCCGAAGCCAGCAGTAAATGAAAACGTCGTAGTCGACCAATCGATCTCGATGCATGGCCATTGCGCGAACAGCAGCGGCAACGATTACAGGAATAGCAACAGTTTCAAGGACGACAGCATCACCAAAAATGGGCTCAGCAGTTACAACAGCAGCAAATGAAAAAAACCGCCGCAAATGCTACACAAAGTTTGCTGCGATCGAATCAACGACGCTTTCCTCCGTCCAACGCTTACCGACGATTCGTTTGTCCGGCCGTGACGACCATATTCCTGACGGCAAAAATAACGAACAATTAACCGGGGGAAAGTACATTGCAGAATGCGAATCTCAAGCAAAAGCGCAGCACGTTACAAAAATACGATTTCATCTAGACCGCACACAAAAATTCAGGTTAACGAAACAACGTTTTACCGATACTTTAGTTACGTTTGTAAAAGTTTTTTAAATTAATTGCTGCGATAAAAATCTAATATTCAAATCTAATTGTGTCTAAAAAAATTTATCTCAGAGATTCTTTAGCAATCACCTTCTAAGGTGATCTAGCAGTCGCGTGGGTGCGAGAGAGATAACCAAAAAGCAGATACACGGTTTTCTAAGAGACCCTCCATATTTGGAGAGAAATGAAAGTTACATCTTCTTCTCTGGTAAAAGGGGAACAACGTTTAACTAATATTTTTCTTGAAATATTCGGTTTCTCGAAATAAAACGTGTACCAAGATTTTTACCGACCGAATATGTAATAGATCGCCATAACAATTTTCAAAAGGTAATAAGCCTCGCAGTACAAACGACGTTATAATATTTTTGCTTTATGAATCATCGTCATCGCAATTCAATATTTTCCTTCATGATATTTTTTATTGTATTTCTATCACATTTGAATTATCGGTAATACTAACGGAGCACGGCCTTACGTCTGCCGAGAAACACGATATCGTTAATATTGTTATTTCATAGCTTATTTGCTCCATCCACACTAAAGTGTTTTAATATTTGAGTATCGAATAGAAAGTTATCGTCACGAGAGAAAATGAATGAATACGCATGTTAAAAGAGAGACAAACGAAATGGCCGTTTTCTCGGCTGCTAACACTCCCTACATTTTCATTTTTTCGGATACAACAGAAACATTTATGCTGCTAACTGATGGTTAATTTAGATCCGATCCCTACCGAAGTCGGACCAAGAAATTCTTAAAAACTTTTTTTTCTCGTATGAATTCGTTGATCATGCTCAGCTCATTTTCACAACATTCCAAGTTATTTATTGGTAGTTTCGTCGTCTATTTCGACGATGACGCCGACGTCCACTTCGACGATGATGCCGACCTCTTCTTCGATGATGACGCCGTCTCTCTGTCCCCGGATGCCTCTCGTTATTCGAGTTACCGTTGGAGCTGGAAGGTATCGATTGCTGTTGTTGATAATTGTAACTGTTGATCGTGGATGGTTTCTGTTGCTGTTGTTGATAATTGTAGTTGTAGTTCCAGGATCCTGGTTTCTGTCCTTGGCTATAGGCGTAGTCGTAGGTCAAAGGTCCTGATTGTGGTTGTTGGTAATTGTAACTGTTGATCGTGGATGGTTTCTGTTGCTGTTGTTGATAATAGTAGTTGTAGTTCCAGGATCCCGGTTGCTGTCCCCGGCTATACCAGTAGTTGTAAGCTGTCGGTGTTCTTGCTTGCGCGTTGTCGCACTTGTACACCCAGCCATATGCATTCCCTACCCAGGTCCATACATATCGGCATTGTCCGTTATAGTTGCCAGCCTGTCGTTTCTGCCTCGAGCCGTAGGTTGCTGCATGCTGTATTCGAAATCGTTGGCGGTTCGATAGTTGCTGCAACTCGTACCAATTATCTCGCGTCTGTGTGCTTCCCGATGAATCAGGTGCTTGTTCCGGTGATAAATCCTCTCGTTGCACTTGCTGCGGTTCCGAGGAAATGACGTCCACCGTTGCTGCAATGAGAACGATCGATACCAAAATATGTGCGGAATTCATTTCTAAAAAGACCATCAGGATGTAACGACGAACCATTTTTTAACATTCACTTTTTAAGGATATTGAGTATACCCATGTGTGAGATTTGAGGCGCTCCAAATTTCGCGCTAATTTTAATTTTACATTTACAACACTTATTTTACTTATTTGCATTTACAACATTTTTACAACCCTTCATTTTGCGATTTCTTAAATACTTCGTACGAAAACTTACCAAATTTTCAGAATTTTCTCATCATTTGCGACGTGGGACTCAACATCCTCAAGTCATGAGGATCGTGGGTAGCTCGCGTTAGGCGTTACACCAAAAAGTTTGGAAATTTCATGTCCCTTTGCCAATTCTTACCTCGATTTCGTTACGACGTCAATTTCTCGAACTCTGCGAACCGTCGACTGCGAAGAACTCAGAGTGCAACAAAACACGAATGGAGACTCCGTCGAGATCCGACAATCCTTAACTACCAAATACGTCATAAGGCTGTTGACAGAGTTCATTTGTATTGGGAAGGAAGGAAAAAAACATGCTCTATCCTAAAATTTGGAAAAGTGAAATTGAGCACGTTCTGTCGTATCGAGTAAACGTGCTTTCGGAAAAAAGTTTCCTTACCAACAAAGCGCAGTCGTTGCATTGAACACTCGATCAATGCGATGATTCACTTTTTTCGATAATGTATGAATTAATAGTGTTTGATGATAACACTGGGAAACGATGGCTTTGTGAATGGACCGCGTGACCAGATGCTTGCCATACCTTTTTTTCATGCTGAACATGCTTCGCTGAAATTTTCCAGTACCAACGAATTCAGACGTACAATGAAGAACAAAGAGTTGTTAAGGATTTTATGTGCCAACTTTCGTGGTAGTCCCCGAATTCGTTCCTGGCACTCTATTAGATTTTTGAGAAAATTGACCATTGACGTCGAAGCCTGATAATGGATTAAGGTAGTGCTGTCGGTTTTAGCATTACCGTTCAGAATTTAATCAAATTTGGTACAGTAGTAGATCATGATAGAAAAAAGATCCAATTAAGTTTTCAAGAAGCTACAGAGAACGAGAAAAACGATATTCGCATAATTTCGCGTAATTTCGTGAATTAAAAACGATTTCATACATTTCATTGTATCTTGCAATGAAAACTGTGATTTCTCCTCAGAATTGATAAGAATTCATTGAAAAATACGATGAAAACTGAGATTTTTCACAAGACTCAATGTTGAATGTACGGAATTACACGGAGAGAAATGCCGGGAAATTTATATCACATATTACTATGCCACCATAGTTTTCTGGTAAGAGTGTCGTCCCTCTGAGAAATTTGAGCAAAAACATAGTAATTTTTATTAAAATTCTATCGGAAATAGCGAAAATTTGACATTTTTCGCCCGATTTCAGATGAAAAATTACTATGTTTTTGCTCAAATTCGCCCGATTTCAGATGAAAAATTACTATGTTTTTGCTCAAATTTGTCGGAGGGACGAAACTGTCGTCAGAAAACTATAAATCATAGTAATTTGTGATATAAATTTCGCCGCATTTCTCTCCGTGTATCAAGTTCTAGGGGGAGGCGTAAAAAAAGTAGGTCCATCGAGTAAAAAGTACACGGAGAGAAATGTCGGGAAATTTATATCACATATAACTATGCCACCATAGTTTTCTGGTGAGAGTGTCGTCCCTCTGAGAAATTTGAACAAAAACATAGTAATTTTTATTAAAATTCTATCGGAAATAGCGGAAATTTGACATTTTTCGCCCGATTTCAGATGAAAAATTACTATTTTTTTGCTCAAATTTATCGGAGAGACGAAACTGTCGCCAGAAAACTATAAATCATAGTAATTTGTGATATAAATTTCCCCGCATTTCTCTCCGTGTACCAATGCGAATATTTTTTTTCTGGTTCACTGTAGCCTGTCAAAATTCCGCCTGAATCATTTTCAAATCATAATCTACTACTCTACCAAATTTTATTGAGAATTCTAAACAGTAATTCTTAAACCGACAGTCCTACCTTAAGGTCACGACCACAGGAAACTAAAAAGCAAGAATCGCGTTTTTGAAACCATTTCGAAACTTTATTTGCACGACAGAAACAAACACGCAAAAGCTGTATGAAAAGTTATAGGCGACGCTCAAAACGAATTTACACAGAAATCAACCGTATAGCGAGGCAAAGTACACGTTGATTTTGTGGTTTTTCATCGCTTCTACGGGAGATTGATGGGAATATGCAAAACTTGAAGGACAAAAATTTGAGAGTCTCAATTTTTTTTTTCGATAAACCAGAAGGTTGGTATAGAATTTGACAATTGTCGGTTGAACGCATTAAATTTGTTTACAGTTTGAATTTTACAAACATCTGAGTTTTACAAAAATCGTCTATCCGCTTTAATTTTTGCAAATTTTGTAGGAGATTGTGTATAAGTCTGTACTCCCTCTCAACTTTCTCGAAAAGTTGTCAATATTACATAATTTAAATGCAAATACAAAAAACGCTGGAAATGAAAATTTGCAAATTGCGTCCTCAAGATGCTCAAGATGCACGATGCTCAAAATATAGTACGTCATAAAGAAAGGATTGAGCATCATGCCCAATCTTGAGGAAGCAATTTGAACCTCTCAATTGCCATAGCGTTTTTTTTTTAACTTTCAGACGTTTCTCCATAGAAACCGATCGCTATACGTGAAGTTTGAGGGGATGGGAAAGTTGTACGTCACAGTTTCGATTTAATTATTTATTTATTCATTTTTCATACATCTACACGATACATCCTGGTTATTTGTCACTTAATGTTGAAATAATCCCGAACTTTGTTCGGTTTTACTAAAAGAATTGGAGGATTCGAATGTCTCGGTTGATTCCTTACGCTCCAAACTTTCTCCGAAAGAAATTTTTAAACGTGTTGCCGTAGTTTGGTACGGCTGGTGGCATTGGACGAGGTTGCAGTGGCGGTGACGGTAGTGGTTGCTGTGGAGTGCCAGCCGGGGCGTAGTAATAGGTCTGCTGATTGTTTGCGTTAAAACAAACGTAATACCACCACCGGGTAGTTCCGATATAAAAATAGTAGTAGTAGCATGGTTGCCTATTGTAGCTCGTCGGCGCTAGCTGCCACCATGATGTGTAGACCGTTGGTTGCGCGACTGCTTGACGTCGAGACCGTTGGTTGTTGGGTAGTTCCTCTAGCTCGTCCGCATTGTCTTGCAACTGTGCTGAGCCTACCGAGTCAATTTCTTGCTCTGATAATAGCTCAGGCTGCATTGGCTCCGGTTGCGAGGAAATAACTTCTGTCATTGCTGCCATGACAGCGATGGCTAGTAAAAACTTTTGGCAATTCATGGTCTGAAAAGAAAATTAGGATGAAACGATATCGTGCTTTGACGACACTGTACCGAGGTCTCAAAAAATTAACAACTCAAATTTGTTAATAAACATGAATATAATAATTAAATAATTAATAATAAAAAATTCAATGATTGCAAAAAAAAATTTAGATCGAAATGAAAATAATTTAAAATAAAATTAATTTATGTTGATAATTTAAATTATCAATATATCGTCAATACACAATTACTAATGAATCAAGCTGGTTACATTAAAACAGAAAATTCATTCGAATTTTATTGACAATCGCGGAAACTTTGACATTTATTCGCCCAATTCCTCATGAAAAATTACTATTTGTTTACTAAATTTTCGATGTTATTTTCTTTCCGCGCACTAGGGAGAAAACTTGGCAAGGGTTCAGGGTTCGATTTCCGGTTCATAGGTTTGCACAGAGAGAAATTTATATCAAAAATTACTATGCCATGTAGTTTTCTGGTGACAGTATCCACCCTATGAGAAATTTGAGCCAAAACATAGTAATTTTTCATCTGAAATTGGGCGAAAAATATCAAATTTCCGCTATTTCCGATAGAATTTTAATAAAAATTACTATGTTTTTGCTAAAATTTCTCAGAGGGACGATACTGTCACCAGGAAACTATGTGGCATGGTAATTTTTTATATAAATTTGTCTCTGTGAGGGCAAGAAGTTTAGAAATTTTAGGAGCCTTCACTTACTTTGATCTTCCTTTGGAACTTTAAAGAACTTGAAGAACAACGACAAAATACAAATTGCAAGTTTGTCAAGACCCAATTATTCTTTGAGACTGAATACTCCATAACGATGTTGACGAGGGATTTATACCTCCATAACGAACCGAACAAACGTGCCCTATCCTTGGAAAATTTGTAAAAACGAAATTCAACACGTAATTCTCTCGAGTATACGTGCTTCCTGAAAAAGAGAAATTTATTCACCAACAAAGCGAAATCGTTGCCTTGGACACTCGATATTATAATTTTTCGCTTTTTGTTGGGGACGTAAGTATGAACGTTTTTGGATGATACGACCGTTGCGTACGCAACGGTGCGGCTTTGTGAATGGAACGTGACCAGACGTTTTCCATGCGTTTTTTTCGTGCTGAACGTGCATCGCTGTTCAGTGTCTTCGGATTTTCAACAAGGAAATTTTTTTTTTCGCGGGCAGCAAGATTCTTATCTAATGTTTGGTCCGGACAATGAAACGATATTTTTTTTAGCATGGAAACACAAAATGCGTACGAAAATTTTAAGAGTTTCTGAAATTGAACGAAAAATTAATAGACGAATAAATTACATCGCTGAAATGGTTCAGCACTTCAGATTTTTAGTAAAAATCAAGTCGAAGCCCTAGTCGATCAGGACAAACATACGGAGCTGACGTTCATAACGATTTATAACGTTTTGATAACAATTTATTTCTGTGTGCGAATGTTGAACTCCGTACATTCGAAACTTTCAAATAACTTGATGAACAGCTTTCCAAATAGCATCTGCAGGCTCAATCCGCATGTACAAGAAATCTGAATTCTACGAAAAAAAAATATACGAATTGGGATCCCAAGGCATATCGCACCGACAGCTTTACAAACACCAGCTGCAGGTTAAATATAAATGAGAATTTCGAACAATGTCGATTGAGGAATTATCGGATAAAATCAAAAGTTTACTTTTGATTTTTCACTCTTTAGTGCTGTTTGTTTTCCTGTCCCACCCCTTAAAATTTAGCGATATAAAATCCGATATCCTTTTAACTTTTATGTCACACGAGTTGTGATTTTTATTCGCCAAACGTCGCAAGGTACGAACTTTATTATTTTTTTTAAATCTGTTTTCCAAGATTTATTGTTTCTACTGAAATTACTTCGTGCAGTTCGCGACGAGCAGTTACGGAACGTGATAAATTTTCAGGCTGTCGAACTGGCTGGCGAAAAATTGAAGGAATTTTGTTTTTTTTTTGTTCGGGACAGTTAAAAACTCAAGGCGAGCCGAGGAAATAGCGAAAAATGACGTTCCCGTCGAAACATACGAGGACGAGGTACTTAATAATTATCACAGTGCTGGGCGGACTATCGGTGAGTCGTATGACGTCAGCGATGCATTTGAAGCCTGACAGAGTGACGAGGTCACTGCAGGACACTCAGGTGGATTCACCTCATCAGCGAGAGCCGTTTTACGTGGTGGTTATTGATGCAGGGTCAGGGGGTAGTCGATTGCACGTTTTCAACTTTCAACGCAGTCCGTCAATAACGGGCGGTTTTAAATTAGAGAACGGATCCGTTGCTTCTACGGAGCCGGGGTTGAGCGCATACGCGAACGATCCTGAAAAAGCCGCTGAGAGTTTGACCGGATTGATGGACAAGGCGAAAGAGATAATTGCGATGTCCGAACGAGCGAAAACTCCGTTCGTTTTGAAAGCAACCGCAGGCTTGAGATTACTGCCGAAAGAAAAGGCGGATAGGATTTTAGAAGAGTGCAGGAAACTGATTCGCGAGTCAGGGTTTTCAGTTACCGAGGATTCTGTGTCCATAATAGGCGACGACGACGAGGGAATTGATGGCTGGCTCTCTCTAAACTTTTTGACTGATAGATTCGCCTCAAATGCTACAGGGAGCACTTTCGCAGCTCTGGACCTCGGGGGCGGATCAACCGAGGTGACTTTTGCAACCAACGACTCTGGTTATTCACATTTGGCCAATAAAATCCATCCCGTTAGCGCTTTCGGTCGGAATATGAGCGTTTATACCATCAGCTATTTGGGCTTCGGTATCATGGCTGCGATCCACAAAGTTCTCACTCGTGACGTAAACGAAGAAACATCGAGGACTGCGAATGGTACCATCGAGATTCATTCGGAATGCGTCCATCCAAATATTTCTACCGACTGGAATTACGGTGGAAATAAGTATCTCGTCAAAGGGCCAATTGAACCTTCCAACGATACGAATCACACAGTCGATCATTACGTTGAGTGTGAAAAAATAATCAACGCTTTAGTCTCGAATATTGAGGAGAAACCTACTGGCCTCCAAGAACACGAAATATACGCGATGTCAGGCTATCATTGGGCAGCTAGCGAGGTCGAACTTATTCCCTAATCAATCGTTCACTGATCATCCAATTGGTTATCCTTGTGTTATTCGATTTCACGTCTTTTCTCAATTACAGATGGGCATGATCGATCCCGAGGGTGGAATCGTGACGGTCGATGCATTCGAAGAGACAGCGAAAACTTGCTGTGCAATTGCAAACCCAAAGCAGCCTCTCATGTGCCTCGAAATGACCTACATATCAGTTTTGCTTCAAAAAGGCTTTGGCTTGAATCCCCGCGTCAAATTATACGTAAGAAAAAAAAATTTCTTCTCATTTCCTCCCTGGCATTGCCAACGAATTAACGACCACGATTTCCTCAACTTAGATCTACAGCTACATCAGAGGCTATGAACTCGATTGGGCCCTCGGTGCAGCTTTCAAACTCCTCCCTACGGAATAACCAATCAAACGAATAAAATCTTGTAATTGTAAATGAGACTCTCGACACTCAATAAAACAAAAGTCAATTAATATAACGAAATGTGCGTCGTCCAACGTTCTTTCCAGTTCTGTTCCCCCATCCTCTTCAATTCTAGGTCCTTTTTATGGAATGCTGCTCGTTCAAATCGACATATTCGTAAAATACTTCGCAACGGAGCGAAAAAAACAAGAATCTATATTTTCGTTGGTTGCATCCACAAAAGTCTCAAAGGCAACAAACTCAATTGGGCCCTTAATTGGAACACAACTTTCGAGACAATTTCTTACGAATTATCAGTGAAGCTAATTGCATACGTAAAATTATAAGTGGGAACTTGCTGGACACTTTATTCAGCAAAACAAAAATAACAAGGAATAATGAAATAATGTGCTTCGCTCAGCATTTTTTCGAATTCTGTCCCACTTATTTTTTCTCGGTGTTTGTTTATACAAAATCAGCTACATCGTCACTCGTGAAGCAACTGCACACGAAAAATGTTCGAGTTTTTTCATCAAACGTTATGCAATCTTGCTGTAATGTCTTTAAACTTNCTGTGGAAAAAACTCGAACATGTAAAAACCCGAGAAGGGTATGCATGGGAAAAACTCCATTACTACTACTATAAGTGGGAACTTGCTGGACACTTTATTCAGCAAAACAAAAATAACAAGAAATAATGAAATAATGTGCGTCGCTCGGCATTTTTTCGATTTCTGTCCCACTTATTTTTTCTCGGTGTTTGTTTATACAAAATCAGCTACATCGTCACTCGTGAAGCAACTGCACACGAAAAATGTTCGAGTTTTTTCATCAAACGTTATGCAATCTTGCTGCAATGTCTTTAAACTTCCGAATCGTGCCGAAAGGCATTTATTTAAATTATGCACGAAATTCACAGGGTAAGAAAAAACACCGTGTCAGTTATAAAATCGATGTACTGGACAAAATGCCGTCATCCCAGAGACGCGTGATCAGCGATGACGAAGGAACGATCGAACCGACTTAATTCGCTGGCGCAATTAATGAGTGTGTAGACGAAACCATGCTGTCGTCTTTCGAGCGGAATCTTTTCAATCAGTGCGTGTATGAAGTTGCGAAATCGATAGTTTGGCAATATTTACACGTGTCTCTGTTGACTCGCGTGGTTTAATTGATTCAATCATTTCACAATGAGCGATCGTGATCAGGACATGAAATTCGATTCTCAAAATCACATTTGACAGCTGTTAACGAAACAGCGCGGGTCATTGACTCTGAAGGAGAGGAGTGTGGTACGCATTTAATCTCGCGAGGATTGAATCAAATAAAAATGACAGAAACGTACGAAAAAGAACATTCACGCGCGAGACGTATAAACAAAAGCGCTGATTATTTATAAAAAATGCTGCAAATTGCTTCCTCAAGATGCACGATGCTCTCAAATCTTTCTCTGTGAGGAACTATATTTTTTATTTCGGTTTCCTCAGCTAGAGGAAGCTCTGAGCATCTTGAGGAAGCAATTTGCAGCGTTTTTTGTGTATTTGCAATTAAATTATATAATTTCGACAAGTTTTCTAGAAAGTAAAGAAAAAGTACCAACTTATACACAATATTTTACGAAATTTGGAAAAATTCAAGCGGTTAGACGATTTTTTCGAAAAACTCAGATTTTCGTAAAATTCGAAAAATCATAAAATTTCATCCGCTCAACCGATATTTCCCAAATTCGATGCCAACCTTCCCATTATGATACTCTATCGATAAAAAAAAAATTGGTCATAAATCTTAAAATTTGCGCAAGTTGGAGCGTCAACACTCTTTTTCTGCAAATTTCAAAATGCCATAGAATCAGTATTGTTCTAGCAATTCCAACGAAATTCTCAGAGAACGAAGAGCTTGTATCGATTAAAATCCGTGCAAAACGGGAGCCCTGTAGCTCGAACCGTTCTCGATTTTGAATTTTCAAGTGCCACAGAACGTACATCCACCCGAAATACGAGAAAACCCGTATTGCGAAATTGTCAGCACGTTGACATTGAAAAATAGAAGAAAAAAAAAATTCCCACAGTCACACAAACCTTTTTCTATGAGGAAGCAAAAAACAACGAGATTTTAATAGAATTCTTTAAATGACATTGAAAATCTTGCGAATTACGAAACCGAGTTCGAGTTTTTCACTAAAAAGGACAAAGTACTGCTGACACGATGGAGGGAAAAAGCGATTGCTCGTTTGACTCTGACTTTACCGTCACCCCGCCACGAGATACAAATCCAGTCGCTCCTCGTCTCCTTTTTGTCACGTTCGAACTAAAAATTAAAACTCACTCTAACGAGGCTTTCGGTGTTTGTCAGTGAATAATGCTCGAAGAAACTTTGTCAACACACGATTTTTGCCTCTCAATTAACTTGCAGGTCGGTTCAGTTGCTATTCGATTTTTATTCCGTGGGAACAGATAAATGGGAGGAAAAATTCGAGAACGAAAAAAAAAGCTGATAAAAAATGAAAATAAAAGAACTAAAATTATGTAAAATAATTTATGTATACAGATTTGTATATAAGTGTTTATGATACATAGGACAGGCTTGTTCCGTGACTTAAATTTGTCTGTATGTGTTGTAGCATTAAAATAAAATGTACGGTAAACTCTGCTGCTCATTTATTCGTTCGCTTCCTCATTCTGAGTGGTTGTCAAAATGGTTATGATCGAAGAAACTCGGGTCCGAGTAGTTGGTAATTTTCGAAAGGTATGCAAGAAAATTAGCGGAGGAAAAAAAACTTAAATATTTATAAATAAATTTCGTTTAATACTGAATGACGGTGGCCTCGACGACGAACAGCCATTTCAACATGTTTCTTTGTTTTATGAGACGGGATAAAAATAAATCTGTGTATCTTAACAAATTATCATTTTTTCTTTTCTTCAACTTAACGTGCGCGCGTTTCTTGTTGTTTTTTGTCTCTCAGTTTCAAGCACCCGCCACGGAATATACTTTTTATTCTTCAACAATTACTCGTGTATGCTTTTTGTTGTTTCTCCCGAGTTTAACGCGCCGAGGAACATTCCACTAAATGTTAAATATACAATTATATAACCGTATACAATTTATATAATCATATAACCAGCCTGAGATTGCAAACTTCCTTTCCTCTTGGGAAATCTTCAACTTTTTTTTCGTTTCATTAATTTTCATGGTTTCTTGATCGTCTCGCGATTCTGGGCTCGCCCAACAGCCGAGAAATACATTTCGTAGCGTTAATGTTTACAGACAGATAGAGAAAGGAAGAGAGAGATTGAGTCGAAAACGCCGCTAAGAGTCTTTCGAACGAAAAGCGCGAAAAAACACGATTTATCGATCGGATCGAAGATTAATCAGAAGTTTGACGAACGAGGCTCTTTGCTTTACGTCAGTGGGTTATTTCTTGAGATTTAGAGCGAAAGCTCTCGCTCCGGCTCGTCGCTCGTCTGCTATCTAATATTCATACGCCATTTTCTTATCTTTTTTCTCTTGTTTACCTTTAATTTCTTTCTTTGTCTTCAATTTACTTTGAATCTAGACGCGGAGATCTATGAGATCGGAGGAATCTCAAAGTTGACACTAAGGTTGGCAGATTGGGCTAATTTTACAATGGTCGAAAGCTTCACCGCCACCCGCGCCGCTTCGTCCAAATCGTCCACCGGTACGATCTTCAGTCCGGCGTTCGCAACAAGCGCTTTCGCCTCATCAACGTTGGTTCCCTGCAAAATGAGACAAATTTCAATCACTATCATCATTTTCCTGTCTCGCAGAATCCGCATCGTTTATTTTCCCCCTTCATTATTTACAGTTTTTCAAAAATTTTCATATTTTTACCCAAGTTCCCCACGGACGATCGCAAAAAAAAGGATTTTCCAAAAATATTGCCAAGAACCGAAAAATTGTGTAGAATCGATCCATCAACAATTCTGTCTCGCGGAAATTTGATAAAAACTTTAGCGGTGTCGTTTTCAAGGTCGTTGCAGAGTCAACAAATTTCGCTACCAAAAACGTTAAGAAATTTATTAAATTTCGTGATAACGTTCTTCGACATAAAGCGCAAAAAACCCAATTTTTTTCAATTTTTTCATCTGCCTAGTTATTCGTCTAGTAATTCGGCATTAAAGGAGAATTCTTACGCCCGAAATTTGGAAAAAAAATTGTATTTTCTTGTCCAATGCCAAAGAATATATTCACAAAATTTCATTAAATTCTAATCATTCCGAAAATGTTCATGTTTTCATGTTTGAAACGTCTTAACGTTCGCGAGGAAATTGCTTTGAACTTTACCGAATAAGAATATCGAGGGAATTTTTTTAAATCCAATTTTCAAAAAAAAAACAAAAATCAGCAGAGTGTGAAAAAAAAGGAAATTTTTTCTTGGGCACCCCAAGCACCGTTGCCGAGGGGCCAACAACCGTCTAGAGCGCCAATGACTCGTAGTATTTCTAGCTCAAAGTTGCACCAGGGGTCATTTTGACCCCCTGGTCAGCACCGAGGGTCGAGTATTTAGAAAATGAATTACCTGTAGTCTAACAACAACGGGTATCTTGAGGTCGAGTTCTTTAGTCGCAGCGATGATTCCCTCGGCGATAACATCGCATCGCATGATTCCACCGAAAATATTGACGAGCAGAGCATGTACCTGGCGGAAAAATGGTAAAAAGTTAGAAATTGCAACGGGAATTTTGAGTTGGAAAGAAAGGAGAAAGCTGTTCGTACCCTGGGATCCGAAGTTATGATTTTGAAAGCTTCCTTGACAGCATCTTTGGTTGCGCCGCCACCAACGTCAAGGAAATTGGCTGGTTCACCACCGTGCAGTTTAATTATGTCCATGGTAGCCATAGCCAGACCAGCGCCGTTTACCATACAACCGATGTTGCCGTCGAGAGCGATGTAGTTGAGATCGAACTTGGCAGCTTCGACCTCTTTCGGATCTTCTTGCGTCCAGTCCCGAAGGGCGAACAATTCTTTCTGTCGGAATTCGGCGTTGTCGTCGAACCGGCATTTGCAGTCAAGGGCAAAGTCTTTGAAAAACGAAAGAAAAAGCAAATTTTTTCAATGAAATTGTGGGAGAAAAAAGGAAACAAAAAAATGCTCAAGATTTTTCAATTTTTCTTACAATTTCCTTTGATATCCTCGGCCAATGGATTCACTTCCAACAAAAGAGCGTCTTTCTTCAGGAACATGGCATAGAGGCTCAGAATTATTTGCGATATATAATCCTTGACGTTTTCCAATCCGAGCTTAACGGCGATTCTTTCTGCTTGCTCTTTCGTTATTCCTTTCGTTATGTCGATCGGATCGTACATTATCGCGGTTGGATTGGTCGCCGCTACCTCTTCGATGTTAACGCCTCCTTGACTCGAAGCAATTATCACAGGCCCCTGAATGAGGAGAGAACGAAACGACAGCAAGCTTTATAAAGTTTTCGTCATCAAGATTTTCCACGATGTTCAAGTCGTAGAAATTCAACGAAATTCTCTTTTTTCTCTGGAGCAGAGATTGCCCAGATTCTTGTTATCAATATTTGGCGAGGACAGTGGGACGATTTTTTGTTTACGATCCAAACGATTCAAAGTCGGTACGAAAATTCTTGTCGTTTTTGGGATTGAAGGAAAAATTGATGGGAAAAACTTACACCAAACGCACGCTCCATCATAACAGCAAGATAATATTCTTTTCGAGGAAACATTCTCTGAGCCACCATCACAGCGTTGCATATTCTTCCACCTTCGCCGGTTTGTTTGGTGATGAGCAATTTGCCCAGCATCTGACTGGCCAAGGCTTTGGCTTCTTCCGGTCTGAAACGGGGGGATGAAAAATTGGTGAGAAAAACGATTTTGCTTGGAGAGTATTCCACAGTTGTAAAAATTATTTTAGCGCGATTTTTCTAACGTCTTGAACTTACGTTTCGCACATCTTGACTCCACTAACGCTGCTGTCCTTGAAATGACCTTTTCCTCGTCCACCAGCAAGCACTTGAGCCTTAAGAACGATGTCCTTGGTGTTGAGGTCGGCTGCGAACTTTGCAGCCTCATCAGGAGTCCTGGCAACCCCGAACTTTGGCGTTGGGATACCCGCTTCGTTCAACAAACTGTAACTTATGTGCTCGTGGACGTTCAAGTTCCTCACGGACTGCTTCGCCAGACCATTTTTGCAGCCGAGAATCTGTCGTTTTAAAAACTCATCATTTTCAGAAATTTCAACAAATTTTTACGCGCCCTTTAAAATTTTTTTTTTAATTATTTAAAAAATTTTAAATCTGACATTTCGATAATTAATCTCAACACTTTGTACTGTATTTTCAATTATTCTCTTATCGTCGAATGAAAATAATTCCAGTATATTCATTTTTTAATAAAACGTAAACGTTTTAATATTATTTTCTATTTCATCACAAATTTCAAAAAGTTTCACAAAAATTAGATTTTTATTTTTATTTACGTATTTCATTAATTATTTCGAATGACAATAAAAATCAATTCAAGTTCAATAATCTCTTTTCCAACAGCATTGCTTGGTTTTCATTTATTCGAATTCTGAAAATCCTAAATCTCTGCAAAATTGTCAATGGAATCTTAAGGTGATGGAGCAGTTCACCTCGAATTTTCGAAATGAAAATTCTCCGTCGTCGTTTGACTAATCAGAAAAAGCCTCTGTCAGCGGACGCGGGACGATGGCAAAAATCCGCTGACATGGGCTTTTTTTTATTGGTGAAACCGTATCAAAAATATTCAATTTCGAAAATTCCAGCTATCTGCAGCTGTCTCTCTCGCACTCACATGGGCGAGAAAGCGACTNTTAAACTTATTTGATGCATTCCGAAGATTGCGACCGACGCTTCTTTACATTTGCCAGCAATTTCGGTGGCTCATTGTTTTTGCAATTTTATTGCGAATGTTGCTTCTCAAAGCATGCGCGAAGGAAAGAAACATTTGAATATTAATTCAACAATCTTGGCAACTGTGTCGTTGTCTTGTAAGCGCAACAAAAAAGGAATTTGATCTTGAATTGAACTTTGTTGCAACGCCTTGTTCGCTGTGTCCCTGGCATTGAGTCAATGGTCAAGAGAATGGCCCGAGAGAAAAAAGTCTATTTTGGTAACACGTGTGTAACCGCGGTGCACATTTGTGACCACTTGCCGTGCCGAATGACAAATCCCAACGATATCAGAGCGGAGAAAAAAAAAAACTGGATATCAACGTTAAAAACAATGGTTGATGGTTCCAGGGCTTCGAGGATTGAAAGGAATTTTCTTTGTCGTAAACATTACCGTCCTTGCATTTTCCATTTTTATAATCTCAATTTTATTTCTACGCATACAATTTTCCTACCCGTCACTCGCGTTTCACGTGATTTTAAAGAAAAAGTTGAATTTTCAAAAAATTACGATTTTCGAACGCGAGTTTTTATTCGAGTCTTAAATTTCGAATTTTTTGGTTAGGAGAAAAATTCCGATCGATCTGACAATCGTTTTTAACTCAAATACATTTTCGAACCTCAAAAATGACAGTGTAAAACGATTCGGAACGAATTTGCGGGAAAAAGTTCGCGTGCGATTACCGAGATGATCGCGGAAGCTGGAAACGTCAGTTGACATTGGGAAAAGCAGAGAGAAAAAAAAAACAGCTGTGCAGCACACACAGTGGGACAGATGAATCATGTTCGGCATTCCAGGAGGAGAGGTGTGTAGCTCACGCGACAATGACGTGAAAAGTATAGGGTGTGTGAGTGTCTATACGTTGACAACGATCGGGGAAAACATAAAATAGTAAAAAAAAAAAAGAGAAAAAATGGGATGAAACAATTGATCGAATTGTTTCGATTCGAATGGATTGAAAGTTCCATCAAGAGTTTCAAATTTTTTCAGCATTTCCGATGTACTTTTGTCTCTTGTCAAGTTACATAAGTGTCACGATTCGCGGGGGGGGATGAAATATGTAAAATATTAAAGATTGGCAATGAAGAGTACGCGACGAAGCGAAAATCCTTGGCTTCGAAACGCTTGACCCTGGCGCTCAATTTAGCAGACTACACACGGCAAATCTAATATGGTGATCGCCCCACTCTTCGGGCCGATCCCGAAAAAACTCTTCAGTCACTCGGCAAACTTGATTTTCATTTTTTCCAAAGAATAAACGCCATTTTCTGAATTATAGAATCCCGAGGGTTGAACGTTTTTTCGAAATAAATCGATAGAACGTACCTTGGCACCGTTAAAACGGGTGAGATTCTCCGCTAATGATATCGTCCGAGACAACATAGTAGCCATCTTTCTTTGACTGCGACGGCAGTGAACTGCTAGTGTTGAGCGTCAAGTCGCCAGGACTGCTCTCGCGCTTCGCCCCCCACTTTCCTACACCCTGACACATATCTCGGCGTCGCTCCGTCCAATCTTGTGTGCATTCATGTACATGGATGTGTACACACACATAGAGAATGTAGAGGATGATTCAAAAGTCGATGGCGCAGAGAGAAGAGTCGCGCGTCGCGCGGATTCCTGACGTTGAAGTTTTTGCAGACGAAATTATGTTTTTTCATCAGCAGCAGAGCTCATTATTATTATTATTAATGATCCGGACAATGAAACGATCTTCGCTTGCGACCGAAAAACTAAATCGACACGAAAAATTGTCACGATTTTTAAAATTCAATAAATATTTAATATAAAAAATATATTTCGTTGAATCTCAACGTAGCAAACTTCGGAACGCAATTTTTATTCCGTAATTTGACTAAATCATGTAGCACGTCATTTCCAAAAGTTGCACTCTCAAAAATCAAATCAAAAATCAAAAATCAAATAGTAGAAGACATTTTTTTCGACGCTAAAAATCAACGAAATGCCAACTCTCCGACGGTTTTTCATTCACAATTGTTGCACTTGACGGCAAACAAAATATTACGAGATTGAAAGAAGGTTCGAGAAATATGGCGATGAAGCTTCATTTTTCGTTCGTGATTGAATGTTTTTTGGACCGAGTCAAAGTCGAGCGAGCATTTTGTTTGCATCGCGAGTCAGCGATCGCATAATATCAATGAACTTTATGCCAGATTTACAAATGCAATCATCAGCGATGTAATCATTAACGAATGATAACGAACGATGACGAGAGTTGCGCTTAATCGTGGAAACTCGATATTTATCGTGATAATTCACGGTCATTGTCGTCACATTGTGCACGAGCTTGTACCTCCCGTTCCCTTTGTATTGTGACGTAAGCACTCGTCAAAAAGATGGCAATGACAGCCATGTTGACACACACACAAGTTCAAAGTCCAATGAGCGATCATTTGTATTCCGAGAGAAGCGGGAAAGGGTTATTCGACTATTCGAAGAAAGTTGCAAGTGTGAGAAAAAAAAGCAGCACCTTTTTCACAAAGTTTCGAGATTTTCAAAAAATCTTGATCAAAATAAATAAAAAAACCAATAGGCAGTTTTTTCCTTCGATTTTTCATTAAAAAATACAATAAAAACATCAGAATGGCCTGCGACACGCACTAATTCATAATTCCAACAAATTTTTCCTCGTTTATATTTCAAACTATAAAAAATGATTGGAATTCATTAGAAAGCTGAGAGTGCCTAATGATATTGCAGAACGTGTTTCTCATTATTACTAAAATACATATAACGATACCGAGCTGTGATGAAGAAAAAAACTTGTTGTGATAAGTTGCGTTGTTCCCATAAATAAATAATTAAGGTATTATTATCACGAAACGACTTTATTTATAGGCTTCTTTCAAAAAATTTGCATAAACGTTTTTGGCACCAAAACTTACAGTTTTCTCTTACGAGTAAAATTTTTCTAACTTTTAAAATTTAAATCGAAACGCGTGTAAATTCGAATCGCGTTTCTCTTGTTTTTTTTTCTTGCAACTTTTTAACGACACATCGATTCAATTTACACGCGTTTAGGAATGGGAAAAATAACCCAAACCCAAACAAACCCAAACAAACCCAAACAAATGGGAAATATATTTTATTTCCCATTTGTTTGGGTTTGTTTGGTTTGTTCGGGTTTGGGTTGGGTTGGGTTTGGGTTTGGGTTTGGGAGTTGGGGTTGGGTTTCGAATTCTAAACGTCAGAAAAAATTTCTTTATACGATAAAACTGCTATAGTTTTTCCGTGCCAAAAGAACGTTTATACAAAATTTTGAAAGAATCATAAATTATGCCTTAATACCTTAAGGTAGTCCCGTCAGTTTTAAAATCGACGTTCAGTATTTAATAAAATTTGGTACAGTGGTAGTTTACGATGAAAAAAGAGCCAGTCAAATTGTCAAGAGTCTACAAGAATAAAGATTTTGTAGCATTCGTAGTTTCATACATTTGACATTGAGTTTTATGATAAATCTCAGTTTTCATTGTATTTCATTATGAATTCTTATAAATACAATGAAGCGTAAGAAATCGTCGATAAATTCATGAAATTACCAATGCGAATATTTTTCAATTATTATTTTTAAATTCTGAACATTAATTCTAAAACCAACGGTAATACCTTAATCGATATGCCAATTGTGAACGACGTGTCAATTCTTTTCGGGAGTGAATTCGTTCAAAATTGGCTGCCGACGAAAAAAATTGACGTAGAACCAACAAATGTTTTGAAATTTTTTATACCAATCGTCGTCGTGCCTCGATAACCCCCGAACGGTTCAGGGTTCAGGAATTATTTTCAAAGAACCTTTTGTGTAGAGCTCCAAATTTCGTAATCAGATATGCTGGGAGTAATCATACAGTTGTCATTAAGGAGGTAGAACATTCCGAACGAAAAAAAAAACGATTTTCCGTGTTATTTGAATGGGAAATTGCAATTAGCGTTAGTTTCTTCGGTAGATAAGGTAAAGGCAACTTTTGGACTGTCATTAGTCGGACTGAGAATGATGCAACGTTTTGTTTTGCAGCAACTGATCGATAAACTGGAAAAATGTATATTGGGGAACGTTATTTTCACGCGGTAACTCCAAATTTGAATGATATTAATAATTCACTCTTATTCATATATTTTTCCGGATGACACAACGCAACATTACGTACGTTTCATGAAAAATATCCATTTCCAATAATAATGATAATAAAAAACGAGTATATCGTGTATCGTATAAAAATCAATACGTTTACGATTGTCTTGATGACTATTCACATTCTGGCACATACTTTGAACGTCTTTTATCGCGACGTGCATCTTTTTTCAAGCTGATGTTGAGTTCGACATTCATGGACTTTGCCAAGTTTACCATTTTTGCTAATTTTACTGATGCGTCCGCAGCTGCACTCATATCGTCGATAGGAATTATTTTCATCTCCGATTTCGCTATGAGCGCACGTGCCTCCTCCACCTTTGTACCCTATTTCGAGAAAGAAAAAAAAATAATGATAAAAAACAGAAATTTAGTCTTTTTTGCTTATCGGGAAAAATAATTGTTGATTGCATAGCGAAATTTTTTGATTTTTTAAGTTTTTTACATACTTGCAATCGTGCTATTACGGGAATTTTTAGATCGAGACTTTTCGAAGCTTGTATTATGCCCTCTGCTATGATGTCGCATCTCATTATGCCTCCGAATATGTTGACCAGTATTGCTTCCACCTGATGAATCAAATTTTCTCAAAAACAATTTTTTCTCTCAAATCCTCATGGAGCAAGCTGTGTGACGGGGAAATTTTTTATTTTTTCCAGTTTTCCATGTCAGTGTGCGTAAAATGTCTCAACACATCGAAAAATTGAAAAATGATTTGCACAGATGTTAATCTATCATTTCTCTGAGAATTTGTTTGGTTGCTAGAAAAATACGAATCTTACGGAATTTTGAAATTTTCAAAAAAAGGGTGTCGATGCTCTAACTTGCGCAAATTTTAAGATTCGTTACCAAGTTTTTTTTTCTTCCAGTTTTCCATGTAAATGCGCGTAAATGTCTCAAAACATCGAAAAATTGAAAAATGATTTGCACAGATGTTAATCTATCATTTCTCTGAGAATTTGTTTGGTTGCTAGAAAAATACGAATCTTACGGAATTTTGAAATTTTCAAAAAAAGGGTGTCGATGCTCTAACTTGCGCAAATTTTAAGATTCATTACCAAGTTTTTTTTTTCTGCCAGTTTTCCATGTAAATGCGCGTAAATGTCTCAAAACATGGAAAAATTGAAAAATGATTTGCACACACGTTAATCTATCATTTCTCTGAGAATTTTGTTGGTTGCTAGAAAAATACGAATCTTACGGAATTTTGGAATTTTCAAAAAAAGGGTGTCGATGCTCTAACTTGCGCAAATTTTAAAATTCATTACCAAGTTTTTTTTTTCTGCCAGTTTTCCATGTAAATGCGCGTAAATGTCTCAAAACATGGAAAAATTGAAAAATGATTTGCACACACGTTAATCTATCATTTCTCTGAGAATTTTGTTGGTTGCTAGAAAAATACGAATCTTACGGAATTTTGAAATTTTCAAAAAAAGGGTGTCGATGCTCTAACTTGCGCAAATTTTAGGATTCATTACTGAGTTTTTTTATTTTTATAAATAGAGTATCATAATGGAAAGGTTGGTATTGAATTTGGGAAATATCGGTGGAACGGTTGAAATTTGATGATTTTTCGAATATTTTAAGAACGTCGAAGTAAAAATTCGATAAATGTTAGAAAAGCAAGAAAATTTCGATTTTCTTTCTGTTGAAAAAAAGTGTTTAGCAAAGTTTTTGACTCGGAATGAAAATTGAATGTTTCAGAGGCGAAAATTTGGCTCGAAATGCATCCTGCGAATCTCGTGACGTGCTGGAACAACCGCAGTCGATTTTTTTCTCGAGAAGTAAAATAAAAATCAATCTCAACGTTTCTTATCGTCTCCGCTGTAGTAAAATAGTGAAAATTTGATCGAAGCATAAATAGAACATCGAATTAACCTTCGGGTCAGAAGATAAAATCTTGAAAGCTTCCATCACTGTTTCTGCAGTAGCACCACCACCGACATCAAGGAAATTGGCTGGCGAACCTCCGTACAGATTGATGATATCCATGGTGGCCATTGCTAGGCCAGCGCCGTTCACCATACAGCCAATGTTTCCATCAAGTCGAATATAATTTAAATTGAATTTTTCGGCCTGAACTTCGCTCGGATCTTTTTGTGACCAATCACGAAGAGCGAACAAATCTTTCTGGCGAAATTCCGCACTGTCGTCGAAATTGCATTTACAATCGAGGGCGTAAACTGCAACGAAAAATAGGGGAAAAAAAAAGCATGGAATTAAAATTGGCAAACGATTGAAAAATTCATTCGCTAGATTATTTTGTCTAAATCATTTTTTTAATAAATATTCCGCGTTCAAAATAATAAAATCGATGCTTTGCAGGTTTTTCCCTAATGAAACGTCTTTTTGACCCTCCGTGGTTACCATGGGTTCATGCGACCTATTTTACACGGAATATCGATAGGTACGCGGCCCCTCTCGAAGCCCTCATCGACCTTTCGATGCTCCAGTTTTGTTGACCTTTGCGAAGGTCAAAATAAAAACCTTTTTTTCCATGTCCAATAGCTACGAACGAGTATTTTCAATCCCTCACAAATTTTGATAATGAAAATATAAAAATGAACAATTTTCAGGCATTTTGGATTGGAGAAAATTTTTTTTATCATTTTGTGGCGGTGATATTTTTTTTTTCCAGTTTGCAATGTCACTGTCATTGAAATTTCCCAAAACATCGAAAAATCATATCTAGAAAAAATGTCCGGATGTGGCACTTTTAAATTCAAACGTTAATAACTCGAGAACGGTTTGAGCTGTCATTGAAATTTCCCAAAACATCGCAAAATCGTATCTAGAAAAAATGTCCGGATGTGGCACTTTTAAATTCAAACGTTAATAACTCGAGAACGGTTTGAGCTACAGGGCTCCCGTTTTGCACGGATGTTAATCGATACAAGCTCTTCGTTCTCTGAGAATTTTGTTGGAATTGCTAGAAAAATACTGATCCTATGGCATTTTGAAATTTGCAAAAAAAGAGTGTTGACGGCCCAACTTGCGCAAATTTTAAGATTTATGACCAATTTTTTTTTTATCGATAGAGTATCAAAATAGGAAGGTTGGCATCGAATTTGGGAAATATCGGTTGAGCGGATTAAATTTTATGATTTTTCGAATTTTACGAAAATCTGAATTTTTTGAAAAAATCGTCTAATCGCTTGAATTTTTCCAAATTTTGTAAGATATTGTGTATAAGTTGGTACTATTTCTTTACTTGCTAGAAAACTTGTCGAAATTATATAATTTAATTGCAAATTAAAAAAACGCTGCAAATTGTTTTCTCTGCAGGTATTTAAAGAGTTTCGCATGTTTCGATAACTCACAGTCCCCGCAAATATCTTCAACGAACGGATTGATTTCCAGGAGAAGGGCATCCTTGGTGATAAAAAGTTGGTAAAGATTGCAAAGGACTCCAGCAATGGCTTGAGCATTGGTTGCATCAAAGCCAAGTTTTCCAACGATTTGTCGAGTCTGTTCCTCGGTTATTCCTTTCGTTATATCGATCGGGAAATATCCTATAGCTTCGGGGTTGCTCGCTGCTGTGTCCTCGATGTTGACACCTCCCTCGGTCGAGACGATAACGACGGGTCCCTGAATAACAGACGCAATTAAAACTCTTGAACGTTGATTTTCCGAAAATAATTTCTTTCCAACGATTTCATGAGAGCCTCTTACACCAAAACTTCGTTCCATCATCACTGCCATGTAATATTCTTTTCTTGGAAATTTCCTGCTGGTTATCATCACCTGATTGCAAATTTTACCCTCTTTGCCAGTTTGCTTCGTGATGAGCAAGTTACCAAACATTTTGCTTGCATGGTCCCTCGCTTCCTGAGGTCTATTCAATTGTCCAAACAGCACGAATAATGAATAAAATACAGAAATACGAATAAAAATATCAACTCGATGTTTTTTATATTTTTTTCATTTTTTTGTAAAAAATAGAAACTCACGTCTCACAGAGGACGACACCACTGACATTGGTACCTTTGAAATGTCCTTTGCCACGTCCACCAGCAAGAACTTGAGCCTTCAGTACGATATCTCGGGATTGAAGCTCTTCAGCGAATTTGCCAGCTTCTTCGGGAGTCGTTGCTACGCCGAACGGTGGAGTTGGAATTCCAGCGTCTTTCAAGAGTGTGTACGCTACGTATTCATGTACGTTTAAAAATCTTTGCTGTTGTTTACACGTTTCAGGTCCCCTCGATGCTAAAAACTTGGTAATGTAAATCGAGTTGAGAAAATCGTATGAACCGTAAAAAATATTAAAATCTAAAATTCTCCGAGTTGCCGAGAGTGAGAGTGTAAAATTTGCAAATTCGTCAAAGTAATGAAATTTTTGTATGCCACATTTTTTGAATCAAGAGAAAATACTCAATCGTTCTATTTTTTTCCATTCTTCAATGGTTTTT
The DNA here is from genome assembly GCA_037952995.1 of Hyposoter didymator. Classification (NCBI taxonomy): domain Eukaryota; kingdom Metazoa; phylum Arthropoda; class Insecta; order Hymenoptera; family Ichneumonidae; genus Hyposoter; species Hyposoter didymator. The sequence continues at coordinate 9,245,857 of JBAJMU010000008.1, forward strand.
GGACGAAAATTTCGCTTTTTATTCAAATTCAAATAAAAAAAAGGCTGTAGCTATTCGTCCGGATATTTCTCACACTAAAAGCACATCCGGACGAATAAGCAAGCCTCGCTCGTCCGGATAAAGCGTGTCCGGACGAATATTATTCATCCGACTATCCGGACGACTGCGTAAAAAATGGAAACATTTGCAAAGCCTTAAAAATAATACGGAATTGGTTATTTGGGCTCAAGTCTGATGTCTCACCTGTTTTCCAAAATTGGTGACAGCGGGATATCTCAGCGCGGACAGAAGGCGCGATGACATTTTTCCAGCATCCAATTATTTCTTCTCATTGCCATTCGTAATGATTTCTGCTCGGAAACATGGCGCAATCGAAAAACTTGGGACAAAGGGGCGCGTGCGGATGAAAAAAAAAAAAAAAACTTGAAATTTCTAAGCGTCACCGAAATGTCAAATTTTCTATTGACTTCTACGCGTTGATACGATCGCCGGATGAAACAAAGGAGAAGAGTGTGCTGTAGTTTGTGAGAAGCGGGATCGAAGCTCTTGCGACTAAGAAAATGAGCAAAGCGACTGATTACGACGGACACTCGCGCGCGAGTCTTTCTCCTTCCAAATAAATCGACGACGATAAGCCTCGTACTCTGTTGCGACGCACTAAATCGCTGCAATTATTTACAATTTCAACGATAACGCCACCATGTTGCTCGCATTTTGTTGTTAACGTTTTTTCGCACGCATTCTCCGAATGTTCGATCAAAGATAGGCGCAAGGGCAATGACCTTGGATGAGTGAAGAAAAAGTGGATTTTCCTTATCGCCTCTGTACATTACTTAATAATACAGATAAACGTATTTTTATTAAAGAGCCAAAATTTTCACACATTTCCTTCAGTTTTCCATTAGTTTTAATCTCGCTCGGAATAAGAACGATGGCAATCCTAATGACAACATAATAATTGTTAAGGTATAACTATCGCAGAATAGGTTGATTTAGGATTTTCTTGAAATTTAGTGTAAATATTCTTGACATTAAAACGAACAACTTTCCTATGAGACGAAACATTTTCTGCCGTCTAGAATTTGAGATATTTCATTTCCAATTTTATATTTTTCCCATCTAAACGCATGTAAATTGAAGTCGCGTTTCTTTTGTTTTTTCTTGCAACTTTTTTAACGAAACGTCACTTCAATTTACATGCGTTTAGATGGGAAAAATAGAAAATTGGAAATGAAATATCTCAAATTCTAGACGGCAGAAAATGTTTCGTCTCATAGGAAAGTTGTTCGTTTTAATGTCAAGAATATTTACACTAAATTTCAAGAAAACCCTAAATCAACCCATTCTGCGATAGTTATACCTTAATACACTTTTTACTGACTTTTTACATTACATATTTATCGTTAATTGTCTCACTTATGTATATTTTCTTTTTAAACATTTCCTCGGTTTTCTCAACGTGGCAACGTCCAGTAATATATTCAAGACGTTTTAAACGACTCCAAACATCATGAATCTTGATTTTGTGAATATGACTCGATGAAACTCTTTTTCGTTAATTTTCTAATCGTTTTTTTATTTTTTTGATAAATCGCGGAAAAAGACTATGGCGATTGTGACTCGTGACGGATCTAGATCGTGTACTACGAAAAAAATGGTAAAACACACTCGGCGAACCAAATTCTTCGTTGAAATTTTGCAGCCTTTGTTCGTTTCTTTGTTTTTTTTTCGTTCGACAAGAAAAAATCTACGACAGCAGCGATAATACTATTTCGAAGGAAAAAATATAATAAAGTTAGTGCCATTTTTAACAATGACATAAACGTACTGGGCATTTTTCGCGTTGTTCGATTACCAGACGGGGTTTTTTAAAAAAAATCGTGTCCATAGGACACAAAGCGTGTTACGAGGCTCCTTGAAGAAAACGGAAACAACAACAAAAACGGATATAGGCTCGTTAAGCTCGGGATAAAAGCCTCAACTAATAAAAAGCCAAAACGAAATTAACTCGAGAATTTGAAGCTTTGATATTCTGTACAGTGTACAGACGGTATTCAGGGAGGCTGCGTTTTGTTTTCTTTTTTCATTTTAACAGTCGATCGAATATTCGAAACTGCCACTGCTCGGCGTTGGCCGGAAAGAGAAAAAAAAAACGTTTCGATCTCAGCAGTCCCTTCGTACAGTCTTGGAGTTTCTTATTATTTTTGTAAGAGCCTTTTTTCAATCTCAAATTTTTTTTTCTCTGTTTTTTGAATTTTTTTTTTTCATTTTTTGTTTTTTATTTTTTATTTTACGTTTCGCACTCTTGTTAAAAGCTAAATCGATCGTTGAGCGTCCGCTTGGTGACTCCGAGGTTTCCGGTAAGACTGTACATCATTTCACTGAAGGTACGATCGTCCACCGAAGCTCCGGCTTGGACAATTGCTGCCGGCACATTGCGAGAACGTGATCGTGATCGTGACCTCGATCGCGAACGCGGCTGCTGTTGCGTGAACATCGGCGGTCGGGCGAGCTGCAAAATTACAAAAATTCGAGTCACTTTTTCGAGGCTAAAGTTTTTGCTCATTATTGGGAAAGAGAAATTGGAATTTTTATGGAAATTCAACGAGAGATTTGGTCTGCGTGTTTCCAAAAATCTTGACGCCTAGCGGCATTTTCAATTTTGGCGAATTTTGGTTTATAAGAGAAAAAAAAATGTCCTTTTTCTTCAGAATTTTCTTTTTATAGAAATATAAAAAAAAAAACTCACAATTTGGATGGAAACTTTGCAAATTCATGATTTTTGGTATTTGAGGATTTTTTAATTTCTTACAGCTGCTAAATGCTGGGGATTCGGTCGGAACGGTGATCGCCCTCTCGCTATCGGCCTCGCGTTGCTACTGATTCCTCCCAAGTTTTGAGTCCGTGCGAGACTCAAAGATCTTTGGCGAAGACCGGCGGGTGCATAATCATCTCCGAGCGTGCACATGAAGTTCACATTGGGATTTGGATTCATTCTCAGAGCGCTGAAAAATCGAGTCAATAATTAATTCCCCGCTGATACGAAATTTCGTTTAAAAAAAATGAAAAAATTAAAAAAAAAACAAACACAAAAGGATAAATCTGATTTTTCGATGTGCTTGCGATGGAAAACTTAGAGTTTTGGAAAGATGCAAATTTTACTAATGAAATAAGAGATTTTTCAATTTTCCAAATTTTTTTTCGTCCACAACGCGGAGCAGATTCCCGACGAATGTGTTTTTTTGAAAACGAAATAAACTCACTTTATTCTCATAAGTTTTTGAGCATATTGGGCGCGTCGCTGGGCTCGCAAAATTTGATCGGAACGAAGTCCAACGCTGCTGAAATTTCGCTGAGGTGTGAGAATTTGTTGACGGCGTTCTGCTAGAGCACGCTGTTGAAGGACTGTAAGCGCTTTGCCGTTGTGAGGTACCTGTCGTGCAAATTCGCAATCCAAATTGAATAAAGAATTTTTTTTGTCAATCTTTCGTGAAAAATGGTGATTATTTTTTTAGCAGATTGAATTTTGAATCGTGAAAATCGTTGAAGTATCGAGAAGAAATATCGGCGATACGAAAGTTTCATTATCGGCGAAGTCGTAATTTGCAGCTTCCATTTGAGTTCGAAACATTTCTCACAAATTTGATTGAATGGGAAATTCGCTTTGATACAAAAAAATCGGTTCTACGTCTTTTTCTATCCAATCTCTCAAAAGTTCTTTGTTCCTGAGAATTTTCTAAGCCAATAATTCGATGATGACTTTACTTTATTTATTTGTTGTATTAATTATTTATTGAATTTTGAAAATCATGCCAATTTTTCGTTTTTATTGAGTTTTTGGGTCGCAAGAAAATGCTGATGAAAAAAAAATGCTGGTTTTCCGTTTTTTTTCCTCTGAACTCACAATTATTATGAAATATTTGTTCCGGACAATAAAAGGATTCTCTGTGGTGACTAAATCGTCGATCGCCACGAAAAATGTCAAAAATTTTGAAAATTCAATAAATAACGAATAGGAAAGAATTTTTTTTGGCAAATCTCAACGTTGCAAAGTTGAGAATCATGATAAATTAAAAGAAATACTCACTCTGTAGTCATTGGGCATTTGCATACGTTGATTCTGTCGTTGAAGCAAAAGTTGCTTGGCCCTCTTGACACGATTTCTATAAGCGACTTGCGCAGGGCTCTGATAGCCAAGACGATTGTGAACAGAAGTGGGATCGCGAAGATTGGGCATGCTGTTTGTTCTCTTGAGGGCACCCTTGTTGTTACCGAAGAATCTTTTGGTCGTGGGTGCAACGAGATTAGTGCGACTTCTGCTTCTCGTTAGGCCGAATTTAGCGGCGGCGCCTCGTCTTGCGGGGAAAGCTCCTCTGGCATTGGCAAGATTGTTGTTGACGTTGCCATTATTTTTGAGCCGATTGATGGCGGTGTTGCTTCGTGCCCTGACGAGGCCGCCGCTCACGACCGGCGCGTTGTTTTTCTTGTTTTTCTTTTTGTTGTTGAAACGTTTGGTGACAAAACCAACGGCAAGATTCTGCGACTGTTGTTTCTGTTGTTTCTGTTGTTGCAATCTGCGTTTCTTGCTCAGCGGCAGATTCGCCTTGACATTTTTCACGATTCCACGATTTTGTAATCCTCCTCTTCGCACATTGTTGGCGTTGTTGGCTCGCTGCGCGTTCGGATTCCGATTGTTACGTTTAGCTCCACCTTTGCCACCTGCGCCCACCTTTCCCTTTGCCGCTACTGCCTTTTTCTTTTTATCCTTTTTCTCCATCTTTATGATGTCATCTTGAAAAGAAAATTATTCGTTTGTCTTTTTTTTTTTGCTACTCGCCACTTTCACCACGACCTCTCGATGCGTCTATTCGAATTTTTCGTTTTATTTCCTGTCGCTATTGCATCCTCGCGCCAAAGGAGAACAAAGACAAAACTGCGGCCATCGTTATTTCGCTACAAATTCGTTGGCCTCTTGTTTTTCCGCTCGACATCGCAATCTTAATCTTTTTCTTTAAAATCATTATTTCCTCGATGCCGAACACGTTTCCCAAACGTATCGCTCGCTCGACCATTCTTTTTGCCCTTTCCACTATTTTTCAGCGACTTCTGGCCGGAGCAAGTTTTTCACGCCCGGCTTTGAATTATACTCACGCGAATCAAGATTCAGACGAATTTGACGAAAAACAGGAGGAAAAAAAAAAGAAGCTTTTGAGGAAATGCGCGATCGATCATTCCGGATCAAGGAAAAATTAAAAAACGCCGAAAACTTGTTGAAAAGATTTGCAATTATCGGTAGGAAAGTTCCGATTTCGATCGAATATAAAAAGTTTTCGAAAATACGAGCGATCGGGGTTTTTTTTAACAATTTTAGAATTTTGAAATTGAGTTTGATTATGGGAAACGCTTTTGACGAATAAATCGCGATCGAAAATTGAACGTGCTATGCGAATTATTTGTTTCGTTCATTTTCGTCAATGAACTTGGTTTCCTCTTCATTTTCGTGCAAAAGGTTCGGTAATTGGTGTGTCCAGAGATGGCGTCGTGGATTTATTTGCACCTCATTGCGTTAATCGACGTGGTTTCTCCGATAAAAGTGAAGAATTTTCCAGGCAGAGTGACGTTTTAGATAAATCATTGAGAGCTCTTTGTTCGAGTCTTTTTGGAAAATGAAATTCGACGAGGAGCAATGTGATAAGATTTTGTGTGTCTTTTTTATTTGTTTGTTTTTTTGTTCATTCGGAAAAATAATTGAGGGACGTTGGAAATAATCCTCGTGTTTGATGACGACATATTGTTTCATTCGTCTCGAATAACACGTTCCACAGGCAAAGTAAACACGCTTTCCCACGCTGTAGTCGTTGACGAAGATTCAAAGTATCGTCCCTCTATATTTCTCGAATTACTTGATTATTATTATAAGATTCTTTCGGATATGGCGCGAGTCTTGTTTTTCTCAATTTTATTTAAACGTGAGAACCCACGCCTTTGGAAAGTTTCATTCTCTCTCGTTCCAATTTTGTCCACAGTGCATGAGTCACGTAGTAGTTAGGGAAATTTGTTTTTGCTCGCCTCTTACGAGACTCGGCCACACAGCCAGTTCACTCGGCACTTTTGAGTGCACGCATATATATAGATATACATGCATATATATTTATATATATGACTGGAAGTTTCGGGTTAAATAAAAATGGCACGGCAACTCGGAGGCTTTTTATCCCAAATGTATAAATTGGACTCGTTGCGGTGCGGCTGTGAATTTGCAACGATTCCTCGCGTTTTTATTCTTATCGCCCACGTAAAGCAACAACAACGAGCGCATAATGCAAAAAACGAGATTTTTCGTCGAATTTTCTCGGCTCTCGTTTCTCTCTCATGGTTTTCTCCGAGACGCCATTTTGTCGTGCGCACAAACACGCGCAACCAATTCTTTTTTTGTTATATATCGTGAGTCACACGTATGTCTATATACATTTGCATATATCGTTCAGGACAAATTGTAATACATGGCAAAAATATGTGTGAGCTTTTATAGTGCACATTTCGATGCCATTTCGAGACTTTCATGGAGGATTATCACGAGAGGAATTAAGTTTTCGAGGCTCTTGCCACTTACCAAGAGACATGTTCACTTTAGCGTCAATCTCGGCCATTTTTTCTCTCCTAGAAATTCCGGAATTTCGTAACGCGCACACTACGAATAAACTCGAACCGATCTCGAGTCGCAGCGAGAACGAAAAATTAGACGCGCTGTCTTTGGAAACTGGAACCGCGTTATTCCTCTTTATGTTTTTAACGCGAGCCTTTATTTTACGCACTGATTGATCGACGAGCTCCGAACTACAACGATCATCGAACGAAACTACGACAAATGAGCAAGAGCTTTCCTTTTATAGACACGATCGCTCGAGGCGCCACCTACAAGTACAACTCCTTTGTCCCCCTTCCCCGCCTACTGCCGACTGCGTGAGATTATTCGCCCCGGATAAAAATATATGCAAAACAATAACAAACAGACGATAACCCCAAATTTTGTCGCCAATTCTATATGAAACTCCAAACGTACTCGAAGCGACATAACGCAATTTGTTTCGCACCAAAGAGACAACTTCGAATGCGGACGGAATTAGTAATTTTCATGAATATTTCAGAAACAACGGTAGTTTTTCGAAGAGTTTCATCGACAAGATTGTTTTCATTTCAGACTTTTCAGAGTCTTCGTGGTTGCCCCGAGCAACGAATTTTAAGGGTTATGTTAGTTTCTGGAATTCCGCATTCCTCTTGCACAAATTCCAAGTTCCGTATTCCTATTTCCTATTCCACTCCATTGCGCAAAAGAGCGATCGTGCGAATAAAAAGAAAAATAATAGGAACTCGGTACGTTCCGAAAATACGTGTACGACTTTCAAACATTTTTATTGACTGAGTGAATAAAAACATATTGTCATCGACGTACACGAATTGAAAACATTATTTTATCGAAGCAAATTTGTTTGCATGCGTCGTCGTTTGAACGGAAGTCGTGAGATCACGACCGCGTCTGTCAGACACACGGGACTGATCACAGAGTCACGAAAGATTGTAATCGCAATTCTGGTTCCACGATAACATTTTCGTTATCTCCGATAAAACAATAAACATTCTTAGAAATGAACTTCCCGCACACTGTTCGTGATTCCGCCGAGTGTAAACAACAGGTCCTGGCGCTTCCAGGGCCCCTTATCTTCGTGGAAATAAAAACTACGTGAATATTTCCCTCCCAATAAAACTAAACAAAATAACGTTCGACAATGTTACGAAACCGAGAAAACGTTCGAAAATCGAACGCACAAACCAGAGAAACTAATTCTTCGTATAAAAAAATAATACCCTATTGGATATTCGCTGCTCTCAGAATTCTTTTGACCATTTTACCTCAAACTGGATATATTCACCCTGACGAATACTTCCAGTCCATAGAAGTGATCGCCGGTGAGTTTTATCCCTTACGCTCCCAAATATCAACTTTTGCTCGCAACTCTGGAAAAATTCAACGAAATCACGTTTTCAACAGCATTTTGTAAAACATTCCATTCCTTTTGCATCACAATTACGATTTTTCAAGCCAAACTCCCCATCGACCGCATTCCAGCGTCAAACGCTCGATCGATACACGAACGGAGATTGAAAAAATTCAACTTAACGACGTTTGTTACGCGTCGAGATAAAAATAATTTTAACACTATTTTCTTTTGCAGGTGATCATTTTGATATCGACGTTCACAAGCCATGGGAATTCAACGTGACCTTTCCTGTACGCACAGCCCTGATACCCCAACTAACGGTCGGCATTCCGTTTTCCATCATCAACATTGTTTCGCCTTATTACAGTTATTTCTTTGGCAAATTTCTTAAAGTTCCCTACGTACTTGTCGTGTTACCACGATTGATGATGTGTTGCCTCAGTTTTATATCGGATTATTCGCTTTACAAAATATGCTGCATTTACAGTCAGAACTATAGAGTTCGCTTGATCACTTACGCCAGTTCTTACGTTATGATCGTTTACGCTACACGAACATTCTCCAATACCGTCGAATTGATACTCACCTCTCTTCTGCTCTATTACGTCTGCAAGTGCATGGCGTACTCTGAAAAGGTATGGCTTATAAAGGTCGTAGATTTACGATGTTGAAGTTTGCATCCTTGGAATGCAACGAAATTCCATTTTTTCTTCAGCAGATCCCAAGATTCTTATCAAAGATTTTTTTTTCAAGATCCAAAGACAAAATCGGTACGAAAATCGTATTTTTCGTTGGAGCTAAACGTTGCAAACTTCGTCGTCATGAAAAATTGAGTTTTGTCATTGAAATTCTCAAGAAATACATTTTTATTTGTTGAGCAAATCTCAAAATTTTTGTTGAATTTTTTTTTTCAAGATCCAAAGACAAAATCGGTAGGAAAATTGTCGTGATTTTTGAAATTTAACAAACAATGAATCGTATTTTTCGTTGGGGCATGGAAATTTCAGTTTTATCGTTGAAATTGTCAAGAATAAATTTTTCATTCTTTTGATAAAATCTTTGGTACGAAGATTTATTCTCATTTCGTAGAATTTGAGTAAAATTTATTAATTGTGGAAAATGTTCGTTTTTTTTTGTCTTGTTACGATAAAAGTTTAATGAAAATGTTTGAAATTTCGCTCGTTCCAGGTTGTTCTGCAGAGCGATCATTTTGCTCAACGTTACGACAGAGCAGGAACGATTGGGGAACGTGTAAAATATTACAAATTGCGTGCTTCGTTGCCCCCGCACTCGCTCAATCATTGTTTGATTTTGGCGACGATAACGGTCCTGGGAATTTTCAATCGTCCAACTTTTCTTGTTTTTGCGTTTGCACCAATATTTTTTTGGCTTCAACGTGGTTTAGGCTCGAGGAGCGTGGGTTTACTCGATTTCCACGTACGAATTTTTGCTTTTATTTTGTGCGGAATACCAACTGCACTTTTGCTCATTGTAACCGATAGTTTTTACTTCGGCTATTTGACCGTCGGGGAAATTTGGAATTTGAAAATTAGTATGAACAATTTCGTCGTCACGCCGGTCAATTTTCTCAAGTACAATTTGAACGATCAGAATCTCGAAAGCCATGGTTTACATCCCAGATTCCTCCATTTCCTCGTTAATGTCCCTTTACTTTTCAACGTTTTGGGCCTCATTGGAATTTACACCTTTGGAACAATGGTCTACAGGTAATTACGAACTTGGGGCTCATAAACCCGTTAACCTTTTTCTCGACACAATTGAATTTGACCATTGCAGGGACACGCTGGTTTATACCATCGCTGGGTAGTTACTGAATGGAAGATTAAATCGTAATCTTTTTCGTCAATACATTATGGAACATTAATTCTCCAGAGTCTTGAAGGCCGTTGAATTTTTTCGGATTTTCGTAAAATTCTTGAAAATAATTGAGAGCAAAAATGAGAAAAAAGAATAAATATCCAGCAAATTCAACGGATCTGAATGAATTTTTGGTGACGAGACATAATTTCACACGCATGGGATATTACTTGATAAAGTATTACGAGATTTCATCACTTGGAATAATAACACAGTCAAAAATATCACAAACAAGATTTTCATCTTATTTGATAACAATGAACCCCATTTTTATGCGAATGGCCTCACATGCAGGAAATATTCCAAACCAGAAGAGTTTTATAGTATTTCTGTTTGTAAAATTGGAGCGTATGATATTTGGACGAGTGTCGTAGAGCCGAATTTTTTGTTCCGCTTGCGACGAATTCTTTCATAAAAAAATGGGGTAGAAAAATTGAAAGGTATTTTATTTCCTCAGTGGTCTCAGAGGTCGTTGGCTAGAACTGCCACGGATCCAAAGTATCGAGGGCCTAATGACGGCGTCGTTCATCGTGCCAATAGCAGCATTGTCGTTAATTCGGCATCAAGAGCCAAGATTCATAATTCCTACGCTGCTGCCATTGGTGTTTCTGCACGCTCATACGCTGGGGAGTTCGTCAAGGAAAACTGCAGTAATTTACACGAAAAGCAAAATAAACAATGGCAATAATAGCTCGGATCATATATCGAATCGAAACAAAGATAAATTGACAAAGTTGCAATGTTGGTGGGTCATTTTGAATTTATTGTTGACAATATTTTACGGATTTGTTCACCAGGGTGGAGTTTTTCCACTCGCTTCGCACGTAGCCAGAGAGTTGAGAGCAAAACCGCATTTGACTCATGTGCACCTTTTCACTTCTCACACTTATTCATTGCCAACGGGACTCTTGCAATTGCGAAATACGAGAAGAATTTACAAAAGTAGCGAAGGACACAAATATCGTTTGAATCAAGATTTTTATCTCTACGAAGAGGGCAGCAAAGACGTAACCCAAGTTTACGAAGCCATAGCCACCAAGATCCAAGATTGTGAAGAAAAATGGATTACGAAGAGAATCCCCTACAGGCTTTATTACGCTTTACCCCTTACTTTTCTCACCGACTTTGAAAATAACGCTTTATCGAATAATTCGCGATTATTTAATTACCAGAGGTCCGAAGCGTTTTATCCTCACGTTACGATGGAAAAGTTACCACAATTCGACAAATTATTCAACTGCTTTTTAACCGCCGAAGCGAACGAGTGCTTCGCCAACTTGACCGAAAATATATCCACCAATATTTATCAATTTTTTCATAGCTTCGGACTCGTACTATTGAGGATAGAGGTTGCACAACCGAAAAAACTCATTTCGTAGCGTCGAACGAAAAAAAAAAACAAAAAAACGATCACGTAGCCTTTGAAACATTTAGCCTGAATCGCAAATAGCAACAAATTGTAATACCACGCGCGAAAGGAAGAAAGTAAAAGTTGATGCTTGGAGAGAAATTTTGTCCGTCCACGGATGTACTTTGACGAACCGCTTGAGCAATCATTATTCCGTAACTGATATATTTGATAAAAAAACGAATTTATTCATTACTTTAAGGGCTTGCATACACCTGGAGGTGCCGAAGAAACCATTTCGGAGTGTCTTTCCAGTAGCGAATTTAATTTCAATCGAAATAACTTGATACTAAGTGAATAATGGAATTTCCCATGCATACCCTCTCGGCTTTTTACATTTTTCGAGCTCTTATCATTTCCACAATTTTTATATTATTCCATACTTTTTACTTGATGGACCTACTTTTTTTACGCCTCCCCCTGGAACTTGATACACGGAGAGAAATGCGGGGAAATTTATATCACAAATCACTATGATTTATAGTTTTCTGGCGACAGTTTCGTCCCTCCGATAAATTTGAGCAAAAACATAGTAATTTTTCATCTAAAATTGGGCGAAAAATGTCAAATTTTCGCTATTTCCGATAGAATTTTAATAAAAATTACTATGTTTTTGCTCTAATTTCTCAGAGGGACGACACTCTCACCAGAAAACTATGGTGGCATAGTAATATGTGATATAAATTTCCCGGCATTTCTCTCCGTGTACTAATAAATCTGCAAATTGGTAAAATTGATGAAAAAAAACTGTTGAACGAGCTCTAGTCATTGTTTTTAACCAATTTACATCAAAGTCGAAGTTTTTATCGATGCATTGTGACGCACGCCAAAAAATATATGAAAAAAATATATATCGAGGCAAATTACCCGTCCATAAAAATCTTCCTGTCCATTTTTCTTCGGCTCTGTTGAATTTTCGAGAAAAATAAACGTCCATTCAGTTCAATTTTCCGCAAAATAGAAAGTCATTTTTGAAAAATCTATTCTTTTGCTTCCTCAAGTGTGTCCAAGCCCTTAATGGTATTATACGTGTAGAAATAGGTGTAGAGTATGAGGAATTCATTTTTTATATTTAACATAAATTAGGAAATAAGACTGAAATCTCTATCGACACGAAATACACAGGAAAAAGGAAAAGATTGAAAAACCGTAATAAGACTTTGCTTTATTTGTCTCCTTTCTTACATGCGCTCTATGCCTGATAATTAAATAGTTTGGAGTTGTAAAAAATGGTCTACGAGTGAGCAAAGCTTTAATAAAATAAATATTTCTCAATATTTCCTTCTATAATAACAAATTAGGCTGTACATTGTAAAAATAATACGAAACGTGTTTTTATCAGTATATGAATTTTTAAAATATTTTTTTCATGTCGATCTCACTCTCTCGTGTTTGATGAATCTTCGTTATACGTCCAGGGCAGTTCGTGATTGAATTTACTCAGGTGTGCCGCGTTTCGCGCAGCAAACAGTCGCTGAAATGGAAAAATAATCGAATTAGCATTTTCCAGACGTTCGAATAAATAAGTTGAAAAATAAACATTCCAACAAAACATTTAAATCCAACGATTGTGAGTTAAGAAAATACTGAGATATTTCCAGATCAATCTGGTACTTGAATTCGTACGAAAAAACATTTTATTTTGTTTATTTTATTTTATTTGAATTTTAAATTTATTTATTATTTATTTATTTATAATAAATTTATTCCGTAAATTTTATTTATTTTGTTTCACAATGTAAATCCCACTTTACCCGATAATTGCAAAGAGCACACCGAGGTTGAAGATTATTTATTTTTCTCAACCTTTGTCACGAAGAATATCATACGAAAATTTTGCAAAGTTGTTTTTTCAAGTCGAGATTTATTTATCAATCATTACTTTGTTGTGTTTATCGAAAATTTATTTAAAAAAAAA
>JBAJMU010000008.1:9259076-9358240 GCA_037952995.1 Hyposoter didymator
AAAAAAAAAAAACAGATTTCTCATTTTTCACTCGACCGACTCGTTGAGCTCCGAATTTGTTGTTTTCTTACCGGATTGTCGATGTAAGCCTCGCAGCCGTAGCACCAAACTGAGAGATCACTGAAGCTCAGAGTCAACGGATGCTCAGCCGTTTGCCCGTGAATTATTGCGTGCTCGTTAACATTCCGGGCACAATGAACGGTGTAGCATTGCAAACAAATCCAATTTTCAGCTGTGCTGTCACACTCTTGGCAAGGATCGTGGACGTTTATTCCACCTGCTGGAACTTGCTCAACGCAATCAAGATGCGGACAATCTTTTAGCGGTATTATTGCAAACATTTCACCTTCAACTAGAGCCTGAAAAGGAAACAAACGAAGAAAGTGATTTTTTAAGATTTTTCGTCATTTCCTGTCGTTATTATTTTTTTTTTCGCTTCCTCATAGAGGAAATTATACGACGGTGAATGTTTTTTTTGCACATATGTCAATCTGTACGAGCTCTTCATTCTCTGAGAATTTTGTTGCAATTGCTAAAAAAATACGACTTTTCCGGCATGGGGTGTCGACGCTCCAACTCCCGCTAGTTTTAAGATTCATTACCTATTATTGTTTTATAGATAGGGTATCATAAGAGAAAGAATTTGGGTATTGAATTTGGGAAATATCGGTTGAAAAATTTGCTGATTTTTTGAATTTTACAAAAATCCGAGTTTTTCGAAAAATCGTCTAACCGCTTCAAATATTCTAAATCGACATTGTTTCAAAAAATACGAATGTAGTGACATTTTGAAATTTCCAAAAAAAGTCCGTCATCGCTCTAACTTTCGTAAATTTTGAAATTTAATTTAAATTTGATTGCGAATTTAACGAAAATCTGAGTTTTTCGAAAAATCATCCAAAAACTTTTATTTTTTTTGCGAATTTTCCAAGATATTGTGCACAAGTCCGTACATTTTGAAAATGTTTTGAAAAAACTAACCTGCATATTTTCGGACAAATAATCGAGCAAGCTAGGGTTGTTGGATCCTCCCGAAGCTTCGCCTTGTTCTTGACCTTGGCTACTGCTGCCACTAGCTCCAGAGCTCCTGGATTCGTCGTTCCGAGCGGCCGAGTTTTTATCTTCAGGATTAATGGATTCTTTGGCAGCTTTGATAATGGCCATTCTCTCAATTTCTTTTTGGAGTTCAGCCATTTCTTCGGCAGTGATGGTTTCCAATCGTTGACGCTCTCTCATGCTCATCTCGAGTTTTTCATTTTCAATTTCTTCGAAAGCGATTTTGGTTTCGGTCAACGGACTGGAAAGGACGCTACTTTTCTCTTGGAATAATTTCGCTTCTGGCAAAACGTTTTCTTTGGGCAGTGCCATTTGGAAGGACAAATTTGGCCAATATTGTTTATGGACTTTGAGAACATTTTTAATGGTCGATATTGCACTCGGACAAGGCGCTTGATAGTTTCCCAAGGCGGGCAATGGATCGCCCAGTAAGGCCTTCGTACACATCGTCATTGCGTATGATATCGAATTAACGTTGTAGCCACCCTCGAGGGCGATCACTACGCGACCGTTTGCCAATCCCGATAACCAATGAGTCAAGTGACCGTAAGTTTCGGGTGAGACGGTGTAGCCTGTTTTCCCAAAAACGCGTAAAACACAATAAAAAACAATTGAAATTTGTGTCTAAATCGGGAAGAACGTTAAATTCAGTCACTGCCATGACACACTGGGTCTGACCTTCTCAGGACATTCCTTTCATCGATTTCGTTGTGAAAAAAAAGTTTTTAACAAAAAAAAATACATTATTATTTTGAATTTTCATTTCGTTCGATAAAAATTAGTCTGGAGAAATTTCTAGAAACGTTATTGCCGCAAAGAGTTATTGGTCCGGGTCGGAAAGACCCAGTGTGTCTACGAAGGAGTTGTTCGGGGGTTACGAGCTTCCGCAAATGTTTTATTTACCTCCGAGTGGGTCGCCGATGCAAGCATCGAAACCAGCAGATATCAGCACCAATTCGGGGTTGAATTGGTAAGCTATTGGCATTACTACTTGTTGAAAAGCTGCGATATATTCGGCATCGCCCATTCGTTTCTAAAAAACAAAAAAACATGCTCATCAAGGACGCAAGCTAACGGCGATCTTCGTGTCACTGTTCATAAAACTTTTACTACTTGGCGGTTTGAAGAAAATAACGGAAAAATGAATTTTCGGTCTTTGAAGATTCAATGGTACGGATCGCGTTGGTATATGTAAATATTCATTTTCGTACTCGGTTCCAGGGAATATTGACCGTGAATCCTTCGCCGGGGCCCGTGCCAACGAACGTGTAGTTTGCTTCCTTAGAATTTGGGAAAAAGCCAGCGTTGTCGTAGCGATGAATTGACACGTACAGGACGTTTGGATCGTCAGCAAGAATCGCTTGAGTTCCATTGCCGTGATGGATGTCCCAATCGACGATCAAAACTCTGTGGCAAAAAAAAAANCAAAAAAAAAAAAAAAAGGAGATTCCGTTAAAAAATTGATGGAATTATTTTTCGTTAAATTTGAATAAAACCGTCGGAATGTTGAGCACATGAAAAAATAGCTAGAAATGAGCAAAATGGAAAAATTGTGAAAATGGAAAAGCTTGTTGTGTTTTTGTGTTTTTTAATTTTCTGCAAAACTCGCCGTTTTAGATGGTGGAATTGCGTCGCGTATTTGGCAGCGACAGCAATGTTGTTGAAAATGCAGAAACCACAAGCAGTCTCGTCGTCGGCATGATGTCCTGGGGGCCTCACGATCGCAACTCCGGACTGGCTTTCTCCGCTCAAAACCTCGTCGAGAACTTGGAGGACCGAGCCAGCCGCGACGCAGGCACTGTTCCACGTATTCGCGTTGAGAAATACGGAATTTAATTTTCCACCTTTTTTCCTCAGCTCGCCGGGCTTCGCGGTGCAAGTTTCTCTCATGTCGTTGACGTGACTCGAGCTGTGCGCTAAAAGCAATTCCTCCTCCGTTGCTTCGCGTCCTTTGACCACGTGGCAACGATTCAGCAATTCGTATTCTTCGTGTTTCGAAAAAATCCCAGAAATACGATCGGGCTTTTCTGGATGCGCATCATCCGTGGGGTCGCAATGCTTGAGCATTCGCTCGTCGTACACGAGAGAAACACGTTTTGGTGCTTTTCCCAAACGCGTCACTGAAACCAAGATTTTTCTATTTCTATTTGGCCAAAAAATCACGTACGAAAAATCAGAAAATCGCTAATTATCCCATTCATGTCGGATCATGTTATTTTTTACGCCACCGCTAGAAAGATCTAGTCAAATTTTCAAAAGACGACAGACAACCAGAAAAAAGATGTTCGCATTGGTAATTTTATGAATTTCACATTTAGATTTCGTACATTTCATTGTATTTTACAATGAAAACTGTGATTTCTCTTGAGAATCGATAAAAATTCATTGTAGAATGCAATAAAAATAGAGATTTCTCATAATATTTTTTTTTCTGGTTTCCTGTAGCCTCTTGAAATTTCCACTGCATCCTTTTCCAATGATAATCCACTACTGTACCAAATTTTGTTGAAATTCTGAACATTAATGATAAAACCGACAGTACTACCACCTTAAAGACCTTGGATCACGAAATAAAAATAATGAGAATTTGATGAAATTTACCGAGAACATTATTCGGCATCAAGGATAGAAACACAAATTTTTTACAAATTTTTGTTACCACATGATTATCGAATAATTGAGAATTGAATCAAAATTTTTATGCACAAGATGGATACTTGTATATATGTAAACTTGAAGAACTTGAAGTCTTGTCAAAATCAATTCACTCAGTCGTGAATAACGAAGGAGCTTCGATTTTTTTAGTTTAATTTCTCGAGGAAAAATGCCAAATGAACGGTTGAGCCGGTCATTGAAATGTTGCATCAGAAACTCCAGAAATAAGGAGCTTTAAGGATCACGAAATAAAAATAATCAGTATTTGATGAAAATTTGGTCATCACATTCTTTGACATCAAGGATAGAAACACAAATTTTTTACGAATTTTTGTTACCCCATGGTTATCGAATAATTGAGAATTAAATCGAACTTTTCATGTACGAGATGTATATCTGTATATATGTAAACTCTATGCTTATACACGTGAACTTTAGTGTTGAATCACTCAAGTACTACGTGGTGGAAAAATCGAAAAAAAATTGTATTGTCATGTATATTATTAAAAAATATATTTACCAAATTTGATTAAATTCTTATCTTTTTTTGAATTATTTTAACATGATTTTAGTATGACAACATTGTATTGTCGTGATGCAACGTCTTTGAGGGTTCATAGAAATTATAGTCAGTGCATTTGTTTGATTTTAAAGTGAAACGATTTTAAAAAACAGTTTTTTCGAAATAAAAGTTGTGACTCAGCGCGCAAAAGCCTTTTATGATGCGCGGACGGTTACAGTTGAGCAGCAAAGTTTTTACCTTGTTTCAACGCAGTGAGACGATTCTTCAAACGTCTGATAACTGTTTCACTCTGGACGGGGTAGCAGTCGCGAGTTTCATAGAATTCAGGTTTCGTTTCGTCGCCCCTAATGAACAAAATAATCGCAATCGTTACACAAAAGCCGCAACTTTTTCGTGGCGAAAAAAAAGGTTGAATCGACTTTCAGAATTTGTCAAAGAATGAAAAAAAAGGCTGAGGCACAAGATTATTCACAAAATCGATTCGCAAAATTAAGATAATTGTGGAAAAATGATTTTTTCAACTTGAATCAATTTTCTTACTGAACCACATCGAGCATGACGCAGAAACAATCAGCTGAGGATCCAAAAGTATGAAAAAATGATAGAAAACGTTTTTTGCGACGAAATAAATTTCCAATGAAATGAAAAGAATGAGAAAATTGAATAAATACTTGTAAACGACAACGGGCATATGTCTGTTGTTATTTTGTTCGCGATTCTCAGACTCGGAATCGACGCTGTAAGACTCTTGGAACTGGAAACATTTCCAGAAAGGTCTATGAGCATAAATGACATTAAGAATCGTGTCTCTGATCGTTAAGCACGGGGGGTCAAGCGCTTGATACGGAGGACAAGGATCACCGAGGAGTGTACGTAGGGTGAGGGCAGCAGCTTCTGACAACGAGTCCAGGCAATAACCGCCCTAGAATATTAAAAAAACAAGCATAAAATTCCTTCCTTTTTTCCTCCTTTTGAGATTCATGGATTATCGAATTGTTTCTGCTGAGAAGGCTTCACGTACCTCCAATACGACAGCGACTTTGCCGTTAGCCAGTGACATCAACGATGACAGCAGATGCGGAAAGAATCCTGGAGTAACTTCCATTTCACCCTGGAAACGTCACAGCGTGTGAGACTCGGTAAGATAATTGAAAAACCTCAAAAGAGCAACCATCTTTGAGGGAAGATGGTTGCTCCTGAAGGAGCCAACCTTTTCATCACCAAGGACCGAATCGAAACCAGCAGATACGACCACTAAATCGGGCGAAAGCTACCATTCGAACAAAAAAAACCTTTCGTGAGTCTAGTTTTTATTTATTTACCTCAGGACAGCCGATTGCACAATCAAAACCAGCTGAGACGATAACGAGATCCGGTTGGAACTAAACAGAAATATTTCCCGCATGAATTCACTTTTGCTTCCGGTTTTGTATTTTTTTATCAGACAAAATAAACTCAATGACTTGATGGAAAAATTGGAATATCATTTTTACCTCGTAGGCCATTGGCAGGAGAATTTGCTGAAATATTGCCAAATAGTCGCCGTTCGTCATTCCAGTTTTGTTCAAAGGGACATTGAAATTGTAACCAGCTCCATCTTTATCGCCAACGTAATGATAGTCGGATTCTCTCAGATTTGGCCAAAATTCTCCATTCTCGTAGCGATGGATCGAGAAATATACGACCCTGAAGGAAATTGATGCATCCATTCTTTTAACTTGCAAAATTTAATAGTAAAAGTAATTTTCTTAAAAAAACGAGTGAGATGTATAAAAATGGCAAAATTTTAATGGGCGTAGAATTAATAATGTGGATAACGATTAGCAATTTCTTCGTTGAAAAATTATCGAGAGCAATAAAATATTCAAGGGTTCATTATTCCGGACAAACGACAACTTTTCTTTGGTTGATTTTACCTGGGATCGTCGTAAAACATCTGTTGGGTGGCTTGACCGTGATGGACGTCCCAATCGACGATTAAAATTTTTTTAGCCAGATTGCTCCTCAGCATTTTTTCTGCGCCAATGGCAACGTTGTTGAAAAAACAATAGCCACAGTATTCCGATTTCATTGCGTGGTGTCCCGGTGGCCTTATTATGGCCATGCCGTTCTGCACATTGCCACGACAAATTTTTTCAAAGAGATTTATCGTCGAACCAGCTGCCAGCAGCGAAAGTTTGTACGTCGACTGGAAAGTAAATTTTTTAGCTTGTTGATTGTAATGAAATAATGAGGAAAATTTTGTGATTTTTCGAATCAACATTGAATTACCGGATGTATGTAAATGGCGTCGTGTCTGGATGATAATTTTTCCAAAGCTTCGCTATCCTCGCAGCCTTCCGTCGCTGCGAGCACATCGATTTGGCTCTGCGTGTGTTTCAGAAGAATATCTTGGTGCTTGGCAACCATCGGGCTGACAAATTTGCACCTTTCTACGAGACCAAGCTCTCCGCATCTTTCCAAAACTCTTGTAAATCTCTCTGGACATTCAGGATGATTTTTGTCCCAGAGGCAACGATGTTCAGCCATACAACGATCATAAGTCAATCCCGTTGCTCCGCGAATCATGCTCTTTGCTTCTATCGCGCTTTGGTAAATATCTCTTATAAAAAAACTCTCCTGTTTCTTTGATTGCGATTGTTTCTTCTGCGCAGCTTCACGTTTTGCAGCCACCAATGCCGCAGAAGGTTTTACCTTTCGAAAATACCAATTTGTTGCAGTTTTTTCTTGTTCCGTTTTAAAACTTTCCCAATTTAAATTGCAAGTGGAAAATTAATATTTCATAGTAAATATTTGAAAAATTCATTGAAATCCTGAAGAACTTTTCTTTTGACACACAAAGAAATCAACAAAAATTAGTAAATTTCTAAATTATTTCGAAATTATTCAAAAATTCTGACAATTCTAAAAAAATCTCGAGTTTTTACGATTTAATTAAAACTCCGATTCCTTTGACAATGGCAAATGACAAATGGTTCCGAAGCATGGAAGAAAAATGTTGGCACGCGCAGCAGGGTTACGATTCTCACAAAGATAAAGAAAAAGCATGACAGAGATTTTCTTGCAGAGACAGCGTTACAAAATCTCATAGGTTGTTATTTCGTTGGCTGCGCTTGTTGAACTGATAAATTTTATTAGCTCTGTGCAGATAAGCTTGTAAGTCATGCAATTAAGATATCAGCAGTTTTTAACTCGCTTTGCGACAGAAAAGACACGTTGCAAGAAAAACGGGGATGAGTTTGGTGCAAAAATGTAAAATTAATTCGAATCGCTGGGTATTTACCGAGAATGAGAACAAAAAGAGAAATATTCATTTTCTAATTGTGAGGACAATTGATAAAGTTGAATTGCTCAAAATTGAGATTTGTGCAAAAATAGAATGGAAATGGTGAAAATGATGGATTATTTAAAGCCTTTCTTTGTAACTTTGTTATTGAAAAACATGACCTGTGATTTTCAGGGAAAATTTAAACGAGAAGAATGCAAAGAAAAACAAAAATTGTTCATAGCCATTTTCAAATTACTTTTGATTTTTTTGTAGCCGCTTTGTCAGCCTGTTTGTTGTTCCTAACAGGCTTAGACATTGTGCCGTCTCTGTTAATATTTCTCGCACTTGTGCGTCTCGAGCTCTCAACGATTTTAATGAGCTCGATGTCGCTGTCGATCAGTCTCTTGGCGGCATTGAAAAAATTGTCCCTTTCGCCAGAATCCGTCTGATAGCAGAAATGAAAAATGACGTCAACGATAATGAAACAAACTTTCCAATTTTCCAGTGAAAACAAAACAAACAAAATAAACACGCGCGAGAAAACTTTGTTTTGCGAATTTGAAAAAACGTATCAACACTCGGAATCAGTAGAGAGATTTACTCAGAGAAATGGAATTTTTGTATTTACAACGAAAACAACATTAATACGCCAACTTGCTGCTGAGAAACGTATAATTTTTTGCGTGGGCGATGCTCAAGTCGAGACCAGCAGCAGTCCTTGTATAGACAGACTTGTGCTATAAAACTCTCTCTCTCTCTCTCTCCACCTTTTATCCCTTCTATTCCTGCACTTTTCCACATATTCATGCATCCAGAGATATATAGATATACGCGTATGAAAATTAATATTCATATATATGTATAAACACGCAGATTACGTGTCTATATAAGCACGGTTGAATTCCTCAACCTGCTACTGAACGAAACGTAACAATGATACTGGACCATGACTAAAAATTTCCCAACAAAGCAAACAGAAACGTCATTTTTTTTCGTTCTCACCATATCACGTATTGTTTCACTGTGTGTTTATAACCCCGAATAAGCTTCGATGTTTGTTCACAACTGGACGATGTTTGGCAAGATCATTGAGAAAACGTGCGAAAAGTTTATACGAGTTAATTCCAAAAGTTATTCCTTATTCGCTCTTTGCACATTATCGCTTATTCGAATTGCCCAAGTTTTTTGTAAGCAACACGAATTGATTTTGCCACTGGAGAACACGAAACAGAAACACCGTTTCCCTCGGCGCAGAACACACACGAAAGATGCACACCAGCAGGCATTTGGTCTCAACGGTTATTGCCCCCTCCCCCCCTGCGAGTACCAGCAGAGTACTCGAGTTGTCAAAAGCGTCAAGGCCAAAAAACACAAAGATGCCACCTACATCTGCACTAGCTCGATGTATGTGTTCATTGGTCCATAAACCCATTATCAATTTTTCTCCATTTTCGTTGAAAGATGGAAAATTTGGATGCACGTACTAAATATAATTTCGAGTGAAATCGAAATAGTCGATTTGCACGGTTACCCAATGTAAACATTTGGAATGTCAGACTCAATTTTTTCGTTTATGTATCAAATGCTTTTCGCAGACGGAAGAATGCCATCATAACCTAAAAATTTTGAAGCCATGTCGGCTGTGTACACGACGACCGAGTAAAAACCGATCGCTCGTCGATGACAGAGAAATTATTATATTTATTCATAACAATCGTTAAATACATCGATTGAACAATCATGTTCCGTATATTTAGAGAATCTTTCGGAAAAAGGACAAGAGGAACATGGAAAAGAGGCTTAAATACGTGGTCGCCACTCGCCACTGCCTTCAACTCGAAAGCTTCGATTGATTCTCGTTTTAGTTTATTTCGTAAAGAAATCGTAAGTAATGACGATGTATTTACTGACTCGGATAATATCCCCGTTTCATAGTGCTAAATATTTGATCGAATGATAATTAAGGAGGTTGGATTACAACGATACAATGTTGCCATACTAAACCATGTTAACAAATTTCAAAAAGATAAGAATTTCATCAAATTTGGTTAATATATTCTTTATAATAATATTCATGACAATACAATTTTTTTTCGATTTTTCCACCACGTAGTACTCGAGTGATTCAACACCAAAGTTCACGTGTATAAGCATAGAGTTTACATATATACAGACATACATCTCGTACATGAAAAGTTCGATTTAATTCTCAATTATTCGATAACCATGTGGTAACAAAAATTCGTAAAAAATTTGTGTTTCTATCCTTGATGCCAAAGAATGTGATGACCAAATTTTCATCAAAAACTGATGATTTTTATTTCGTGATCCTTAAAGCTCCTTATTTCTGGAGTTTCTGATGCAACATTTCAATGACCGGCTCAACCGTTCGTTTGGCATTTTTCCTCAAGAAATCAAACTAAAAAAATCAAAGCTCCTTCGTTATTCACGACTTTGTGAATTGATTTTGACAAGACTTCAAGTTCTGTTACTTTTGCAGCCTCGAGCACAAGGCTTTACCTTAAATATAGTATAAATTTCTGTAGGGACTGTTTGGGATCCCGGAGCTGAAAAATGCTGACGGGTTTGCTGAACTACAAGAAAAGGCCATATCCGAGTCGGATAGACTTATCGAAGAGGCCACAGGTCCTACGAGAAGTCGTAAGATGGTCCAGGTTTTTGACGAGCTCTCCGACACGCTGTGCAAAGTTGCAGACATGGCAGAGTTTGTCAGAATAGCTCATCCGGAAGAAGATTTTGGACGAGCTGCCGAAGACACTTGTCTCGCCGTAAGCGGGATCGTTGAACAGTAATTTTTGTCAAAATTCATTTGCCCTCAATGAAAAAACCGGATGATTGTGTTTGTGAAAAATTTTACTTCATCGATAATGCGCTCCGCAGATTGAACACTCATAGGGAAATGTACAACGCCTTGTCCAACGTTGTGAAAGACGGTGACATCGTGGAAACCACCGACGTCGATAATCACGTCTCAAAACTTTTTTTATTCGATTTTGAACAATGTGGCATTCATTTACCTGAAAATCAGCGACAAAAAGTCGTCCAACTGAATGATTATATTCTTCAAGTGAGTGAATGAGACTTTACGCCGTATTTTCGTGCCGAATTTTATTTTCAAACAAATTGAAAAACATTTTTCAGGAAATAAAAGAAAAAATTTCAAAGAAATTGAAAAAAAAAAAAAAATTACAAACGAATGAAAAAAAACTTTTTTGCTTTACAGGTGAGCCAAAGGTTCATGGCCGGTGCAGCGACCCCAAGAGCTGTTAGAACCGAAGCTTTGCCCGAGAATATAAGACACTAGTAAATATCCCAAAAATCGTTTCTAATCGACGAGTATTTGCCAAGTGATTGTTTTATTATTTCGCGTTTATAAAAAATCGATAGCTTTGCGAAAGGGGATGGTCAATCACTGATCCACGGCCTCTATCCCGACTCGACTGATGCCCGTGCGCGCGAAGCAGCTTACAAAATTTTTCTCTACCCCGACGAGAAGCAGGAACATTTGCTCAAAGAATTATTAAACTCGCGGCATCGCCTCGCACAGATTTGTGATTTTCCCACGTACGCTCATCGGTAAGATCCGTTTTTTCCATTATTATTTTCATTCGATATTCGATATCTGAATATTCAAATTACAATTGTTGTAAAAAGATGCTCCATTTTCCATTTAAAAAAAAAAAAGCCATATTTGACAGAATTTATCAATTTTTTTGAAAAAGCGATGACGCACTCGGAGAGTTTGAAAAATTAGGAGAAAATTTTTTTTTACAAACTTTCGGAGCAACCCAGTGAAGGTTTCTAACGGTTGACACATACATTTTGAGAAATGTTTAAAACTGTTGAAATTTCTGAACGATATCGTCGCAGGCAATGATTTTACAAAAATCGTTTTCGACAAGATTCCGAATTTTTGAAGAAACAACTTTTAATTACGAAATTAACGAATCCGTTACGATTTTTGTTTTGTTTTTATTTATTTTTACTGGAAACATTTGTCAAAACGTGCGTTTTTGGGAAACTTCACATTGTGCAGCTCCAATTGTTGAGAAAAAAATTTTCATCACTTTTTTTTTTGGCGCTTTTTAGGTGCATGTAGCCTTTAGCAAGTAACCAACCTCCATAAATCCGTTTGCAACATGACAGTGCCATAAAAGGAAGTACCGTCGAAAGCCCCGAGGTCGTGTGCGAATTTCTAAACATTCTGAACGACGAACTCGCCGAGAGAGCGAGAAAAGATTTCAACGTGATGAGAGAAATGAAAAATGCTGAAAGTTCGATGGAGCAAAAGTTTATGGACTGGGACACGGCGCATTACACAACAAAAGCAAAAAAGTCGTGGCTCAACACGAGCAACAATCAATTCACACCTTATTTCTCCCTCGGAGCTTGCATGGACGGTCTCAATATTTTGACTCAGTCTCTTTACGGCGTTACTCTGAAACCCGAGAAAGTCGTGCCTGGCGAAGTCTGGACAGAAGACATTTACAAGTTAGCGGTCGTCGATGAGAATGAAGGAATTTTGGGACACATCTATTGCGACTTTTACGAAAGGAGCAACAAGCCTAATCAAGATTGTCATTTCACAATTCGAGGAGGAAGACAATTGCCCGATGGAAGTTACCAGGTTATTTTTTACTTTTCATTCAACGTTCTACTCAAGCCGACGAGGTTCACAGTCCTCGTGCTCCCAAAACCTCGAAAAATCGTATCGAGAATAAAAGTCCTGGCACTGTAAAATTCAAACGTTCATAACTCGAGAGGGGTCGAGAATTTTTTCGAAATTGCTAGAAAAATACCAATTCTACGTTTTTAAATTAACAAAAAAAAAAAAAAAGGTGTCGACGCTCTAACTTTCGCAAATTTTAAGATTCATTACCAATTTTTTTTCTATAAATAGAGTATCATAGTAGGAAGGTTGGTATTGAATTTGGGAATTATCGGTCGAATGGTTTTGATTTTATGATTTTACGAATTTTACCAAAATCTGAGTTTTTTGAAAAATCGTCCAACCGCTCTTATTTCTGGAAACTTTGTAAAATATTGTGTACAAGTCTGCAGTAAAAGGAAATAGAAAAAACTCTGCAAATTGCTCGCTCAAGATGCACGATGATCAAAATTTTCTTCGTGAGCATCTTGAGGAATCAATTTGCAAATGTCAATTTTTTTTGTTATGTTTCGATCGATCGAAAAAATTGCAGAATCCCATAGTGGTGCTGATGTTATCGTTGTCTTGCCCAAAATGGTCGAATCCATGTTTACTAAATCCTTCATCGGTGGATAATTTATTTCACGAAATGGGTCACGCTCTGCACTCGATGCTCGGGAGGACGCAATACCAGCACGTATCAGGCACTCGTTGCAGCGCGGATTTTGCTGAGGTTCCGAGTGTCTTGATGGAATATTTTGCCAGTGATCCAAGGGTCAGTACTTGTTTCTCCAGCGAGTTTTAAAAACAGTTTTTTCAGTGAGGAATAATTTTCTTTGCATGTCCAGGTTGTTCGGATGTTCGCCAAACATTTTGAAACTGGCGAGCCAATGCCTGAGAACATGTTGCAAAAATTGTGCGCATCGAAGAACATGTTTCCAGCTTCGGAACTTCAGCTTCAAGTTTTTTACAGCATGCTCGATCAAGTTTATCATTCGAAAGAATTGAAAGGTTCGAGCACAGAAATCTATAAGGATATCCGATCCAAGTTTTATGAACTTCCTTATGTCGAAAATACGGTAAGAACAACTTCAGAGTCGATAAAAATCACTGGAATACACTTTCAAATTATTCGAGTCGATAAAGAGAGAAAAAGTTTTATAATTCGATCTAATAATTCATCAAATTCGAACTATCTGTTCTTCTCATACAAAAAACGAATTTTTATAAAAACATATCAACTATTTCTTGAATATTAACCGAAAATCGGGAAAATTGAACGTGTTTTTAAATCTCGACGAACACCAACTCCATAAAAATCAACAAGTTTCGTAATAATTGAGGAAAATGAAAGAAGAAAAAGGAAATGCAACGAACTGGTCGGATAACAGTTTCAAATTATTCGAGTCGATAAAGAGAGAAAAATTTTTATAATTCGATCCAATAATTCATCAAATTCGAATTATCTGTTCTTCTCATACAAACAACGAATTTTTATAAAAACGTATCAACTTTTTCTGGAATATTAACCGAAAATCGGGAAAATTGAACGTATTTTTAAAACTCGACGAACACCAACTCCATAAAAATCAACAAGTTTCGTAATAATTGAGGAAAATGAAAGAAAAAAAAGGAAATGCAACCAACTGGTCGGATAACAGTTCGAAATTATTCGAGTCGATAAAGAGAGAAAAAGTTTTATAATTCGATCTAATAATTCATCAAATTCGAATTATCTGCTCTTCTCATACAAACACCGAATTTTTATAAAAACACATCAAATTTTTCTTGAATATTAACCGAAAATCGGGAAAATTGAACGTGTTTTTAAAACTCGACGAACACTAACTCCATAAAAATGAACAAGTTTCTTAATAATTGAGGAAAATGAAAGAAAAAAAAGGAAATGCAACGAACTGGTGGAATAACTCACGAAATTTGTGTTTCTCACCAGGCATGGCAATTGAGATTTACCCACATAGTTGGATACGGAGCAAAATATTACGCGTATTTGATATCCCGAGCGGTTGCTTCTTGGACTTGGCAAACGTATTTCCAAGCGGATCCATTGAGTCGAAGTTCGGGTGAGCGTTACCGTCGAGAGTGCCTTGCTCACGGTGGTGGAAAACCGCCCTCGCGATTGGTCTCTGATTTCCTCAGCAAAGAAGCGAGTGCGATGAATTTTGCAAAGTCTCTCATAACGGAAATCGACATGAAAAATGATCACATACAGTCGATAAAGAAATCGACTGCGTATTGAAAAATAATAAACATTGGCGATGTACAAAAGCTGTAAATGGAATAAAGACATTTTATCAATTTCGCAAATTCCTTTTCTTCCTTGTTCTCTGTTTTTTTTCTCTCTTGTCATTTATTACAAGTACGGAACCTTACCCTATTTACAATGTTGAGAAAATTCTACGAAATATTACAGAAAAATACGTTTTCGTAGTACAGCGCATTTTTGTTTTTTATTTTTTATTTTATTCATTTTTTTTTTTCATTAAATGGTCGAATCCCTCACGGAGAATATTCTTTGAGAACTGGCCATCGTTGCTTCGTTTTATTTTTCTTCGCTGTTGTTGGACGAGGGAATTGGCTGTGGCAGCGAATTTTTCCCACATTTTCCATCTTTTTCCTTTTCTGGGATATTCTCTCGCTGGATTGAAAATTAATCGACGACAATAAGGCTTGAGTTATGAGATGCAAGTTGAATTCGTTACGTTTTTATACAGTATTTTTTTTCCACCGTTTTCGCGAGTTTCCAGGCTCTTGCCTGTTTGGCGAAATTTTTTGAAACCTTCCTGATCGATACTCGACGAAATACTCGCGCGAAACTTGGTCGACTCGTTATTATCGAAAATGAAAATGAAAAAGAAAAAACAAGTGACACGATTCTCATCACGTTTTCAACGGGCGACTCTCCGTTGGATTCGCGAAGTTTAACTCGCTCCAAAGAGTCGTCTTTTCCTTTGTATCCCTTCGACAATTCGTATCTCTTTTTCTACGAACAGCTAAAAGCAATTGCAAGTTTTTGCACGAGCTGTGGAAAAGTGGCAAAAAAAAAAATTCTTCACGTATGAACCTTAACAGCACGTAATTGTTGTTTTATTTTGAAATCTGTTGATTTTCTCGAGGAAAATCTCTTGAGAACAATGCTCTCGATAAGAATACAGAAGGGGAAATATAGCAGGTGGATAAGAGTAAAAGAAAAAAAAAACGTAAATGGCTTTTGACTGAGCGCACTAACCGTTCGCGAAATTCGATAATCGATTTGATCGTTCAATTTAATTAGCTCGTCCTTTTTCAGCCAACGTACTAATCCTTTCGGAATTGCTTCATTTTTCATTCTCTCAACGTTCACTCGAGTTTCTCGTACGAGGAGAAAAAATCGTGTATTCTAATCGCTTCTAAGCAATTGACGAATCTCAAGTTGACCGAAAACCGATTAATTTTTCTCGAAAGTCTCGTTCCTCCTCGTTTCCAATAATCCCGGAAATCACTCTGAAAACACTTCCGAACCGGGAGCTTTTCCTTTTTCCTTTCTTCTCTCATATTTTCTCCTACGCAAATCGGACTTACCCGGCTCAACATAACTTTGGCAATTGGTTGAGGTTACGCAACGTAATTGTACTGATTAGCGTTATCCTTATCACGCTCCATGTAGTCTCTGTCGATTAATGACTCGATTCGCTTCTTCAAGTCAGCAGGCTGTGTAATCGAATGAATAAACAAAATTAAAAACAAAAAAACAAGAACATTTGAGTATTTTCGTACGTCTAATGACGTCAGTTGGCATTATTTTCATCGGCGGAATTTCAAGCATTCGAGGATGTCGAGTACCAATGAAACTTGTTGATGTTAATTGTTCAATTAATGTGCACGACCTCTTGCATGTAAAAACATGATAAATTTCAAGAATTCTGCCAAAATTACTTTAGGGTTGAAATGAAAAATGAATGATTGAAAAATTGTGAAAATTTAGTATCTTTTTAGTACGATGTATTTAAAAGGTCGTGGAAAAATTTCACGAAGCTCGTTATTGAAAAATAAACATTTTGTTAAGAAGAATTTTTAGTAAAAAAATACAAAAAATATTTATCAATTTATTTCGTCTCGGTGGCTTTCAGTATATTGAAAAATTGAGAGATCAATGAAGAAAAAACTTATTGGAAAGCTTATTGCGTTATTCCTTCCTGATGGTCGGGAGCAAATAATCAGAATTTTTTTAATCGCTTGCGATTTGGAACTCGACATCCTCAAAGTTGTTTTTCGCATTTTGTGGACGGAACAACGATCAAGTGGATAAGCACAAATAGGGAGAAAAAAGTAATGACGATAAAATGATGAAAATGACGATGAAAATGACGATAATGAAAAAAATAGACAGTTTGATTCGAGATCGTTGTTACCTTTACAGGAAATTTGAGTTGGTTGTAGAGCTCGCTTATCAAAAGATTATGCGTCAGAGTTTTTCTCATTTTCATGATTCTCACTATGGCTGCGTCTATCTGATATTGTCGGTCCTGATAGACTCTTTCTTCCGTCGCCTTTTGCTCTTCGTTCTGAAATAATAAAGAATAGAATTTGTAAATGTGTGTAAGACAGGATGGAAAAAATGGGTTAGATTGGTTGGAAAGACTGGGAAATGGCAACGTACCGTTTCCTTCATTTGTATTTGATTGATTTTTATTCTGAACAATTTGTTGGTGAATTCCGAGTTGAAAATGAATCTGTCGTTGTCAGCGACGTCACGTCCTCTGGGATTTTTTTGGAGAACCCGCGCTTTGCCGCAAGCCAAAGATTGCAAAGTTCTTCGCAGTTCACCGTCTTCGATGTTGGTCGTCGCTTTTATTTCCTCCAGCGACAAATCGTCCGTGTCGTCGAACAATATTAGTACCAAAGCTTGGAAGAGCGAAACTTGCAATTCCTTGTTACCCTGTTATCATCGCAGACGAAATTCATCATTTTTCGTGCAATATTAATCCACGCTGAGCAAAACGTCCAGCAGAATCTTTAAGGTATAACTATCGCAGAATGGGTTGATTTAGGATTTTCTTGAAATTTAGTGTAAATATTCTTGACATTAAAACGAACAACTTTCCTATGAGACGAAACATTTTCTGCCGTCTAGAATTTGAGATATTTCATTTCCAATTTTATATTTTTCCCATCTAAACGCATGTAAATTGAAGTCGCGTTTCTTTTGTTTTTTCTTGCAACTTTTTTAACGAAACGTCACTTCAATTTACATGCGTTTAGATGGGAAAAATATAAAATTGGAAATGAAATATCTCAAATTCTAGACGGCAGAAAATGTTTCGTCTCATAGGAAAGTTGTTCGTTTTAATGTCAAGAATATTTACACTAAATTTCAAGAAAATCCTAAATCAACCCATTCTGCGATAGTTATACCTTAATCGTAAGTTTTATCCTAATTTCTTTTGGCATTGAGCACTGGCAAAGAGAAACGTTAGAAAGTAAAGACACACGAGTGAAAAATAAATAAAAACACTGAGAGCAGAAATTGAAAGTAAAATTTGTCAATTTTCTAGAGAAATCGAGGAAATATGCAGAAAAATAAAAATGATGGCAAAAACCTTGGTGGGGCACGAACAAACTTCCCCATCTCTATTAATTAAAATACTCATTTTTCCACTTTTGTTGGTTCAAGCTCTTGTTTTCAGTGTTTTTTCATTTAATTTTTCGCTATATAAAGTAAACAATATTTTGAAAAAACTTTCAATATGTTCTTCAACAATTTTCAATCCGAAATATTCAGCAGCTCATTTTTTCTACCCCATGGTTCCAAGTGAGTTACAGAGGTGCGGCAAGTGTAGCAGTCGCGTGAGTGCGAGAGAGATAACCAAAAAGTAGATACACATTTTTCTCAAAAACACTCAATATTTTGAGAAAAATAAAAGTTACACATTTTTCTCTGGTCAAATGGGAATCAAAGTGTGAGTTATATTTTTCTTCAAATCTTCAGTCTCTTCTCAAGTGAATTAATATTTCAAGAAAAATATTAATTAAGGTGATGGAGCAGTCACCTCGAATTTTCGAGAAATGAAAATTGTCCGTTGTCGTTTGACTAATCAGAAAAAGGCTCTGTCAGTGGGCGTGGGACGATGGCAAAAATCCGCTGACAGGGGCTTTTTTTAATTTTTAATTTTTTAATTTTTTTTTCATTATTATTTAAATATAAATAATATTTTAATATTTTTATATTTAATATATTTATTATTTATTTATTATGTATTTATTATTTATTTATTATTTATTTATTATTTATTTATTATTTATTTATTATTTATTTATTATTCATTTATTATTTATTNTTTATTTAAATAATTATATTTAATATATTTAAATAAATATAAATAAATAAAAAATATAAATAAAAATTAAAATTGAAATTAATTTTAATTTTAAACCGTATCGAAAATATTTATTTTCAAAAATTGCAGCCATCTCTCTCGCACTCACGTGGCGAGAAAGCGACTGCTGCTTCACCTGAAACGTTGGTTGCCATTTGACCAGAGAAGAAGTTGTAACTTTGATTTTTCACACTCACGCGACTGCTACATCAGAATCTTTGTAAAAAGCTGAAAAGTAATGCAAAAAAATGTCTATCTATCTACGTTGTTTTGTTTTGGTGACCTTACCGCGTGGAACCAAGCCTTGAGGACACAATGGCCCAAAGTCGGTTGCCATTGTAATTTCCGGCCGCTGTGTTTGCCGAGATAAAATTTGTTGAAAACTTCTTGGTATTGTACCATTTCGGTGGGCAGAGTGACTTCCATGACGGGATAAGTTGGCCAGTATCCCATGGTGAGTATCGAGACGGTGAGATCAAGATTACTGGCTAGTAATTCGTTCTGTAGATTTCCGGAATACTGCTTGAAGGAAAATTGGTGCGTCAGTCCGATTGATTGATTTTAGCTGCGCGATTCAGTGGAAAAATGATTATTTCTCCTGGATTACCTGCTTGAAAGCAATGTTAATATCTTTGCTAAGTTCCATATCCTTGAACATGCCCTCGAGCTTACTCGTGAAGCCACCGCCGCATTCTTGTTTCAATTTCGACAACATTGACTTTTCGGCATCGACCGAAGCCGATTTTCCCACGAGCAATCTTTTCGCCAAATCTTTTTTGTAAAAAGCCTCGAACACGTCCTTGCCGTGAATAAAACGAAAGAGGACCATTATTTTGTCGAGTAATCGTTCCAACTCTTCCTCCGTTGCTTCTTTGTTTCCTGCTCGAAGTTTCATGTCGACAAATTTTGCTGAAAATTGAAAATATTTATTTGCTCGTAAGTTAATTCGTCGATGGAAAAATTAAGAATTCTGGTAAATCAGTGTGACATCGGAGCTCGAAACCATTGATTCTTTCTTCAATTTAAAAAAACCATGACAATTTTTGTACCGATTTTATCTTTCGAGCCAAAAATCGGTCGTTTTATTATCCTGACTGAATATTCATTAGGAATTTGGAAATTTCGTCGAAATAATTGGTCGATGATTCGTAAACGTTTGGAGGAAAATTACCTATGAGTTCGGCAGGTTTGTTGGCTCGTTGATTGATAAACGCTTCGAAGGCTTCTTTCAAACTGTTGCCAAACTTTTCGTTTCTGTAGAAACACGTGTTGACAATATTGTCCATTTTGTCTTTAAAGTCGAGTAATTCTTGAACCATAGTCTTGTCTTTCTCCGGATCTATGACTATCGTTTTACCTTTCTTCTGCAAGCGATTAACTTTTATGTTATTCGTCGAGATGAATTAATTAAATTGAGGCTGTAAAATAAACGGCGTGTACCTTTATGTAACTATTGAAATTTAAGCACAACTCGAGGAGACCATTTTTCACTCGATTGTACAAGTTGTAAAGTAACGTCAAGTCGCTAATTCTATTTTCGTCCAACAAGCCACTCAATCCTTTTTGCAGTATACTCGATACGTGCTCGGATAACAATTGTTTTTCAACCGTGTGTATGAGCGACCATCTAAACATAAAAAATTCAACGATCGCTTATTTATTGTGTTAGTCGAAACAGAAAATATGCCAATTTATCTTTTTGAATAAAATGTGATGAAATAAATTGGCAAAAAGTGATTTTTTCATCGAATAAATTGAATAAAATCTTTTTAATTGCAAAAATGACAAATTTTCGAACAAAATTGACAACTTTTTTTTTTTCATCCAATCAGATAAGATATTAATGGCAAAAGTTTGTCTTACTTTGTTGACATATCGAGATAATGAAGTAATCTCTCATTTTCTTCTTGCAGCCGTTTATCGACGTGGGCCAGATATTCCGGAACATCGTGTTCGTTCATCAGTCGTTGACCCTCCGCCGCATACAGCCTTTCCGTCGCCATCAGGAACCTGAAGTGATTATTGTGTTAGCGAAATTTGAAAATACTCAACGAGGAATCACGTTGCTTGCTGTTGGTGTCTCGCAAATCTGTGAGATGGCTGTCAGAGGAATGAAACTCATCATTTCAGAATATTTGCAAGCCAGATAATTGTTTTTCTTCTTCTTTACAATGATCCTTGAATTTCCCTTTTTTAAAACAAAGGAGATTCAATAAATTTAGAACGTTTTGCGGGTTTGCATTCCGGGAATTCAACGTAATTCTGTTTTTTCTTGAGCAGACCGGAGCAAGATTTTTATCCAATATTTAGTAAGGACAATAAAACGATATTTCTTTAGAATGAAAAAAACACAAAATCGGAATAAAATTCGTCATGGTTTTTGAAATTTAACAAACGATGAAATAGAAATATTGACTTTTCAGTGACATCGTTTTAACCCTTAATATTCACACCTCCAGATTGTGACGTAAGGATCATTGGGGTCGGTACCAACCCCACTCACTTTGGAAAGCGACAAATAGTTGAAAAATCGTTAAAAAAATAAAATAAAACAAAAATAATAGAATGTATCGTCAACCCTTGAGTAACGAGCATGATGAACATTGTATTTAATTCGTGCAATATTTGATATTAAGAAAATTCAGAAAAAATTACTTTTCCTTGCAAAAAATGATGCGGAAATTGTAATTTTCAATTTAGAAAAAAAGAATAAATCGTTTCATGAGTTGCAAAAAGTATAGCCGAGGTTTTACACCCTCTGCTTCTTACAGCTTCCAAAACTGAACTAACCGGGCCTTTCGAGTAATAACGACGACTCCTGGAAGGTACAAACTACCGTTAGATGGTGATTGTGATTTTTTCATCGCATAAATTGAATAAAATGTTTTTAATTGGAAAAATGACAAATTTACGGACGAAATTGACAATTTTTTTTTTTGATCCAATCAGATAAGATATTAATGGGAAAATTTTGTCGTAAAAAGTGCTATTTTCTCAAAATTTCTGTTACTTATCGTCGGTCGAAAGGTTTAAGGTATAACTATCGCAGAATGGCTTGATTTAGGATTTTCTTGAAATTTAGTGTAAATATTCTTGACGATAAAACGAACAACTTTCCTATGAGACGAAACATTTCCTGCCGTCTAGAATTTGAGATATTTCATTTCCAATTTTATATTTTCCCCATCTAAACGCATGTAAATTGAAGTGACGTTTCGTTAAAAAAGTTGCAAGAAAAAACAAAAGAAACGCGACTTCAATTTACATGCGTTTAGATGGGAAAAATATAAAATTGGAAATGAAATATCTCAAATTCTAGACGGCAGAAAATGTTTCGTCTCATAGGAAAGTTGTTCGTTTTAATGTCAAGAATATTTACACTAAATTTCAAGAACATCCTAAATCAACCCATTCTGCGATAGTTATACCTTAATGCTCGGTATCGTTGTCGGAATAAATTTTGGCGACGTTTGCTATTCGAATAATTCGAGAGAATTTCAGGCTCAAGTAAAACGATGGTGAAAAGAACTTGCTTGTTTTCAAAGGCCTCCTGGTATATTTGCAAGTCCGATAGCATCCTCAGCAACGACTTGAGAAGTGTGCGGTCTACGGTGTCCCCCTGACGCTCTTTTTCGATGAGCATCAAAAGTCCTTCCACAGTGCGCGTTTGCACTAAATTGTTTAATACAATGTGAAGTCTAAAAAGATGTAATCCCATGTCCCTGGAAATAAATATTGAGAAACGCTAAAATTAGCACATTTTTTCATTAGTTTTTTTCGTCATTTTGCCGACGGAATATTTGTGATCTTACCAGATGGAGGATATACTGGGATTCTGCAGGACATAAGTTCTATCCAGGTACAAAAAGATACTCCTAATCATGATCATCTGGCGACAATGAGATTGCCAGCACTCGTTCATTTTTTTCAGGAATATGTGACGATCCATTGACTCTGCCAGAAATTGTTCTATGTTCGCTTTCACATGAGATTCCGTCAGAACTGTAAGATTCGCGTAGAGAGTCGATGCCATTTTGTGGCTGCACATATTCTCTACCGCTTGATAAAGCTCTTCCAGAGAATAACGTATGCTCTTGCTCGTTTGTATCGCCACAACCGCTTCTCTCAGCTTTTCCCATGTCTCTTCCTGATAGTTTTCTGGCAGTTTCGGTTTATCTGAGAATCGAGTATCAAGCAGAGTTTTCAAACATTTTACAAATATCCAATGATTACGCAATTTTTAGTGTTTTCATAGAAAAGCAAATATTAAGGCTGTAGGTTTTATAATTAAATGAAATTTGCTCCAGTAGTAGATTATAATAAGAAAAATATCGAGTCAAACGTTACAAGGGGCTACAGAGAACTAAAAACACGATGGTGAAGTTTGCATCGTTGCAATGCATCAAAATTCTGTTTTTTATTTAGCAGAACTCGAGATTCTTATTCAATATTTCATCATGACAATCCAACACACAAAATCGGTGCGAAAATTGTCACGGTTTTTTAAACTGAACAAACGAACGATAGAAAATCGTATTTTTCGTTGGACCTCGACGTTGCACAAATTTCGGTCTCGTGTCTAAAATAAAGATATTCGTGTTTCTAATTTCAGGAATTTAACATCGATTTCATACAATTCATCGTTCAGCACAGTAGTGGAGTTTTACATGCACGACCTCCTCGGGTTCTCACATCTTCTTTTATTTCGACTGTTTCTTTTTTCCGCTATACACCGTGGACCTACACTTTCTACGTGGGTTCCAAACCACGGAGAGTACAGCTTGAGACACTTGGAAAGATCCATCGGTGTCGGCTCGAATCAAACACGGGCTCGCTGGGTGGGAGCCGGGCCCAATTTAACGATTTATTGTTTTTTACAATGAAAACTAAGATTTCTCATAAGACTCGATGTCAAATGTGCAAAATTAGCAATGCAAATATATTTTTTATGACGCCGAAGTTTGCATCGTTGGAATGCAACGAAATTCCATTTTTTCCGTGGAGAATTTTATTGTTTAAATGCAAAATATAATGGCGAACGTGAACCGATGGATTTTCGCGACGAAAAAAGTATTTCCACTCGAAAAATTCGCATCATTTTCAAAATTAAACAAATTGGCAAAAAAATAAATATATTTCATGGATTGCAACGTTGCGAACTTCAGCTTTGTTATTTTTTCTGGTTCTCTGTAGCCTCTTGAAACTTTAACTGAATCAAATTCTCGTCACTAATTCTTAAGCCAAAAGTACTACCTTAACAAGTTTTCTTTACTTTATTGTTTCGTTGTAAATTGCAGAGAAGTGCAAAAACAAATGAAAAACAGGAATTCTTGTCGAGTGAAGGCAATTGAAGGAATCGACACGTTGCTAACGCGTCAATAGCGCACGGTATATTTTTAGAAAACACAGAGCGCAGTGAATTTGTTAAGTCAGTATCCGTCGTTAAGAATTTTTCGTTCAATTTCGTTCGAGAAAATGGTTTTAAATTAAAAGGTAAAAAAAAAAATATTTCTACAGCTTGAATCTTTGCGGAGAATAATGGAAAAAAAATAATACGAGTGACAAATTTTTACACGACTGTTTTTTTAGTGACAGTTTATTTATAATTTTTCTTAGTTGCCGAAGCGATGAAACTCTTGGATTTTGATGCGGCTGTGAGAAGATGGGGAATAATCTATTTCAGTATTTTTCAAGGTTAAAACTTGCCGAGTATTGGTTGATTGCAATAAAAATAAAAAGGTTTCCGAAGGAAAAAAGTGAGCCTCGGATAACCTAAGTTTTGAAAAGATGGCAAAGTTTAAAAACAGAAAGATCGGAATTCTGAGAGGTTTTTCGTAAATCTAAACAAAGATGCGTTTCGAATGGTGCAAAGCTAAATACGCATAAGTGCATTCTTGTCCTTGAGTTCGACGTCCTTGGTAAACAAAACAGCAAAAAAAAGAAGCATCGAAATGTGCGAAAACGACGCGAAACAAAAAAAAAAGGTTTGTGGCGGTACATCGCGAGTGCTCGAAGGCGCGAGATGATTTCGCAACATAGAAGAAGATTAGGAAGGCAAATTGCCAAAACGAGCAAGAAGCTGACTCGAAATGCGGAATAATTGTTGAAATAGAATTGAGAAGCGTTCGAATGGTCGTTAGAAAAAAGGAGAGAAACCCGAGCGACCAATAAATATTGCGAAATACAAATTGGGAAAGACTCGAAAAACACAGCTGATTTGGAGGTTATAGTTGAATGTAAAAAAGGCTTGACTTACTTTTAAAGTTTTTGATTACGAGTTTTCTCGCAGAGCCTGGTTTAGCGATAGCCAAACTGGGTGATATTTTGTTAACTCCGTTTGGATTGTTGACCGTTAGAGCCGAGAAATTGGCTCTTTTCTGGGTGTTTGACGCCGCCGTTGCCGTGTCCGTCATGGTTCTTTCAACCTTTTCTTACGCGATGTATTTTCCACGTTTCTTTCGCTCACTGCTCCACACACACACACACACACGCACGCACACACACACACACTTGCGAGCGCGATTGTAATTAAATATATATACACGCACGCATACAGACGCACGGACTGCTGTCGCCGCGCGCTTAGACGCAGCTGCCGTTATAAATTCGCGATAACTTTTTAGGCTTTCGAGATCTCGCTCTTTCGATCACAAATCTCAATACACCACTCGCCAATTTATACAATTTCTTTTTATTAATTTCATTATTCTTCTTTGTTTCGAGGAAAGAATGTTCGAGAGTATACGCAAGCCGCGCGTGTAAAGTCAACCCCGCTCTCTTCTTCACCTGCTGTTTCGTTGTCGTCTCTCGGAGAACCTCGAGAAGCTCCCGAGTCTAGACATATGCGCGCACAGCGCGTATCACCCGGCGATCCGCCTGTACACACCGAAATCTTTTTGTTTTTTTTTTCTATTTTGTAAATTTTTTCACGAAATTTCTATAATCACATTTTTCGATAATGCGTTAACCAAATTATTTCAACAATGAGTACGAAGAACCTCGTGACTCGACTTACGTCTTTCAAAACATTTGTTCACACCCGCGGCCGTTATATTATCGAGGTTTTCGTTGTTATCAGCACGAAGCCTGCTCACGCACTTCGCGTAGTTGTTCGTTAGCGGAGTAGCCAACAAAACAACGTTCTCTTTTGTCAATCGTTCCCTTTTGACCATCCTCCCTCCGCACCATCATACTCACATCTTCTTATCTTCCCCAGCCCCCCACTCCTTGCCTCGGAGTTCCTTCGGTCCGGAGCGGCGCACGATGGCGCCACGAACTCCTGCGCAATTGCCCGTTGCGCATCATCATGCGCAACGGGGAATTTCGAGTTCGAGCCTACTTGAGATTTGGGGCTTTGCAATCGAAATTCCGATTGAAATTTTCTCATTTTCTCTGATTGATTAATTGCAAAAAAAAAAAGTTTCATCGAATCGGTTTCGATCGCCTGACGCGCGAGCTGCTCAGCTCACGCGTCATTGTTTGATCGTGTGCTAATAGGATCTTTGTGCTTACAGCGCCACCGTCTCTCACATGTTCGCGAGTGTTTATTGTGATTCTGACGTTTGCAACGTTGAGATTCAACGAAAACAATATTTTGTCTATCGTTTATTGAGTTTTTTAAATTTTGACTGTTTTTCGTGTCGATTGGGGGCTTGGGCACCAGAGAGGGGCGTTTTATTGTCTGCACCAAATATTGAATAATAATTGTGAGCTCGGATGAAGAAAAAACTATTTACTGTCACTCCCGTAACGAAAAATGTTCATTCGTGATTTGCGATGTTTGGAAAAATCGTACGTTATATGAAAATTACACAGTCATCGTTTCGTCATCCAGTGGACTGCGCATTTTCTATATTTACATTCAAATGTTTTGGGGAGGAGCTTCCTTGCTGAAAAATCTAGTCTCGCTGCGACTTGCGCTTCTCACGCGCAGTTTTACGGGTGGGAATGTAGGACAAGTTGATAAAAAAGGAGCACATTTCCTTTCGACGAGTTGCCATTGTTTGGGCTTTGATTTTTTGAGTGGAGCGCATGCGCGTGTGGCTCCACGACGCGGAAAACTCGAGTTATTTCGTTTCGGAGTACGAAATTTGTTTTTTCTCCAATGCGATCGCTCGAATAAGCAAAAAATTCTTTTATTTTGGAGTTAAATTCGCGTTCACGGAGGATGGCATTTTTAAAAGCATTTTCATTGATACTTTCTGACGAAAATTCATTCCAAAGTGAAATACGGACGAAATTGCAAAAAAATTCGATGAAAATCGTTGAATTTTCAAGTCCCTGCAAATCCGTCGATATCGATATTTTTTCAAGTCGCTAAAAAATGAGTGAGAATCCAAAATGATGAAACTTTCGAACAGACACTTATCATTTTAATAAACTGTACATAAAGTGTTGCGTAAATTGCAATGATTATCATTTTATTATTACGACAATTGAAGCCGAATAAATAATTATTGAAAATTCGTTTCAATTTATTCGGAATTGTTCAAAGCTTCAGAAGAATCCATTTTTTCATCATCACCCGATGCAACTGTTTGCTCCGGTTCGTCCGTCGTGACTTTTTGTTTTTTCCACGCCTTGGCCATTTCGAGGAATTTGAGATTTGGCCTCTGTGACTCGTCCTCAGGGAATATAAAGTCGAATACTTCGGTCCAGCCATCGTCGGTCTGTGAATAACGTCCAAGGACAACGTCAAAATTTTTGACAATTTTTTAAATAATTAAAATTTCGGAGATTAAGAAAAAATTGAAAAATGTGAGAAAATCGCAAATAAATGTTTGTCCTTGAAAAGTTGAATATACAAAATCGTTGAAATACATACCCCGTCCTCGCTGACTACTCGCTTGCGTATTTTGATCCTTTGAGGCATTTTCTCTCTTATCCTGGCTCGACTCTCGTCGTCGCCTCTTTCGTTCTCAAAGTCTCTCCACGCTTCGAGCAGCATTGCTCGGCTCTCTTTCTCGCCGCTGGATCGTAGTGCAGCATTGCCACGTTCGAATATTCTTCTTGCCAACACAACGCTATCGATTCCTTCCTCGACTATGGGATTCTCTAGTTCGAACTTTTGGTACGCGATCCAAACCTTATCGAAGAAGAAGAAGAAGAAGAAGAGAGACGCGTTATTAACGGAGTCATACCTCCAGATTGTGACGCAATAGTCATTGAGCAATCCGTGCAATTTTTAATATTAAAAAAATGTCGAAGAAAAAAAAATTCTGCAAAAATGACTTTTTTTTTTTTTNCTTTTTTTTTTTTTTACAAAAAATGATGTAAAAATTGTAATTTTCAATAAAAAAGAGAAAAAATCGTTTCACAAGTCTGTAATAGCACGCTTTCGGGTGGGACTGGTTACATTAGCGACCGTTTCAAAAAGTATACTCCAGGTTTTACACCGTCCGCTTCCTGCGGCTTCCAAAACAGAACTAACGGGCCCTTTCAAATAATAACGACGAGGCTCCCTTCTAGAAGGTTCAAACTACCGATAGAGGGTGTCACAAGTTTTATTTTCTCAAAATTTCTATTACGTATCGTCGTTCGAAAGCGGCTGAGCTAAAATTAATCCCATGTGACCCGATCAAGGGTTGAAAAAAAAAATGCACAAGTTTGGGGAAAAAAGTGATAAAGCGCCATGGGAATAATTTGAGATGTGCGTGCTCGGGAACTTACTTTAACGTGAAGAGTTCGTTCCAAAAGTCTTTCAAAGAGGTTTCTCGCGTTTTCAGGTTCTTCTTTGGCGATTTCAAAGTCGATGTAGGCCTTCCATAAAAGTTCGGGCATGTCCAAGCGCGGTTGCGAGACAGCCAATTCATAAATAGCCCTGGCGCGATCAGTATCCCCGAGAAGACTTTCTAGCTCGGCGAATTTCATCCAAGTGGTACAATTCTCAGGGCCAAATTCGAGGAATTTTTCATAGAGAATACGACATCTGTCGAATTCACGTAATTGAATTTCAAGGTCAATATAGCCACGGAACAATTTATCGCGAGGACAAACGCCCAAAGCCATTCCAAGTATTTTTCTCGCAGTCGTAAGATTTTTCTGTCTTATTTCAAATTTAGCGTATAGCAACCACATTTTTGAGAATGTAAATTGTTTATGGGGAATCAGCTCGAGAAGACATATCTTGTAAACTTCTCGACATCTCTCAATGTCCTCGGTGACGAGTTCTTCGAAAAGAGCGTAATTGATCCAAAGGTAAATGTATCTTCTCCAATATTGCTTTTCTTTAGTAGGCGGAATATTGGCAATAGCACGTTCGTAAGTTTCTCGAATGTTTTCAACGTTGCCCTCGGACTCGACTAATTTGAGATAATCGAACCAGGCGTCGTAGTTGGAAGGATTTTCTTGTATTTCCTGTTCGTACTGTCGTTTCCGTTTGCTGACGATAACGTCTTCGATGCCCGAACGATCGCCGTACTTTTTCTCGTGTATCGTGTAAGCTTTGTAGATTTCTTGGGTCCGATCTTTTGGAATATGATCAAGAGCGTATTTGTAAATGACACGAGCTCGATCGTGCTCTCTCTGGCCTTCTTCGAACCTCGCAAAAGCTATGAACAGCTTTTCGTCCAGGCTTTCGTCTCCGTAGAACGTCACTGCACGCTCGTACACTTGTCGAGCTCCGTTGATGAAGCCGTGAGCTTCTTCGAAGCGCGCGTACTTGATCCAGTGCTTCACGTCCGGATGCACCATCACAAAACGCTCGTAGATCTGGCGACCTCTTTGGATCTCTTTGTATCGCAGCTCGAAATTTATATACGTTTGCCACGCTTGCTCCGCCGGCTCCCATTCCATCCAACGCTCGAAAACTTGTCGAGCTCCCGCAATGTTCTCCAACATTTCCTCCATGTACGTATATTTGTACCAAAACTGATTCGCTCTCGGCAGGATCGTCACCGCTCGATCCCACAAATTTCGAGCATGATTCACCTGCCGGTTTCTCATCTCCATCTCCGTGTACTTGAGCCATAACGCTATGTTTCTATGGTCGCAGTCGAGCGCCCTCTCGTAAATCGATCTCGCACGAGCAATTTGTTTTTGACTCTCTTCCCACTGCGCGTACTTTATCCAGTTCGATAATACCATACGATTTTTCCTTATATTGTCCTCGAACGTCTTTCTCTTCCTGTGCTGATAATCCGCCAACTCGTGCGGATCAGAAATTTTCTGCTTCGGCGGAGGAGGCAAAATTTCTAAATCTCTTTCTTTCGCCTCTCTCAACAGCTGCTCCGCCGTTATCTGGATTTCGGCCGGCGCTTTGTTCTTCACCTGATAACCAGACAAATTGTTTTACATTCGTTTCAACTTTTCTTTGAGTCTTTTTACCAGTCGGAATAACAAAAAAAAAACATTTTCTAATTTTCGGAAAACAATGTTGAAGTTTGCATCGTTGGAACGCAACGAAATTCTTTTTTTTCTTTTTAACGGAGCGTGTCGTGGGAAACTCTTTTTCATCACGAGCGAGGGAATGATTCTTCGATGCAATGTGGCGTTTATAATTTTCAGTGCAAAAGACTCTGATTTTTTTGGATCGAACGATCGCTTGATCGTCGATCCATATTGAGGCGATGATTTACTTCGGAGAAAAGTTTTTGAGGCTTTAATCGATGTAATTGCATTGCAAGGGAATTTTGTTAATATTCTGCAAAGAATCAACAAGTTTGTGGCGCGATCAACATAACCTCCAAATAAATGGAAAGAGCTTGGTACACTGTTGTTCTTATTTGTTTGACAGAATTCCGAGGCTGGGAGAATTCAAAATCGAGAACGTTCGCTGCTTTTGAAAAAGCATTCATTAACAAAAAGGAATATAAAGAACTTACCTTCGCCACTTTGGGCATTTTTTGTGGTTTTTCCATGATTCCGATTTTTTGACAGCAAACCGAGATTATCGTTACAACGTTTTCAAATACACTTCCGACGCTCTGTATTTTTTCACTCAATCTACGAGACTATTTCGTAAACGTTTTTTTTTTAGGTTAGAAAATTGTTGGTTGGTTGG
This sequence comes from Hyposoter didymator, assembly GCA_037952995.1. NCBI lineage: Eukaryota > Metazoa > Arthropoda > Insecta > Hymenoptera > Ichneumonidae > Hyposoter > Hyposoter didymator. The sequence goes on from JBAJMU010000008.1 coordinate 9,289,626, forward strand.
TTGTTTCTCCTTCGTTCTTCTCCTTTCCTGTTTGGCTAGGAACACTCCGCTCGCTGTTCCGTGATCCTAGCCTGGCGACTGGTATCACCGCCGCTTCGCAGCTCCGAATCGGTACAATTCGTTGACCATGCACCCCGAGTTATTGTTGCGGCTGCTGTTCGAAAGGAATATATAAAAGGATTGAATTCGTCGGTCGAGGTTTTCCGAGTTCGCCCCTCATTCGGGCAACAAATCGGTGTTTTTTTACGTTGAAGTAGAAAAACTCTCGTTTTTTTTTATGTATTAAGAATTTTTAATAATCAATATTGTCGGATATAATACATAATATTAATTGAGACAGTATGGACACAACGTATAATTGGCGCGGTAAGGTGACAAATAATCCTCACCCCGTCAATCGTTTTTCTCATCTCTCCTTCATCTCGTGTTTGTAATTGTTTATTCTCACACGGTAGATAATATTTCGTTTTCTTTTGTTCTGTTTTGTCATTTATCTCTGAGGATAAATTCCGTGCACGCAGGGGTTTTGGGTGACGGGGAATTGACAGGAGGCCTGTATTCAGTTTCCCATCGATCGCAATCGCGATTTTTTTCCTCTCGACTTTTTCCATTCGAAAATAAAACGAAACGAAAAAAAAAACAAACGATGATGAAAAAATTAAAATATTCCGACGAATCGCCAGGATCGTTCAAGCCCTTTCAAAATTTGTCACTCATCTTCCCGCTCGGCGCATTATACTATTTAGTCTAATCCCTGATATATAACATGAACCTTGTTCGCACGATCGTAAAAAAAGATCGTGAGACGAAAATACATAATAATTTCGGACTGACCACGCGACCAGAAATAAAAAGACATATAATAAAAGAAAACCAATGTACAGTCGTTTCGTTTCTTCGTTCACTTGGAAAATGTATTCCAATTGATATATATTTCAGATTTCAATTGAAAAAGCTGTTTTTCTTTTTCGTTTTCGTCTCCTCAACGTGTGTGCGCGCGCGCGCGTGCGTGTGTGTGTTCGTGTCACGTTGTTTGCGTCGTTTCTCCGAAAACGCGCGTTCGCCTTTGTTTGTTTTGCTTCCCTTCTGCATGGCTTTTCTCTCTCGTTTAGTTTCGCCGGGTCTCCCTTCCTTTTCCTCGCATTTACCTACTTTGTACAATCATGCTACACGATGTGCTATGTTTTTCTTTTCTCAATAAATATTCGATAAATATATCATTGTATTTAATATAATATAATATGTATATCACTATCATTATAGTATTTATAGTATTGCCGTATTAATATTAATAATAATCGCCCTATTTATAATCGTTGTTATTTTTTAAACTCCTACTACTACTACTACGACTTTTCATTATCGTTATTGTTGCTTTTATTATTATTTTCATTATTGTTATTATCGTCATTGTTATCTGGATTTTCTTTCGTTGCTGGTGTCGCGCTTGCGCAGTGAAATCACTCACGGACGCTTCTCTGCATAGCTACATCTATAACGTGGCATGCGAGAGACTTCGGCCAGTCCTGTTTATACTTCCGAATGTTTTGCACGGTGTACGGAAGCCACGATTGTCCGAAATCTCGCGTGCTTCGCGGTTACGATGTGCTTTCGTAAAGCGTGTGCTTACTCGCGTTCGGTATGGCGTAAATTAATATTTCAATTATTTTCTCACTCAATTCCTCACTACGATCTGCTTAAGGTAGTACTATTATTATTTCTTCTTATAATTTCGTGTATAATATAAATTTATATTCGTTTACAAAGTCTTCTAATCGTCTCGAACGCTAGTATTTATCGTTTTTTTTTCTCCTTTTCGAGGTTTCGAACTTGCGCCTTGCTCGCGCGTTATCCTTTTTTTAATAAAGCTCTACGTAACTGTATAGTTTTGTTTTCTTTTCGTTTTTAACCCTCAATAGTCGCATGGGGTTAATTTCACTCCAGCTGCTTTCGACCGACGATACGTAATTGAAATTTTGAGAAAATGGCACTTGTGACACCCTCTCTATCGTCATTTTGAACCTTCTAGTAGGGAGCCTCGTCTGGAGTATACTTTTTGGAACAGTCGCTAATGTAACCAGTCCCACGTGAAGGCATGCCATTTCAGACTCATGAAACCATTTTTTCGTTTTTCTATATTGAAAATTACAATTTGTGCATCATTTTTTGTAGAAAAAAAAAAACAAAGTCATTTTTGCAGAATTTTTTTTTTCCACATTTTTTCAATATCAAAAATTGCACGAATCAAATACAATCATCACGGCTCGAAAATACTTCACAATCTGGAGGTGTGACTATTAAGGGTTAAAACGTGTTTTTATTCGACATAGTTTGATTTTTCGTTCTCGTTGTTTTTCACTCGTTTTTTTTTTGTTCTGTTACTTTTCATTGTGTCCTCTCGTCCAACGCTATCAGTCAACTGCACGCGAGTATATATCGTTTGTGTTTCAAGGTCTAGTTGAAAGGGGTGACCGGCGGGCCGCTCTACAGTCTTCAAAGACTTGGTTGGCGTTTTTGTTTTTTTTGTTTCGTTTTCGCGCCACGTCGTTGCCGCAGACGTTTTCGTTGCTAAAATCTATCGTACGTACTCTTGACTCCATGAGACACACGGTTTACCTAGTTAGACTGTTGATTTTTTCTCTTTGTTTTTTTCCCTGTCATCGCTTCCTCGAATATCTCAAGGACGACTAGTTTGTTTTCTTACGTATATATAGAAAAAACACTCACTCGCACTCCGATAAAAACGAGAAAATTGTGAAAAATTTCTCCCGATGAAAACGCGTCCCTTTGCTTTTTTTTCCGCGTTTGTTTCTTCTCAGGAGTTCGATTTTTTTCTTTTCTTTTGGTTTTTTCTTTATTAATAATGCACTTTCGGTTCAAGGCAGCACGAGACGCTGTACAAGGGGTTTCTCGTTACCCGATGGACTCTTTTTCGCGAAAATTTATTCATCACTCTCTCTCTCTCTCTCTTTCTCACATCTACACATTTTCCTATTTCTCTCTCTCTCTCCCTCTCCCTCTCTTACGTACGTTCTCTCTCGCTCTTTTTCTGCCTTTCTCTCTTTCACCCAATGATGCTCGCGGCAAAATGATAAAATTGAGCGCAACTTTGAACAAATTTTCGAATTCGACTCATTTTTTTGTCTCGATCCCATAATTCCATTTTTTCTCACACTCTCGTCTATAAATTCAGGCTGAAAAATTCGTTCGATCCTTCTACACACACACGCTTTCGAATCTATAGTTTAGCTTGTTTTTAAATTCTCTAAAATATCTAAAAACTACGATTTCTTAATTAGCATAGTTTTTGCATGTCGATCTATACATTCCATTTATTTATTTCGTTAATAATCTAATTGCACGTTTCTAATTGGCTGTCTCTCGTTAGACTTTTCACTTAATTGCTATTGCACTTTTTCTTGTCGATTCTCTCGCTGATTTTTCGATTTTTCTCACATTCTTTCGCTTTCATTCGGCCATTCTATCGATCACATTACGTAACGTTACGTTAATTTACAGTGAAAATGATAAATTTCGAGTTTACGTCGGTTCGAAATAATACCAAATGTATAATTATCGAAAAATTCAAAATTTTGGCATTGTTTTCATGATTTTTTTTTTTTTTTCTAAGATAGCCTAAGATCCTTGAATTCCGAAACGACAGAGGAAAAAAAACGTGATAGCGTTAACGAATAAACGGTACACTGTCCCGGGCCACCCTGTTACTTTTCCCTTTTCGTACCTTTCCCTTCCTTTTTCGATAAAACACACACACACAAGGAAGGATTTAATATTTATTTATCGTTGTTGTCGCGTGACGAAGACTGACGAGAGCATTGACATGATTTTTTCTTTTTTATCGTTATTTTCGACGTTATCATTAATATCGTTTACATTTTCCGTAGAAAAACCATTTTCTTTACAAGTACAGCTCCTCCCTAATTATCTCCTAACTTAATGCAGTTTTATTTTCTCTTTAATTGGCATCGTTTATCGCTCAACGCATATCCTAATGCTAAACATTTTTTTCCATTTCCCTGCCCATTATCATTTTTTTTCTTTATTTTTTCTCATTTTTTTTTTTTTTTTTCATTATTGTATTATATTTTTTTCAAAGCCAATGTGCGATATCGATTTTCGTATTCAGTTTTCCAAAATTTCACCCAGTCGAGCGTTGTATGCTTACTAAATTTTATTATTAAATATAATTCAGCACTTTCGTTATAGATATTTACATTGTTTCGTCTCTCCCCTCGTACACTGGCTACAGCGAGTATATAGTTTGTTTTTTTAATTATTCTTTTTTTTTCACGTTTATTGTTATTCGTAATTTCAGTAGTTTGTGGCTTTGAGTTCCTTTTTTCTCGGTTTCGTTATAGATTTATTTTTTCCCTTTTTTTTTCCTTTTATGGTGCACTCAATCGTAGTAGACGCAGCAATTTCGTTTTCTTCTCGATTTAATAGTAGATTAATTATTAGTAGTTAATGGCCATCGAGCCGGTAGTAGTTCCGCGTTTATTTGCTCGCGTTACGGCAAATTCTATTGCGTCCTGGTAAGGATTAGCTGCTCGGGTTTAATAAATCCGCCAAAAAAACGTTGAAAACGTAAATCATCAATTGCTTCTGTCACGTATTTTCGCTCTTTTTTTAAATAAATTATTGTTATTATTATTATCATTATTTCCGAACGCTCGTTTGATTCTGCGGGATAAAATAAACAATCGCAATAAATCGGGCATGGCAGATGTGTGCGAGTGTTTTTTGTTTGTTCAAGAAAATCATCGAACCATCGTTTGAACAGTTTTTTGAAAATATTTTCGTTTCCATGTATTCGCGAGCATCAGTGCGTTTTTTTCTGTTTTTTCTAAATAATATTTTTCGTAAAAGTTTGATGAACGGCTCGAAAAGTTGGAAAAATCACTCGATCGGGTTTGGAGTTGAGATTTTTCGATTTTTTTTGGCGTTTTAGTGAAATTTTTGAAAAATTCGAGACACAATGAGAATTTTGAGTGGCTGGATGTAGAGAATCGTAAGCACTAGAGTGGGAGCCTGGGAACGTTCCTGCGAACGACAATTTTATCATTAATCAATAATATTTATATCAATAATAACAATAATAATAATAATAATAATAATAATAATATTATCAGCAATGATGATAATTTATCGATGGTAGTTAGTAGTAGTAGTAGTCGTAGATCGGCTCATTATTTTCGTAGCATTTTATAAATATACATATGCGAATATGTATATATGTATAAAATTGTATTTAATTCTCTGTTTTCCTAACCTTATGTAATATCGCACTGTAGCCTCCAGCTGGATAGTCGCTAACCCGGAAGCTTTTTAAAATAAAATAGAAAAACGAAGAATGAAAAAAAATCGTTTTCTCAGACAGTGGCGAATGCAAGAAACGATGACAATTGTGAGAGGGAGTGACAAAAAAAAACGAAAATATTGAAACAACTCTTAGAATATTTTCATTGAAGTGATCAATGTCTTATTTTGATCAACAAACTAACAATTTGTGCGACAATAATGAATCGTTTATTCCTTAATAAAAGGAACTCGAGTCGATTTACGATTCAATGAAAACCATATGCAGCTTACGTGTGTTAATAATATTTCATTATTTTAACCTTGTTTATCTTGTTTTTATCTTTCGATCACAAATACAAATCTACACAAAGTTTTGCATAGTTTTAAAATCAAGTACAGGCTATTACTCTGCTTCCTTTAAATATTCATTAATTATTACAAAACTCATCGTTACTAATAGAAATAAATTAAAGTTAAAAGGAGGATGGGGGGTCGTGAGAGATAAAGGTCTTGGGTAAAATAATTGCTTTTTTCTTCTTCTTCCTAACTATAGTTTGGACGATATAGTTTTTTTTTCTTTTTTTGCTAACAGCCTTGGCGATGTATTATTATTATTAGGACGAGCACCCTTTTTCAAGCTTAACTATATAAATATATATATAGTCATGTATATGTGTATATATATATATTTATATATTTTTATAAAAAGAAAAAAATACAAACTCAAGCTTTTTCTTTCTACATTTCTTCAGTGTTTGTGTGTTGTTGTTTTTTTTTGTTTTTTTTTTAATATTCTGTCCTTGTAGCGAGTATAATTTTGTTTGAAGCACTTGTAGGAGGTTTTCATTTTCTCATATGCTCGAAGTTACAAGCATTTTTAAACGTAGGAAGTTACGATTTTGTATAAAGTCGTTCCTTGTTTCGTTGCGATTCGTTAAAAAAAAACAAAAATAAACAAAACAAAACTTTTTTTTTTTCTTCGAATTATTAATTATAGTACATTTTGGTTATCGTTAGCTGCCAATAAGAGCAACTGCACCGCAATTCGTTATCGGTGGTTCTCTCCAGAGAACGTTGGTAATTTTTCTTTTTTTTCTTTTCTTTCGTTTTTATCACCTTTGGCTTCTCTCTCTCTTTCTTGTGTGTTTACATCCTCGTTATTCGTTATCGTGGCTCGCACGTTTAATACTAAGTACGAAATTCCGTGGTTTTTCCATTTTTTTAAAATCGCTTTTTGGTTTTTTTATCTTCTTCTTTTTGGGATAGCAAAGAGCTGTCTCGTTGACTAGTCCTCACTAGTTTCTTACCAGTGGTTGGCACTAGGCCTCAGCTTTTAGGCGTAGTGTATTCAAAATAAATGAAAAATTGAACCAATTGTTATAATCGTAACGAAATAATTTTAAGCGGATTCAATCGTAACGTTGTGAATCCATCTCGAAGAATTCGAAAGCTTGGTCTTTAATTTGACTTTGTTCTTATTTGTTTTGTTTTCCGCAACATTGGTTTTTCTTTCTACATTTTGCTGCTTTCATTCTCTACACTCTTTTCCCACTTTTGTCGTACTATTTTTTTCTCCCCTCTCAAGGAGGTCATCTAGTAACAAACGCTTAATAATAATCAAGGCAATAACTTGTTTTTTTTTGTTGTTTTTTTCTTTTCTTTCGTTTTTCCCCCTTTCTTTTTATAGGCCTGTGCGTTCTCACGACAATAACTCATCGTTTCTCCATGCTCCTTTCATCACTTTTTTTTTCAACCATTTTTCTCTTTGCATTTTTATTTTTTGATTCGTTTGTTTTTTTTTTTTTGTAAGTTTTTTTATAATTAGTTTCGGGAGATCGAGGAATCTCTCGGAGAACTCTCGCTGGAAGACCTTTCTACGTATAAATAATGTGTCGTATAGGGTTTTGGGAATATAAGGGCAGGGGGGGGGAGCAGAGATGATTATTGTTAAGGGGCAAGGAAATTTTGTTTTCTTGGAGAAACTGGGCTAGGAAAAGAAGGGAGGTTTTTCTCACTCGCGTGTCAAACGTTTCTCGATCGAAACGCTTTTTTGAGCAGAACAAGGAAGATCGAGAATTTGTTTCTTTTTTTCTCCTTCTCTCTCTCTCGTTTTTTTTGTTCGTCATTCTTCCATTTTGGAGACAATTCATTTTCTATTTTTCTTGTTGTTGTTTGGTTTTTGCAACTTTTATCCTTGGGCTTCGATGCCATTCAACATCCTCGTAATCCCGATCGTCAATCTTACGAAAATTTTACCATCTGTCGCACGTTTTTTTGGCAATATGCCACAACAAGAAAAATATTCATTGATGTGACAATGTACAGTTTTGACGAGTTTACGTTGTACGTTATTTTTTGGTTGTACGATATTTTCAATCCCTGCTGTCACGGAGGAGACTTTGGTCGACCACTTTTGTCCTGCATCACTTGCTGTTGCTGTTGGTGTTGTTGTTGTTGTTGATGTTGTTGATGCTGTTGTTGTTGCTGCTGCTGCTGCTGCTGCTGCTGCTGATGTTGCTGTTGGTGTTGTTGTTGTTGATGGTGTGATGCAGGATCCTGCGGAACCCCGAGGTCGTTGCTCATCATACTCCCGGACCCGCCTTTGTCCACGACGCTGCTCGTGTGCACGGGATGGAAGTATCGTTCTGAAAGTAGTAAACTGATTTTTAATTCTACGCGATGATCTTTCAACAGAATCTTCCTATTGCAATATTTTTTATCTGTTACATTGATTCTTGCCATCTGAGAAGTTTGTGGCTGACGATTTTTCGACCACTGGAAAAATTTTACACGAATCGAATTTTTAAGGGTTTGTTTTTTTTTTTTTAATTGTCTATTTTTTTGTGGAAAAGACGAGCCAACGAATTTTCCTGCCGTTGCTTNGACGAGCGAACGAATTTTCCTGCCGTTGCTTCGGTTGATCGGGGCTGTTTTTTTTCGAGTCTTTGGACATCTTTGGATTCTTAGACGGAATCGGTATGTAAATAAAAAAATTTGCTGCTAAAGTTGCAATTTGCTTCCTCAAGACTCAGCACGATCGAGCATCGTGCTAAAACTTCAGGAAGCAATTTTTAGCGTATTTTATCAAAGTTTCACTCGTTTATCGATTTTTTACTATAGGAAAGAAAAAAAAAAAGAAAAAGAAAAAGAAAAAGAAAAATTGCGAAAATAAAAGCGGTTTGACGATTTTTCGAAAAACTAAAATTTCCGTAAAATTCGAAAAATCATAAAATTGTAACCGTTCAACCGATATTTTCCAAATTCAATACCAACCTTCTCATTATGCATTTTGAAAAGTTGGTAATAAATGTTGAAATTTGCGCACGTTAGAGCGTCGACAACGTTTTTTCGAAAATTTAAAAATGCCGTAGGATTCGTATTTTTCTTGCAATTCTAATAAAATTCTCAGAGAATGAAGAGCTTGTATAGATTAACATCTGTGCGTAAAGGGACATTGAAAACTGGGGGAAAAAAATGTTAACCCGTTCATGGAACATTTTGAGTTGCTTAATTAATCGATAAAAAAAAACTCACCCTCGTCCATTGACGACGGTGGCTCGCCAGGTGCGCCCGTTATTATCGGGGCAATCATATTGTAATCGTCCTCGAGATTGATGAATGGCGCTGTGTTCCAACGTGGTGGAACGTTCGATACCGTTCTTTGCGTTGCGACCGGCCTCGTCACCGATACCGGTGACGAAAAGAGCGAAAGATTCGTTGGCGAAATCACACCCGACATCGAACTTATCGTTGGGTACGTAAATATTTGCTGAAGAAGAAAATACAAAAAAAACAATCGTGAAAGTTCACGAACTTCCTTTCGCAATCCTATACGAGCCAGCAGATGAAAAAAAACTCGGAAAGTCATTCAGAAATTTTCATCAAGTTTGGTGAATTCTGGTATTTTAACTTTTTGATTAAATTTCAACGACAAATTAAAACAAAAAATTGGTAAGCAGATTTTTCATCCAACTCGACAATTTGCTATTTCATTCAATATTTTGTCCCAATATTTTCATCAAACACAACGAAATCCTGTTTTTTCTTGAGTTTAAGAAAATTTCAATGAAATTAGATTTAGACTTTGGCAAATAGAAGGAAAAAGGAGAAAAAAAATGAAAATGACTTACTTGGCCAGGCTGTGAGTGAAAGTGTGCAAAGGTGTATTCTCTACTGGTGTGTGGGGCAGCAACGAGTATCCTCGTAGGGCTCTTGCGTCCTCCCGGATCGACAGAACTTTGGCAACCGGAACTGACGAGCCCAACTGCTGCAGCTGCAGCTGCCATTTGTTGCTGTTGGTGTTGTTGTTGTTGCTGCTGTTGTTGCTGTTGCTGTTGCTGTTGTTGTTGTTGTTCCTGACTCCCCGGAGGGCCCAGATCGGACGGATCCGTTGGGGAAGTCGATGAGGTCGGTGGGGATGCCGCACTCGTTGCTGTCAATTCACCGGTCGATCGGATTATCGCTACAGGCCTTGCCATTGGGGCGGGAGGTGGTGGTGGCAACATCGAGCTCGGATAATACTGTGAGAACTTTTGCACCCCAGCACGTTGTCCGGCGAGTTGTGCCTGCAAAATCGCATACCACCGATCAACTATCGACCCGCGTGCGCCCGATCCATCCACCCCGGGCAACGCTCATCAATAAATAATTATAAATAAATTGCATTTATTAATTAAACAATCAAAAATTTCATTTACGTTTTTTTTATTTCTTTAACAATTTTCTCAGACTTTTTTTAAATCCAGGTCGGTCGGAGATTCAAATTTTATTTTTATCTTGAGATTCCTTCATCTTTTTATTTTCTTTATTCTAATTTTCGTAGCCTAGGGTGATTGGAAAACGGGGGTTGTGCAGGTCGGACTTTGCCGCCTCAAGTGTCGCGCTGCCTCCATACTATATTGTTAAACGACTTGTTTTCCATTCATTTTCGTAATCGTGAGTTATTCATTAATGCCCAGCGAATTTGCATTTTTTGTTTGTTTGGAAAATTTATTTCTCTAAATAATTCCGCATTTTTTCGAAATATTGACTTTTCGAAAAATAGTGCTCTCCAAAGATTTTTTAAGATTCTTACTCCCTAATAAGTGTAGGCACTCGTTCAACGTGAAAAAAAAGAAACCCTTCCTGATGGAAACATTAAAGGGGGTATTCTATTTTTGCAAGGCTCCAAAATGAAGTTTTTTTTTCCAAAACCAGATGATTTTTCGGTTCTCTTTTTTTGTTCATTTTTCTTACCGAATTTAATTCAGTCGTCTGGTTTTCTGGCTCTGCGGATTTATATCGAGAAAAAAGTCACTTTTTTGGATTCAAAGGGTAGCACGCTTCCTTCTTTGGGATTAACAAATGGATCCAGTTGAAATTTCAAGAGGCTACAGAGAACCAGGAAAAAGATGATTCGCATTTTAGTAATTTCATACTTTCAACACTGAGTCTGATGAGCAATCTCGGTTTTCATTGCATTTTACAATAAATTCTTATCAATCCTCAGTTTTTATTGTAAAATTCAATGGAATGTATGAAATGTTGAATTCACGAAATTACAAATGCAAATATATTTTTTCTGATTCTCTGTAGCCTTTCGAAAATTTGACTGGATCTTTTTCTCATCATAACCCACTACTGTACCAAATTTTATTAAATTCTGAAGCGTAATTCTCAAATCAAGTGGATCAGTCGGTATCTCGTCGCTGTGAGTACGAGAAAGCTGCAATTTTTCAAATGGCAACTTTTCGCTTGCAGAGCTTTTTTGTGATTATCGTGAAACGACATGGAAAAGTTTGAATTGATAAAATTTGGGCCCAGACTCGCTGACTGATCGTTAACCTTAAGGAACGAGGAAGAAAGAAAGTCGTGCAACAAGCTCGATCGAAAGAGTAAGAATTTTTTAAGCACACGCAATAGAATCGAGTGGAGGTAGAAAGCGCGACACTTGGCGCGGGTCTTACGGGGCCCGTAAGCTACCTGGGGTAGTTGCTGAGTGTTCTCGGCCTCCTGGCACACGAAAGTAACGAAATCGGAGAGTGTGTCGTGGCCGTTCTCCGGATACTTGACCACCCCTGCCGAGGCGGCATGTTCGGGCTGGTAATAAGCAAGTCCTGACATACTTTGTCCCGAGCCACTGGCAAGGCCCTCGTGAGGTGAATGAAGACCTGGAATCAACGATTTTACCAATATTTAACTTGGACCGATCCCTCTCAATAATCTGCAACTCTCTCTGGACCACCCTTGACCCCGACGTTCCATTACCCACTCTTCGCTCTCGCCAAACGCGACGATAGACGTTTTCTTACAAAAAAATAAATTATATAGTTAATCAAATTGTAAACCAAGAGCATTGGATTCCCGAAAACGACGAAAACATTTGACAGTATTTTTAACCAGTCGACTCTGTCTCTTGATCCAATAAATTCAACACTTTGAGTTTTTACAACATTTTTTAATTTATTTTTTCCACTTTTTTGGCTTTTTTAACGTTGAGGACGTTGTATGCTTTTCTATTGACAGAATCCCTCCAAATTTCCACCACTCAAGAGCTATTTTAATTTTCATTAGTTTCTCGTGAGAGCGTGTATAATAAAAGTTGCAATTTTCAACATTAAATATTTCAATTTCTAAATGGTAAAGCCTCTCAAAACTTTGCATACACTTTTATCTAACGTATCGAAGAAGCTTTGTTTAGTTTTGCAAAAAAGTTAATTCTACATTTTTTTCGAAATTTCGTTTATTATATAAAAAAATAAAACAGATTGACTCGGAGAATTTTGAATTTAGAGTATCTTGTTATTCAGTCAATTTTTAACAATTTTTTTCAATCAACTTGGGCTCGCGAATCATTTAGTATGTGAGAAATATTGAAAGCAAACATTGAGATTCGACATACAACGTCCTTAAGCTGAACGAGCTGAAATTTCAAAAATAAAACTCGAACAGTTGAAAATCTATTCCATCCTGAAAAACGTCTTCGTAAGGAGAATTCCAGACAAAAATTTTTTTCAATGAACTTGGGCTCGCGAATCATTTAGTATGTGAGAAATATTGAAAGCAAACATTGAGATTTGACATACAACGTCCTAAAGCTCAACGAGCTGAAATTTCAAAAATAAAACTCCAACAGTTGGAAATCTATTCCATCCTGAAAATCGTCTTCGTAAGGAGAATTCCAGACACAAATACTACGATCCCATCTCTGCCAAGGAGAAACGAGATGATCAAATAAAAAAAAATTATTTACGATAATATTTGATTCGAGAGTCCCACAAATCGGATTCATAATGAATCCAATAAATCAATAAGAAAAAACAAAAATAAAATTCATCACAATATCTGCCAATAAAAACAAAGAGTCGGAAAAAATATAAACACGAGAGTTTCGAGCATTTAATTAAAATGATTGTTAGGAGGGTGGTTAGAGCGATTGCAGCGTTACGTCGATTTTGGCGATCTCGAGAGTGAGGTAAGACAGATATAGAGACAACGAGGAACATCGTTAGATACTAGAAATTTCGTAACGCAGTTGATTTTTAGTTTTTTCGGGTTTTTTTTCGAAATTTGTTTTTTTTTTCTTTCCAATGAAATTTCAATAAGTTAGGCACTTTCCAAGCGTGAGGCTGGCTGGCTGAAAGGTATATTGTAGTTATAATATACATGTCTTATATACATATGTATGCGAACCGTGACATCCATATATATATTAACATATATGTGGTGCAACAACAAACATCAAACAGCGAGGTAAACAACGATAAAACAACACATCAAGAAACATCAATGATAACGACAACATCAACACCAACCATGATCATTTATATGTTTGTGATATATACACATATATATGCATACCTCAATATATATGAACGTGTATACATATTATTTCGTGTTACTGTGTATATGTGTGTTAAGTGGGAATAACAACACCAACATCGCAATAAAAATATATACATACATATTTTTATATATTTGCAAATTTCTTTTTTCGTTTTTTCTCTCAAACATTTTATTTCTTATAAAAAATCGTATTTTTCGAGGACGTTTCAAGGATTTTCCGGACGCACTCACGATCATCGCTATTTTGCCATATCGGAAAATTGCGCAATTGATGCTCGTCATAGCTTTGCAATTTTCTTATCAAGTAGTGGACAAATAATTGACAAATATTTATGTATGTATATATGGAAAAACACTCATAAATTTCTACAAGAATATATCGATAGTTTGCTCAAGTGCATGGTTTGTAGAAATTTATACATGTACATCGAAACAACAGAGAAGTGACAAGAGAGAATTACAATTAATCGAAATATCGTACGGAGTGTTGCCTCTTGAGCTGCAGGATTCTGCGTTTTTTTTTTTTTTTTTTCTATTTTTATTGAAAATCATTTCGATCGTAATCCACATCCAGCATACGACATACCCAGAGCATTGGCCGTGTACAATGAGAGTGAAGATGGGATTTTTTTATTGTTCAACGATAATGCTAATAATAATAATAATAGTAGTAATAAAATGTGCAGTGTGTGTGGGGGGTTTGTGTTTGTGTCGGCTTGTCCTCGGAAATGACTGATTATGGTTTAAATTTTTGGATCTTCTTGTTTCGGTACTTAAGGGCTCACAGACGTTTGGAAAAGCCGAAAAATTGATGAGTTGATTCGACACGTGCTCACCAAGACCTGGAACCCGACTTATCTGTTGATATTCCTTTCGGACAATTTTCTCACTTTCATTAACGAGAATATGTTTTTTTTGTCGCAAATTAACAAACAAAAACGAATAAATCTGATTTTTCGATGGACAGACATTTTTTACGTGCAAATAAAACGATTCTTTTGGTAACTGGAGTTTTGTCCCAAGCCACTTAGCATTAGGTAAAATGTATTTTCTTCATTTCATCATTTTATTCCGAGGACAAGCTTTTATCAATGATTGAAAATTCCATAACGTATAACATCGAGCGATCATTTATCTTCGTCTCGCCCAAAAAATGCCATTTTTCGGTTTTGTTTTATTTGTGGAATTTTTTTATCGTCAAATATATCGGAGGCGAAAAGTTTTGGCTCGTGTTTTTGAGCTCCTTCGGATTCGAAATGAGCAAGAAGGATTCTCGTGTCGATCAATGACCGACGAATGACATTTTTTTTGTGTTCCAACAAATTTGGACATTTTATTTTGCCAATGAATGCAGTCCACGTGGCTATTTAAGAATTAGTATTTATGTTTTAGAAAAATAAGTATACAGGTGTATATCGTATGCGGTGAGGTTAATAAGTGGGTTTACGACATCAAGACGAAGGTTTAAGGGGTCCGGGGTTCGGGTACTCGGGCAGACAGACAGACAGACAGACAGACAACGAACAGACAGACAGATTATAATTATATTCATGTTATTATCATTAATATGTATATATATGTGTAGATAGCCAGTCGAACGGACAGATAGACACATTACAGTGACACCAAGTTAAACAGTGACAGCGAAAAAGTAAGACAGAAACAAAATAGAGAGAGAGAGAGAGAGAGAGACAGCTAGCTTACCGGGCGCAGGGCAGTCGGGAGAGACAGAGAGAGAGAGCTAATATGCTGCAGTTAGCAAAGTTCGTTAATTTTCTTCAAATAAATATATATAAACTTAATTATATATATTTATAGATTTGAAGATCCGCCTGTCCGTCTGTCTGTGCTTGTCCCTAACCCCGAAAACAAAATCTCCTTCATTTTTCCTAATTCTTTCTTTTACTTCTTCTTCTTCTTTCCATTCGTTTTTGTTTTTCAACATTTTTTCATCATTATACTAATTATTAAACGCTTAATTATCGTATCGAGTATTCTATTGGGCTTTTGGTTGTTTGCTTCGTTGATGTGTTTTCTCACGAGAGTGTACGAGTGCCGATCGAATCGATGGACAGACCAGCCAGACGGACAGGCAATTTATCGGATTCATTCGGAAATGATAAATCAATTTTGGTTTTACTAGTTCATCTATTTTTTTTCAAGGCTTATGCATCACGGATCTTGGGGCTCGAAAAAAATTACGATTTTTTCATTTATTTGGACGTTCACGTGATTTTTTTTTTTTCTAGATTTTTACGCTTCAAAATTTTGTGCAATTTATCTGGATGATTGCTTCGTTTTCTGATTTTAATAAAATTTTGTACGGTTGTGCATTATGATAAGAAAAAATCCAGTCAAATTTTCAAGAGAACTGGAAAAAAATATTTGCATTGGCAATTTTATGAATTTAATACCGACACGGAGAGAAATTGATATTAAAAATTACTATGCCACCATAGTTCCCTGGTGACACATCGTCCCTCTGAGAAATTTGAACAAAAACATAGTAATATTTATTAAAATTTTATCGGAAATAGCGAAAATTTGACATTTTTCGCCCAATTTCAGATGAAAAATTACTATGTTTTTGCTCAAATTTGTCAGAAAGAAGATATGTCACCAGGGAACTATGGTGGCATAGTAATTTTTTATATAAATTTATTTACATGGATTTCATACATTTTATTGTATTTTACAATGAAAACTGTCATTTCACCGAAGAATTGATAAGAATTCATCGAAAGATGCAATGAAAACTGAAATTTCCAATAAGACCCAGTGGTAAATGTAGAAAAATTACCAACGTGAATATCTTTTTTCTGGTTCTCCGTAGCCTCTTGAAATTGTCACTGGATCCTTTTCAAATAATAATTTGATACTATACCAAATTTTGCTAAATTCTGAACACTAATTCTAAATCCGTCAATCCTACATTAATTGTTCCTTTGATTTTCGAGTCCCAAACTCTGCGAAGGTTCGGTGGATGTTAAAAAAAAAAAGAAAAAAATTCTCGAGCTCAATTTCTCGTTCGAACTCCTTTCCTTTCGTTATGATTGATTTTTCCAACACTCATGGATGTTTTTCCAATACGTCGTTCTCGACGTTTGGAACAGTGACCTTTTTTTTTTGTTTATTAATTTTTACGATGTATAAAAATTCTCAACATCGAGAGGCTTTGACTTTTTCGAAGAGCTAGCTCGTTTATTCGCTAGAAATGATTCATTTTATGAGGCTTTTGTTTGACTTTTTTGTTTTTCATGTTATTAGAATAATCATACAAGTACGCATGGTTATCGCGTTTAACAATCGTGCACACAGCTGCAGGCGGCTAGTTAGGCACACTTAATGCAACATCGATATCATATATAGGATATATATATGTATGTATATAGAAACATTGAAATATATGTGTTAAGTTATTACTTCGTGATATACTAGTTCGAAGTTGATAGGGACGGTGGTTGGTGGCGATAGCGTTGGCGATGACGGTTTCGGGCTTGATTTAATTCGTCATTTCGGTATACGAACGTCAGGCGTGAACTCCTGGTGATCGAGATTTACGTTAACCACGATGTATTTTTATTTATCTAGAGGGCTATTTGTCTATTGCATAACGAGAATTTTCATAACGAGAAAAATTTTACATTTTTCCTTGTCCCGATATTTTCTTTCATTTACTTTCGTCGTGAAATATATTTCTTGCCAACTCACCCAACGTTTCCTGCTCCCGATCTTTTAATCGGTTGATTTATTTCCCAGCATGTTTCATTCCGTCGATCAAAACTCATGATTGCAAAGTCGAGCCAATCCTCGAAATTGCAGGGTTTTTTTTCACGTATTTATAAAAAGTCTCGAAAAATATTTGGAATTATTGTAAAAAATTGAAAAATCACTGAAATTTCGTGATTTTTTTATTGACAAGAAAATCTTTATGGAATTGAGGATGTTGAGTGCCAAATCACAAATGATTCGGAAATTCTGAAAATTTGGTATGTTTTTTGTTTGAAGTGTTTAAGAGATCGTGACTAAATTTCACGACCAGTAGGAAGCTCGTTATTAAACAATTAACGTTAATAAATATAATTAATAATTAATATAATTTTGCAATAAGTTTTTCCTTGACCTCTCAATTTTTAAATATCTACAAAATACTGAAAACAATGGAAACAAAATCAAGTTCATTGATAAAAATTTTTCGTATTTGTTTGAAAAATTCTGTTGAAAAAAATGTTAATTTTTTTAATAACGAGCTTTCTAATCGTCCTGAAATTCTTACACGACCTTTCAAATACTTGATGCAATAACGTACTAATTTTCCGAATGTTCTTATCATTTTTTATTTCAGGGTGCGAGGGCAAATTGAAGGAAAAAAAAATTGTATGCATTTTGTTATTGTGCACTTTGGCCATATTCGTCGAGTGTTTTCACTCGACTCTCGCAGACGTCGCACGATCAAATGCAACGCCCCAACTTGGCACAACGAAATACGCGGTCCAACGGTTGCAACAAAAGTTGATTTTTTTCCACGTTTTATGTCAAAATCGCGACGTGGGTGGGTTGGCTGAGACGATGCTCCACACATCCTAGCAAGCAAGGATTCTCTTGTTATAATTTGACGTCCTTTTCTTCGTGATATATCTCCCCAAAAAATGTCAACTTTGTTTCCCAGCCTCGTTTTAAGGCAGTAATCTCGTTCAGAGGATCAGAAAAACGTGAATTTCAATAAATTCAAAGGCAGCTATGCACGTCCTGAGAAAACGACTGCCTTTTTTTATCAACATCGTACGTAGGGATGGAAAGAAATATAACATGTATATCATCATACGTTCAAAGAGAAGAAGAGATAGAGAAAAGAGACGTGACGTGAGACAAGCGACCGCTAACGTTCCAGGATAATGCCAATAATGTAAGTGGTGTCGACCAATTTTTAACATATTTATATATACATTAATATAATTATATATATAAATATGAATATATGTATATACGTAGAAACACTGGAAACGAAATTGTCTCGAAAATAGTCGATATTTTGTTGAACACGTTCAACTAAATATTTTTGTATAATTTCAAAATTTTCGTTATTTTGGCAGTATATTTCGTTTGTAACAGAATTGTTAGCAAAATTTACGATTAAAACGACGAAAATTTGCTTCCGAAGAGACTTTCTAGAATATTTTTTATTGCAATGCCACAATTTTTGGGATTATATAAAAAAAAAACAACGTTTAGTCGAACGTGTCGAACGAAATATCGATCTTTTCCAACAAAATTTTGTTTTCAGTGTAAATTGAGAAAGACAGAGAAAGAGAGAGAGAGAGAGAAAGAAAGAGAGATAGAGAGTGCAGCACAACTACCAATAGTTTACCATATCAAGAGCCATGACGAGCGCGCGCGAATGTGAAACGATTTGTTGATTGTTTTCTGTTGTTTTTTATTTTTCGTTTTTTTTTTTAATTTTTATAATTTTTTTTTTCAACGAAATTTCTCCGATCGATTTTTTTTTTCATTGAATAACCCGTGCTGGCGCGTTCTCGATACATGTATAAATATATCAATATACGTAATACACACATATATAAGAATAAAATTAGACAAAAGTGCTGCTAAGGGGACAAACATACTTATGGGGTTTCTACGTGAAATAGGACCATTTTGAACTTGGATATTGTTGGTTTTTAATGGTATAATGCAATCCGTGAAAATAGAGGCAAACTAATTAAGCTTGTTCATTAAGGAGATGAGTGTCGATGCACGATCGAGATTCTTGTTTTGTGATTTGATTTTTTCAAAATTCTGCTCACGAATTGAGGGTGACTCACGAGGTGGAAACACCAAGTCTTGCGGTCAACGAATAGAAAATACTTTTTTCTTTTTTTTCTTCTTATTATTGCGATCGTGAGTAATTGAATTATTTAAACTTTGCATGGAAAATATTGGTTGATGATAATTACAGAGTAAACCAACGTCGAGCCGACCTTTGAATTTTGTCTTGCTAACAAAAATCCAACCAAAATGTCCTTTTTCCTGTGGACCCCCATACACCAATGGATTTTAATAGTTTTTTGTAAAGTGACGATGCAGTGGACACATAATTCAATCGTGCTCCCGGCTCGCTCTCTCAACGGAAACGTATTGTGGCACGATAATTCATCGTTTTACAAAAACTCAAACTAAGAAATTATCAGTTTCTCGAAAAATTCCAACGTTGATTTCTGGTCAGCAGGTTAAAGCCCTCAGAGTAATAAAAACGATCAATTTTTCATGGTTCTGTTAATTAAAAAAAAAAGGATTTGATTTGTTGAAAAATTATCACTTTTTCTCTCAATTTTCTGTCATTTTGATCGCAACAACTCGGCGTTAATTTCAAAATTTAAAACAACGTAAAAAAGTAAAAAAATGACAGGACCCGAAAAATAAAAAAAAAACAAACAAACAAAACCTCGAACCTTGAAGTGAAAATTGTAAATTCGAAATATTTTAAAAATGAAATACAAAGAAACAAAAAAATTTCGTTCCACAACACATCGACGTGAACTTGAATTGACATTAAATTTTCCTGACGCGTAAAAAATTGAAAAATTGAATGAAATAAATGAAATAATAAAAAACATTTAATTACGTCGCAATAATGAGAGTGTCTATGGGTTTGTGTGTGTGTTTGTGTGTAATTATAATCATTGACTTTTTGTGAGCGCGCTCGAGCGTGGAAAAATATATATAACAATCACGACGCACAAATAAAAGTACGTACGTATATCGATATATATATATATGTAGGATAGATAGATAGAACATCATAACCAATCACAAAGTACCTTTTGGTCGAGTTTAGCGAGCTTCTCTCTACGCTCGGGCTCAGACTGAAACAGAGATCACGCGTAATATCGCATATTAGTGATTCTCATATCAGTCGTCTCTGGAATAATCGTCGTCGTCGTCGTCCTTGTCCAAAAATATTCTCTTTTATTTTAATTAAATATTTTTATTTATTTTTAATCGCTAACTCGGTGAATAATTTCAACCAGTTACAAAATACATGTTATTTCCACGCTCCCGAAATAAAAATTTTCAAGAAAGTGTATCAACAACAAAAAAAAACAGAAAAAAAAATGAATCTGAATTCTTTGCTTCGCGCCTGGGAATCGTAAACATTGCTTGCCTGTCATGATACGAAACTTTCTCGATTCACAGCCCTCTCCTTTCTTCTTCTTCTTCTTCTTCTTCCTCTTGTCTTTTTCATTTTGTTTCACGATTTTTTATCCTTTCTCGTAACGATCCACAGATTGCTTTTACTCATCTAGTTCGTTGCGATGCACGTCGCAGTCTCGTTACTGGAACCATCGTCCCGTCGATGGACCCAGATTTACTTTATCGCCAACTGCTTTTTTTTTTTTTTTTCTTGTTGTTGTTTATTGACGCCAACGGAACTGCTTGTCTTTTCACACGTCGTACACCATTTTTCGACTCTTTTCATGGTGCTGTTTCTCATTCAATTCTTTCTTTGGATTTATTATCATTATTATTGTTATTGTTACAATAAAACGTGTTATTGTTATTGTTATTGTTATATTACTAACAATAAATGGTAATTCGATTCAACCGACTTGTTAATTGAGGTAACGATTAATTAAAGCGTGTTAGAACGACACAGTTGTATGAAGGTTCACGATAAAGTAGAAAGAAAGTAAAAATCGTTGCCTTTTTGAGACTCTTTCGTGTTTTTAGACAAAATCTCGATTTTTCGTGGGCAATTTTTTGTTACATCGCTGAACTCTAGGGAATCCGTGTCGATACCCGAGCTCGTTATGACGAATCGTTGGGCTCTCTCGATTCCTAATTATGCATTATAAATATTGGACCAATAACCATTGACAGGCAATATTTATGGGGGGGTTTTTTTCTGTTGCATTTTTTTTTTTTTTTTTAATGGTAGAATTTTTGTTGTTGCTCTTATTGATGACGTTTTATTTTTGCGAGAACATACCCGTTTGCGAGTGCGGTGAATCCATTCCACGGTGGCCATCCTCCGGCCTGAGGACGGGGGAGAAGGTTGGCGCGCTTGAGACCGAAACCGTCGGTGCCTTTTCAGTCTTGTCGTTTCTTATGAGCTGGTGCACCGGCGGTGGACCTTAAATCAAGGGAAAATAGTACATGGCAGTTTATTCAAAAAAAATGTTGAGACTAAAATTATATTTTTTATTTTTTTCCCCTTCTCGTTATTATGATCGAAATTTTTAACGAATTTCCGAGCGTTCTCCGTGAAACGCAGTTGAATTTTAGTTGCGGTGACAATTGGCATTCCGAGTAAGAATTTAAATAATTTTTCATGTCCTGGATCTCGCCTCTGGGTCTATTTGACCCCAGCCAAAAGAAAAACCTTCGCTATTACTCGAAAATCAGAAAATCCTCGTTTTTTTTGTTCGTTACAAAAATTAATTATTTCTCGCTGATAATGTTGTGATAATTTCTAAAAATACCCCATTTCGCAGTGACCACACATATTCAAACTTCGTGTATCTGTATATATTGCAAGATTTTGAAACTTACTGAAGCTAGCCGCGGGTTGAGCGTGATCCGCGGCCGAGGCTGCGGATGGTGGGGTGTAGCTACTGCAGTAGTACGGCGGGTGCTCTATTTTGATCGCGTTTATTTGAGGCTGCATGTCGCTGAGGTCATGCAGTATGGACGCTGAAAACGAAACGCATATGAAAACACACGTACACTTATATCTTGTGTGCATAACTATGAAATATTTCAACATAATCCGAATACGTATGATAATAATAATGATAATAATAATAATCGTCATCACGATGATCACAATAACATCGATAGATTATAAATGATAAGAGAGAGATAGGGAGGCGCCTGCTCTCGGCACATTATGCGTTAGTCGGTAAAAGGATTCCTGTTTGAATAACAATGACAAAAATAAATATAGTAATTGTTATTTGCGCGGACGTAACAGCCAGAGTAGCGACAGAGCGCCGGATCATTTTCATTCGCGGTTGACACACAAAAAATTAAAATTTCAAAACTCATTAGTATGGATTTTTTTTTCTCTTTTGGCTTTTTGGGAATCATTCTGGGTGGAGGAACGAAATTTGTCGAGTTAAGGACGTTGGATGGCGGCGGGAGAATTGAAATTTTTCGTTTCAGTTTTTCTTACATTCAAAGTCGTTCGTGAGCCTCAGTTCATTGCAAATAAGTTGTTACAAATTGACTCAAGAACAATGTGGACTCTGAATCCAAGATCGTCGGAGGTAATCTGTGTTTTTTTTGTAATAAACGAAATTCCGAATAAAATTGGAGACCGATTTTTTTGAAAAACTGGGTAAAGCTTCTTCGATGTTGCAGAAAAGTGTGTGCAAAGTTTCATGAGGCTTTACCATTTAGAAATTGAAATATTTAATGTTGAAAATCGCAACTTTTAACTGACGCTCTTGTGCGAGAAAGTACTGAAAATTGTGATTTTCAAAAATAAGTATCTCGACTTCTATGTATGGTGAAAGCTCGAAAATTGCGCGAGCTATTAGATATCATTATTCTCATTGTGTGGTATGCAAATTTAACGGAATTTTATTGATGGAAAATTTTGCACAAATCGTTGTCAACAGAATGGAACGAATGGATATTTTTTTTTCATTTTTTAGCGAGCAAATTGAGTGAGAAATGGGACGATGAAATCCTTGATGGGAGGTATAGGAGGATTTAGTCGTCGTTGAAAAAAAAAATAACTTAAGAATCCAGGCGTTTTTGTTTAATTTCCATTGTGATTTGAGAAAAAGTGGAAATTGATTTTTTTTCATACGTTTTCATATACTTTTTACGAGTTGATGAATAGGTCGGTGCACGCATCGGTCCCATTTCTCATATTGAATTCGAGTCTAGTTTCGTTCTCGGTGATTCCCAGCGCGTTTCGATCGTGATCGGTCAAGTTTTGGGAGCGTGTGCGTGTGCCGATATTCTTAGTAGCGAAAATATATGGACGAACAGGCTCGAAATGCAAAAATGGAAGTCAGTCGTGAGAAAAGAAAAAAAGATAAACGGACTGGACAGTGAGGGGACAGAAAAGAGAGAGACCGAGGGAGGGAAAGAGAGAGAGAGGGACTCGTAAATGAAGATTCAAACGGCGTTTTCAAAGTTGGACTAGTTCGATCGCTCGAACGAACTTGCCACGTTGACGACGAGACTATCAACTCTATACATGTCGCTTCTGTACGTATCTAGGACCAGAAAAGAGACAACGTTTCAACGACAGAGACTACGACAAAGGTAGGATGTCTACGTGAAGTGAATACGGTTCGAATATCGAGAGATTCGGACGACGAAGAGGCTCTGTTGGGATCGTACACGCGAGGATTCTTCTCTCCTGGGAACCCGATCAATTTAGCTCACCTCTCTTCTATCTTTTTCGTACCCACACCATCACCGAGATACGTGTATCCATACAACATCTTTTTTGTTACTCCATTCCTCTCCAACTTTAGCTTTTTTAGCTTTCTCATGAAGGTTAATTCCACCTCCCGATTACGTTTTCCGGAATGTATTTTTCCTGAGAAAAATCCAGGCCTTTTGGCCCTCTATTTCGAGCTCATTTTATGGGCAAATTTTCGGCAAGTATTTTTTTTTTTTTGCAGGAATGTATCACGGATGCCAATCGACGTGAATTTTTTGAATATTTTTAAAAAATGAACCGTCGTTGAGCAATTTTAATTGTTACATTGCTACATAAAAGAAATGGCAATGGAAATATTTTTGGAGGATCGAATTTTTGGATCTGCTTACTTGTAGCTAAGCCCTTAACAGTCGAGCGTCCAGATTGTGACGTAATGGTCATTGGGGGTGTTACCAACCCCACTCACTTTGGAAGGCGATAAATAGTTTAAGAATCGTTAAAAAAAAAATCGAATAAAAATATTACAATGTATTTTCAACCCTTTGAGTAACGACCATGATGATTATATTCAATTCGTGCAATTTTTAATATTAGAAAAATGTGAAAAAAAAATTTTGCAAAAATGACTTTTTTCTTACAAAAAATGATGCAGAAATTATAATTTTCGATTAAAAAAAGAAAAAATCGTTTGATAAGTCTGATATAGCATGCTTTCAGGTGGGACTGGTTACGTTAGCGACCGTTCCTAAAAGTATACCCCAGATTTTACACCCTCTGCTTCCTATGGCTTCCAAAACTGAACTAACGAGCCCTTTCGAATAAAAAAGTCGAGGCTCCCTACTAGAAGGTTCAAACTACCGATAGAGAGTGTCACAAGTCCCTTTTTCTCGAAATTTCTATTACGTATCGTCGGTCGAAAGCGGCTGCGGTGAAATTGACCCCATGCGAGCATCAAGGGTTGAGGCAAAAGAATTACGAATTTTGGGTCAACGAAATCTCTCAGAGGAAGTACTCGACTGTATTTTTGCTATCCCATGATAAAAGTCCAACCTCGAGGAAGTCTAGATTTCATAGTGAAAAAGGTAATTTCTTGTGGGTTAAAATTCTCGACTTTCCAACAGGCGGGAATGTCCGAAAAGTTACAGAAGATGAAATTTCTTCATTTCCTCGTCGGCAGACCGAGATGCGCTCGACAAAGTTTTCGAGGCCTCACGAGGCTGTTGGCGATATTACGCGATCCCGGTCCAGGACGAGTGAACTTGGTAGAAGAAAAAAAAAAAAAAAAANAAAAAAAAAAAAAAATTGAAAAACGAAGAGAGAAAAATGGGGTGAGATAGAAAATGAAAAAAAGACAATGAAAAACGAAAAAAAAGAAATCGCTGTCTATGCACCAGTCGCATAAATGACTGTGGGCGATAGAGCACAGCGTGAAGCATTGTTGAAAGAGTCCGATGGGAAAAAAAGCTTCCCACACGCTCCAGGGACGCAAAAATTCTCCCGCTCACGTTGGAAACGAGATGTTTTTATCCCCCGCATCCACATATATCTATAAATCTCTTTCTCTCTCTCTCTCTCTCTCTCTTTCGCTCATTCTCCCCGCAGTAGCATTTGGTTGCGGGAGATGCTCGTCGTCCCAATTCTCTCGTCGTCGCTTCCTGTCTCTCTCACTTTTTCTGTCGCATGCGATTTTTTTGAAAAAATTCTCCCTCATTTTCGTCACTGTATGGCTTTCCAAATGAATTTTTTCGAGCCCCCTACGCCAGAGGGTGTCCACCCCCACCGTGCTCTTCGTTCCATGACCGAAAATTCACGAATGATATCCCCAAAACTTGGTCCTTTTTCAAGGTACACACAGCATCGGCCATTCCAAGCGTCCTTCATCACGAACAAATGCTTCAGTAATTATAATCGCAATGGAAAGCGATTGTTTTCTTCACCGACATGATTAATCGCAGAGATTCCAGAATTTTCTTAGTGTTGGATTTTTAATTATTTCGGTTCCGATCCACTGAACGAGTTTGAGCCAAAAAAAATGTCATTCTTTTTTCCCCTTTTTTTTTCGTGAATTTCATGTCAACTGTGACGCGCAGTTGTTAGTTTTAAGAAAATACAAAAAATGCATAAATAATGTTGTGAATTACGCGACCGGGCTTTTCCAACGTCCTGCCACCAGCATGAGAATCTCATTGGGGAAAGGGTACGAGGAGAAAGAAAGAAAGAATGAGCTGCAAAGACCGAGATAGTCGCAGGAGGTTGTCCGATAGTCGTTGGGCAAAAGAAACTCGGGTTTTCCAAGCACGATCTTGATTTCGCTGCGCGTACATCTACGCCCTCCTTCCGGCCTCCTCTTCGTCCAAGTAGCTTAACCTTTTTTTTCTTTTCTTTCCTTTTTTACTCCCTTTTTACGTCTCTTTTTTGTCCTTTCCGTCTCAACTTCTCTTTCCTCCTTATTCGGTACTTCCACTGAAGGAATTCGTGCGATCAGGCGTTCTTCTCGCATCCGTCCTAAGAAAAATTATTGGTCACGCTTTTCTTCTTCCTTATTTCACTTTTTCTCTCCCTTTTTTTCCATCTTTTTTTTCAACTTCTTACCAAGGGATGAAATCGAGAGATAAAGTGAGAAACACCAACAGAGAGAGAGAGAGAGAGAGAGGGATAAAGGTTCAAGAACGGGAGGGCGAGAACATTGCGTTGCGATTCGGAAAACGCTGCTACTGCAGTTTCCGTTTCGTGGCTAGAATCGCACCGCGAGTAGAAGAACAACAGAGAGAAAACGAGAGCGAGAGAGAGAGAGAGAGAAAGAGAGATAGAGAGATAACGTGAAAGCAAAGCCGATGCTCGAAGGAAGCTGCTGGTGCATCGCGCTCTAGCCCACGCGAGCTTTAAGGCAGTGTGAGGCCGTGAGCATTGTTCGGCTTCTATTAATACGCCCGGGTTGCATACTAATCTACTGCTGCTGCTGCTGCTGCTGCTGCTGCTGCTGCTGCTGCTGCCTCACCCGCTGCGGTGTGTACTACTGGCTTAGGACGAACCCAGAGAAAAAGAGAGAGAGAGAGAGAGAGATGGGAGACGATGCGAGTTGCATGGGAAGTGGCAAATAAAGGAGAGCGGGAAAGCTTTTGGTGATTTCGCGCGCTTGCATTTTGTCGACGATGTCTCTTGGACCTACACATTGCTACATTGATATACAGGGGGATTCTATGCGAACGACATTTTCACATGGCCTACTGCTCCGATTTCGAGAACATGAAAAAAAAACAGCAAAAAAAAACAACGACACGTTTCAAGGTTGATGGAAATATTGATAATTATCAATTTCCTTGCAATCTGCAATCAATAAATGAAAAAAAAACGATCGGAAATAATGGAAAAATTGGCATTTTTTCAATGTTAGTCACTCGGGAAGTAAAATGGTTTCTCATTAATATTGATAATTGTACAGCATTAATAAAACGTACGGAAATAAAGTCAAGTCTGCAGCATGGAAATGGAGTTGCAATAAATAATTTTAATTAGCTCGTTTTTGGTTGAAAATTAATTTGTACAATTATGAATAATCATGGAAATCGTGTTTTTAATATTTATCATTTAAAAAAAGGATGCTTTCAAAAGGTATTTCGGAAGCGAATTTTCAATTACCTTTCGAAAGCATCCTCGGTGTCGTGTTCTGAACAATTGAATTGTCTATGGGTACAGTAGACCCGTACATTTTCGGAGACGTTCCATTTCGTCAGAGTTAGACAGATACATAGAGAAACAAAAAAGAGAAAAAAACACGTAAAAATCTGTCATTATCGCGTTGTCACGAAATAACCATAAATATGTCAACCAAAGATAACAAACATTTTCATGGATTCATCAAATATTGCAGTTGACATTTTTGTCCTGTTTTTTTTTTTCACATTGAAATTTTTTTAAAAATATTAACTGTTGGTATTTGTTCGATGAACAAATGCCAAAGGATAGCAATAATTTTTTTTTCAAAAACGTTTTCTTTTCTTTTTATTTTTTAATTTTTAAGAATACGTTTGTTTTTTCTTTTTATTCACGTCGTACCTTTTGAAAGCATCCAGAGCTCCTTCGAGCTGAAGACACCGGTCGCGAGGATCGTGTCGTTGCAGACGACACCATTATAAAGTTCGTGGTATCCTGTACCTGGGAACAAACCCAATCGATAATTTTCCTTCTTTTTTTGCTTCCTCGTAGAGCAAGCTATATGCTTTTCTTTTCTTTCATTCATTTCTTCGTTTCTATCGATTTGATCGATTCCCTTAGCTCGGAATCTAGAAGCATATTGACACCAACTTTTGCACGACGTTATCAACGTCAATTGCCATCTCGAGCTGTCGACCTTTGGCCCTTGTACTCGAGTTTCGATTTCATTTAGAATTTTCGATCGAATTATCGTTTTAAGCTTATTTCCGATTCTCTGCTTTATTTTTTTTGAGGGACAGAGGATCCCATCGACTGTGAAGCAAAGTCGAAACTTGGTCGATTTCCTCGTGAATTTTGAATCGTCAAAACTCCCTCTGACCCGTGACCGCAAATTTTTAATTTATTTGACAACGAATTTTACGTTCAATTTTGGTTCTCGAGCGTTGCTACAACCGAAACGTTTTTTTTAGTGAATCTGGAGTGATCCTCGAGTACAAACTCAAACGACGAAACAAACTCGTATGGAAACTGCTGTATTAGTCACGCGTCCGATGCTTCGATCGCCCTCAAATCGTCCACGAGCTCGAGGAAAACATTTTCGATCCCAAAAGAAAAGGCTTTCCCAAAATAATTGTCAGAGAATGTTGAACTTGGAATATTAGTGATAAGTTAAGTTAGAAAATTGAACAAACAAACAAAACCTTTTCGTCGTCGCTCCTCCTCCTTGTTCGCGTTGCAAATCCCATTTAGAACTTCTGAAAGCACAAGAGCAAGATTTTCTTCGTTAATGCGGGCACTCCCAACCAGCAAAAAGCTTTATTTCGTGTGCGCATTTATACACTTAAAATACGCGTGTGTGTACGTACGTAATGTATATATTTGGATAAGAGATACATGAGTGGGTGTAACCGACGCCGGAAGTACGCTACGCTGGAGTAAGAGACGCCGTGACAAACTTTCTATCGGATTTTCTCCCCAAATGAGAGTCTCGTGTGTACGTTACTGTCTGTGCTTAAACGCGTATGTATGTGTGTGGGCAATGTACATCGGAGCATAACGAAGAAATACCAGGCACATCTTCACCGAAAGGAAAAGAGGAAAAAGGTTTGCACACAATGTAAAAAGAATGGGACAGAGAGAGAGAGAGAGAGAGAGAGGGAGAGAGAATGCGCGACGAAGCGTTGTGCGAAGGACGATTTGAACCCTCCGACCTTTTTACACTCTCTGCACTTTAACTACATCGATATATGTATATTCGTACATTCTTTTACATTAATGCATATATGAGGCCTTCGTGGTGGCTCGCCAATTTGAAAAGTTTCAACGACAGAGGGCCAGTACGCCGTAGTCTACGCTTTTGCCCCCCATTCCTAATACGAGCAAACGAAATCGTCCTGTTTCCACCCTCGCAACCCTTACGCCTTCTCTCTCTCTCTCTCTCTCTCTCTCTCTCATTATTTGGGAAACTTGCCGAGGTCAGGAGGGAATGGGCTTTCAAACTTCCCTGCCCATTAAAGTCTATTTCGAATATTTCTATCTCTACGCTTATAAAAGAAAATTTAAAAAATCGTGTAATCCTTAAAGTCAGACTCCTGGCTCGGTCGCGGTCGCGAGAACGGCTTGAGAGCGCACTGCAGAGTTGTCACCATTTTACTCAAATTCGCCATAACATTCTTTGCAAAAATATTCAATGAATAACTGGAAAAACTGTCAAGTGCGAGAGCGATATTGGCAATTTTCGAAATAAAATATTTTCGGGACGGTTTATTCTCGAATTTAAAAAATGGCCTCTGTCAGCAATTTTTTGCCATCGTCCTGCGTACGCTGACAGAGCCTTTTTTATTAGTCAAACGACATCGAAGAATTTTAGTTTCGCGAATTCGGGCTGAGGTTCAGTTACCCATTCATCTTTTTAAGGTGGTACTGTCGGTTTTAGAATTATCGTTCAGAATTTGAATAAATTTGGTGCACTTGTAGATTATGATAAGAAAACGATGAAGTCAAATTTTCAAGAGGCTACAGAGAACCAGAAAAAAAATACATATTCGCATCGGTAATTTCATGAATTTAACATCGATTCCATACATTTCATTATATTTTACAATAAAAACTGTGATTTCTCCTGAGAATTGATAAGAATTCATTGTAAAATGCAATGAAAACTGAGATTTCTCATAAGACTCAATGTTACGAAAATTTCAAGAGGCTACAGACAACAAAAAACGATATTGAAGTTTGCATCGTTGCAGTCCAACAAAATTCTGTTTTTTCTTCAGCAGAGCTCGAGATCTTATCCAATATTTTGTCAGGACAATAATTCGATTTTTTTAGCATCCAAACACAAAATCGGTGGGAAAATTGTCACGGTTTTTTAAATTGAACATACAAATGATAGAAAATGGTATTTTCCATTGGACCTCGAGGTTGCAAACTTCGGTCTCGTAACCAGAAAAAAGATATTCGCATTGGTAACATCGATTTCATACATTTCATTGTATTTTACAATGAAAACTGTGATTCCTCCCGAGAATTGATAAGAATTCATTGCAAAATGTAATGAAAACTGAGATTCCTCATCAAACTCAATGAAATTACAAATGCGAATATCTTTTTCCTGGTTCTCTGTGGCCTCTTGAAAATCAGACTGGATCCTTTTCTAATCATAATCTACAACGACACTCAAACGACGAAGCAAATTCTCTCAGTGGCTCGTCGATTGTTGTTACGAAAGATGCAAGAAAATAATGTACGCAGCGAAAATCGTAGTTCCTTCTCACAATTTACACCTTTCGAGACAACTGTCGATCGACTCAAAGAAAATTATCGGATCAGCCGCAATTTTCGTTGCATTCCATTCGGAAATAATCGAAATGCTAAAAAACGTGAGGTACGTAAATTAACAGTAAAATTACGATTGCTCGAAAAGTCAATCAACATGAGCGAGGGACACGTCGGTGTGTTGAGCCTGCTACAAGATGTCCGTCGCCTATTTATTTATAGAGTCGAGCGAGAGCGCGTGGACAGTCTCATTTATATATATATATGTATATGTGCATGTATTACATATACATGTGTAAATATATACATGAGACACACACAGAGAAATAATAGTTTGTTCGTGTTTCGTACATGACTACGAAAGACATAGAAAGATATATAAACGCATACGTAAAGTCACCTTTTCGGAAAGTCCGATGCAGTCTGCCGGCTTAAAGCTTCTTAAATCTCAAGACCCGAGAGAGCTCGTGTACAAAGATATCCCGAGAGAATTTTCCGTCTCGGAAAATTGCGGAATTTCTTAAACGAGATACACCAAAGGCTTCTCTGTACAGACTCTGCACATACATATGCACATTCATATGTGAACGAGTGAGTGTGTGATATGAGTGTGGGTCGCGGTCAGTATAGCAGTTTTAATGCGCGAAACAAAGTGTGAGGAATCTTCTTCCTCAAAGATTTTCTCTCTCTCTCTCTCTCTATCTCTCTCTCTTTCTGCGCGTTGTATTTATTTCGTGGCATTGAATTTTATTCGAGTATGAAAAAATTCTCCATCCTGCTCGTTATTCATCGGCATATACTTCTTGTTACCCAACCCCGGTGGCTCGTCACGTGATTCTATAGCGCCCACCTATTCTGTTCAATTTAATGGATCAATTCTTAGGCTAGAGTTCGCAAAGATTTATCGCTCGCATTCCAATCGGACTTATTGACGTTTTTTTATCTTTCTTCACAACTCGTTGATCAATTTATCTCCGTTCAACGCACAACTTACGGCTTCTTAACGTGGTTTTTTTAAATTTCATTTCGTCTTTTTCAAATAAAGGCTTTCGAGGGAGACGAAGAGATTTTCGAATTTTTTAAACTCGAAAAATTCCTTTTATGGTTTTTCTTCGTGTGCCCAGTTTTTCACGGTTTTGTAAAACAGAGAAACATTCGTAAGAGAAGTGACTTTTTGTCATGTCCATGGAAACTTGGAAAAAAATTATTCTGGACCATAGCAACGGAAATTTGACAAATTTTCGATATTTAAATTTTACTTTTTCGAATTTTAAATTCGCGAAAAGTTGATCAGTTATTTACATGAAATATACCTTTTGATTTGATGAAAATGGTTGAGGTATTTGTTTGTGAGGCGTGAGATTGGAATACACGAAGAAAATGGGAAGCAGACAGCAGGGACTGATTCTTGATTGCATTAGCTCCTTAAAACGTCAAGCTGGTCAAACCGATCTAGAGAGTGTGCGCGCAGCGTGAAATATCTTTCGAGAACAGCTGTGCTTTTGGTTTTGTAAAGCTCAAATGAAGGAACGAGCAGTTATGTATCGCTGTGTGTATAAATATGAGTTTGCCCCTTTTGTATGCGTGTGGCGAAGTACTCTCTGCAAATCTCGAGAGCGTCTCCGTCGTTATCCACTCGAAAAATGAGGGAGTATAGGACGAGGTGAGACGAAGACGCGAAGAGGAGAGAAAATCTAAGAGTTGAGCTTTGCCTACGTGATAGAGTCACCTCGAGTCTCTGCGGATTCACCCCGAGAGCTAAATATCGCGCGAGGTAGTTGCGTAAGTTAAGACGACACGACGCCCTCCTGCTCTTTCTTATTGCTAGGGGAACTCTATCCCTGTCTCCGTTAGTTGCTCGCACACTCTTTTACGCTTTGCTTCTCTTTCTTACACTCGCGGTCGACTCACTTTGATTTTTTTTACTTTTTTTTCCGCACACTTTAACGCATCCACGTGTGTGTGTGCGTGCGTATGTATGTGTGTGTGCGAGGACAGGTGCTTCTCTAAATTCACGGACCATTTTAACGTTAATTCGAGAAACGCGATTCCCGATCCGCCATCGCCCGAGGAAAGCCTTCGCGAACTGTGTTTATCACCAACTCGCGGAGTAAGTAAGCGAGGAAATGCGCAACGTACGGGAATAGGCTTGATTCAATTTTCCTGGTAGCGTCAATTTTAATTTCGACAAACGACATGGTTCCTGCGAGTAATGCGTATTCGTCGTGTTGATGAATGTATTCCAAAATAATTGGCAATTCGTTTTTCTTGTTATTTCGGGTTTATTATGAAAAAAAAAAGAAATTTGCCATGTAATGGTTTCTACTTGACGTCCAGATACCACACTGGGTCATTTTGACCCGGATACATTTCTTTCGCGTCCTTGGAACCTTTTCAAGGACCGCCGGAGCTTCTCCCGTCAGCGATCAAGACGCTTTGTTTCGAGCGATTTTTTTTTCTTCGGAAAATTTCGGTTTTTTTTACGTTCAAGTTAAAAAATCTGGTTTCATTTTTTTTTTTTTTTACAACTGACTGTTTACTGTTGCGAGTGCGGATGAAGTTGAGGCTTCGGGTCAAATTGATCCGATGTGCCAATGAACTGGTGAAATTTCTATAATTTTCCTCTTCCCCGTAAAATATAAATTCCAAGTGAAAAAATAATGCATCCGAACCTCATCAACTTTCGTCGAATGAACCGAGTTATATTTTCGAGCCTCATCGTGAAATTACCAGAATCCCATGAATCCATAGAAATTATAATTTTCTTTTTTCTTCGTTTTTCTGAAATAACTACGTTTCCAATTTCGCATAAATGAAAGTTATTTTTTCTCTTCCTTTTTCTTTTTTATTTATAATGTAAAAATATAATGGAAAAATAATAGATCGTCTTTAAGTTTGACATCAACAATGTTGAAAGGATTTGGATTATTAATGCTCTCTCGATAATACTTATGTTCGCTGCGAAGCAACATCATGAAAATTCTTCAGCGACTCTCAAAATATACATCACGTCACAATAATCTAAACCCCCCAGGCTCTGTTGAGTCCCGACGGACAGCCGAGAAAAGTGGTGCATGGAAAACTATGTTTCTAAGTGTGCGGGTATCTTTGTGTGTGTGTGTGTGTTACGTCACATTCAAGGTCTGGCTTTTCGAGCTTTTTCTCAAGAGGAAGTTCTCGCTCACGTGAAATCTTTTTTTTCTTTTTTCTTCCGATCCAACTGCGTCATGTTGGAAAACAGAAATATGAAGGGGTGTTCAATCTCATTTGTCATACGATCAACATTTAAATAACGAAACACGTTTGAGCACGAAAAACTGTTTTTAAAACGACGAAAAGTCACGGAATATTTAATGATGCTAATTTATTTATTGCTTCGAATTTTCATGGATAAACATGAAGTATTTATATTGATCATTTGGATTTTTTCCTTTCTACGAATGTTGATCGATTTTTTGGAAATTTTGAGTCCAGCAAAATGATGCAATTTGTGGATTCGTTGAAATCTTTTGTAAGAACGTTGGAGACCTCCGCACAAAGTCCCAATTTTTCTGTCCGTCGTATTGGCCTCACACTTGCAACAAATTTACGAGCTTGTACGATTTCTGCGACTTGTTTTTTTTCAGTTGTTCTTCGATTCAAATTCTCATCGTATTCCAAGTTTTTGAATTTTCCAAGTTTCGACGGGAAATTAATCCACGACTGTGAGAATGAGATTGAATGAGATTGCAAAAGGAAAACGCATCAAATGGTTTTATTCAAATTTTTCAAAAACTCAATATTCAAGAAAATCTTTTCGGTATATAGAGCAATTTTGCGGAAGCTGCACTTGCGCGTATGAAAATGATTGGAAACCGAAGGACCATCGGATAGAGCTGCACGGGACAATGTCAACCAAAGTTCGAAATGGAATTCCCATTGTTGGTTTAATTTCTCGACAAATCAACGATTTTACAATTAAAACGTCGAACAATTAAAATGTCTAGAAATAATTGAAATTCCCATAAACACAAAAGAAGGTTGATAGACAATCGGAAGCTTGAACTACAAACGAGAAAAGTTACGAGAGAAAAAAACAACAAAAAGCGATCGAACGAGGCGCGAAAAATTTCACGTGCCGAGGCTCGCTGCATGTGCTTGCAGGTACAGATTTTTATGAGAAAGCGAACCAACGATCGTAATGTATAGGTCTGGAGAGATGGCAGAAGAGAATAATAAAAAAAATAAAATAAAAAAAGAGACAGAAGAGGGATGGGAAAGAATGAGAGTGAATGCCTAACCTACCCCATGTCTTGGCATCATCACCGTTTTTTTTTCTTTCCTATACTGCCTGGCAGCGGAATCAGTAGTAGTGTAGGTATAGTGCGGTAGGCCCAGCCAATTTTTGCGTCAAGAAAGCAGTGAGCATCGAGGAAGTTGGTCTCGCATGTTCGGCTGATGGTAAACAGTAGAAATGAGGCTGCCAAACGAGCATTGGAGCGTTACTATGAGACATTTCCGTAGCGTAACTTCATTGATGAGAAGGCGCGACGGCACGGACGCATTGTTTCGGACAACGTGTCAATTTTTCCCGCTCTTTTCTCACTAACTACCAATATATCCAGATTCTTACTGTTTTTGCTTCCTCACAGAGAAAACTACGTGACGGTGACATTTTTTTGTCCAGTTTTCAATGTCAATGCGCTTGGAATGTCTCAAAACGTCGAAAAATCATATCAAGAAAAAAATGCCCGGATGTGTGTGTGTGTGTATCTCCTGGCACTGCAAAGACCAAGAAAAAAATACCAATTCTACGACGTTTTGAAATTTTCAAAAAAAAAAGGGTCGACGCTCTAACTTGCACAAATTTTATGATTGATTACTAATTTTTTTTTTTATCAATAGATTATCATAATGGGAAAGTTGGTATTGAATTTGAGAAATATCGGTTGAACGGTTTAAATTTCATGATTTTTCGAATTTAACGAAAATCTGAGTTTTTCGAAAAATCTGACAGTTTTAATTTTCACTAATTTTCTGAGATATTGTTTATAGGTCCGCACTTACTCTTTACCTTCAAGTTTTGCAATGTAAACGATGATTCAGTAACAAATCGGTTTCTGGATTTTGGCCATCAATTCAGTCAAACTTATCCAAGTCTTGTGCGAATATCCATTCAAAGAGATTCAAAGAAACGATTATTGACTCGACGAAGATTTAATGATTGGAAAGACCGATGGACATACTTTTTTTTTCCGAAATTGGTGAAAAATCTCTGTCCAGATCATCGGAGTATGTTTGATTTCGATGTATAGTATTTAATTATCGTCCAACGAATAAAATTCAAGCAAAACTCATCAAGCAATTAACCCAATGAATTGATAAACGACGTGAGATCGTTATCGCGATTCTAAAAATTTTTCGAACGCGCGTACACGTAATTGAAAGGAATCGAGTTGAATGAATTGCGTGAATAAAGTCGGGCTAAGTGACAGTTTGCGGAAATTGGTCTTTGCGGGTGTACAAAGCGATGGATTCATCGATATACCGTCTGGAGTTTCTATGAGGAGGAACTTATTGAATTTTGTACGATAACTGAAGAGAAAAAGTCTAGTCTATCGATATTGTATGCACTCATGGGAGGTTGAAGCGTCAAGGTGACATTTATATGCGGGGTCAGGTTGAAAAGCTTCAGTACAGAGGAAAATTGGCAACAGGCACCAAGAAACTTTGAATCGAAGCCCGAGAGTGGAAACCGAGTCGTGTGTGACGCTCAAAGAATCTCGCTTGCTGTGCGGGAGAGTCGAGAGCGTTGAATGAACGCC
This sequence comes from Hyposoter didymator, assembly GCA_037952995.1. Classification (NCBI taxonomy): domain Eukaryota; kingdom Metazoa; phylum Arthropoda; class Insecta; order Hymenoptera; family Ichneumonidae; genus Hyposoter; species Hyposoter didymator. Next base: position 9,325,908 of record JBAJMU010000008.1, read on the forward strand.
CGGGAGAGAGATGTGGTGGCAATGAATGAGATTGCATGTGTATGTGCATGTATATTTCATCGGTTCTCGTTGGCATCCTCATGTGCCCGACCGATCCACCTTAAGGGATACATAGGGAATAAAAATCCCAACAAACTTCATGGATCCAAGATTCCCGTCTCTACGATTGGTCATTGCAATTAATTAGCAATTCATTTGGCGCTGATTGCCGTTCATATCGATTTTAGAGGTTCATATTTATTTCATGACTAGCTGTGCCTGCGGGTTTCGCTCGGCAGCCCACCCAGTTGGCGCTAAAGGGTACAGCTAGCCTCCAAACTTTGATTTCACAAAAATCGCCATTAACGTTTTTTTTTTTTTTTTTTTTTATAAATTTTGCTTCACGTCAAAAAATTTGTCAAAAACACGGTGAACCGATAAAAAACGAGAGACTGAAGCGAGAAAGGGCGCCAGGTTATCGTCCTAGGGTCAAAATTGACCCACTATTCAGGCTGGACCAAGGTCGAACGACCTTGAGGACGATTGAAACGATTTGAATTTTATTGGTACTTACCATGACTCGTTATAAAGTTTGCGAGGTAGAGATCGAGTTCCCGGACGGAGACGTTGATGTGATAGGGATTTACGCATAGACCGGGTTGGGCACACTCCGCAGTCTTCTCCAGTCTTTCGCCATCCGTTGACTCGAGAGGAATTGCCTTGAAGAGGATAACCATGACGAGGTCCAATCTCCAGACCTTCAAATACAACGAACGAACGTTACACTTCGTTACTTTCCGACAAATTTCTACTCCTGACGAAAATGAACTTGACGAATGAACACTTTTTGGGTTTTTGATGAACAAGGACGAACAAGGACTCTGGCAAAAATTCTGCTGCATGTTAAATCAACACTAACCTTATCAGCTTGTCGCAGACAATCGATCCTACGCATTTTTCCCTTTTGATCAGGATTGCTCAGCACACACATGGCTGGTCTTTTTCCTGTTATACTCAGAACAAAATCTTCTCGATATTCCTGAGTTATGTCCTTCCTCAGCTTGCCGAGAAGCCGCGAGGCCCATTTCTGTTTTACCTCCAGCTTTTCGTTCTGCAACAAATATTGTACAAAAGCCGTTGATTATCTCGTGATCTTTTCAACTTTTCAAACATTTTGTTTTTTCTTTATTTCGAATCATCGAAAGGTTTACAATTTTCCACACTTGAAAAAAATTTGTTGTTTGATTAGAAATTTTGAAATGCTCTTAACGTTCGCTCTTTCGGAGGAAACTGATTCAAACGATTCGTTATTCCTGCCAGCAAGACAATCGACACACGATGCAACAAAATGCAACGAGGGATTCAAAACAAATTCAACTCTCGCTTCCTCATAGAGGAACCTACGTGACGGTGAAACATTTTTTTTTTCCAGTTGTCAATGTTGATGTTTTTTTAAAACGTCACAAAACATCGAAAAATCGTATCAAGAAAAAAATGCCCGGATGTGTGTGTGTGTGTGTATCTTCTGGCACTGCAAAATGCAAACGTTTATAACTCGAGAACGGTTTGAGCTACAGGGTTCCCGTTTTGCACGAATGTCAATCTTTACAAGCTTTTCATTCTCTGAGAATTTCGTTGGAATTACTAGAAAAATATGAATTGTACGACGTTTTGAAATTAAAAAAAAAAAAAAAAAAGGTTTCGATGCTCTAACTTTCGCAGATTAAAAGATTTATTACTTTTTTTTATAAACAGAGTATTAGAATAGGAAGGTTGGTATTGAATTTGGGCAATATCGGTTGAACGGTTTAAATTTGCCGACTTTTCGAATTTCACGAAAATCGGACTTTCTCGAAAAATCGTCTAACCGCTTTAATTTTCGTAAATTTTTCTAAGATCTTGTGTACAACTCCGTACAGTTCCTCTTTACTTTCTCGAAAAGTTTTCAAAATTATATAATTTAATAGCAAATACAAAAAATGCTGCAAATTGCTTCCTCAAGATGCTATAAAGATGCACGATGCTACGAGGAAGCCAACATTAAAAATATAGTTCTTCACAGAAGAAGATTTGAGCAACGTACATCTTGAGCAGCATCTTGAGGAAATCATTTGCAAATATAAATATTTTTTCGAAATTACATTAACGAGACCTCGGTAAAGCCCTTCGAATAATTTTTTTTTGAAATGGAATGTTTAACACAATGAACAAGCACGCTAAAGGTAAAAAGATACGGCAAGGTGAGTGCGACGGAGGAGCCAGCGAGAAAAAGAGGCTTCGAGAGGGAAAAAGAGAGCGACGGAAAATCTCAGTCCGTCGAACTCTATCTCGGCGCGGTTATAAACGTCGTTTTGTTGAACATATGCTGATCACGCGAACGACCCTCTCTGTCTCTATCGTTCTCTTCGTTGTGGCAAAACACGTGTGGAATAGCAAAGCACGAATGTGTGTTTTTATCCTTCTTTAGATTCGCGAGTCTCTCTTTCTCTCTCTGTCCCTCTCGCGTCTCGAGCCCCTGAGAAATGCATTGAAAGTCGAAAGAATTCCGTTGCAACCGAAGTCTCGTGCGAGGTGGAGCATGTTACCGTGTGATGTGCACCCGGACCTCGCTCGCGATCTATCCTCCTTTCAGCTCTGCTCCGATCGCACTCTTCGCGGTCTTGCGTTGAGCTAATACGCGGACAGGGTCGTTCGCACCGAGTAAATCGATAAGGACACTGCGAGAAATAGAGAGAGAACGAAAGAAAGGCTCACTTATGTTTCATCGTGCGTATCAAAGTCCACGGACGCGACCGCGCACATGATATCAAGTGCACCAAGTCGTGAGAGTGTTAAAAACCAAGGATTCACGTATCAGGCAAACTTGGAACAATGGTTGGCCATTCTGAGCAATATTGCGGTGGAAACGTCAAGCCCTTAACCCTCAATGATCGCACGGGGTTAATTTTACCCCAGCCGCTTTCGACCGACTATACGTAATAAAAATTCTGAGAAAACGGGACTCATGACACCCTCTATCGATAGTTTGAACCTGATAGTAGGGAGCCTCGTCGTTTTTATTTGAAAGGGCCCGTTAGTTCAGTTTTGGAAGCCATAGGAAGCAGACGGTGTAAAAATTGGGGTATACTTTTAGGAACGGTCGCTAACGTAACCAGTCCCACCTGAAAGCATGCTATTTCAGACTTATGAAACGATTTTTTCTTTTTTTAATTGAAAATTATAATTTCTGCATCATTTTTTGTAAGAAAAAAGTTACGTTTGCAACATTTTTTTTTTTACATTTTTTTAATATTAAAAATTGCACGAATTGAAAACAATCATCACGGTCGTTACTCAAAGGGTTGAAAATACATTGTAGTATTTTTATTTTATTTTTCTTTTAACGATTCTTCAACTATTCATCGCCTTCCAAAGTGACTGGGGTTGATAACACCCCCAATGACCCTTACGTCACAATCTGGAGGTGTGACAATCAAAGGTAACATGGTCCCTTTGCACGATAAACCTTGAGGTTCAGCTCATGATTCCATAATTTTACACCCTCGAACGAAGCTCATGGATTTTCTGTCAAATATATAAGCGACGCGAACTGCTACGATTTCGCTTTGGTTACGCAGTGTCCATCCTTTCGACTGATTGCACTTTGAGTTGTTTTTTCTTTGTGGATACCGGTGGGCACTTTGTGATTCGATTAGTTAGCACACGCGGCGTAAATCTTCATCGTGCTAACCACGAGAGTAAAGGAATGAAGCAAAAGGGAACAAGAGCCGCGCGGGGAGCGAAGGGACAAGCAGGCGCGGAAGGAGGAGAAACGGGTTGTTTCTGAGAGTACATTTGCGATACGTGGTACCCGAAACTTGTAAAGACGATGTATATCTGTCGAAAGAGAGGTTGAGAGGGACATTGAGGGAGAGAGAGGGAGAGAGAAGTACAACGGCAAGCCGGAAACGACGCGGTGTGTTCCACTTTCACGCCCGAAAACCAGGCGCCCGGCTGGCTGGCTCGCTCGCCTAGATGCTTCGCTGGTTTGGCCCCAAACAGCGCGCAGAGGCTTGTTAAGGGCCATAACGGCCGGGGCAAAGGCAACGCTCGTGTACATACTTCTAGCTCTCCATCCTCTTTTACACAGAAGGATAACGGGCATGAGTAAGTTGGCTCGTTCTTGTTTCGTAGAGGCTGCTGCTTCGTGGTCCTCTCCTCTCCAAGATATTGCGCTATGCATACGAGCATCGTGTCGGCCCAAGATACCGCTCTGCTGCTGTATTTCGAGCGATTCGCTTGTTACGCCCGAAGCTCGTGGTCGTTATCGATCAACACGATATCGATAAAAATCACTCGAATCGTTGTTTTACGACGAGAACTAGTTTGCAAAAGAAAAATCATTCGCAATTGCACAATCGAGACAGAGAAATGAGAATTAAAAAAAAAACCATTTTTCTCAAGTGCTATTGCGCCGCGGAGATTCCACATTGCCAATGCTCCCGAGATCGGAACAAAAGGCACGAAAACGAGTGTTGGTAATGACAAGGAGGAGGGGGAGGAGTCAGAAGAAGAAACAGCGAAAAAAAGGAAGAGGAGGAAGGTTTTCCGCGATATATACGCGGTTGATGATTATTGGAACGCGGAAGACGGGCAACGCGGAGTTTCTCGCGGACGCGACCATCTATTTCCGTTTTACTTCACGCTCTCCTCTCTCTCTCTCTCGCCGCAACGCCTCTCGGCTTTTTCTCACTCTCGCTTCTCCTCTCTCGCTCTCCCATTTTCTGGCAGTGGCCGAGCCCCTTCCAACGGGGAATGCACTGCCGAGATTCTCGCACAAAAAATCGTATACATAACGGAAATAAAAACACAAATATATGAAAAAAAAGGAAGGTATATAGAAAAGGATCAGAAAAAGAAAGGATACAAATGAGAGTGTGCCAGCAACGTCAGGTACAGAAAGCTCTCGAGAAAGAGAGAACGCGACAGACAAATATACGCCCGAGTACGAGTGAGAAAAATGGTGGCGCCCAAAAAGGAAGGATAGGGTTGGAATATTGTCCGATTGGGCAACTATACGAGTAGCCAAGTAGACAGCATTTTTTACATACATTTGTACCAAGTATATATGTATCTTAAATAAAAGAAAAAAAGGGACAGAAAAAGCCTGATAAAAAAGAGAAAAAACGGTAGATATTACATACTGATTATTATGGAGTGCACCAGAGCTCCCTTTTTTATGTTTTCGTACACAGTATACGACGAATACATTTTTTATGTATTGTGTAGTGCGCAAATGTAGGAATCAGAAACACTGAGAAGAAAAAGACGATTTAGAGATTAGTGGACGGTGGGTAATATATAGCAAACTATCAGTCTCCACTTGCATATATTTATATATAATATATACATGTATCTGTTGAGGTGTATAACGTGTGGGTTTCGCGACTGTTGCTGACACTAACGCTAACAAACGTAGAACCTGAAAGCAACAGCTGCCGTCAATTTATTTTAGATTTTAGTTCTCGCTCGATGGCCTTCTCTCTCTCTCTCTCTTGTTTTCTCTCACATTCGATTTAGTGTGCTTGCTGCGACGGAAGAGAATCCACAGTTTTCGTCGACCAAAAACGCGGGACAAGGATAAGATACGTTTGCTCATTTCCTTGCCCCCCTTGAGACTCTATGCGCATTGTGGATTTTATGGTATCATGGGGAACGTCCCTCGGAAACGCTTCCGCAGTTTCGAAAATTCTTTATTCTATTTTTTCAACTTTTTTAAAATAAATTTTGAAAATTTCTTGGATAACCTCGATTTTCCAGATGAATTATTTTTTCTGTCGCCTTTGCGAAGGGATTATAATGATTCTCACACAACAGGACATGTCGATTTTCCGATCGACCAGCAATCATAATTATTCGTCGTCAAGAATTTTTCCTACTCAACGATTTTCCATATTTTTCTTCTCAGTTCCCATAAAATCGACAGAGAACGCATTGAAATCAGCGAATCACATTCCGAGCTGATATAAATGAAGAAAATAAAAATTTGAATAATATACAAAATTGTTAAAGAAATTTTTAGACGTTTCGACGCTTTGAACCAGCTTCACAAAAGCAGTCTCGTTCGAGCGCAAAACAAAATTTACCCTACCTCAGGAAAGACTGAACGAAGGAATTACTCCGAGTGCTTAATTGTCAGAAACTTGCTGGTCGACACGTTAATTGCGTAGGTAGTTATTTCAAAGCATACGCACACCGTTTCGGCTCTTTTCATAGAGGATACAGCGAGCATCCTGTTAATGTTAATAATATACACATAAATTCATACGTATCTGTGTTTATGGTATTTATTTGTATATTTTAACATGATGAGTGCGGGAGAGGCTCGTATGGGTGCACACGGAATATACGTCGAGGTTTTTGTACAGAGGAAAGACATTTTATTTAAATACGTGGTACGTGAGTCGCCTCCTTATGTGATACGCGGATCGACTATTAAAAGTCGAAAGGGCGTATACCACATAGTCGTTTTACATGTTAAATTATCCTGTGCTTACTTTTAGTAGTCGATATACATATGTAGCTGGAAAACTACTGTACGTAATAGCTCCACGGTAATTTGGTATATTTTATCCAAACATATATATATATATATGTGTGTGTGCGGGAGTCGAAAGCCAGCGAATAACAAAAATACATGGCAGAGCAGCAGTATAAGGTTGTTGCAGAAGTTTTGAACGAGTCCCGAGTCGGACAACTGCGGTTGTACGAGAATCGTGTTGTAGCTATGAAATATATATATATGTCTATACTTTGTTGGTATCAGAGATGTAAGTATGTGTATATATACACTGGAATAACTGCAAGGGTCTGTGGAACCCCTTTTCGGAGGGCTAGAGAGGGCTAGAGAGAGAGAGAGAGACAGCCACGATGTAATTTCGGTGGGTTTCTCGCGTTCCTCTAAACGACGAGGCTATTTGTCCGTCGAGAGAGAGAAGAGCGGAGTGAGTGCGACAGTGCGATCGGGCCAAGTCGCAGAGATGGGCTACAGCACGTGCTCCTAGTGTCTCGAAAGTTTTGCACGTTCGGAGAGATACGAGAATGAGTTTAACGAGGACCGAGCTCACTGAGAATTCCGGACAAAGAGAGCGACAGCCAAACGCCAGCAGGAAAAATCCAGTCACTTTTGTGTCCGAGACTCTCTAACGGCGCCAAACGCCCTTCGCCCTCTTTTCTCTCACACTCTCTTCATCCTCGAATAGTATTCTTAACAAAACACGCTTTAATATTTATATTCAATTACGAAACGAAATACACCACCGTCTAGCTTCTCGGTGCTTTATACTTTTGTGGCTTTTCAACGACAATTTTCCCCTTGGCGTATACTTTCTTCGATAATTGTTGGAGAGTGTAATTATTGACTTTGGAGCAACTATTGAGATCTCTACTGTTCAGTGGGATTGAGAAAAATTAACATTTTACTGCTGGTCATTGAGGTCGAGGAAGAATCGTCTGCTAGCGATTATCAACTTTCGCTGTTTATTGGTCGATTGCTCGATTTTTTTTCTATTAATCTCCTCCATGTTTTTTTCTTCTCCATTTTGCTTTTTTCTGTTGCAACTATTTAAACGAGATGCACGATGCTCAAATCTTCCTCTATGAGGAACTATACTTTGAATTTTGTCTTCCTCATAGGGGGAGCTTTTGAGCGTCGTGCTTCTTGAGCATCTTGAGGAAGCAATTTGCAGCGTTTTTTGTATATTTGCAATTAAATTATATAACTTCGACAAGTTTTCTATAAAGTAAAGAAAAAGTACCAACTTATACACAATATCTTACAAAATCTGAAAAAATTGAAGCGGTTAGACGATTTTTTCGAAAAACTCAGATTTTCGTAAAATTCGCAAAATCATAAAATTTTGACCGTTCAACCGATATTTTCCAAACTCAATGCCAACTTTCCATCGTTTGTTTATCGAAAATGAAACGATACACGCCCGGCAATGGAGAAAATGGCGATAATGGTTCCAATATGAAAACCACACAGAGCAGACGACACGTTTGGTCGATCAGCTCGGTACATTTTTGGCGAGAGTTCATAGAACATATCGCCACGAATCGTATGTCGTTTGTGTTTGCGTGTGTGTATAGGATCGTAGTAAGCTTTTATAGAAGCAGCAGAGCAAACGTCTCGAGTGTCTTTAGCGATGAGAGCCAGAGAGAGCCAAAGGACCACGTGGCAAGAAAGACAAGAGGGAAAAATCTCACCACAGCCAATTTGATACGTTCGGGGCTCACCTTCTTGGCTTTCTCGCAAGGAAATCGTTTCTCTGCTGTGTATCACACAACGTGGTGTTTCCAAACCACGTGGTTTCGTCTTGCACGCGTTCTTGTCATGAAAAACGTCAACAGAATGTTCATCGACGAAGAAATTCTGGAATCAATCACACTCGGAAGTTCACGAAACTCTGAGGATCGGAGAATGTGAAAAAAACAAATATAGTATACGAAGCTACGAAAGTTTTCCTTCGCTTGAAAAGAAAGTGCATTCTCTCTGCAGTGATAATATCTCAAATCCTCTCTTTTTTTTTCTTCCCTTCTTAGTCTCATCCATCCTCGTTTTTTATCCCTCGATATTATACCCCGAAGAAGTACATCTCACCGATTCGTTCCCGTCTTAATTTGAAAATGGCTTCGGCTGCCAAGCGAGATAAATACTCTCTCTTTCTCTTTCTCAGATATATGTTGACAGCGGCAGTTTCTTATCTCGCTTTTTATTTTCTCTCTCATTCTTTTGTCTCATCCTTCAAATCCTCCACCACCTTTTATTTCGCTCCTACGTCCTAGAGTTTTTCGTCATTTCGTCGCGGTGTATGCTGCTGTTTTTTTCAACTCCGAGTCTGCAGCTCCTGAGCTTTCTCCACAGGAGCCGACGGGCCGCCTTTTTCGCTGGTGCCTCAAAAGTCCAAGGCGGACTTTCACCCGCATATATAATATACACATCGTAACTTATGTACGCGAATACCAAGACGTATGCACGTCCGTGATATATATAGAAATATCGTTCTTCCGATACTTTAGATTTTCTTTTCTCCCGTGGATAAAAATGTCTTTGGGTAACCGGAATTCTCTCCTTCCGTTAAGGAAGAGCAGAAGGAGACGAAGAAGAAGAAGAAGAAGAAGAAGAAGGACGAGGCGACGCCAGCACCTCGAACCACGTCGTCTCGGAGGATATTTCTTTTTCTTCCTTTCATTTTATTCCTTCTTTCTTGTCTTCGGCTCCGCGATTGGCCAGGGTTTCAACAAGCACGAGTGAACGAAGAACCAGAAGAGGGATGAGAAATAACGCGGGACAGAGTAGATCGAGAGATAGTGGAAAGGGTACAAAGACGCTGAGAGAGAAAGGAACGTACGTCTCGGACGAGAAGAGAGGAGCAAGACGAAGAGCTTGAATTCAGGCCACCCTCGTAAGTATACTCTCCGTAATCTATAGCCACGTTAAAGGGGGATGGGGGGGAGGAATTGAGACTTCTACCAAACGAATACAAACGTTCGGTATTGCGCGTTTCACAGACATTTAAAAAGATAAATACATGTGGAAAACATACTCGCATATGTGGAAATCGTATGGCTCAACCGATTTTCTTCTCTCTCGTCCTCTCTTCGTACGGATGTGTAGAGTGTACCTATAGCTTTACGTAACATACATAAAATGCCTTTATACATGTTTATGTGAACATATATTGAGACAGGCATGTGTTGATATTGTGTTTGTGTAAATTCTTACGTATGTGTACGTTGAGCGAACGCTATGCGCCTATCGATTCGGTTTTTCGGGTGCAGGCCTCGTTTCGGCTTGTCCTCTCGTGCTCTCGCACTCTCTCTCTCTCTCTCTCGTTCTCCCTTTAGCCTCATCCTCTCCCAGGCCATTATTTGCCTCTTTATTCAACGAGATTATGCGCTACTTTGTCCAGAGTTATTTACCGATTAATCTGCCATTTTTTATTGCCGCTTTTTTTCCTCGAGAGGCTCTAGCCCAGCGACGGGGGTTTTGTGCTCCGAGGACTTAGTTATTTCGTAAAGTGTGATGCAGATTTGAAATTTTTTTTTTCTGTGCTTCATCTCGACTCGATATTACCTCACAATTGGCTCTTTTTTCTATTGCAATTGAAAAAATCGAGCAAAGAAAAAAGTTGGCGAATTTTTTTTTTTTTTTCTTTTTCGTCACATTCAGATTTTTGCGTCGGCTCACGTAGCCCCCGTCTAATCTATTCGTTATTTCAACAATAGGAAGCCAAGAAAAATCGATGAATTTCGCTTCGATAATTTAGTCAAGTTCATCTGGATTTGATATGCCGATTTGGTGCCGTTTGGATATGATAATAGCTGAGGGCAGCCTCGAGCATACACCAAGTGAGAAAGGGGACGGTGTCAATGTTAAATTTACGAGAATGTTAGCAACGATGCTCTACGGGGTCTCCTATTTTGGATCGTTACCCATTCCAAGTGTATATAGGATTTGGGGAAGGAGGCTGAGGCCGAGAAAGAAGCAGCGAGAGCATAGGGAACACGAGAGATCAGAGATGCTCCAAGCTTTTACATACACACGTACAGAGATATTGGAGAAGGCATGAGACACAAGGACTCGGAGGGCAGAGCTTGCAAACGACCGAGCGAGACAGATAGAAAATAAGGGAAGGTTCAGGAGAGACCGGATAGACTGCGAATATATTTATTAATTTGGCAACGCTCCCGAGAGGCCTTCGTTCTGGTACTCTCTCCTCCTGCTTGTGGCCCCCTTACGGTACTACGTTATGACGCGAACAAAGCGACTTCACCGATTTCTTTATAGGCAATTCCGGGCTCTGCATAGAGTGTTGTAAATATTGCCCTCTCTCTCTCTCTCTCACTCTCTCCCTCTCGCTCTTTTTCTTTCACTCCAGCTTCATTTTTCTCTTGTCGCTCTCGCGTACGGCTGATGCGCCTCAGAGAGAAGAGAAAAGCTCGCGGTACATGGAATAAAAAGAGCGACGGGTTACCAAAGCATTATAAGCACATAATGCTGTATATACGAAAAGTCTGAGAATAATCGTTCCAATGTCCATCTATATCTGTATAAATGGATATTTGTAGAATTTTTTTTTTCCTCTCGCTATCCTTCTTGTTTCTTTCTAACGTTCCTGCTTGCACCCTTCCCAGCAGCACCCCTTTCACGCTTCATTCCGCCTCTTTGAATCTCTCTGCATCGTCGCGGATGCCGATTATTATTTTTTTTTCTTTCCTCTCCTTCGCGCGAACTCGAACCTCTTTTATGACTCGTTTCCGCTAAGACCGCGAGAGCATTCCGGATGTGTCCAGGAAAGCTCCTCTTCCTCTTTCTCTCTTGCAAGGATTCTCCAACTTTTTACACCCTCCGTTTTCACCCCTTTCTCCTTGGAAATATATATGCGAGAAGAATGTTTCAAGTAGATATTGTTCGATGCAGCAAAACAGACGAATCGCCCCAGGGAGGAGGAAACATATCGCTAGCATATTCCAATCTACATAAATTTTAGTTCGTCCTTGATTTAGTACTCTCTCTCTTGTACGTTCCAGTCACCGTAAGACCATCTATATGCTGGACGTTATGCGTCGCTTCTTTCTCCACGAAATTCACTCTCTTATCTTCGTCCATCTATCAGCGCTCGTGGCGCCAACCTCCCACCAATTCTGCGTGGAACCGGAAGATGATGGAGCAAGAAAAACGAACTGGTACGATCCATGGACCATGGCTTTTACAGTTTCTCTCATTTTCTTTGAAAAATATGTTTTTCCTCCTTTTTTCTCTTCACAATTATTCAAAACTTCGACAACTTTGCGGCAAAGTAAAGAGGACCTACAAACTTATGCACAATGTCTTAGAAAAATGGCAAAAATTACAGCGGCTAGAAGATTTTTCGAAAAACCAAAATTTCCGTAAAATTCGAAAAATCATTAAATTATAACCGTTCAACCGATATTTTCCAAATTCAATACCAACTTTCCCATTATTCATTTTAAAAAATTGGTAACACATCTCAAGATTTGCGAAAGTTAGAGCGTCGACACCCTTTTTTTGAAAATTTCGAAATCCCGTAGAATTCGTATTTTTTTTTAGCAATTCCAACGAAATTCTCAGAGAATGACTTCTATAGATTAACGTCCGTGCAAAACGGAATCTCATCGAGATTGAAAACTGAAAAAAAAATCGAATGAGATAGAAAAATGCACTGTTTGTATAATTTTTTAAAAACGAGGCAAAGGAACCTGTGATTAAAAAATCGATCCCAACGTTGTCGTTATTTTTCGATCCAAGTACAAAGATTTGCAGGGCGAGTGATCAACTTTGCTTCGCTAAATCCATCATGGGAAAAACGCAATACAGCAGACCATCGTTACAAAGTTCAGATTTATATGAAAAAAAAAAAAAAAAAAAAAAAAAAANAAAAAATCTGACGAGTCTGAAAACTCGTTATAGTTACGGCGAAAACTCAACGCCAGCGACAATAGTGAGCAACAACTATTAATTCATATATGTATAGACTCGAATGGCATCGAGAGGATGCTGCCGATGTTACTGGCGTTGCTGGCGTGTAGTAATATGTGTTGATGTGTGTATATCTGTGTACAGAAGATTTTGGTACAGCAAAAGAGCAGAGAGCACCAAAAGCGACAGATAGAAGCACTGCAACGTCGCGCGCGGTCGTGTATTATCCTCTGAAGCATCGAATTCCCTTGTATACGTATATCCACGTGTATATGCATATACATAGATCTTGTACATACAGAGAGAAACGCGACAGGGTTTCTCTCGAAAATGATTCGCCCCGGGACTCTCTCTTCCGCAGTTTCTCTCTCTCTCTCTCTCTCACGTTCTCGTTTTTTTTTCTTCCTTCCTGCCCTCCTAACGTCTTGTTCATTTCTCTCGCTCTCGCTGCTTTCCCTCTCTCTTGCTTTTGATGCGAGGACCAAGGACGAAGGAGAATGACAAGTCTAACGATTTTACATAATATAACACAGATTGAAACCGCCCCCGGGGACCCAAGACGCGAGCAACGGAGAAGAAGAGATAGAGAGAGAGAAAGCACCGCTGAATTCGTCTCAGAAAGACGAACAACTGCGAATGAATTATATATATTTCTCGAACGGAAAGCTCTCTTCGACCGTTTTTCTTACAACCAATCTTGCACTTCCTCTCGATCCGTAAAATCAAGGCATTTCCTTTATATCAGCGTGTCGAGTTTTCTTTTTCGCGAGACTCTCGACTTCAGTGACTGCCTATGATTAAAAATTGGGTTCTGAGAAAAAATGGATTCCTTTTTACACACTTCTTTGCACTCTCGCTACTCAAGTCTCAAGAATTGCATTTTTGCGTGGAGAAAAGTCCATCGCAGCCGATTTTTCACGCACGCTCATCCTGTTCAGGAAATTCTCAAAAAAAAATGCATTTCCGGGCCGGAAAGTTCTCGGGAGCCGAAATATCTTGAGCGTTCTCCACATTCTGTCAAAATTATCATACCCGATGCATAATATGTGGAGATATACAGATTGGGCTTGTTGAGGTAGGCGCTGCGCAGACATTGATGTGACGGCTCACGGCTGAGCTCGTTAGATGAATGGGGCCGCCGCCGATGAACATATTACGAGAATGTATCACGAGCGACAGAGACCAAGAGACAGAAGGGGGGGGGAGAGAGAGAAGGTTCGCTAGTTTGCATAAATTTAGGAAATACAGGGTGGAAAATCGATATCCGCATAGAGATTATAGATGGTGGTTGGTAGGCGCCGCGTAGCCGCAGCCTCCGTCGCGACGGCGTGTATGCTCACTGCATGTCCATATATATACATGCCTACACGTTTATATACATATATATATATAAATTTTAATATATACATATATAAACCTGTATGTACCCGTTATGTATATACAAGTGTCTGGGGTTTCGTCTCTGACATGCACGCTAACAGTATATATCTATGATATAACATATGTATAAGCTATGTACATATATATCTTCAAATACATCCTTCGGTCCATGGACTGCACTCCTTACACACTCGTATACCATCCCTTTTGTGTGTTCAGCTACCTCAACCTTTCTCCGAGAGTATCAGCGATCTGTATGCTTCGTATTCTATGTATGCGTGCGAGGATAGAGAGAAAGAGTGGGTAACAGGCGTTGGTGAAACTAGTTCCGTGGTTGTACACAAGAAAAAGGGTGAAACGTTACATGTGGAAAGGAAGAAAAGAGAGAAAAGTCTTGCTGCTCGTAACTCGCCGTCTCTTTTCTCCTTTTCTCAGGAGGCACGCTCGCTACACCCACTGGGCATCGCGCGAGGCCTCTCGGACCGTTTTTTCTCTTTTCATCCATTCGCGACGGAATTTTTACGGGCTACTGCCTTTTTTTTTATATCTGTATCGATACAAACGCGAATAGTCGCCTACAGCTATTTCTATGCGGTTGGACATTAACGCATTTATACGTTTGTTTGTGTAGGTGATGGTGGGTGCGTGTGGACATAGGCTTGTAGGACACTCGCGCGTACTTAGAGGGCCATTTCGTACGAGAGCATTAAGGGCAGCAGAGCTCGAAACTGCTGCCACGTATTGTGTCGAGAATTCTCCCTTTTTTTCCTACCCTTTGCTCTTTCTCGCTAGCAGATTCGTTTTTGTTTTTTTTTTGTTATTCTGGCTACCGAACGTTCTCGTAATTTCTTTTTTAACCCTGCTGCTATAGCCGTTTGCATTTTATACGCCTCGCAAACTTTTAGGAGCCTAATAAGAGATGGTCAAATGAGAGGATGAGGAAAAAGGGGAAGAGCACCGTGATCGCAGGGCAGGGGGAATTTTTGTTCACACACAGTATCGTCGCGTGTTTGTTCCTCCATGCTCGATGTAGCGAAACATCGCTGGCATCTCTATTTTTCTCCTACCCTCTCTTCCTCTCCCGCAAGAGCCAACTACGAACTACTGTCAGAGCTGAATAAAAGGCTGCGCGGAAGAAGGGGGATCAACTAATCTTTGTTGTCTGTTGGAGGCTTCTCCTTTTTCCTTCTTTTTTCTTCTTCTAATTGCCAAACGATCGCGAATATATACCATTGGCTCGGGGTCCGCTGGTTCGGCAAGAAAATTAGCGAGGTAATCGATAATCACTCCTCCACACAGTTCCTGTTCCCACATAATGCATATACATCACCTATATATCACTATCCGTAAAGTGAGTACAGACTCGTGTACATTCGGTCAGATGCCTCAAAAGGAATGTAAAAAAACAAAGCAGAGCAGAAAAAACGGCTCGTTTGGGTGGCTCTCACCGACTATGAGCTTTCGTACCTTGCGAACGTCTGTTTTACCCAAAATTTCTCTCTAACGATCCGATATATTGCGATCTTCCTGCACTGCTTCGACCAATTTCTATTTACTCGTATATATCTATATACATCCATCTGTACATACTTGCATTCACATGTACAGCCTCGTAAATACACATTTACACAATCCCGTATATATGTGTGTGTGTGAGTGTGAATTCGTGTGTGTGTGTGTATGAAGTTCAGCACGTGCATTTGGCCGTGCAATGCACGTCCGTCCGTTTTGGTTTTCGTTCGGTTGGTCGGTCGGGCCGGCGTCTATATTCGCTAAATACCGCACCATCGCAGGGATTAAAATATTGATCGGAGAATGAATCTGGTTGGTGGGAGATGGGGAAAGAGCGAGAGACTCCGATGTCGAGAACGACAGAGAAAGAGAGACGGAGAGAGGTAGAGATAGTTGCAAAGTATACATGAGAACCGAGCGAGAGAACGTGGATATATGGCGAATTGCGGTAGAGCAGAAAATGTGGCGTTGAGTGCGCGTTGCAACGATAAAAAAAAGAGAGAGAGAGAGAGAGAAAAGAAATAACGGAAATATGAGGAGAAAAAAGGGATAAATCAAAATACGAGAACGATAGTGGAGAATAAATTTTTCGACGTTTGTCAGTGAGATGGACGTGGTGAAAAGCCATTTATTCCTTTTTTTTTCATTCGAGAACTCAGTTTTTCGTGTAATTAATAAAAGAATTATCGTCTCGGGATTAGGAACAAAAATAATCGGTGGTTGGCAGCAAAGATACAATTAATATATTCATTGTTTCGTACTTTGTAACTCCCTTGAGAATCGAACATTTTTTAGAAAATTTACTTTTTTTTTTTTGCAGGCTTAATACCGTTTAAGGTTGTTCTGTCGGTTTTAGTATTAGTGTTCGGAATTTAATAAAATTTGGTACAGTGGTAGATTACGATAAGAAAAAGATCCGATCAAATTTTCAAGAGGCTGCAGAGAACCAGAAAAAAAATATTTGCAGTGGTAATTTCGTACATTTTACACTTTTCATTGTATTTTAAAATGGATTTTCATCAATTCTTAGCAGAAATCACAGTTTTCATTGTAAAATACAATGAAATGTATGAAATCGATGTTACCAATGCGAATATCTTTTTTCCAGTTACGAGACTGAAGTTTGCAACCTCGAGGTCCAACGGAAAATACCATTTTCTATCATTTGTTTGTTCAATTTGAAAAACCGTGACTATTTTCCCACCGATTTTGTGTTTGGATCCTAAAAAAAATCGAGTTATTGTCCTGACAAAATATTGGATAAGAATCGCGAGCTCTGCTGAAGAGAAAACAGAATTTTGTTGCACTGCAACGATGCAAACTTGAATATCGTTTTTAGTTGTCTGTAGCCTCTTGAAATTTTCGTAACATTGAGTCTTTTGAGAAATCTCAGTTTTTATTGCATTTTACAATGAATTCTTATCAATTCTCAGGAGAAATCACAGTTTTTATTGTAAAATATAATGAAATGTATGGAATCGATGTTAAATTCATGAAATTACCAATGCGAATATGTATTTTTTTTCTGGTTCTCTGTAGCCTCTTGAAAATTTGACTAGATCTTTTTCTTATCATAATCAACTGCTGTACCAAATCGCCTCGTTCCTCCAATTCACCAATCAGGTTACCTGATTTTTCTCAGTCAATCAATTGAGCAGCGATTACTTTGATCGAGTTTTCACATTTTCCTGGCAAGCAGAATTCTGGACAACAATACCCGCTCAACCAACTTGTCTGCCGAGCAAACCGATGGCGGATAAATACTTTTGGAGCTTTCGAGGCTTGATAAGCTCGTTTAATTGAGACTTGCAGTCTCTGCCACTAAATTGAGAGAGAAAAGAGGTAAAAAGGGGGAGGAGGCAGAAGAAGCTTTTCCGATGTCTACAAGTATTTACACAGTGAGCGAGCCGAATGAAAATGAGGATGAGAGCTACTGCCGCGTGGTTCTCTCTGGTAAAATGCGCGCGCGAGAGCGAATAGAACGTCACGAGGTCGTTTAGCGCCCAAAATAGTTTGGAAGCTCCTTATTTTCTCTTCTCGTTTCTTCGTCACGCGTCTCGTTTCTCTCTCCATTCGTGCGTTTTTTGTTTTCCTCTCTCTTCTTCGCTCTCCTATATATATTTTTTTTCCTCTCTTTCCTTTTACACAAACTTGTTTCTTTTTCCTGTTTTTGTCTCCCTTGCGCTTTGGGGCACACACGCTCGAGCGTAAAATTGTTGGACACACATTATTTCGAGAACGATTGCTGGTCTAGGGCGAATCGCACGGACACACATTAGTTCGATACGGAAAATCTCTTTCTACACGCGCGTTACACAAATCTTCTGTACGCTCTTCGCGAATCGAGTTCAAGCGTAATAAATATTATAATATTTAATTGTCCCAGACACACACACACACAACATTTGGGAAATAAATAAATAAAAATTAACAGACAAGAATTTTGATTTTTTGTCTCGCGCACGTGGCTACCGACACTTGACAGCTTTTGGACACTTGAAAAAATCACATGCCATGAGAAAAAATAGACGTATATAAAAACACACACACACAAACACACACTAGTGGATAAAAAAAATATAAATAATATATCGGTAGGTAGGAACGTGGCGGTAATTAAAATTTCAAGGTCGCTACGGAGTTCCCGCCCATTGACCAATAGAGGTCGGACGAAAATAAATTATTCAAGGAGAAATAAGTGAAATACGAGATGCGCTTGCGGGGATCGTGTGTTGTCGCGAGAATGAGACACGAACGCTGACAGTTTCTTTCCTCAGTCGATCCTAGTTTCAATTTTCGTAATTATATCATGGCCAGAAAAATTATTTAAATCGCGATTATTTTTCAATTTTTGGCTCTTTATTATTTCGCTTTTGAAACTTTAACTCACCTGTAGTTCCTCTTTACACTGACGTTCCTCTTCCAGACTCATTCGTTTCTCGTGCTTCTTGTAGTAACGCCTCTTGGCCGCTTGGAGGTTGAACCACGTGTACGAGAAAGACTTTACGAATGGTAGGAGGGCCTCAATGAACGGATGGAACTCATCCTGGAAGCAGGCAATCAGATACGAAAATTTCGGTCAATTAATATATCAACAAATTACTCTCTCCTCTAACTACGTTTTTCAACCCTCGATAGTTACATCTCCAGATTGTGCCGTAATAGTCATTGGGGGTGTTATCAACCCCACACACTTTGGAAGGCAATAAATGATTGAAAAATCGTTAAAAAAAAAATCGGATAAAAATACTACAATGTTTTTTCGACCCTTGAGTAACGATCACGATAATTGTATTTAATTTATGCAATTCTTGATATTAAAAAGATTGCAAAAAAAAAAAATTCTGCAAAAATGATTTTTTTTTTACAAAAAATCGTGTAAAAAGTGTAATTTTTAGTTAAAAGAAAAAAAAATCGTTTCATAAGTCTGAAATAGTATGCTTTCAGGTGGGACTGGTTAAATTAGCGACCGTTCCAAAAAATATACCCCAGATTTTACACCGTCTGCTTCCTACTGCTTTCGAACCTAAACTCACGGGCCCTTTCAAATAATAAAAATGAGGCTCCCTACTAGAAGGTTGAAACTAGCAATAGAAGGTGTCATAAGTCTCATTTTCTCAAAAAGCGGATGAGGTAAAATTAACTCCATGGGATCATCGAGGGTCAGATCGATTTTTCGACCGTTTTTCCAATTTTATCTCCAGCTCCATTATTTTTTTTTTTGTACTTTTTGTTTTACAATTTATGAATAAGTTTCGTTCGCGATTACGACGGAACAGGCTTCCGTATCGATAGGCTCCACGAAGAGAAATATTGAGTAACTATTATCTGCCTGAGACACGAAATATTACCGCGTAACCTCAGAATGTCTGATCAATGTAAGGGCATTTCTACTGGCGCTTGTACTTGGCCATATATACGAGTTTGTTCCTCCGTGTGTAGATAGCCTTGTATCGCCTCGATACACTCTCCTTTCTCATACATATACGAAAGTATATACGTGCATGCACACTATTGTCTGATGGTATGCGAGGGATAAGTAGCGGTTAGTGGTTGCGGTCGTTGTTGGTCAGACACGAATGCGGAAATCGAACGACGCTTTCAAACGGTCTAGTCTCGAACGTAAAGGCGAAACACCTACTCGTCTCCCACAATGACTACACTTGCGAGCTATCACCTCCTAGTGGTTAGTTAATCTCGTGAGCCTCGATGACGAGGCATCACGCTCGAGCAAGATCGACCCGACCGTCGCAGTAGAAACACCTGGACTTTTGGTGCAATCGAAAATGGTCGAAAATTGCCAATCACGTCGTTTTTCAGCAGTTTCGACAAGAATTGGAAAACGGTGGCAGTTCAATTTTAATGTTTTTTTTTCGTCTTAGTAATTTTCTCTTCTTGTTGTTCTTTAACTTGCGAACGCCTGGATTATCTATAAATTGTGGATTTTTAGGTTCTGCGTGCTCCTCGGGGAATTCGTGAATGTTAAAATAATGGAAAAGTTTTTTGCAACCAATGCCAATGATCAAGTTCCTTGCTACATTTAGGTTTCCATCGAAATAGTTGAAAATCCAAATTTGTTGAAAAATTTAAATGAATCTTTGAAATATGTTATTCAGTAGCCTTTCCTCTTTGTTATTTTAGGTGAAATTGGAGAGAGAGGACTGTGCGCCGACATTTGCTGAAAATGTTGCACGTTCTTCGACGCTGGAGAAGAGCAAGTAGTAATGGTCATTGCGTGGTCAGACGGACAGGTGTGAGAATAAATTTTTGGGCAGAATCATGGTGTGACAAGAGAGAGAGATAAATCTTGGAAAAATAGTTGAACGGCGTTTGTAATGTCCAGAGAATAAACAGGTTTTGGATTGATTCGAACGAACGATTGACAGAACCGCCAAAAAGTTTTGTTTCAGGGAAAATAAAATGTAATTTCGACCTCAATCTTTATGTAAATAAACCCATCATTCGAATCGGTTTTTACAATGTTAATAATCGGTAAAATAATTCATTTGAAATGACGGTTTGGATGTTTTTTATATTGGGAAGTAAAGGAAGACAAACCATCGAGTATTCGCAAGCACTGCGGCCGCTGTGGCACACTACCGTCTCTCTATCCCTGTGCTCGTCCGCCGGCTGTCAGAAACACTGATTCTCGCAATAACCGTAACGTAAATCGCAGCAGTACTCCTCCAGCACCTCCGGTACGCAGGTTGATCGCGGCCTCATCTGCTCAGATTCCTCGTTCTTCGACAATATCGCGTTGAAATTGGCGGCACTCGAGGGTGACTTGTTATTGCGTGGGAATGAAATAAAACGAGCTCGAATTTGACGAGAAACAAATGAAGTATCGAGTTCGTCAGGTTTCTCGTGAAACACGAACGCACCTTTCGATCCAACGTTTTTGGATATTTTCTTGACACTGCACAGGGAATCTCACGTGGCCAAAACACTCGCCGCGAACTTTGATCCTTTTTCAACGACAAATTCCATCACAGCACCGCGAAAATCCCGAAACTATTTTATTTCAGCTCTTAAGAGTTTTCCTAAAAAAAAACAAGTAGAAAGGTGAAAAGACTTTGAAGCGGAACGGGCTTTTTTCAGAGAAGGACTCTTTTCACTCCTTCACTCGCGAAATTAGCACTTTTATTTTATTCTCATTTGCGAGCAGGATCCAAAGGGATTAAGAGAATTGAGAACTTGAGCAAGAGAAAGAGATCGAAAGACTGTGAAAAATAAACCAACGAAAAAACCTCACACGCGTGTGTTACGTTCGCGAAGGAGATCCACAAAGAGAGCGTTAGAATGTTCTCTGCTATCTATTTCAGCGCGTGTGTTCTATTTTGATGAGTAGTGCAGAAGAGAATGGCGACAGAGAGTGACGCTCGACGAAGCTCACAAGTTTTCTTCGACTCAATCTCCAACTCTCTCTCTCTCTCTCTCTCCCACTTTTATTTCCGATTCCTTGGACGCACGCGTCTCCCACCGACGAGCGAAAGAAAAACACTTGCATTCGTGCTTTTCCCCGTTATTTTCCAAAGCTTCGTTAACAATGCTATTTCGAATGAAAACATTTTCAATTGAAACGCGGTGCAACGGACAAAACTTTGCCGAAGGCCAAAGCTCCAACGGAATAACACAAATTTACAATGAAGAAAAAAACAACAACAAATAAATAATGAAAAGCATATAAAATGAATGCAGCAAGATTGGTGTGCACCTGCTGCGCATTTACTGGTTGGTTAGTCTGACTCTGCGGTGGTAGATTTGAGCTTATCGGTAGCCGGCGGTAGAAGCGCGGGCTTAAACCACTTTGTCCTCGTAAATATATTCAAATGGGACAACAGAGAGTGTATGGGTGCGAGAAAGGGAGAGAGAAAGAGGGCGCCAAGTATATACCGAGGGAGCGAATTTGATCAGTTTCTGAGATTCGTAAGAGAGGAAAAGAGGTATAAACGTGAGATAACGAAGAAGGTGAGTCGAAGAATGAAACAGTGAGTCGATGAATATCAAGGAAAGATCGAATAATAGAAAAAATTGAAACACCAATAGGAAACGCTTTCGGAAACTTTGGGTGAAAGAAAAAAATGTAATTCGAGACTGTTTCGATGGTAATTAAGGAGCAAGAAGATTTTTTCGCACACGCGCTTGATTATTGTCCGCGAGAAAGATAAACGAATAGAGAGAGCGATCGAAAGAAAATCTCGCGATGTATTTGCGGTTCGTCGAGGCGACGGTGGCTGCTGCGTCCGGTTTTTTTGACGCTGACGACAGAGGCGACAGGGTTACGGAGAGACGGAGACGACGTCGGTCGTCGCGACGACACTGAGACGCCGGGTGGAGAATCGAGCCGCGCTATGCGCTCATCCTACATCGAGCTACAGAGCAAAAGAGAGAGGAGAGAAGGAGAGCCAGAGAGGGACGCGCGCCGACTGAACGACGGAGGCACCGCTCTGCTGCGGCCAGGTACGGCACCCCAAACCCAGTTATTAATAGACACCCCGCGAAGCGTGCCCGCGAGCCTTGTAAATATATATACACGTATACACTCGCATTATTAACGTGCAAGCATTATTTTCGCCGAGTCGTTAAATCGCCTTTTAAATCGATTTTTCATTCCAAAACTAAACATAATCAAAAGTGTTGCACAATTTTGTCGTTATCGTCCAGCATCCGATCTCGACAAACTGCCGATCTAATTATCCCGCGGGGTTCATTCATTCGCTTATCTTTTTCAGTATCAATCGCAGATTCGGCCAATTTACTCGTTGCGGTCAGTTTTTTTATTTCATTGATCGAAATGCTCCAAAAATTGTGAAAATTCCAGTTTTTCCCCTTCTCAAATTATTCTCAGCCAACTGAATGATGATTATTGGGTAAAATGCATTTTCATAACGAAAAACTTTGCAATGAATTATCTTGTTTAACCGAGCCTTGGAATACCGGGTCAAATTGACCCAGACTCATTTTTTAGTTTTATTTATCGATATCCGGAAGTCTGAAAATAGTTTTCGCCACTGTCAACGTTTTATCATCAAAATTGATGCTTTCTTCCATTTCGATAATAAGAGAAGCAGGTCACTTGGTCCACTACTGCATTTTTTAAATTTTTTATAAATAAATTTCGAAACCATTTGCCACGTGGTTCTCTGGATTCAATTCGCATTTTAAATATTTTATCATTTTTTTTGTTGCCAAAAATCGCAGAAATGCAGGCGAAAAATTTGAACAATATGGAACATAATTTTTTACTCTTGCGGGAATTGTAAGATACGAGAGTAACCCTCGAGCGAGAGTGTAAAATGGAGGATTGTTCGTTTTTTGGTGTGGAAAAACAACTCTACACGAGATGTTGCGTAAACTTCCGGTTGACTATCGTCGGTAAAGGGAAAAAGGAGATTACGAGAGGAAAGTATGAGAGAAACGAGGTTTGCGATGGCCACGAGACTTTGGCTAACTGCGCTTGGATTTTGCGCCTTGATGCTCTCTGTATATATGTATCTATCGTACGACGACGTCTAGAGCTAGTCGCGTGGCTCCATGCGCCTTGTTTTGTCCTATCGGTGCAATGGGCTAAGCAAGAAAGCAAAGAACGAGAGAGAAAGAGAGAGAGAGAGAGAGAGGAGAGAGGGTAAAGGACGCAGACTGGTTGGCTATTCGGGAAGATAGAATGGGGTATAGAGATAGTAGACGGAATAAGGGATGGAAAGAGAAAAGGGAAGATAGATGGAGAGAGGGAGAGAGAGAAAGGCGACCACGCGGCTGATGCTGTGCTCTGAGGGCGATCGATAGCCAAACTCCTCTCCGTCTGGCGCGGGACATATAGACACGAGTCGAGCATAGACACAGTCGAGAAAGATAACCTATAGACGCATAAATTCCCGTATCCTGTGATATAAACAACGAGAATCGAGGAAAAATAAATAAAATTACCCTTTCGCGTTTGCAGAGAAACATACGAAAGAGGCAAACGAGATTTTAGCCACGAAGGGGACGATGAACCTTCCTAAACGTTTCACCGTGATGTGCACACTTTTCGAAAGAGCTCTCCCATCCTATAGGGATGTTGAGTGTCAAAAGGACACTTTGCGGAATGGCATCAGTTAGGAAAGCGTAAAATAAAGAGAGGAAACGAGACGGACAGAAAAAGACGGAACAACTTGGTTGGTTATTTAACGACGTGACAACCGCTCGACGAAACGAGCCGTCAAATGAGCCTCGCAACCCGAGAGACCCTCTCGCCTGAGGGCTCCACGGCGATTCCAATTTTACGAACGCAATCGTGTAACACCGCAATCAACGGACCACATCGTCGTCGTATCATCCGATAACGCCTCGCACCTCTAATTACGTTTTGACGTTTATCCTAATTACTCATATCGTCCACCGCGGTTTAAAATTTCTTTTACCTTTTTTTCCTCTTCTATACGTCATTCGCAAATTCTATTAGTATTTTTTATTCCATCATTTTTTGCAAAACTGCCGTTGTTTTAGTTAAAGTTACTTCGCCTTCGGAAACCTCGAGCTTTTACCCCGAAGCTTAAAAAAATAAACGACCTTTGAAGGCCCAGCAAAACGAATTTTGCTGAGATTCGTATCAATTTTTCTAACACGCGTCGGTATTTTTATTGCGTTTCTTTCTTCGATCCCAATCCATCGTAAGAGACAGTCCATTCCATTCAAATTTCTTGACTCATACACTTCGCAAGGGGGCACATTTACATTGAAATTAAGAAATTTCATAATAATACTCACAAAAAAAAATCTGGGACCTTTTTTCGTAACAGGACCATTTGTCAATATTCCCTAAATAAATTTTAACAATTATGGGATAAATCGTCATATTGGTTATGCCCAAAAAAGCAGATGAAGAAGGGCGCGAAGAAAATAGATTCGAAGAGGAGAGGCAGAGAGAGAGAGAGAGAGAGAGAGAGAGAGAGAGAGAGAGAGAGAGATATTAATTGATTGATTGATTTCTTTATTATGCCCCAGCGAGTTTTGGGCCAATGAGATAATACATTCCACAGTGAACAACAAAAAGAAAATATATAAAAAATAATACAGCATAGTGGGAGAGAGCAAACTCAAATAAAATAAAATAGAATAGGATACGATGCAATAATAACGATAGAATCGTAAACACCATAAAATTAAAAAATTATAAAAACGCAAATCGCAACAAAAAAAAAGAGAAAGAGAGAGGGAGAGAGCGAGTAGGAAGAACAAACGGACAGGCTTGCGTGACGTAGCCCCATAATTCGAAAGCTCTCGCGGGCGGTTCACACGCGCCACGCGGAGTCGACCACGGATTCAGATACGATATCGCACACTCTATAGCCCTATAAAATGTACAAGAGCTACGAAATACAATTTTTTCTTTTTTTTTTTTTCAACTCGTTTTAATTCGCCTCGTCCGCTGAACCGATGAATTTGTATCTTTGTAGTATTCTCCGACGCTTCGGAATTCTGATTCGTCCGACACGGTTCTTTAATGCCTTCAATTCGACGCTGAAACTTTCGCACCCGGCGATATTTCACCAGGAAGGTTTATCACCTTTGCTACGATTTAGAAGAATTGTTCATTCTGCAATCGTTCGATTCATCAGAAACTGCATATCGCCGTCGCAGTTCGTGTTTGGTCGTATACAAAAAGTTTTACCGATTCCGACGGTTTTTCGTGACAGTAATTTTTCGTGGGATTTTTCCAAAACTCCGAGGCATCTTTCTCGAAATTTTCATATAATCACGTACAAAGTTTCACGGTATCGTTATCTATTCCGCAAACGACTTTGTCAGCATCCAGAATCGCGCTGTTTTTTATGGATTCTTATGTGAACAATACGCGAAAATATTTCCACGCATTTTTTTTCCCGTCATTTTCAATTGCAAACAATGACATCGTTCGTAAAGGAGGAAAAGAAACTTGAATTTTCTCATCATGCGGGCCGATGCTCGCCACCCAGCAATGTTGCCTGGGCCCATTTTATAAAAGTTGTCGGAATTATTATATAATTCAAATGCAAATACAAAAAACACTGCAGATTGCTTTCTCAAGATGTTGAAGATGCACGATGCTGAGAGCTTCCTCTATGAGGAAGCCAAAATGAAAAATATTCGTCATAGAGGAAGATTTGAGGATCCTGCAGCATCTTGAGCATCTTAAGGAAGCAATTTGCAAATTTAAATATTTTTGAATGCACTGAAAATTTTTGTTGATAATTGTTTTTGTTTTTCAAAAATTATCATGATCGTTTGTATGGAAAAAATAAAAAGACTGACCTGTCCTACGGAAGGGGCCTGCAGGTAAGTCGAGACATCCGGTTCCACCATGCAGCTCCTCAGGGTATCCGGGATGAACATGAGTAGCTGGGACTTGGGCGGTCCAGGCTGATGCCGGCTTTGCACAGAGGTCTAATACGCGGGTATATAGTTTTTATAATGAGCGCCTGTTATCGATACAGGTGTTTCGTGTTCCGCGTCGCGGTATATTTCCGGTGTTGATCCGAACGGGACGAAAAGAAAATGAAGATGAAAAAGAGGCTGAGAATCGTCGTGAGATCCGGTGGAAAAGAGCCACGAAGTTTGTCAAGAATTTTTAAAGAAAATTAAAACTGAAGAAACAAAAAAAGCGCGAACGCGCGGGACCGCGCGCCGCTTGATTCCGTGTATATTGACGAAGCTTTACGCGTGTGTGTGGCTGTATATATTAAAGTGTTTAACCACAGCACGTACCGCGAGCCTTAAAACGTTATTATTCTCACTGGTGCAGAGACTCGGGAATGGGGTCTGATGAGAT
The DNA here is from genome assembly GCA_037952995.1 of Hyposoter didymator. NCBI lineage: Eukaryota > Metazoa > Arthropoda > Insecta > Hymenoptera > Ichneumonidae > Hyposoter > Hyposoter didymator. The sequence goes on from JBAJMU010000008.1 coordinate 9,352,553, forward strand.
TTCCAAATTCGTATTAAAAAAAAGTGTAATTCCGTAAAGTTTGAAAATCCAAGAAAGTTCCTCTCCGAGTCTTCGGTTTGCTCGTTTTTCTCGAGAGGATTTCGGGCCTCGAGCTTTTTTGCTATGCGGATAAATAACGTTCGCGAGCTCGGTACTGTTATTATCTTTCCACGAGTTTCCTCCCCCTCGATCCTCGACTCAGCGATTTCCTTGCTCTCGCACTTTCGATTTAAACAACCTAACCAGCTCAAGCTCCTCTTTGGCTTTTTATCAATGCCGATGACGTTGCTGTTTTTATTATTCGGTTGTCGATCGAACAATTCGGTGCAATTAACAAAACTGCCACACTCGGTACGACTCTGAATTATTGCTTCGTTAATGTTTATGTTTTTGATCGTTGGTGATTTCACACCGCGCCCAGGTACACGCATCCTACCTAATCGCACTTTTTCACTCTTATTATTAGCCCCTGATAACGTGTTTTCTTTTTATTCTTCTTGCCTCTTGTTCCTTCCTCCTTCCGGATGTTGTTTCTCTCTTTGCCGCTGAATTTTCTCCCTCGATCCTCGTTTTTTTCCCTCGATCAGCGTTTCTCTATATTTTTCTATATTTATCATTTATATATTAATATAAATGTATTCATGTGTGCAAAGATGGTATATTAAGGGATGTTTGCGACGTCGAGTAAATGACGACGAGAACGTATTACGATAAAACTGCTGTCGTGACTGTTGTCTGCTGCTCCCGCTTTTGCTGCACAGCGGCACGTTCTACTCTCTGACGGTTGCAGTTCGTGAGACGCCAGGTCCCAGACTACGCCGACTCGCGCTCGAGAGTATCAGCCGTTTTGCGGCGTCGGCGTCGGCGTAAAGTCCAACGAAACGAGCGCAAGCTCGAGCTTTTATCCAACGTCGAGAGAATATCCAACTCTCGTATATGTATATATATATGTCTACGTAAATACGTATATATATAACAGTACGTATACAGATGTGCAGCACGTGCATGTGCAGCACGCGCCAATGTATTTGCTAAATCTCGTCAAAGCTCTCTCTCTCTCTCTCTTTCTCTCTCTCTCTCTCTCTCTTCCAGGCAAAACAGAGCAAGTTGGACTCACACGGCCAGTAACCCCTTGTTATTAAATCACCCCATACGTATTTATATTTTCATCAATTTTTCCAGCTGTAGATACGCGAAAAACAATATTTTCTCAACCCTTATTAGAGTTTTATCAACCCCACTCACTTTGGAGAGCGATAAATGGTTGAAAAAAAATGAAACAAAAATGCTACGATGTTTTCGACTCTTGCAAGTAACGACCATGATGATTATATTTAATTCGTGCAATTTTTAACATTTAAAAAATGTCGAAAAAAAAATTCTGCAGAAAAAACGTTTTTTTTACAAAAAATGATGCATAAATTGTAATTTTCTATTGGAATAAAAAAAAATCGCTTCGTAAGTCTGAAATGGCATGCTTTTATGTGGGACTGGTTACGTTAGCGACCGTTCCTAAAAGTATACCCCAATTTTTACACCGTCTGCTTCCTACGGCTTCCAAAACTGAACTAACGGGCCCTTTGGAATAATAACGACGAGGCTCCTTACTAGAAGGTTCAAACTACCGGTCGAGGGTGTCACGAGTCCCTTTTTCTCAAAATTTCAATATTTAACGAATAATTAATCCGAATTAATTATTTGTTTTTATATTCTGTTTCCTTCGACACGCATGAATTTTTCGTGTGCTTTGCCTCTGTCTCGAGAAATCATCAAAGTTCCGAATGCTACAAGTTCCGAAATATTCAAAAATTTGATTTCTCGAAAAATGAGCTGTTTGGATGAAAAAAAAAATAAAGCCAATTTTTTTGATCAATTTCGATAATTCTTCAATTTCATCTGCCAATTAGCCATTTTCCAAAAAGTTTCATCGTGAATTGAGAGCAATGTCAAATTTTTCGTGGAATCTGATTTTTTAGAGTCATCACGTTTTTCTCAAACTCGCTACAGATTCGTCCCGAGTATCTTCTTCCAACTTGAACTATTTCACTAAAAGTGCATCAACGCCGGAGCTCGAGTGTGTTGCCGCGAAATACGTTGAAAATGGTGTATAATGAGCTCTTATCTTTCGCAGTGTTCTCGCATACGAACTTGGAGGGTAATAAAGGAAGTCTTGGTGGTAACTTGACATTAGAGCTTGTGATACAAGTTTAAATACTCTGTTATTGGCGGTGTGATATCAGTTTTACAGCAGGCGTACGAACTGGAGAATTTTCGGCTTTTGGAAGTGTGATCGGAGGCCTTATGCTCATTAGAGTCAAATTAACACTCACGAGTAATGCTGGCTCGTTCGAGGCATGGAAATGGCAACTTTCAAGCAATATAACAGAAAAAAAATGGCCCGAGAAACACAGCAGTTTATATGGTGATTGTAATTTTGAATTTCATAAAATAGCCAGTCTGCTGCCTCGGTTGCTGCGTCAATTGACGACTAATTTCTTTTGCTTTATCGATCAAAATGCCCGAAAATTTAAGTGACGACACGTTCATACTCTTGGGCTTGAGAAAATCGTTGCTGATTGACGGTAATCCCGAAGAATACTGCGAGCTACAAACCCTTTTGTCTCTCCCTCTTTCATTCCATTCGCAAAGACAGATGGCGCTGAATCTAAGAGAAAAAAGAATTGTTGTTGGTATTCGCAAGAACGTGACGGCTTGACGGATTCCAGCACAAGAGATCGGTGGAGATTCTCGCTCGACGTTGTATACGCTCGAGCATTCTCCTTATGCGATTTAAAGAGAGCGCCGGTACTTGTGCATACAGACATAACGTTACCTTTATGTCGTACACGTTTACACACGCCTATCCTTCCACTCGTATCGCTGCTTATAGTCGTACGTTATTGTGTCCATGAACTACGCTCAATCCTGAAGTCCGTTCGTCGCGTGGAGGAAGCACCGCGCTGCATAACGATCGAAATAAATCGTTGCACTCCCTGCGACCTATGCGTTAACTTTTTATCCTCGAAACGAGACGATATTACGATTTACTAATTTTTTATCAACTCTGCGAGGTTCCTGGACTCTCATTAGACTCGCAAAATTTAATCAAAAACTCGTCACGATAAACTAAAGCTAATTGAGACGGTAAAAATTTTTTTTTTCCAGTTTTCAATGTCAATGTGCTTCAAGTCCCAAAACGTCGGAAAATCATATTTAGAAAAAATGTCTGGATGTGTGTGTGCGTGTATGTTCTGGCAGATTAAAATTCAAACGTTCATAACCCGAGAACGGCTCGAGCTACAGGGCTCCCGTTTTGCAAGTTCTTCATTCTTTGAACATTTTTTTCTTGGAATTGCTGGAAAAATACGAATTCTACGATGTTTTGAAATTTTCAAAAAAAGAGTGTCGACGTTCTAACTTGCGCAAGTTTTAAGATTTATTAGTAATTTTTTTTGTCTTCGTCAATAGAGTATCATAAAATAGGAAGGTTAGTATTGGAGTTGGGCAATATCGGTCGAACGGTTATAATTTTATGATTTTTTGAATTTCACGAAAATCTGAGTTTTTCGAAAAATCGTGAAACCACTTTAATTTTTGCAAATTTTGCAACACATTCTCTGTGAGTCTGTACTTTCCTTCACTTTCTAGAAACGTTATGGAAATTATTTTTTTTTTTTCAAGTAAAAAATCGATAAATGAGTGAAAATTAGTGAAATACGAAATTTATTGAACGCAAGATCTTGAGATGAATTAGATTTACTTTTGCACATTTTGTAAGACATTTTGTACGAGTCTGTACTTAATCTTTTCTTTTTACAAAAGTTGTCGAAATTATAAAATTTGAATTGAAATACAAAAAACGCTGCGAATTGAAATTTGGAAATTGCTTCCTCCAAAATAAAAAATATAGTTCGTCATAGAGGAAGATTTGAGCATCGTGCATCTCAGGCATCTTGAGGGAGCAATTTGCAGCGTTTTTTTTTTATTAAACTTTGCAAAAAATGAAATATTTTCGAAAAAAAAAAAAAACAACACGTTTGCAGACTTTGAAAAGCGTTTTTCTCAAAATTACCAAGCACTCAAAGTACCGAGACGAAACAGGAGAAGGAAATTATAAAATATCGTATTCCCTCCAACTTCTCTTTTCTTTATTCAACGAGTTTTCATTTGGCAGTTATAGAAAAGAAAAAAAATTTATTACATCATACATTACGTCGAAGATGAATATTTTTAAGGTATAACTATCGCAGAATGGGTTAATTTAGGATTTTCTTGAAATTTAGTGTAAATATTCTTGACATTAAAACGAACAACTTTCCTATGAGAGAAACATTTTCTGCCATCTAGAATTTGAGATATTTAATTTCCAATTTTATATTTTTCCCATCTAAACGCATGTTAATTGAAGTGACGTTTCGTTAAAAAAGTTGCAAGAAAAAACAAAAGAAACGCGACTTCAATTTACATGCGTTTAGATGGGAAAAATATAAAATTGGAAATGAAATATCTCAAATTCTAGACGGCAGAAAATGTTTCGTCTCATAGGAAAGTTGTTCGTTTTAATGTCAAGAATATTTACACTAAATTTCAAGAAAATCCTAAATCAACCCATTCTGCGATAGTTATACCTTAATGAATTTACAAATACGTATGTATTTGATTCGACTCTCCTAGAAGCTCTCGCTCTCTCCAGACATTCAACACAGAAATTCATTCTCAAAACCTCAAGGTAACTAGCAGGCTAGTCAAACAAATGCTCGTTCTCTGACGACGCAATTATGTGACAAGTTTCATGTACAATTTAAGGAGGTTGGATCACGATATCAAAATAATCAGAATTTGATAAAATTTGGTCATAACATTCTTTGGCTTCAAGTATAGAAACACCAATTTTTCCCAAATTTTTTACCACATGGTTATCGAATAATTGAGAGTCGAATCCAACTTTTTATGTTGGATTGGAAAATGCTGTTGTCATATAAATTATTAAAGAATTTATGTACCAAATTTTATTAAATTCTTATCATTTTGAATTTTTTTATGTTTTCAAAATGGCTTAGCATGGCAACATTATATCGTCGTGATTCCACCTCCTTAGAGGAATTTGTATCGTAGCTCGCTTCACGAACATGGAAAAATTTCAATGACCATAGATCGCGATAGAGCTGATGAACGTTAATTTACCGATGGCAATTTTCCATCGAGTCTTTTGAAAGTATAAAATCCGATTTTCCAACGGATTCGTAAGCATCGCGTCTCGGTCTGTTTCTCGAGAGATACCGAACGTTGTCATCGTGAGTATTTCTCTCAATCTCGATCGGTTCGCGAAAAAAAAGTCTGGACGAATCTGCGTGATTAATTCTCCGCGAATGTTTCGAGTTAATAAAATGTTGTGTATTGGAAAAATTTGGATGAAAATCGCGATTTATCGTTGTTTCGATTTTTCTTGGAAACGCGACGTCAAATCGTTGTGGACGTTGAGCACTTGTTTCACTAGCGCGTTGCAGCTGTTAGCTCGAACAATCTTAAGGTATAACTATCGCAGAATGGGTTGATTTAGGATTTTCTTGAAATTTAGTGTAAATATTCTTGACATTAAAACGAACAACTTTCCTATGAGACGAAACATTTTCTGCCGTCTAGAATTTGAGATATTTCATTTCCAATTTTATATTTTTCCCATCTAAA
>JBAJMU010000008.1:9360471-9385198 GCA_037952995.1 Hyposoter didymator
TTAAGGTATAACTATCGCAGAATGGGTTGATTTAGGATTTTCTTGAAATTTAGTGTAAATATTCTTGACATTAAAACGAACAACTTTCCTATGAGACGAAACATTTTCTGCCGTCTAGAATTTGAGATATTTCATTTCCAATTTTATATTTTTCCCATCAAACGCATGTAAATTGAAGTCGCGTTTCTTTTGTTTTTTCTTGCAACTTTTTTAACGAAACGTTACTTCAATTTTCATGCGTTTATATGGGAAAAATATAAAATTGGAAATGAAATATCTAAAATTCTAGACGGCAGAAAATGTTTCGTCTCATAGGAAAGTTGTTCGTTTTAATGTCAAGAATATTTACACTAAATTTCAAGAAAATCCTAAATCAACCCATTCTGCGATAGTTATACCTTAAGAATAAATAACCTCCTGACGTTATATACGCGGATGTATTTTAAAAAAATGTATATTTTCATAATGCTTAAATGAATGTGAAGAAAATAATTGACGATTAATTGAATTGTAATTTTTTGGACTCCTCTGACGTATGTGGGAACGTGTGAGAACTTGTGGTGTTCGTAACTGGCTCCATGGCGAGTTTTTTCTTAAATACAGCTCGGGTATGTACGTGGATAATCGTGATCGAGGAAGAAGTTCGACATTCATAAAAAATGCGTTTTGCGGTGCACAATAGTGTCTAAACGCAATGGAGTTAAAATCGTTTAAAAAAAACCTCTGTCGTTTTAAAATCCGGCGACGTGTCGGCTGGACGAACCTTCTCGTTCCCATTGCATTGCCCTGCTTCCGATTTCATCTCAACTCTTTCGTTTCCACGGGTCGTTACGCTTTTTTTTTCATTTCTATTTTGTTGCGACGATCAGTCTATCGGATTCAATTACGAGCTTCTTGTTCTTGCTGCCAGAAATCCGATCAATCCACCTCTCCTCTCCAACGATTCTTCCTTTTTTCTGGTTATCGATTGATCAGAGTTGCAAATTGGAGACAATTGCGTTTTTCCTCCTTAGTTGCTGCTCTCACGTCTATGACGAGTTTTCTTCTCTCGAGCAAGGTGCTTCAGTTTTTCTTTTACGATATCGAGCTATCTAGTTTTTCTTGTCAATTCTCGGTTACCTCGTGACGTCTAAAACTGTTGGAAAAACAATTAAATTTTATTAATTTGCGTGTCTCTGATCCTTGGAATTTGCTCGATCATTCTTGCTGAATTTTATTCGTAAGAACGTTATCGAGTGGAGACTCAAGTTGATAGAGGTATATATGCAAAAAGACGATAATAAAAGTTGAGGTCGTTGGCATTTTTGTAAAAAAATCATTTTCTTGTCACAATGTGATAGAAATCGAGAATTTTTTCTGTTTTTTTTTTTTTTTCGTTTCAGGTGCATGGAATGTCTAGAATTTTCGTCTGCACTAAAAAATTTCTGTCTCTTGTAGTTTTGCTAAATCAAGCAAAACTGCGAGATTAAATTTCATATTTTTGCTTAAAATGTTCCAAAATATTGAAAAATCATATTTAGAAAAAATCTCTTTTGAGCTACAGGGATCCCGTTTTGCACGGATGTTTATCTATGTCAGCGCTTCATTCTCTGACAATTTTGTTGGATTTGCTAGAAAAATACGAATTCTACGGCATTTTTAAATTTTCAAAAAAAAGGTGGCAACGCTCCAACTTCCGCATAATTCAAAATTTATTACTTTTTTTTTCTTTTCATATCAATAGAATATCGTAATAGCAAGGTTGGTGTTGAATTTGGGAAATATCGGTTGAACGCTTTATTTTTATGAATTCTCGAATTCTACGAAAATCTGAGTTTTTTAAAAAATCGTCTAATCGCTTCAATTTTTCCAAATTTTGTACGATATTGCGTACTTCCTCTTTACTTTATAGAAAAGTTGTCGAAATTATATTAAAAAATCCCATTTTGCGACATTTCGAAATTTTCCGTAAATTTCAAGATTTATTACACATTTTTTTTTTTTTTTCATGAATCGAATATTATCGTAGCAAGGCTTGGTATCTAATTGCAAAAACGCTGCAAATTGTTTGCTCAAAATTAAGCGCGATTGGGCATCGTGCTAAATCTTGAAGAAGCAATTTGCAACGTTTTTTTCAAGTATTAATGTATGATTTTCAAATGAGCAGTGAAAGCCTGCACAAAATATGGAAAAAAACTTGAGAGTTGAGAGTTTATCGCAGCTGAAAAATGATCTAAATGAAATTTCTCTCTCACTCTGAGTCTGTGTCATAAAAAACTTGAGAGACCATTTTTGGGATTGAACGGAAAAAAAACTGGGTCAATACAGAGAAATATACTTGCATGAAGTATACAGGAAAAAAAAATTGACACTTTTATTTCTAAAGCATAACTCACCCTTTTCAGAAATTCCTCGGCGCAAATTCTGGCTCTCGCGTTCATGGACAATTTCATTTCGCTGATTTCTCTGTCGATTTCCTCCATGAAATGGATGACAAAATCTACTATTTTGTGCTTGTACATTTGTTCGCAGTGTATATTAGTTATGAGGAAGCTGATGTCGTAGCCTTTGATCGGAATGCGTCGTAAAATCATAAAATTCTCAGCCCTCATCATCATAAATCTGGTGAATTTGTGTGTGAGAATTTTTTCCAAGTCGTCTACTTGCTTTACCGCTATGCTTATTCGCATGCTGTTTATACTCGATTCGATCAGGACTTTTTCCTTATCGTTGCGACTTATGACAACTGGAGTGAGTAAAAGTTCTTTGCTCATGCGAACTTCGATCTCGGGCTTGTTGTGTTTTTCGACTATTTGGGATTCGAAATTCTCCAAGCACAATGCAGCGGTGAGGGTGTGCCTCACTGCTGTCAAATAAGGTTTCAGAGTTCCAGACTGTAGAGAAAAAAGACAGTACGACTCGTTTGCTATTTCGTGACAAGGTAATAGCGTTTTTTTTTCCAATTGTTACTTTCGAGCGATAAATAACTGGCAGGATTTATAATTTTATGTTCATAACCTATTCGTCACGATTTACCGGCTCTCAATCACGTACTCACCATTCTTGTACAATAATTGTTTGTCCAGGGACACGATTCTTTTGCTGCACGATTTTATTCGGAACAAGTATCGATTTAAAAACAAATAGACTTGGCGAAGGACGATTTTTTTTTCACGTTCGGCACTCTGGTGCACGTGAAATATGACACATCTTTTGCGATTTTTCTACGCTTAGAAGTTATGTTTGTGTCGTTTGGTCGCTTGTGTGTGTCAAAGGTTTCCTGGGCTGGGTTTTTTTATCTCGAGTTTCATTCTAGTTCGGGACATTGCCGCTTGTGGTTCCGATAATGAATCAAACTATGGAGCTGTACTTTATTTATTTTTCTAGTTGCTTGACGTTTGTTTTTGATTGTTTGATAAACCACAAAGTAAACTTACTGATAGTTTTCGTTAAATAAACAGCCGTAGACAGTGTTGCGGTAGTGGGAGCTTTGAATTTTTATCAAACGTCTTTTGCGATTTCAAATAGTTCCTACATTCCCTTTTTTATCAAAACGTAAAAGAAAGACATATATATGGTGTTAATGTTCCCTGTATGATGGTATAACGAACGACCATAGAAAAATGAGTCCGAACGGATATCCATAGCACCCGAAGAGTTTTCGTCGGTAAGGTAGGAAATTGAGGCAGAAATTCACCAGAATTGTAAATGACTCGATGCATATGGTAATGGAAGATTCTTGATACTTTTGGTTCGTTGTTGGGAAATCCTCTTCGTTGGCATTCGAGCGTGAGAGTTTTTATGAGTAGGTACGTTTATTGAAAGTATTTGTGAAGATGCCGGTCGACAGCGTTCTTCCAAGAACTGTGTGTTTGAGATTATAATTTTCCTGTAAATATACTATTGTAACAAAATGGATAACGCAGCAGTGTATGGAATCTCTCCACGTAGCCTCACGGTACGGTATCGGATTGCTATTACAATTACAACAATTGCATCACTGTATCCGAGTGGTTTCACGACCATATTGAATTAAAACCAGAGCTTCCCTGCTGGAAAATATTTTTTCTCAAGCGATGCACTTCTGCACTTATTTCTGTCTGTTAGCCTTATCTCATGCTCCTCCAAGTCGAACAATCATTCATGACACTTTGTGTCGTGCATTCAAGGATGATGCAGTTTCATAAACGTTCCCTGTTGTTCATACATTCCGTTCCTCATTCTTTTTATAAGCTCGAGCGCATTTCGAGTGGGGTACGAGTTTGCTTTTAATGTCAAGATCGGTGGCGATTTGATTTCTCGAGTTGTCGGATCTGACGAGGGTTTGCAGTGTGCGGAAGAGAAGCGACGGCGGATCGTCATTCAGAAACAATGTGAGCAGGTCGTTCGCCTGAAACACTTGCAGACAATGTTTAAACCCAACGGCTCATGTTTCACGAAAAACCAATTGAGCTGGTAGAATGTTCACAGAAACACTGATCTCTGAACTGTTCTGGAACTGACGGCGTGTCGGTTGTTGATTTCATCGGTCAACAGACCACGTACCGTGATGGTTATGACGCACGAGCTCTTCCGGGAACGTTAATTATGTTTACATAGTCGATCGTCTATTTATCAACCCATGGATGTTTCTAGGAGTGCACGTGGGCATAATGTGCGCGCGTCAAAGAAGGTACTTCGTTAAACAAGTTGTATACTGTGGTAGGTATAAGCTTGCAGAAGGTTTACAAGGCTGGTTCACTTCAGACTTCAGTAAGTAGCTGCTTTTCCCAGCCGTGAGCAGCAATGAGATGTTGAAATGCATACTCCTGATAATCAAAACCGTTTTTTCCCATGTCTGAGCTATAATCGCAGCGGCTTCACGGCACGATGTATTCGTTCGTGCAACAATGACACGTACGCGTGTAGCCTTCAGCTCAGCAGCGATCGTCGCCGTAACGACGGAATGTCACGAATAGACAAGTTACGACCAATGTGAAACATGCGAGAATTGCTGTCAAGTTAATTACAACGGCATAAAAGATAATTGGTCCCCTGACATGATGACGGATGCTCATGCGAGTTGGCTACTGGCCATGTTTCGCTTGTACTCTGCGTGACCGGGGCTGCGGCTATTAATGTTGTTTTATGATTAACGGGACACGCGATCCGTTGCGACATTTATATTTATCATGTCGCATAGCAACGTTAATCGTTGTGTCGCATGTCGACAGTATGTAGATTTACAAAACATCGCTTCAAATGTTTATATGACAAACGTTTTCAAGTATGATGCTTCAAAGGCATGCGCTTGCTGAGCAAGTCAAACGAACCGTCGTGAACGTTCCATCACGAAATCCGTGCGCTGCTATGCTCGTGACTCCAGTCACACTTGCTATCTTACCAACGGTATCTGATCGTATGGAAATCGTTGCATGGTGCAGTGATAACATACTAACCATTGAGCTTCAAGTACCTAGACGCCTAAAGTCTACGCCTACTCCAAACGTATACTAATATCTCGATGAGTTGTGTATATATAGCCTAAATAATAATAACAGCCAACAACTGTAGTAGACTCAACGCCAAACGCCACCTCGTGGATAATTTTCGAATCTTCACTATACGGCAACCGACGAATAGAAACGCGCGCAGCCTAGTACGGAACGGCAACTGCTCAATCCCACGTTTCGTCAGTGGATAGGTAGGTATTTACTTTGGGCTCGTTCCGAGTTTCGTTAGTAGTGACTAGACATCACCGCGTGAACACGTTCGTGTATATTTTCCTCGTTTAACGTTTGTTCATTAATTACTAATAGTGATTTTTACATTTTCATTAAGTATCTCAAAGCAATTGATATATTTAGGTAAATGTTGGGTGTATAAACTCTTGAAGTTTCTACGCATTATTCTAAAATATTCCATTCGTTATCACCGCGACCCTAGAGTGCGAGCGAGCGAGCACGCGGGTTTATAACAGCCGCTAGAGTGTTGAAGCGCCCAGTGTTCATTGATATTCAGAGGAGACGCGTGACCACGTGAACGTTTTTATTGGAAGTTGTATAAACATTTCTGTTGTATGAAGAACGGGTCACGTGCTTGGCCCCAGCAGTGAACTTTCGAACAATAAGTTGATCGGAATGGCAGATTCCGATAAAATTACTATCGACATCAGTCAAGAGAAGAAGGCGTGCGACCATGCGAACGAGAGACCTATCAGTCCCTCGTTTTTACGCGCGCTTGGCCTGATGAAAATTACAACAGAAGAATCAACCGTTACGAGTGTTCCACTTGCTAAATCATGTGGCACTGGCTACGATAAGAGCGCCGGTGGCTCTCGTACTTCTGCGAGCAAGGAACCGATAAGTTTGCATCGAAAACAAAAACAGTTCAAATCAGATGCAGCAAGCAGTGCTGCGAAGAAAACTTCTGCTGTGAAACAAAACCATGTTCCGAAACCTAAAGACCGAGCAAAGAAGAGGAGCCGTGCAACATCATTTGACAAACCTCAAAACATACCAGCAGCAGTCTCTGGTAAGAAGGTGCGGAAACCTGCAGCTCCAGCTACTGATACTGATGAGCCAACCATCAAGAAGAAAGCCACAGATGTGAAGAAAAAACCGCATCAACAGCATAAACGGTCACGGCCAGCAACGAAAGTTTCATCTTCAGCGCCCAAACCAACTGACATGACTGCTGAGAACCTCTCAGACCTAACCAATGCTGCTGATAAATTCCGTTTCTGGAGTAATGTATTAGGAAGTGACTTCAAGTCGGACATCTTTGTCACGTACTTGAAAAATAATGAATTCACTGAAGTCCAAGTCCAGGCTATACAAAAATCGTTTCAGTGTCTGTATAGATCGTATTGTCGCAAGCCCATAATTCGTCAACGTTCCATGAAAACATACGAGTGTGTAGCATGTAATTTTTCAGTATCTCATGAGTGCGTGTACATGAAATCTTCAGAATACTGGACCTTTGGCGGCATCGCTCCCCGTGCAGAGTTTATTACACCTGAGTCAACAACCATGTGCTCCTGTAATTTTACCGTCTTTCATTCTCACTGTGACAAATCCAAGTCCAAACGTCAAGCTGAATGCCTTGAGTCGAGCCCATTGTCGAGTACCCTTCCTTTGGTAATAAACAATCGCTCTATGAACTTCGATTGTCCCAGGTGCTGCATGAAGGTACTCATAACACACCGGGAAAAAGAGGTTTGCTCCAAGCTAATGGAATTCATCAGTGCCGACAACCCTGCTCAGAAAAAATTCTTCAACTATATCAATAACCATCTGGACTATTCACCTAAAGAATTACCAATTCTGCCAGAGTTCTATTCTTGTAGCAATCTCTGCTGCATGATATTTCATCGTTGTGCTAAAGACTTTGTTGTTCGCAATGCCGTGCCAATACAACCCCATCGACCTATAAACGGTTGCACGGCAGGTGCGTAAATGGAATCAGTTTAGCCATCGACTGATTTCACATCTTGCCGTCCACGATCAACATCTATGTTGTAAATGTTTTGTAAACTCAGTGTATCCATTGCACATGGCAACTATTAATGGAAACTCACATCCTACAAGGTATCATGTACATATTGTACAACTACTGTAATCTTTATTGCCAATGGCGCCATTCACCCAAGGTCGTTGGGGAACTTTAATGATCATGAAACAGTAAATATTCCATCCGGCCTGCAACAGTCTAGAGCGTTGAATGTTAAACAGCATTCATTCTGTGAATAATTGTACGCGGCCCTTTTCCTCGAATGTCGCTAACGGGTAAACTTGCATGCGTAGTTTTTGTTTGTCTATGATAGTGTTGAGGATATTGGATCACATTTTTAATGATTCATTCAAATGGATGGGTTTTCCTCAATTAGTAATGTTAACTTGTACCTTTAGTTATAATGTAATAGATTTTTGTCTATTTGAAAGTATAAGTCTTTATTCACATAGATTCGACTATCCAGTATTCTGTAACGGTGTTCTAGTAGGTTTAGTATAGGACGCACGATGATACGATGTTTCGTGAGTTCTGAATTCTACGGGTAATAATTAATAGTTCCTAACTGATAAAAATGTCTACCTCATAACTTTATTTTCAACTCCGTTTATGTATGATGTAGTTGTAGAAGTAAAGTTTTGCTAACTATGTTCCTAACTCCTTAGTGCTTTTCACGTCATTGTTAAATCAGTATTTTGTGAACATTTCCTAACAGGGTACATGTATACGATTAGTTCATAAGTTCTAGACTCTAAGCATGATAGTGTGTAGTTTTTATCACAACAATAATATATCTACCTCATATGTGTGTGTTTCTTAGTGACTTTTTTTATTTTTAACTTAGCTGTAGAAATCACTTTGTGCTCAAAGTTGTATTGTAATAAGCAGATGCTCCTGCATTCCAGGCTCAGAGGAGAGTCAATTGGTGTAATCGTGCAATTCTTTAATAAAGATATGTCTTGATTAAACTCCGGATTTTATTTCCATATACACACCCGTTATCACACGCCAAGGCTAGATGTGTGAAGCTGAGACTAGATAGGCGAAGCGGAGGGCAAAGAGCATGTTGACTCTATGAATTCATTAGGCAATTCGTTGGGAAAAACCTACTCGTAAGTAATAGACATTGGAGACACGTTTTGATACCACGTGATTGTTTGCGTCATCTATTGACGTTACCTGGTTACACCTCACATCTGTTTCCAATCGATCAATATAATCGTTCCGGTAATAGAGCGTTGGCGTCTGATTTAATATGCTAACCGCGCTTTGAATTCGTTCGAGGTCATCGGATCTTTCTCGAATGGAAAATTCTCTGACGCTCGAAGTTAACATAAACATTCACCGTCCACTGTATAGCGGGCTTGAGCAGAATCGTTTTCGATCATTAATCTTGTCAGATTCGACCAACTTTTGCGAAACTCGGAACGAGCGACGAATGCTCGTCATACAGAAACGATGTCAGCAGGTCGTCCGACTGAAACGCTTGCAGAGAAGACTCAAACTCAACAGCTAATGGTTCGAGAAAAACTGATTGAGCTGGTAGAAACTTATCAATACCATCCGACTCGACTGCCTTACAACTTATGTGGCCAAGTCTTGGGGTTTTCCGTACCCAACATAGTTGCCAATAGTCGGTAATGACTCACGAGCTGTTCCAATAAAATCTGTCCATTTCCAGCCATTTGATTCCCTACGATTTCTTAAGGTGATCTAACAGTCGCTCGGTCGGTAAAAATCCTGCTACACGATTTATTTAGAGAGACTGAATATTTCAAGAAAAATATTAGTTACACGTTGTTCCCCTTTCACTAGAGAAGAAGGTGTAACTTTTTTTTTCTCGAAATATGAAGGGTCTCTTACAAAACCGTGTATCTGCTTTTTGGTTATCTGTCTCGCACTCAAGCGACTGCTAGATCACATTAAGGAACCTTTTAGAGCCACAGGAACGAGTGGGTTCAATTCTCAGTCATTTTTTCAAGCTGACGTAATAGAAACTTCGAATCGGTCCCACGGAGAAACGGGGGAAAAAGTCCCATAGTAGATTTTAATTTTCTACGATTTTTCATCGTCCCAATGATGAATATGTTACTCCGGCTGAATAATGAAACTTTTGCTACGATCGTATTATGGTATCGTGTTGAATGAATCTTTTCGCAATTCTTTGCCAAACTTTTTTTTGAGCTCATTGTCTGCTCCGGCATCAAAATAGGTAGCGAACTAATTTTTTTATTTTAATTTCCCACCATGGTTTCTCCGTTCGATCAGAAAAATATAGTGGAATGGAGATTAATAATACTATTTGAATAAAGATAAACGTTTCAGAATTGTGGTTATTCAATTTTAATAAATATACAAATTGGGTATCAAAATGTTGAGAAATTTTTTTTTTTATCAATTATTATAATAACGTGGCACAACAGAAATTCATATAACAGATGTATTCTCTAAATTTGGTATAAAAAGTCGTTGTTTTTTCGAGTATAATATAGATTGAGGAGGGTCTTCGAGGTCCTCTTTTTTTCAAATGTTTTTACTTTTTCATTTCTATGGTCAATTATTGCTTCATCATTGTATAATATCTTAGAAAAATTTGCGAAAGGCAGCAACGAATTCGCAGATTTATCTCATGATTTTTCCAAGTTATTCCATGGAGTTTAATTCCTTTGAAAATTGAGTCGGAAAGAGTTAAAAATTTCAGTCCATTTTCTCGAGTTTGTCATTGAATTGAAATTCGAAAAAAATCGCGCTGCTGTCGTTTCGTCTTTGATCGTTGGAGGGGCACTAGTTGAAGGCTTTTCTGACCCTGGCTTAAACACTGATTCTTAAATTGCTATTGACTAACATTGTACATTGTAAATCGTTCAAAAAAATGTATCAATCACAATCTTTTTGGCCCGATATAATCCAGAATTGACTGGCTGAAAAACGGTTGGTCGACTGCTGAACGGGAAAATTGCAGAAGAGAAAAAATGCGATGAGATACAAAGTGTGGAGAGTATTTCCTCGTGTCAAACTTAAAGCAAGAATCGATAACACAAAAAAGGCACATAATTCGTAAATGCCCCAGTCGAATATTCGTTAGAGTTAAAATCTAATTCGTATGGATATGAAAAAAAAAATCATAATCTACTTCATAATATCACAAGAAAACGAAATTAAATTATTTCTATTTCTACAGAAAATCAACAGAGAGAAGGCATCATAATAAACTTAATTACAGTTTTTTGCACAGTTATCCTTCCATCGCTAAACTGGGTCATTTCGACCCGGACCAATTTGGTCTGTATCCTTATCCTTGCCTCAAAAATATTATCAAGAAAAACGATGTTGAAGTTTGCATCGTTGGAATGCAACGAAATTCTGTTTTTTCTTCGGCAGAGCTCACAATTATTATTCAATATTTGGCCCAGACAATGTAACGATTTTTTCTTGCGACTCAAAAACTCAGTAGACACGAAAAATGAGCCACGATTTTCGAGATTCAATGAATAGTAAAGAGAAAAAATATTTTTTCGTTGAATCTCAACGATGCAAACTTCAGAACCATCAAAAAAAGCTAACTCCTTATCCCTAGAATTACTCGTTACAGAGTCTTCTTTTTCGACGTGGATTTCCTAACAAATCGACTACAAAAGCTACTGCCTAAGGCGTTGACTTTTCGCACGAGATTCGAAAAAACTTTTGCCATTGTTTAAATCTCCTGATTAGGCTCGTGGCAATAATCGTAAATGGGGATTTCTGGCGGCTCTTGGACGATCAGACGAGGCATGCAGCTACGCGTAATAGCGACGACGCACAGAGTGACGGCAAAAGCAGCTGCGACGTGCCAGGAAAATGCCAGAGCGATTCTTTCCACATGGCTCGTGCGGTTTTGGTACATTCGCATCATCAGCGCGATCCATCCACCTTGAATTAGCGTCGTGCATCCTCTGAGCAGCTTCAGTTCAGGCCAAACAAGTTCCAGAGCAACTGCGAGCGCGGTTGTCCAAACAACCGCCGCAAGAATTATGTTAACGGAGGCGCTGCCTTCTACGCTTGCCCACACAAAGAGAAAACCTTCGACGAAGAAGCTCTGCGCCAACGCGAGGTTCGTCAATCCACTGGTGACGTTTTGAGGAAAATAAAAATTGAGAACGTCCACTAAGCCGGAGAACGCGAAGAAGAGATAAATCGTTGCGTGCACAACTTTTGGCGAGACTATTCCATCGTCCGCCAAACCACCCGTCATTGTACCTGCCAGACCAATGGCGGTCGCTATCAATTTGAGACTCCCTTCGATCGGATGACTCGTTAATAAATTCTCGCAACTTATTTTTAATCTTTCGAACTTGCCAGTTTTCTCTTCGCTCCTACGCTTTGGACTCACCCAAAATTTCGCGTACTCGTAACACCATTTCAGCCCGAACATGTAGAATATACTTCCGGTCAATACGTACGGAATGCTGTTGTCGCTCGTCGTCATTTTCACCTTTTTTCCTTCCCTCAATTATGTCCGAGTGTCTCCTTTCGAGAACTTTTGATTTTGAGCTCAATTTCCGGGCTATCGCGATGCTGACTTTTGAGGTTATGCTTGCAGTTTTGGTTAATCACTCTTCGATTGGCACGAAAATTTGATTTTTGTTTTTTTACTGTTCTAGGTAATCACAGCGCATGAAAATATTCACGTCTTTGACCTTAAAACTATTTTGATTGATTCACGTAAACAAAATCACTTTGCTACACGTCTTCGTTCTGTCTCCGAATTGACTCAATTGACAATTGACACAGTCGCCCACCCCACAGCGTGGTGGTCGTAGATATAGCAAGTGATCTGCTTTCGGAAACTTTTCGAAAATGACTTCACTGACATTTTATTACGCACGGCGATTTGAAACAATCGATGGGTTCATGTATTTTTTTTTTTCCTTTCGATCACGCGAATATTCCGTTTATCGAAAACATTAAAAAATGGTGCAACTTTCGTCGCAGACGCCTTTTGAGGTTTCTTGGTGACACTACTTGTATCTACAAATTGTAATCACGGGAAATCCCCTTCAAAGGGAAACAGCCCAGACAAATACATTTGTTTTATAAATAATTATTTGATGAACGATAAATCAAAACGTCAATGTTGGTAACGTAGGACTCTGACTTCATACTAGTTACCTTTCGTGCAACCCGAAGCTCGTTTTTGCAATTGATTGCTTACCGAATAATATATACGTCATGGACTATATATACGTTTTTTTTCCATCCCATTGCCCGCGCGCGACTCTCGTGTTTGTGTGTGTGTAGGTCTTCGGGTTGGAAAAGAGATTCCGCTGGACAAAAGGCCTCAAAACCGCGATATGCCGCGATAGTCAAACGAACAAATAAACGTAATTGATCAATTATTATTTATTTATTTTTTTCCTTCGTAAGATCGATCTCCCGAAGATCGGAGAACTGTTACTTCTCGAGGTAAATAATGAAAAACTTTGAGATTTCTGTATTTTTTGCAACAACGAAATAAGAGAAGAGAGCGGAGGGGGGAGAGCTGCCTTAGCAGGCGTGCCACCGGCTCTTTTAGGTTAGAGTTCACTTTCGAACCCGGTCCAGCAACTCTTCCTCTCTCGATTCAGTATTTTCGTTCGGCTCTTCTTCATTTTTGCAACTTGAAAATATTCCACAATTTCCAGGAGATCGCCCGTTATCGCCCGACGATGATCAAAGCCGGCGAAGAAAACCTCAGGGTTTTTCCACAATCCGTGTAAGTATACGAACAAAGAAATCGATTTTCATCATCAAAGTTCAATTCGCACCTGCAACGTTTCGTTGCCTGCCAAAAATTCGATATTTCCGAAATCCATTCCTTCGCGTCTTCGTTCTTCCCAATAAATTTTTTCCCAGCGTTCGTAAAAATTCCAACCCCATTTTTTCTCCCAATATTTCACGATTTCTCGCTCTCCAGAAAATTCAGCGGACAAGACGACGAAAATTCCGTTGAACTCGTCAGCAAAAATGTGACCATCGTTCCATCGGCCGGTGGCAACGACCACGGAAGCTCTAAAGTTAAATTTAAAAGTATCGTCGACTTTGCCTGGGAATTTCAATTCTACACGGGACAACTTTTGGCGGTTCATATGTCCGGCAAATACTTGGCTTACGGCATTAAAGGTATTTTGTTTCACTATTATTCCGTTCATGACCATTTTCATCCAAAATGTGCACAAGCAATATTTCCAAAGCAAAGCGAATATATTCATTATCCCGGAACTACAAACCCATTTTTTTTTACCTTTAAACCACAAAACGGCCTAAATATTCACCCCACGAGTTTCTTGTTCGTAAAATCGTTCCAAAAGCCGTGATCTGACGTTTAAGTACACGAATCTTTTCGTTTTTTCATGCCAAAGAGAATGGTGAAGAGTAAATTCAATTCAACCGAGGCTCCGTTGATAAAAAACCGATTGAAATACGCAAAAGTGCTAAAAAATCAACTTGGAAACGTAATTCGAAGCTCGCCCGGGCTGAATATTTACTCGGCCAGTTTGTTGTTCGTAAAATCGTTCGAGAAGCAGTAATCCGACTTATAAGTACACGAATCTTTTCGTATTTTCATGCCGGGAAGAATGGTAGAGAGTAAATTGAATTTCATCGCGATTTAGTTGGTGAAAAATTGATTTAAATACCCAAAAGTGCAAAAAATTGAACTTGGCAAAATAATTATTAAAAAAAACTCTTCCATTTCCATTCATGGATGTTGGAAGAATATTTTTATCCAATTCCATGCCGAAAACGCGGAATCTTGTTTGCTAAAAAGTTGATTTTGTCTTCTCTCATTATTTGGAAAGTTACGCGATGGAATTTTGCGTGAAAAATCATTTGATTGATCGAAATATTTTGTGCGTAGCTGGAAGCGGGGCAGGAGTCGTGCGTGTGGTATACAAAGAGCGAGAGCAACGTGCTCTCCTCCGAGGAATGCGTGGAGCGATCCAAGATCTCGCTTTTGCGCGTGTTTCCGGAGCCGTTTTAGCGAGCATAGATTTTCTGGGATGTTTGTTTGTCCACACGATCGATTCGACGCCGACGAATCTGGTTTGCACGTTGATACTCCAAGTCGAGACAGAAGACGTGTCACCGACGAGCCATCGAGTTATTTGGTGTCCTTACATCCCTGAAGACGAAGTTAGCGAGGGCGATGACGTTTCAAAGTTTTTACTCGTTACCAGAGGTTCCAAAGCCGAACTTTGGTCAGTGGACAGTGTGTCGAGCTTGCTTGGACCTCAACCCATAAAAGTAATTTTCGTCACACTATTTAAAACCTCGAAACTGATCATTTTTTTATTTTCCAATGGCGAGCAGAAAGTTTCTAGCGTTAAAAAAAAATGAAAACGACAAATTATCGCGATGCGAGTCGCTGCTGCATTTTTTTATTTATTCAGATTTTTCCCTCTTTTTTTTTAGCTGACAGATCCCTTGGTAAGGGACTGCGGGGGCATGACAGAAATTTGCCAACACTCAGGAACGATAGTAGAAGCGATACTCAGTCCCGATGGCACGGCCATAGCCACCGCCAGTTTGGACGGTGAAATAAAGTTCTTCCAAGTTATAATCCACGGTAATGCGTTTCAACAACCAAGTTGTTTGCACGAGTGGAGACCTCACGAAGGCAGACCTATATCTTCGATGTTCTTCCTTGACGATCACAAAAACTACCAACCAGAGTGAGTCGATCATAAATAAACTAAAAAATTTCAAGTTCGCATCGTTGGGACGCAACGAAAACTCATTATATTCCTGTAGCAGAGCCAAATTTTCATACAGTATTTTTCAACGATAATAAGACAGTCTTCGTTGCCATTTGGAAATTGAGTTTACTGGAAAAATTGCAACGAGTGCATCAAGGTAGTACTGTCAGTTTTAGAATTATTGTTCAGAATTCAATAAAATTTGCTACAGCAGTGGATTACGGTAAGAAAAAGATCCAGTCAAATTTTCAAGAGGCTACAGAGAAGCAGAAAAAAGATATTCGCATTGGTAATTTTATGAATTTATCATCGATTCCATACGTTTCATTGTATTTTACAATAAAAACTGTGATTTCTCCTAAGAATTTATAAGAATTCACTGTAAAATGCAGTGAATTCTCACAAAGTTAACTCAATGTTGAATGTACGAAATTACCAATGCGAATATCTCTTTTCTGGTTCTCTGTAGCCTCTTGAAATTCTGACTGGACCTCGTTTCAATCATAATCTACTACCATACCAAATTTCATTCGCATTGGTAGTTTCATGAATTTAACATCGATTTCATACATTTCATGGCATTTCACAATGAAATCTGTGATTTCTCCTAAGAATTGATAAAAATTCACTGTAAAATGCAGTGAATTCTCACAAAGTTAACTCAACGTTAAATGTACGAAATTACCAATGCGAATATCTCTTTTCTGGTTCTCTGTAGCCTCTTGAAATTCTGACTGGATCTCTTTCCAATCATAATCTACTACCATACCAAATTTCATTCGCATTGGTAGTTTCATGAATTTAACATCGATTTCATACGTTTCATTGTATTTTACAATAAAAACTGTGATTTCTCCAAAGAATTTATAAGAATCCACTGAAAATGCAGTGAATTCTCACAAAGTTAACTCAACGTTAAATGTACGAAATTACCAATGCGAATATCTCTTTTCTGGTTCTCTGTAGCCTCTTGAAATTCTGACTGGATCTCTTTCCAATCATAATCTACTACCGTACCAAATTTTATTCGCATTGGTAGTTTTATGAATTTAACATCGATTTCATACGTTTCATGGCATTTTACAATAAAAACTGTGATTCCTCCCAAGAATTGATGAAAATTCGTTGTAAAATACAAAGAAAACTGAGATTTCTCGTAAGACTCAACGTCAAATGTACGAAATTACCAATGCGAATATATTTTTTCTGGTTCTCTGTAGCCTCTTGAGATTTTGACTGGATCATAATCTAGTACAATACCAACTTTATCAACCCTTACTTGCCACCTTGGAGTACAAACGTGCCTATTAAGGGAAATAGTCATTTTTCCACTTTTGCCGATTTTGGCATTTTTTTTTTAGTGTACTAGAAATAAATTTTTGGCTATATAAAGGTAACAATCTTTTAAAAAAAGCTTTCAATACGTTCTGCAACAATTTTCAAGTCGAACTATTCAGTAGTTGATTTTTTATAATAATTTTTGTCACTGGGGTACAAATCTACCGCACGGTGGGCAAGTATGTAATAATACAGAGGTGTGTCAAGTTGAATTCTGAACATCAATTCTCAAACCGACGGTACTACCGTGATTATCAAAATAACGAATAAAATCATTTTTTTTTCGTTGCATTCCAACGATGCAACCTTCAGGGTAATGATAAACTATGAAAACAAGTGGTACGAAATATAATAAAGTTGTTTTAAGACTCCGGTCTAATGAGCCTCGACAAAAATGTCCAGGAAGTGATGGTTTTGCTATAAACGTCTGGAGCTTTGATAAGATAATGAATAATCGCGATGGAATTATTTCTCAAGAAAAAAAACAAAAAACGTTTTTTAAAACTTGCAGTGCTCAATTCTGGCGATTTGCAATAACAGGCTGTGACAATAATTCCGAGTTGAAAGTTTGGTCGTGCGAGAAGTGGGTTTGTCTGCAAACAATACGCTTCGATCCGTCGCCGATAAGCGGAAAAATTCCGATATTGAAAGCTGGCCTCGATCTGAGTGCAAGTTTCTTGCTTCTCTCGGACATATGTAACAAGGGTCTGTACATATTGTGTTTGGCAAAAGACAGCGATGATGGAATCGCTTGCGTTAGCACGATATCGGAATTTTTGTTGCCGTATCCGATATTGAGCTTCGGAATAGTCGACGCGGGCCTCCGAAAAGTTCGTCCGACCGGTGAATCGCTGGAGGACCTTTGTCCTTGCGAAGACGAGAACGAGGATCAATTCGTCATACGAATGTATCTCGTGCAGCCGAAATCGTTGCAAGAATGTCACATCGCCTTTCGGCCGGTTCATCAAATGGCGAATAACTGTTTGATGGACACACTGACCCACGATTCTCTCGATTATACCGAAGATTTGCAGCAACACATAAGACACGACGATCAAAATGGAATCGCCGCGGAAAATGGGGAGGAAGAAGATCGCTCGGTAACGATCGAAGGAGCGACCAATGTTAACGGAGCTTTGAATCTCATGACGCCTGATGCATTCAGTTCGCCTTCCAAAAAGGAAAACAACGGTAAAGTTGAATAAATTATTTCAAAATCTTCAAACTTTGATTTTACGAAAATCGCTATAACTTTTTTTTTTTTTAATGCTTATTAGCGATTTTTTATTTATTATCATTTTTTTAGTTCTCTGTGAAGTTTGAGAATGGAAAATATGACGAAAAATGTGATTTTTTGGTTCGGATTCCCGAAAAAAAAAAAAATTATTGAAATGCAATACTGCGTACAACTTTTTCTGATTCATGAGATCTTATGATCTCAGATTCTTATGAAAAATTCATTAAAATTGGTTCAGTGGTTTTTCTCGTGAAAAATGCATCAACACAATTTTGTCGTAGAGCTTCATATATAGAGAGAGAGAGAAAAAGAGAGAGATAAAAATAACAGGCGTAAACGTAAATATTTACTCAGACCACGTAGCGCGGAGATAAGAATTTCTTTGTTTTTCCGTACAGATTCGAATCGAGCGAGTCCAGAGCTCGGAACAGTGATCTCAGCGAGTCCATCGCTGGCGCAAGCAGTTCAAGCTCTGAACGCGACAGACCCGCCTTTAGCGACGAGCGAACTTGAGCAAGCCCCACCGAGCGGTGGCAGCAGCACTTCTCGGGAGGTAAGAGAAATCCTCTTCCTCGCTGGTTTGGAGGAAGAGGAAAAAGAGGAGGAAGTGTTGGCGGACATAAACGCGGAAGATTGGGTAAAGGGAGTGGGCGACGCGTGGAGTGACATTCCGATAGTCTCGTTGATAGACGTTGGTGAACGGGCGATGCAGGATTTCGTCAAGTTTCCGGAGGACGAAGCGAAGAAAGAATCTCCTCGTGCGGAGTTGAAGGGCGAGGAATGGTCCGAAGGGCCGCCAGAAAACTGGACGGATGTTGCGTACACGTGGAGGCGAGAGCATCCTTCCGCGTCTAAATCGGCACGCGAATCCGAGGAATTTGCAGAAAAGGAGGAAAAAGGAACGAGTGTCCAGGGAAGTGTCGTCAAGGAGGAGAACAAAACAGCGGGCATAATAGCGAACGAGGAAGAGGAGGAAGAGGACGAAATCGAAATCCCAGAAACTCGCCTCCTTCCCGACCATGACATCGCTCAATTGAGCAAAAAGCTGGAAACTGTTTTGGAAACTATGCAAGAACAACGACAGGAACTTCGCGAACTTCGCGTTGAAGTAACCAGGCTTCGGCAGGATACACCGATCGCTACGAGGGTCGAATCTGCTCTAGCTCGTGCCTCCCAACAACAGTTGGCTTCCATGGAACAAACCCTCTATGCTCGCATCGCCCGACAAAACGATTTTCTCGATCAACTACAAACCAACATTACCAATAAAATCGAATCTGCTTTGCCCCAACTCGTTAACGATGTTGTCGAGCCGCTAAAAGCTCATCTGAGAACCGACGTCACCAGAATCGACGCTCTTTTGAGAGAAAACTTGACACAGCTCATCGGCAGCCCACACATCAGAGACACGATTGCTCTCGCTGCAACCAACGCCGCCAAACCAGCTCTTGAAAATGCATTCAAAGAAACTTTCGCCAATGTTCTCTTGTCCAGAATGGAAAAAGCCTGTCAATCCATGTTCCGACAGGTGCAAGACGCATTCGCCAGAGGCACTCACGAGTGTAAGATCATTTTTTATCCTCAAAATTCTACCCAAAGCTCGTCCATTCATTTGTCTCTGAAGATCGTATAAATTTCAATTGTGCCCCGGATCTTATGGGTCTTTTTCGTCCTCTCACTAGCGTCTCTCGTATTTAGAGAGAAAAATCTTGGAAAATTATAGAATATTCTCCATTCTTCTTACTTCGAAGTTGCATCATTTTTACAATCGTTGCATTTGTTTTATTTTTAAATGAAACTTTTCAAAAAACGAGATTTTCGAAGAAAAGTTGTCGTTCGGGTCGAAAAGACTATTTAGAGAGAAAAAAATCTGAAAAAATTCTTTAACCCTTCGAGTGCATATTGGGTCTTTTTGACCCCAACAATTGCCTGCCGCCGATTTTCTGGCATTTAATGGCAACGAATGCGTTTAATTTTCGTTTCCGTACAAAAATAAATTTAGACCCACAAAATGTGGATCATTTCCTACAAAAAACGTTTCTATAAAAAAAAAAAAACGAAAAATGTAAATTTATCGGAATACAACGATTTGAAAAACGCATTGGGTCAGAATGACCCAATATGCTCTTGGGAGCTGTGCACTCGAAGGTTTCATAACTGTTATAGTCGTGCATTTGTTTTATTTTTAAATGAAACTTTTCAAAAAACGAGATTTACGAAGAAAAGTTTCCGCTCGGGTCGAAAAGACCCATATGATCCGCGCAGGGTTCATGTTCATAATTCATATTCAATTGATTAAATCGATATTGATATTAATTGACTAATTAATTACTGATTAATTAATATCGCCAAAAAATGCTTCTGAAAAAAAAACTTTTTGCTAAAGCAATTCGCAATTTTCTGCTTCAAATATTTAGTCATTATTAAGAAAAGTAGAGATTATTTATTGTTTGTCTCGTTTGACAGATTTACAAAACGTTGAAAAGTTGTTGGACAAGCAATGCCACGATCGGAACGAACAGCAAAACGAAACTTCGTTGCAGCTTATGACGAGTACCTCGAACCTCGTTCGGGAGGATGTACGAAATGAAATGGCGAGAAATTTCGGAGTTTTTCAGGACGAGACTGTGAAGAATATTCGGGAATGCATACGCGATAATCTCAATCAACAATTGATCGACATCGCTGGAGCTCGGTATGTTTTTCATCATCATCATCATTATTCGACATTATGGAAAAAGAGAATTGGCGAAACTTTGATTTTAACTGACAAATTTGCAGATCTCGTGCCACGACGCCGTGCATCTCCGTGCCTGCGGTCGCAGACGCTCAATCTCGAGTTCTTTCTCTTATTCAACGCGGTCAATTGAACGCCGCTTTCCAGCAAGCACTCAGCGCCAGTGACTTGGGCCTCGTCGTATTAGTTTGCGAAAAGACCGAACCCTCCCGAGTATTCTCGAGCACGGTTGGACCTCAGGGACAAGGACAACGTTGTATGCTTCAACAACCAGTCATCTTGTCTCTGGTGCAACAACTCTCCGCCGATTTGGGACACCGCACAGAACTCAAGCACAGGTGAGAATTTTTCTCTCAACAATTCTGCAAACAAATTGACCCAAGCAAAGCGAAATTTTATTCATTTATTCCCATTCCTCCCTCCGTCGATCATATTTTTTATGGAGCTCCGGGTCACTAGCCACTTATTACGTATTTGGAGAGAAAAAATGTGGAAAAAAAATGATGGAATAGTCTATTTTCTATTTTTCTACTTTCTGTTCTTTCTTTTTTGTTTTTTGTACGTTTTTTCGTTTTTTCCTTTTTTCTTTCTGACACTTTCTGCGTCATACGTTTTTTTTCTGCTCTCTACTGTCTTCTTTTCCTTTTGCTTCCTCATAGAGGAAGCTACGTGACAGTGAACATTTTTTTCTTCCAGTTTTTAACGCCAATGTCCTTAAAATGTCGCAAAACATCGAAAAATCATATCTCGAAAAAATGTCCGGATGTGTGTCTGTGCGTATATTTTGGCACTGTAAAATTCAAACGTTTATAACTCAAAGGTTCAAGCTAAAGGGCTCCCGTTTTGCACAGATGTTAATTTATACGAGCTCTTCATTCTCTGAGAAATTTGTTGGAATTGCTACACAAATACGACAAAAAAAAGGCTGTCGACGCTCCGACGTCCGCAAATTTTAAGATTTATTACTAATTTGTTTTTTTTCTTTACAAATAGAGTATCACGATAGGAAATTTGGTATTGAATTTGGTAAATATCGCTCGAACGGGTTAAATTTGATGATTTTCCGAATTTTACGAAAATCAGTTTTTTGAAAAATCGTCTAACCGCTTGAATTTTCGAAAATTTTGTAAGATATTACTTTTAAACTTGGCGAAGAGTCGCTGCGGCGTCCCTTGATGCATCATTCTGTACTTCCTCTTTACTCTCTAGTTTCTCCTTTTTTCTTGCCCTTTTCTATTTTCTACTTCGAGGATTCATACGTTTTGAACGTACGAAAAACGTTTTGGAGAACAAAAACAAAATTTCCAAAAAAAACGTTTTCGTTTCGATCGAAAAAGATCGAAAGGATCCGCGGAGGGTTTAAAAAAATGAAAATTGTTTCGCAGGTGGTTGGAAGAGGCGATATTGAATTTAGACACGAACGACGTGGTGACCCAACAGCACATGGGAACCGTATTAATGACACTGCAGACTCAGCTCGCGGCATTCGTAGCCTCGAATCCAAACCATCGTTCGGCAAAGCGAATGAAAATGTTAGGAATGGCAGCTCGCGCTCTGCTCAAGCCGCCTCCTTGACTGACTGAAAATTCGTGATGTAACTGCGAGAAACGGTGGAAAAAAGAAAAAAGAAGAAAAACGAAGAGGAATGTGAGATTGAAACGAAAAAAGAGGCGGAAAAAATGGAAGGTCGGTTAGCAATGAAGGTGAATCGTCCTCGACGAGTCAAAGACTGGTTACTATCGTTTCATTCAATTGCATTTGCCAGACTCTAGTGCAACTTTCCAAGTCGATTCATTACTTCGTCAATTTAATTTCATCGTCATGTCCCTAAACTTTCTTCTTTTCCTCTAAAGGTTAAACACAAGTGTATATTAGATTTAGTAGATGATAATATTTTTATTTAAAAAAAAAAGAAAAAGAAAAACCACAAAAAACGAGTAACAAGACTTTCTGCGCGGAAGTATTTGTGGCAATGCCGTAATCTCCGCTCGTCGTATTTTTCTTCGATCTTCTCGCAACAGCAGCAACAAGTTAATAAATTGCTATGACGCTCAAATTCTCTCTCGTCAATATTTAGACAACTCGGAGCAATCACAGGATCCGCATCTCGGAATATCGTTCCATTTTTCATTCATGTTTTCTTTTGTATCAAACCAACATTATTTTATTTTCAACTGCGACGAGAATGACGAATGTCCCATTACTATTATTTTTTTTGTTTTATATTTTGCAGAAATCATGAACTTTAATACAACTTATCATTTTGCTGGTTTCTGTCCAGGCGATTTATCGCGATTCACACTTCGAGCGGACGATAACGTGGGGAAAATGTTTTTCCTTGATTAATCATACGAAAAATATGGAAATAATAGGAAAGGAGAAAAACAAGACACATTGTATTATAAATAATAAATAACCAAGTTTCATACAGTCATTTTGTCATTTATTCATTTCGACATTTTCAACGCTTCCCTTATGTGGGCAGAAATTTTTGGCTTCTTTCTTTTACGCACTTTCCCGCAGGATGCTGTTGTCTGAGCTACTCGCTTCACAGCCTCTTTCTTTGTTTTCTTCTTCACGCTCAAAGGATTCGGTCCACCTTTTCTCCTCTTTTTCTTCAATTTTGTCTCGGGCTCTATCGCCAAACCGGATGTTTTTTTCAGGCACTTTATTGTCTCTTGCTGCGTCGCATTCATGAATATTCCTTCTAACAACTCTCCCGCTTGCTGCCTACTCGCCTTCGACGGCGGATCCAGCACCGGTGCTCTTCCGTGTAAATACAAAAGAGGAACTCCCGGTATCGATCTCAGACGGTCTTGGAGCTCTCGGTCCTGGGTCGCTATGAGATATCTAACAAAAGAGAAACGAAAACTTTAAAATATGCACAAAAATATTGCATCGTCGAGAGAAATATAAAATTTCGTTCAAAAAATTTGAATTGTTTATTATTTTTCAAATTTATTATCAAACCTTCGTGTGCACGTCTCTTCTTGAAAGTGCATCTCGGGTCAATTCGACCCGAGGCGTTTTTCAAATCGTATTCGTGGGCAAATTAAAAATCGGTGATGAAAAATTGTTCGGGTCAAAATGACCCAGTGTGTACTCAGAGGGTTTAAATCAGGCCGCACAGGGGTCTATGAGACCCGGTATAATCTTAAGCTGCAATTTGTAAAACGAACCTCGACGGATTGTCCTTTCCGATCATGGAGAGTAGACACTTGGAGCCGGAGGTTGGATTTTTTTCATGTCCGCAGCGATGAACTGCAAATTGCTTAACGATGAGCATAGCGCCGTAAACTTTGGCTCCCAATTTCTCAGTTTCGAGGATCACGCATTGCGTCGTCAATAATTTTGTCTGCGCGTTGAAATATTTTGGTAATTGATCTTGGATGCTGAATTTGTTCTGAAAAGTTGGAAAGAAATCTTAAAAGTTGGTGAGATACTGTAGAAATCTTGATTTTTAAATGTTTTTGTTGTTGTAGAATCATGGTTTCAAATGAACGATAAAAAAATGACGTAATTTTGGTTACTCACTTCGAGAGCAGCGAAGGAAAATGTTCCATCAATTAGGACTTGATAAGGCTCACGGAATTTGTAATTATTCACGTAAAAACCCAAGTTTTTCTGGACCTTTTTCAATCGCGTAATCTTCATTATGATCGATCAATGTGTCTCGCAGTCTTTAACCTCCGAACTGTAATGATTTTGAGGTTAGGGTTGTTTATATTTTCATTCCTTTTTACTTTCGGTTGATGAAATTCGATCAAGGTTTCACTGCACTCTGGGATTCTCAGTTCGATTCACTTTTTCTCCAGGTAATTTAGAGACGTATACAAAAAAATAAACTTCATCTAAGCGCTGGTGCCGAAAATCGCTCTTGAGACGCAATGCGCTGAACGCGTGTACTCGCGTTCTTCTTCTTTCGGCAAGTTGGTTGGGCCCTCTATGAGCAGGGAATTCCAACCTGGCCACAAGTAAAAACGTTTCGGCCAACGTTCGATGTAGCGCTGGTGTAGTGAGTGCTTGTGATGGTTTGAACATGCTTTCGGGCGGTCGGTAATGAAGTTTTTATGTTTATTTTTCATTTTTTCCATTTTTCTCCGCGAATCATGATTTGTTGTCAGACCGTAATGGGACTGGAATCAGTGCTTCGCTGCAGGGCTGTTATCTTATTCTCAATTTGTATTTTATTCTATTTTTAAATGATTATATACATATATATATATATATATA
>JBAJMU010000008.1:9394542-9424769 GCA_037952995.1 Hyposoter didymator
TTTTTTTTTTTCAATTGGAGCGGTTTTTCTAGGAGTATAATGTGCGCGTGCGTACAGTTCGCTGTCTTCCGAGCGACGCGTGTACTCGCGTTCTCGTATTATTTTGCTGATACGCACGCACGTCAGCACGCCACCTACAACCAAACTCTAATGGGGGCCAAGTTCACAAACGAGCGTCCCGCAAAACAAGAGAACACAGGGAATCCCGGAACATTTTGTGGAAAGTTTACACGGTTTACACCCCGATTGTTTATTTTTTCTCTATCCGGTGCGGAACGTGAGTCACAAACGTGCACCACGCCCCATGCCTGACAAACAAGTTAAGAAAAAATATTCGCGAGCACCCGTGTTTCAGAAAGTATGTTGCATTTCTTCTACATTAATTCCGAAATTTTTTATACCATAAAAATATTGCGTTGATCACAGATATAACCCGTAGATTTTGGATACTGGGAGAGCGATCAATAGAAACCAGCGCACATTCGGAGGACAAGGTATGACCTCAAAGGCAAAAAATTGAGATTTTGAACGACATTGTTGTATGCATAACGATTTCCCGAGATATAGGAGACTTCCACCTTTGGAAAAGCTCAACAATCACCGAACGTAGCCAATAGCCAGTATTTCCATGTTTATTGAGATACACGAACGCTTAAAACCATTTTTCAGATTTGCCATTGCAAACGACAGAAATCTCAGCTGCAAAGATGTCTGGAGAGTTGCTAGAAAAATATGAACATCAAATGGGACTTCAAAAAACGTTTTCCACAGAATTCACATGGACACTAAACAATTGGTCCTTGCTTTACGATTCAACCTACAAAAAAGGAGTCCGTTCTCCGTTTTTCTATCTCAACGGTACAAATGGATATACCTGCGACATTTCTTTATCCCCAACAAACCTGGACAGGGCCATCACCATACAATTCTCAGATACTCAGGAGATTGAAGCAATGAAAGTAGTTTGTCGCATTGGTAACAATTTGTGTCAAACTAATTACTATAGCAGGCCAGTTTTGAAAAGCTATACGTATCCAATGAACCACGTGACCAGCGGAGATGGTTCATATCAAACTGCGGCATCTTATTCCTCATCAAACTCTGCCGGGGATAGGATCAATAGTAGATCGGTGTTTGGTCAGACACCCGTCAGGAATAGCTCTTCGAGTAGCCAATCATTGCTCAACCACGATGTTTTTGGTCTAACTTGGAAAAGTATTACGAACGAGGCAGTCGTCATAGTGCTTAAGATAACTATCATGACGGCATCCGACTCTATCAGTCCTGCAGACGCTACAACGCCGCCGTCCGTAACGTTGAGTAAGTGCGATTATCCACCGCGAAATGTTCTAGCAAACTTCAAATGTACGTTTGACCGTAAAGCTTTCTGCGACGTCAGCTTGGTGCTGGGAGATAAAAAATTCTACGCTCACAAAGCAGTTCTCGGAGCGCAGAGTACAGTTTTTGAAGCCATGTTTTTGAATGAAATGAAAGAACAGAAAGAAAGCACGGTTGAGATCTTGGATAGAGATGAAAAGGTATTCGAACAGTTTCTCAACTATCTTTACGGCGGAGAAGTAACTGAGTTGAAAGACACGGTTGAAACGATGATTGCGATTGCTGATTTCTACGATGTTCCTAACCTGAAAAACAAGTGTGAATCTGTCATGGTAGAATCTCTTAGCAAAAACAACGTTGTTGGATATGTTATCCTTGCGGATAAGCTCAACTGCGAAAAATTGAAAAAAGAAGCTCTCCGCTTGATTCGAAACAGTGCACCGATCATGGAGGAAGCACTTGTAGAGAATGATGCCGCAACGATTATGTGCTTAAAAGAGATTCTGTCTAAAAACCGAGCGCCAGCAAAAACTGAACCGAGGGAAGACAATTCCGCATAGACGTAATTGACAAACACTTTTTTAATATGAAATACTTGTAAGAGAATGCCTGCTCGGTTTTTTCTTCGTGTACAATGCGTTTTTAAAAAAAATTCGACAATTGGCATCTTGTTGAAGGGTATTCGGTACAGAGATTGAAATATCTTCCATTATTAAGAAACTGCATAAAGTTTTACTGTTATTTACGTCAGTATATTTTCCGATATATTTTCGGAAGTGCCCCGCATGTACTTTCCACTGAATATCGACATTTTTCCCCAAAATGAACGTCTTCGAACATGTTGATTTTCACTCTGCTTTCTGTTTTCAAAAAATGTATCGATAATGATTCAATTTTATTTTCATTCCATGATCGTTTGTGCCTTATTCAGGTAAGAAAAATAATGATCAGTTTTTTGCAACTTCATGATACTAGATAATAAGAAATACATCGATATTTTGTATACGTCGAGTTATAACAAAAATAAACGGAATTTTTTTATTGACAATTGTAATGGAGTCTTTTTCATTGATCTGCAGAATGTGCGAAATTCATTTATTCTTGTTTCCATTGATATTTCGATACGAGACGAAACATTTGAATCATTTACGCGAGCAATTTCCAAATTCCGTCAAGAACGCCCGTACGGCAGAGAAACTAAAAAATAAAAAGACAATTAATAAGTGAATTTTCACATGATTTATTATTTTTTCTGTAATAAATGTATACGCAATTAAATGGATCGAAGGACGATGAGGAGAACTACGCAGAGCCTGCATAGCCTCGGTCAAATGTTCCAATTCGCTTTCGCCAATTTTGAGTTTTTCTTTATCGCTTCAGTAGCGTAATAATTGGCCGCCATCGCCTGTTTAACTGAGCGAATCTTCCTTTTTGCCAAATTTCTCAAGCTCTTTGACCTGGTGAATGAGCCCTTGGAGCACTCAATGAAATTGCAGCTTGTTAGTGACTGTGATAATCGCCCAACCGGACGAAGCCTCTCCCGAAAGTGCCGATGAGAGATTCATAACTTCCGCGGTTTTCGCCGACATGGTCGAATTGGTAAGTGGCGTCATCTCTCAAATTGTTTCTGAACTCACATTCAATGAGGCGAACTTGCCCACCCGTTCCACATCGTGTCGGGGCTGTCACTTTTGCAGCTGACGCGAATGGTGACAGTGAAATAAACAACTTGTCGTTCCAACAATGAGGTAATTTTGCGGGAATGTTAATGAACCTACAAATTGTTATATTTCTACTTTAAATAGTGTTACGAAAATGCACAGGCCGTACGAGGGCATACGGTACGTGGCGGACAAGCAAGTAATGGTTTTGGACATTGGCACAGCGTACACAAAGTAATGAGCTCGCATCGCGTTTTTTCCATTATTCCAAAAGCAAAAATAATAATCGCCGATCGTCCTAGCCTTGTGGCATTAATTGTCATTTGTTTTTTGATTCAAAAAAGATTCGGATATGGCGGTAAACCTTCGCCACGTGGTATTATCAGGACGGAAGTAAAATGTTCCGTTACGAAGGAAATAAGACAAATTTTCGAGTACAACGACACGGAAGATTTGTACCAATTGCTCGTCGAATTTTTGCACGCACTTTTCTTCAGGTACGAACAAAAAAAATCATTCAAAAAAGTTCAAAAACTCAACAATTTGTTTTAAATTTAAAAAAATGATAAACGATAAAAACACGAGAATTTCCATTACAACGGAAATACAAAATTTCAAACTTTTGTGTTTAACGAGTTTTCATTATTTCCAGACACGCGACAATAAGCCCCAAAGACTTGAGGGTGATAGTTCTCGAATCTCTTCTCTTACCCACACAATTTAGAGAAACTCTCGCCAAAGTTTTGTTCCGACATTTTGAAATCGGCTCGTTAATGCTTCTCCCTACGCATTTGGTGGTCATTAGTACTCTCGGGACGGATACCGCTCTAGTGTTGGACGTGGGTTACGCCGAAGCGACTCTGATACCAATTTTCGAAGGCGTCCCTGTCCTCAAGGCTTGGCAATCCTTGCCTCTCGGTGCTCAAGCCGTGCACAAGTGAGTTTGGCCGTTCTTTTCTGTCGACAATCCAATCGATCCGATCGTGCGCAGATTCCATGAGACTTTTTCTACGGGAGCGACGATATTTTTTCGAAAATCTTGGTTTTTGCAACGATTTATTCGAAAATGAAATAAACGCGATGACTAACAACCATGGAACCTTGACGAAGAGTCGATGGAGAGCATTTCAGAATTTTTGCAGATTTTTTTCTCTGGAAATACGCGAGATACACGTGGCAGTACGAAAAGGACGTGAAAGGTTCGCGGAGGCTCGAGGAAGAATCAGAATTTCGATAAAAAATGAAAAAATCAAAACTGACAACAGTTTGGAAAGATTTTTTTTTATAAATAGAATTTTAGCGAGACGAAAACATTGAATTAGGAATTTATAGATCGAGAATGAAATTATTAACTTGATTTCCACTTGAAACAACTTTTCGTCCAGTTTTTCAAAAGTGTCTCAAATTTTTCAACGAAATTCCAGATGCATTAAGAAAGAATTGGAAAAAGCGTTACCGGATGTGAAACTCGATGAAAATCTCATAGAAGATATAAAAGTAAGAACGTGCTTCGTAACGACGATGGAACGCTCGAAAAAATTGGAAACTGACGAGGCTCTGCCTCCTCCACCTTCCGTCAAGTATCCCGGAATACAAACCTTCACTATTCCTGGAGAAGTGAGAGAGAAGGCGTTTGAAGTATTGTGGGAACGAGACAACGATAATCTGAGTATACCGACGATGATCCTCGATGCGATAGTCAAAGTAATGAAAAATACATTTTTGTCAGTGTTGAAAAAACTGAAAAATACGAAAAAAAAGTCTAAATCGACTCTTTAAATGGAATAATTGAGCAATTGCCAAGAAATTTAATGTTGATTATTATTTTCAGTGTCCAATCGACACGAGGAGACCACTGGCTGAGAATATAATTTTGGTAGGCGGTACAACGATGGCGAAAGGTTTCGCGAGTCGTTTAAAATCAGAGTTGATGAGCCTGCTGGCGAGCGACTTGTACGCGGACAAGCTGAAGATCAAAAAGTTGAAATTCCACACGGCGCCGAGCAAAGCGAATTACACGGCATGGCTGGGTGGGGCGATATTTGGAATCGCGGATTTGCCTTCGAGATGTTTGACCAAAGAGACGTATTTGCAGAGCAACCGAGTACCCGATTGGGCGTGTCTCATCGACAACGAATAAACGTTGAAAAACGGAGAAAGATTCTGCTGCGAGGTTCATGCGAGGTTTGGGAATAAGAATAAATGATTTATCGGAAAAATGGGTTTGTTATTCCTTGGAAAATCCATCAAAATTATTCCTTACATCGATATTACATTTCTCTGAGTTTTATCGCTCGTTATAAGTCCTCACTGTCGCTTGTTTCTCGATGTGACGATTGTGACGTTCCTTCGAGTCTCAGAGGGTCGTCAGAAGCGTCAGTTTCTCGTTCAGCTGCAGCTGCGTTTTTATCAATTGCGAGAGCGCCACGACCATCAATAAATCCTTAACGTTGCTGTTGAACATTTCGTCGAACTGATCCGTGTTCATTTTCGGTACCGAATGGACCATATCCAGAAGAGCTCGGCCAACCTGATTGTCCGGAGGCTGTTTGTTCGAAAGAACGTCGTCCACGTAGTTCAGCACTTGATCCAACATCGCCAACAACTTTGTACTCGCTTCGGCTATTTGAGCAAGATCCATCATTGGCTCGACGCCGCCGCTCGGCTTCGCTACTGTCGTCAGGTTGTTGGGAATTTGGGTTTTTGCACAGAGTTGCAATCCCACGATTTCTGGCTCGTAGCAAGTTATCTGTTGGCAACGAATTCGTCGACGTGATTTTCACTCTTTTCCCAAATCATTCCTTACTTTTCCGTAACAATGATTCTCACAAAATATTAATAATCCGTTTGACCTCGTCAGCTCTAAGGATTTTTTGTGCAACCGTTAAAACTAACGACGGGTCGTTCGTTTAATTCGCTTGTTTCACGTGAAAAAAATCGTCCGCTTTCTTTGAACCGTTGACTGAATAATAATAATTTTTTCAATAACAATTTCATGCAAAATGTTTTTTTACTATTTTTCACGAATTCGCAAAAAATGACCCATCGTTAGAACTTGAGCTTAAAATTTTCTGCTTATTGGAAGGTTCAAAAATGGCAACAGGCGAAAATTCTGTTTTTTCTTGAGCAGAGCTCTAGGTTTTTGGCCAATATTTGGTCAGGCGGATAAAACGATATTTTTATAGGACCCAAACACGAAATCGGTGCGAAAATTTTCATGGTTTTTGAAATTGAGTTAATTAATCATAATAATAATAATTAATTAATATTGATTAATGACAAAAAATGGAACTGGACAGATAATTGCGGGTTTTTCTTTTTTCCTGTATTTTGGTAACGATATTTTTTTAGGACCCAAACACAAAATCGGTAGGAAAATTTTCATGGTTTTTGAAATTGAATTAATTAATCATAATAATAATAATTAATTAATATTGATCAATGACAAAAAATGGAACTGGACAGATAATTGCGGGTTTTTCTTTTTTCCTGTATTTTGGTAATTTTTCTGAATCTTTGTCGTCAAGGAAAATGGTGAGTTTGGCGCTTACCTCGACTTTGGCAGGGGTGAACATGCATCCTTGTTTGCCGTTGGGGACTCCGAGTTGCACGCAAACGTAAGCTTTTATGCCCATTCTTGTGGTGTTCATGAGAGTCGTATCGACAGTCAAATGGACTGGATTGTTGCATTCTCTGGCATAATACTCGTGGATAACGGAGGAATGATTAGTGACTTCTTTGCCCGTCGCCCACCATCCGACAATGTTTTCCTGAGCGTTGACTCTGTGATTGAGATCGTAGAGATCCATGGCGTAATTGAGTTCCGCTTCGACTTGGTCATCGGATTCTTTGTGCGGGACGCAGAAGCAATTTGTCACTTCGACGATACCCTTTTCCGCACTTCCTGTTTTTTTAATGACATTTCGATCTTATTTCATCGTTCACGATTGCAAGAGAATGAACTGGGCCAACAGTTCCAAACGGTTTTTCGATCGTTTGTTTTGAAAAAAAATTATGATCGATTTTTTTCAAGAGAAATAATTTTTTCGTGATCAACGAAATTTTGGAGAACGTTAGAAAGATTTTGGTGCAAAACGCAATTGTATTTGAGACTTTGGTTATCGTACTGGGTTGGAAATTGTTCTGACAGCAAAGGAAATCGAAAAAAACGTAATTATTCGAACGTTTCTTTGGCTAGAATCGAAATTTTGAGGTTAGGAATGCAAATCGCGAGGAAATAACAAAAAATGAGTTGAATTTGTGCCAGATGTTTGCACTAGTCGATTGTTAAGGCAGGAGAGTAATAATCGGTCCAAGTGTCACGCTACGAAGTGGTTTAAATTGACAGGAAATTCGGCTGAAGCCTGCGCTCGTGCAGCATGCGATCGGCAGGTCGCACATGACGAAAGAATGTTATTAAATTGTCGGGAGCAATAATTTGAGTATTTTGCGATAAACTTACCCAGCAGAGTTCCGATGACTCGCAGGGAATCCGAATTCCGACGCTCATATGCATCGACTATTTGGAATAAAACAACTGGATGCACCTTGACAGTGAGGTCGAGCGCCATGTTTACTCGGAGTGAGCGCTTTTCGCTTGAAACTGCACGAGCTACGTGCGCGTTGCTGCAGTGCTACACCGTCTGGTGGCAAAACTGAAAACCTAGTGATTTAGACACTAGACATACACGTGGATTTTCGCGCACTTGCGTTCATTTTTGCAAAACAATCGTTTTGATTAAGAAACAATGAATGCCTATTGAAGAATTTGTGGAAAAAAGTAGGTTATACATAAAAATCAGCGATTTAACAAACTCCGAAACACTGACGAGGAATATTTGGAAAAAAAAAATCGTTATTCGAAACCGGGAAGACAACTTTAGCAGGCGAGTGATTTCCCACTCGCGTCAGGGTTCGGGCATCTCCGATACAACTCTATATTTCATGATTAATCACAGTCGAAAATCCAATATGGCGTCCGGTCAATAGACGAAGCCTTTCCCGTATACTCCGGAAGAAGCTTTGGCTCGGGGATCGTGCCCGTGGGCGTATCTATATGTCTATATAAGTTGTCATTCTATTACGGGATACCGTAGACATATATTTTCTCCTTTTTTCTCCCTCGAAACTGGATAAAAGAAAATAGTTGCTTCGCTCTTCCATAAGTACTGTGCGCGGCGGTGGAAGAGTGTTTGACAAGGAACGAGAAGATTCCGCTTTTTTAATTTATGTTTTGTGCTTGCGTGCGTGAGTTACGATGTGCGAGCGAGGATCTCGCCGGGCTGACGAATCGAAAAGCAGCAGCTCCGAGTCCTCCATCAACGAGATTAAACATGTGGTCGAAATATAACGCGAGAGACTGTGCGATTTCATTTACAAATAAATCGAAATAATCCTCGCGCCCCGAAGGATTGTCACTCAGAAATTTCGGCTCATTCGGGCTCCCCTTGAGATTCCAAAAAAAGGGCCAAAAAATAACAGAGAGTTTGTCTCGTTTGACAAGCGGGGGAGGGGCCAAGGTACAAAATGGCTTCGGGCGACAATGTGGATGTGATTGAGGTTGTCGAGACGAGTTTCGGAGGGCCGACCCGAAGCTCGGATGCTCCGTCGAGGACGGATGATTCGGGGGACGAAGACGGTGAGCGAACGATTATTTACTAAATCCCGACTCGAAATACACATTTTCTCCCAACTGTCAAAACTTTATTCCATAACCTCGCGTTTCCAAATAAACTTGCTCGTTTTTCGGAGTGACATTTAGATCCTCCTCCCACCTGTCAAACCGAACAATTCCTCGATCTTTTTTTCCCCCACATCCTTTTGGTACGATTCATTTTTTCGAGTTCGTCTGATAAAATCGCGCATGTCACATGTGACGTCCGAAGAAGTGTCAATTTTGACGTGCCCCTCTTACTCACGCGGGTGTGAACTTTGACAGCTGACGCGATGTCATATTTCCAAGGATCTTAATCGTGATTCATGCTTCTTGGAATGTTTCTTTACATGCTTTTTTCTCACATCCTTGAATATTCATGATTCTACACCTTTTTATTATTATTATCACTATACCCATCATTATTATTGTTATTATCCTCAATATATACGTTTATTTATTCACAGCTATTTTTATTTTCCCGCATACGAAAGCGTCCGATAAATCACGATGAATATTTCCATTTTTTCCTCCCAATTATTCCGATTATTAGAAAAATAATTTAAAAAATGCGATTGCGAATTACAACGTTAAAAATGTCTTTGCAGATAAATCAACGGGGGAAAAAGTCACGGCCTTTGATGTGAGTTAAAAAATCCGATTATGTGCCCCTCGTCGATTAAAAATTCGATAAATAATATTTCTTTCTCCCTTTAACGGTCATGAAAATTTCTCGATAATTGGAAATACTTGACGCAGTTTGTTTTTGTTTTTATTGTCAAGAATAAATATTTGACTATCGCTAGCTCGACTGGAAAAATGCACCGGTAAGCGCAGAAATAAAGTCGATCAAGATCCCGCCCGTTATGTCAGAACTGCATCGTTGTCAAGTTAACGTTCCCTGTGACCTTGCCCTCCACGGCGATCCAGATTCTAGCGAGAAAAGTCAAGTTTCCGATTCAAACGACGTAAAGAATTTTCCCTCGATACTTTATGGCTGCGGAGCGATACGCAGCTTTTAACGATCCATTCTCACACAGACTTCGGCCACTCAACATGGCAGCGGCGGACCCAAAACTCCTGCCGGAGTTTCCAGGAACAAATCGGAGCGGGAAAGGAAAATTGGACATCGGAGAGTCGGCGTGGGTGGAGAGATCACTTACAAAAAGGTTGGCTTACTCGGTGACTCCTAATTTTTCGTGGGAATCGTTGAAAAAATTCGATGGAAATATTTATTAATGTTTTTTTTGCTTTTTTCAATTTTTGCTCAGATCCAAACGACCCAAATCATGGGATCCATACAGTTGGGAATACAACACGCTGTCGGTGGTCTCGCTAGCAAACCCGAAAGAGATTTACTCATGCAAGATTTCATGACGGTAGAAACTACGAATTTCCCCAGCGAGGGCTCCAACCACACACCGGCTCACCATTTTTCCGAGTTCAAATTCAAGAATTACGCTCCAATAGCATTTCGATACTTTAGGGATTTGTTCGGCATTCAGCCGGACGATTTTTTGGCAAGTTGTTTAATCGTCTACTTCGTTTTTCTCTCTTGTTGACTGTTTCTCAGGTTCTTTCGATTTTTATGCTAATTCGACATTTAATGGCCAACATTTTTTTTGCAGATGTCTATGTGTAGCGCGCCGTTACGGGAATTATCCAATCCTGGCGCTAGCGGAAGTATCTTTTATTTAACGGAGGACGACGAATTTATTATAAAGACTGTACAGCATAAGGAAGGAGAGTTTTTGCAAACTCTCTTGCCTGGATATTATATGGTAATTAAAAAAACCATTAATTACTTTTTTTTTAAATATTTTTATAAATTTTTGTCAAATTTTCATAAATTTTTACAAATTTTTGTAAATTCTCGTAGAACTTTTATAAATTTTTGAAATGTGAAATTTTCCACACGATTTCACCGATTACAAAAAGTCTCTGTCAGCGGATTTTCGCCATCGTTTTGTCTCGACTGACGGAGCCTTTTTCGGATATTGGTCCAAAGACATTGAAGAATTTTCATTTCGAAATCTCAAGATGTGAGATTCGGGGATGGATTTAAAAATCTTTCGGGCTAAAGCTTCTTTTCTAATCGTTCTTCGTTCTATTTTCTTTTGCAGAATTTAAATCAGAATCCAAGAACTTTATTACCAAAGTTCTTCGGGCTTTATTGCTACCGTTGCAATAGTAAAAATGTTAGGTTGATCGCAATGAACAATCTTCTGCCCTCGGCGGTAAAGTTGCATCAGAAATACGATTTGAAGGGATCGACTTACAAGAGAAAAGTAAGTGTGATTGAAGATTTTTATCGTTTCGGGTGGATACTGGGTCGTTGTGAGGCCAAACATTTTTTGCCACCGATTCTTCGACGTTGAATTTTAGTTTTCGTCAAAAAATTAATTTGTAGCCATAAAATATGGAAAATTTTCTACAAAAAACGTCTCGGGTCAAATTGACCCGATGTGCACTCGTAGGAAGTGTGCACACGACTTAAAAAGCGTTTTTCAAAGATTCAAAAGCTCGAATCGTTCGATCAATGAATTTGGCATGAATTTTTAAATTTCTGTACAAAGGCTTCGAGAGGTGAGAGATCAAAATCAT
Organism: Hyposoter didymator; assembly: GCA_037952995.1. Classification (NCBI taxonomy): domain Eukaryota; kingdom Metazoa; phylum Arthropoda; class Insecta; order Hymenoptera; family Ichneumonidae; genus Hyposoter; species Hyposoter didymator. Next base: position 9,405,799 of record JBAJMU010000008.1, read on the forward strand.
CGCCAACGTACAAAGATCTCGATTTCATGGAGCATCACCCCGAGGGAATATTTCTAGAGGCCGATACTTACGGAGCTCTGGTAAAAACGATACAGCGTGATTGTCGGGTACTGGAGAGTTTCAAAATCATGGATTACTCTCTTCTCGTTGGAATTCACAACCTCGATCAAGGAGCAAGAGAAAAAAGCGTGAGTGAAAATTAATTTTTCAACGTCTTGAAGAAAATTCGAGGAACGAGCTTATTTCTAGCGTTTTTTAATTTCAGGAACAAAGGTTATCAGCTAGCGCTGAAGAAGAAGCGGGCGAGCCCGGTTACGAGAGCGGAACTTTCGTCCACGCGGAACGCGAAAAAGAACGCGAGGATAGAATCGGTGCAGCCGCGCTCAATCGCTCGAAAAGCATCAATAGGCAGAGGCTCGTTGCACACAGTACAGCAATGGAGAGTATCCAAGCGGAGAGCGAACCCATCGACGAGGAAGATGATATACCGTGAGTATTCTTCTCCAACTCGTGTCAAAAGTTATTAACAAATTTATACAATTTTTCATTCTCCAGCTCGAATAAATTATTTGTTTCTTTTTATTTTTCTTATTTTTACAATTAAATAACCGACTTTTTCCATTGCGGGCTGATTGGCCACTTTCCCAGCCGAATGTGAAATTGTATTGCCAAAAATAATTCATTCATTTTCTATTTCGGTTGGGACGAGCCGAGGAAAAATCTTTCATTTTGGCTTTTTTTTTCATTTCATTGTTTGAAGCCTTGGTTAACACACCGGGTCAATTAGACCCGGAAGGTAGGACTGTCGGGTTTAGAATTATTGTTCAGAATTCAATAAAATTTGGTACAGTAAGATTATTATAAGAAAAAGATCCAGTCAAATTTTCATACAGTATTTTTCAACGATAATAAGACAGTCTTCGTTGCCATTTAAAAACTGAGTTTACTGGAAAAATTGCAACGAGTGCATCAAGGTAGTACTGTCGGTTTTAGAATTATTGTTCAGATTTCAATAAAATTTGCTACAGCAGTGGATTACGGTAAGAAAAAGATCCAGTCAAATTTTCAAGATGCTACAGAGACGCAGAAAAAAGATATTCGCATTGGTAATTTTATGAATTTAACATCGATTTCATACGTTTCATTGTATTTTACAATAAAAACTGTGATTTCTCCTAAGAATTTATAAGAATTCACTGTAAAATGCAGTGAATTCTCACAAAGTTAACTCAACGTTAAATGTACGAAATTACCAATGCGAATATCTTTTTTCTGGTTCTCTGTAGCCTCTTGAAATTCTGTCTGGATCTCTTTCCAATCACAATCTACTACCATACCAAATTTTATTCGCATTGGTAGTTTCATGAATTTAACATCGATTTCATACATTTCATGGCATTTTACAATGAAATCTGTGATTTCTCCTGAGAATTAATAAAAATTCACTGTAAAATGCAGTGAATTCTCACAAAGTTAGCTCAATGTTAAATGTACGAAATTACCAATGCGAATATATTTTTTCTGGTTCTCTGTAGCCTCTTGAAATTCTGACTGGATATTTCTCCAATCAAAATCTACTACCATACCAAATTTTATTTAATTCTGAACACTAATTGGTCACTAAATCGATCTCTTTGCTATTTTGAAAGCCACGTAATTTTCTTTGAATTAAATTCAGGTTCATCATCAATTTTTCAAACTTATCACGTATCATTATTTTCTGCATCATATTTTTCCACTTTTTTTAAAAACTATTTTTGCATATTTCGTATTTTTTGCAATATATTCAATTTTTTTTTGCATCAGTTTTCGGACAGCTCAATCTTCACTCTACTTTTATTTTTATCGTTATACAATATCTGCCTCATGGGCTTCCCATGCAAAATAAACTCAATCGCATAATCAATCTCTCGTTTTCGTGGCATGGAAGAAATCCGGTGCGCCTTGTTGTTCAAGACTAATAATTAAAACTAACAAGCCGTTTTTCATTAACGATGGTGACCTATAATCCTATTCCTAGCAGTCCAGGCGGTATTCCAGCGAGAAATGCCCGAGGGGAGCGGCTGTTATTGTTCGTCGGTATAATCGACATACTGCAGAGTTATAGACTCAAGAAAAAATTGGAGCACACGTGGAAATCCATGATACACGATGGGGTAAGAAAAAAAAAATTAAAAAATGAAAATAAATTTGAAATAAGAGATAAAAAAAAATGAAGGAAAGTTGCGAATGATGAAAATGATGTTCCCTGCAGGACACCGTGTCCGTGCATCGACCAGGCTTTTATGCGCAGCGCTTCCAGGACTTTATGGCAAAGACCGTATTCAAGAAGATTCCCTCACGTAAGTACCATCCAAATCAGCCTCTCCTAACGAATTTGACTTCGATGCTGGCACTGAACAAAGCCCATTCCTGAATTTTCGTCCCCCCCAAAAGCTCCTTCCTCTAGCACATCGATAGCAACAAAAAAAAACAAACAAACAAACAAACAAACAAACAGAAACTACAAGTATCAAAAGAAAAATACAGAATGAGAATTTCGCTTATTTGTACGAGAAATGATCAAAAATTCTGTTGGAGGTTTGACTAATTTTCAAATGTGCAGAAAAATAAAAACGTTACCGAAAACACACACTCACAGCCAAAATTCGTCAAGCCTCCGAGTCTTCCCGAAGTAAATGGAGAAATTCTCTCCCAAACTCGACTATTTCGTCGATCGACATTCTCCAATAGTAAATACAGTATTATGAAGAAAAATAAACTACACACACCCAAAGTAGCATCGAAATTTGCTGAAAACAGAAGAAAGGGTTGTGCAAGGTTGTTTCTTCTAGCGTAGGAAAGAGATATTTAAAGTTTTTCAAAAGAATAAACAATTCCGGTGGATCGGGGAGATCGAAAACTCGAAAAATCCGGATAATTCGTAGTCCAACGTAACAAAGAGGGAGAAAAGGGAGATATTCCGTTGTTGAAAGCACAATGAAGCAGGCTAGTCGAGAACTATCGTCTTTATTTTCAAATGGATCTTAAAAATGCATCTCTAACTCTTCTGCAGACGAATCAACATATATATATATTTATATATGTGAAAAAAGCAGTAAGCTGTAAGCTAGATAATAATAATTATTCGTTAGTAAATATCATTGCCATTGGACGAGATGAGCTACAATCTCGTTGCATCATGATAACACGAGGTATTTAACGAAGCATGTAGCCTGCCAATTTCTCGTTCGATTTGTACCGGTCGAGTCTGACTATGCTCAATATTTTTCACGCTCAAATGTGCTCTCCAAACTTTCCGAGGACTCAAAAGATAAGAAAACCAACAAGCCAACAAAACAAAGTTAATATTTAACCGGCAATGTGATTTGTTCGTCTTTCAACAAGCAAACATAACGCCACACAAACGTCCCGATCGTTTTTGCGATCGAATAAATTAAAGCTCACGAATATCGATCAGAGTATGAGATTTTTTTTTGTTTTTTTTTTGTTGTTGTTTTTAGCGATATTTTTACACCAATTTTCCTCCTTTCGATCATTCTGATGTTTTTTTATTATTACGTTTTTTTAACGAAATGGAGTTTTTCCAAAGCAAAAGTGCTGCTAGCGATTCGATTGGTGTCCACAAAAAATAGCTGAGTATTTTCCTCGCGCAAATTAAACTCGAATGATGAACGTGACAAAATGCCAGAGTCGTACAAACTTCAATATTTTTATTCGCGATTTAATGCATAATGCAGAACATTTATTTATTCCATTATACGTAAATTTAGATCCTACATTTTTTACACCATTTTTTGTTTTTCATCAATTTTTAAAAAAATACTTGTTGCTCGATTTTTCGACAATTTATTCTCACCAGCTCGACGATTTATTCGTTTTTTACTTGTCGATTATCTTTCTAACCCAACCAATGTGATAAAAACCGAATTTTTAAAACGGAGATGAAATTTTTTAGACGAAGGGAAGGAGAGAAACGAAATTGTCGATGTGATGAATTTTAACGCAACAAAATGCTTGGAAATTACAGTGATAGCCAAGTCTTGCTCTCTCCTTTCCATCTCCATGTTTTGCTAAGGAAATAAAAGGCGGGCAGGAACGGAGGGATACACTAGAATTTAGTCGAGAATGCGAGAGCGTACGAAAGTCTGTGCGAGAGACTAAGAGACAGAGTGATTTAACGAGAGAATGACGAAAGTTAGAAGTAGCGATATATATTTTCTTATTGTGCAAATATTCAGCTATAGTGACTGGATGTGGACACCAATGTAAATATTTTAATATTTTACAATAAACACTTTCGCTATTTACAAACTCATTTCATTTATAAGCCTTGTCCACTATCCAATTTCTATAACTTCGTCGCTCATTTATTTCTAACCCGAAACACTCTGACTATATTTTTTCTACTAACCTTACAAAACGTACGAATTATGCTGAAGTTTGCATCCTTGGAATGCAACGAAATTCTCTTTTTTACTGACCAGAGCTCAAGATCCTTTTTTTTTTTGCTCAAACCACAAAATCGTTACGAAAATTTTCATAATTTTTGAGATTGATAGAAAAAGAATTTTTCGTTGGACCTCAACGTTGTCAACTTCGGTGTCATATCGTACGATAGTTTTTCGAGTGGCTGATATTTCGAGAAATAGCTTCGGACTCTTCGAGAATCCATTATTTTCAGAATAGAATAGAAAATCGTTGCATCAGGGGCGAAAATAATAAATCTTACAAAATTCACATTTTCCCCATCATTTCGAACAATCCTACGTATACTTTTTCATTTTTTTTTTAGTATTATTCTCACAATCACTTATTCTCGAAACAAATTCACACGAAACCGTGACTGTTCCCATTGGCAATAATCGCTACGAAATCAACAATTATGCTTCGATAGTTAATGGTCGCTTCGTAGATTTTCCTCTTTGTTTTTCCTTTTTTAAACATTTTTTAAAATCGTTCATCCCGATTTGTTGGTAACGAGAAAAAAATGAATATGGAAAATAATGAAAGTTGGAAACTGTACGCTGTTCCCTGTTGGATTTGTGCTATTTCGAATCCAGCCATGTATTTGTCATTATCGAATAATTTTGGTTTTTTTTTTTATGATTATTTTGATTCGATGTAAGAAAATGTTGGGTATATTCATATATTGCGTTAGCTAAATGTAAATGTTTCTGTGTCCGTGCACTTCTTACGTGTCGAACGTACTCTGAACCTGACCTACGCAACCGCAAATCGTATTAACCAAACGATAAACGCTAAACGAAAAGTGGACCTGCCTGAGATTAAGGGGAATCATCGAAAATTCCGTAACCTCGTCACCAGCTACATAGGTAAAATCATTCTCTGTCTTCTGTCTTTGTCGTCTTTTCACGCCTTTTTTTAACAACATTTTTCTTCGCCAATAATCCTTCTGAAATATTTATTTCCCTTCGTTTTCCCTCGAGAAATTCATCGAAACGTTCTTCGTTTTCTTTCTGTTCCACTTCGTACTTTCGTAGGCTTGCGTTCGGCTTTTCTCACCGTTTCTCAACGAAATACGACAGAACAAGACGGTCGTACGTATAAGTATAGTTTTCTCACCAATTACACTCGTTTTATTATTAACAAACATTATACATACGAATGTGTATATAGATGTATATTTTTATGCTAATTTCCCATTGAAAAAAAAAAAAAAAATACAAGTTTGTCATTCCCTCGATCAATCGCACGTTTTGGTAGATCAGACAATTTTTTTTCTCCGTCAAATCACGGGTACCGACGTCTGGAAATGATTCTCAACGTCGTCGTCCGATCCCTGAGATGAAGAATTTTTTTTTTCCTCCGAATTTTAATTTTTTTTTTAAATTGTTTTTAATTTTTTTTTTTCTGAAATAGTAACGTTGTGCATTTGTTGATTTGTGATCGTTGTTTGTTTTTAGTGTGTTGTGAAGATGTTTTGTCTTACCTTGGAATTGTTTAATAACAATGGATTCATTTATTTTCTTATTAATAATAGGGATTTTTTTAGATAAGGTTTTTCGATTAGTTATTCGGCCACCATAAGGGCGAATCGATATATTTCCTCGTTTCGAAAACTATGGCATCATTAAATTTGTGTTGCAGCTTTGAAACATTCCCCGTCGAAGAAAAAAAGCATTTCGCGGCCACTCAGGCCCCTCGAGGGTGACTTCGACTCGACTGGTAAGTCGGAATTTTAATTTTTTTAAATATTTTCAAATTTAACGACGTATTTTTGTTGATCCGACGGTTTCCAAAGTTCGGACATCGAAATCCTCATTGTTTGTCCCCGTTACAGTAACATTCCTTTGATTATTTTGGTTTTTATTCATTTCCGAAATTGGCATCGAGAATATTTGACGGATTTTGTTTTTTTTTTTTTTTGTTTTTTTGTTTTTTTTTTTATTCCTGACTTGATTAATGGTTAGGAGAATAATTAAAAGTTTTGGAAAACGTAGACTATTATCGTCTAGCGAATCGACTAACCGACCAAATCTTTTTGCCAGCGAGAATTTTTTTTTTTTGCTTCTTCGAGCGTTGAGAATCTCGTGCTGCAATTTTTTAACGATTTCGTTCGAAGGAATTCGCGGTGAAAAAAGTTGCAGAAGAAAATGTAACGTTAAGCCTGCTCTGACGGAAACGGCTGTCTTTTCTTCTCTGTGTGACACGAGCAAGAGTCCCGCTTGAATTGTCCCTCATCTTCTTCGTCATCAATGCAAAGCCCCCTCAACGAGCCAGTGAAACAAATTTCATCGTGATTATACATTTTCCTTTTTTATTATTTATTTCTATTGACCAATTTTCCATTCATTTTTCATACACTTTCCTTCATTCTCATCTTCATATGTGCATCACTTTGGCTTTATTGACAATAATATCGATATCTATATATATTGTACGATGGTTATTTAGCGGTGGCGGCAACCGGAAGTACGGCAATGCATGCTTCGTCACCCACAAAACTCGGTGAGTCTCCCCCTTACAAATCATTCTACCTTTTCAATTTTCCCATGGCTGCTCCTTCAGTTTCAATTATTCGATAATTATGACTAATAATTTATTTCCAAATTTTAATTAAAATGATTAACACTTCGTAAAAACTGTAGAAAAATAAACAAGCAAGAAAAATAAAAATTTTCGTCGCTGTTTGATGCAACGAGTGGTCTTATTTGTTCCAACACGAATTACCCGAGTTTGCATACGAAGTGTTAATTATTAATTTTCAAATTTTCAAAATACGACCAAAACGTTAATTTGTTCGTTTTTACAAAAACGTTTGAATTTTTTTCGCGAATCTCTGCTTTTTCAAAATTCATTTTTGCCTCGAATTCATTTCTTCGCTATCGTTGCGAGGTTATCGAAAGAAAGAAACTGATTTCACTTTCCTCCAAGCTCCTGAATCCGTGTCGTGATTAAATGCCTGAACGGATTCGTTTTTTCGGCGATAGCCCGATGAAAACATTATTTGGGAAGAGAGCATGAGTTTTGACAAAGTTAATGATTGGTATTCTGGCATAATCGTTTGGAAGTTCGATATATTGACGAAGTAGCGAATCCGGGATCGGTCAGCTGCGTTTTCATGTGTTTTTTTTTTCAACACGCTTCTGAAAAATTTTCCGACGCCATATCACGGACAAAAATATCACAAAAAAATCACACTTCTCAATATCAGACGCAAACAAAATTACAAACGATCGATCAAACAAAATTTTACGAACAAAAAATTAAATAACAAAAAAAAAATTCTTGTCGTTTGTCACATTTTTCGATGTGATTATTATTTTTATGATATTTCTGACTGATATATTTCGAAGCGATGAAATCTTGTGATATTTTTATTGAGTATTATGTCGCGTCACTAAAACTGTGGAGAAAATAGTTCGCGGGATCAAAATTTCCAAAAAAAAGCTGGCAGAAAAAAAGCTCATGAAATAGCAAATTTCACGACGTTCTCACGCTTGATTCTCTTCCCTCTGTTTATCGTCCCTTCGTGCTCTCATTAAAAAAAAAAGGCAAAAAACTCGAAAAAGTATGAAATAAAAAATGGAGTAAAAAAGAAGAAATGTGGACTAACACGAGTGTGACGCGCGGCTCGGTCTAGCAAGCCCAACCGGTATAGAGACAGTGGTGAGCAGCAGCGGCGGCGTTCACCTCGATGGGAATTCGACGAGTTCGGTACCGATAGCGACCTCGACACCGGTAAATTTGCCAACTTGCGGTGGAACAGTCGTGTCCGTAGCTCCACCCCCGTTATCGGCCGGTGCGATAACAGCCGACGGTCCACTTCGCGTAACGAGTTATCCGGCAGTATTGAAAGGTCGGGGTGGAGCGAGTCCACCGAATCCGAATTTAGTTCCATCCGGAAAAGTTCCACCGCCTGTGCCGCCCCGTGGCAGCGGAGGAGCAACTTCCGCGAGATCGAGGATCGACGATCATCGCGGTAACGCTTCTTCCTCCTCATCAACCACTTCCGGTCGAGGTGATCCTCCCAAAGATGCCTTTAATATGCATGAACAAAAACTGACGCCTGTTTGGAGTGACAATAATATTGATGCTTTGACAAACTCCATTCGCTTTGATAATTCACCTCGTCGTAATAAAAACGCTCTTACGTCGTTGCATGAAACTTTCTCCCAATCTCCTCCCGTAAATCCTCATTTATCGTTTGAAAAAAAAAATGCATTTTTTTCACGTAATTTGCATGTTCCTGCGTCGATTGATATTCGAGGCACAATTCGTGAGCATCGTCACGATCGCGTGCTGCCAATTATAAGCGGAAACACTCTGACGACGATTCCGGCTCAAGGTCAAGTCCAGCAACCGATTTGGACCAATCCCCGGTTCCCCAGGTACGACGAGAGCGAAGAATTCGTCAGTGTTGAGAAATACCATGACAATTACATCATCCGCACAAGCCCGAGTCCTTTCAGGCCCGAGAGAGGGAATTATCGTTGTGTCAAAGCGTCTCAGCGACGAGGCAACTATTTCGATGACCCAAGCGAAAGCGCTGTTCACAAAAATCAAGATAAACATCCTTCCGAATCGTCTCAGTCACGAACCGTCGAAAGCCTCGAGATAATTCCTCCTGCTCTCCAAAAAGTACCACAAATCAATCTCGCTAAACCTTCTCCCAGCAGACAACACGAGACTCTCAATAAATTCACTTACTTCATCAATCCCGGCGGCAACGTTTACGATAAAATGTCGAGAAAGGACAAAAAACACTCGGAAACTTATGCCGAACGAATGAGACGACAGGAGCAAGAGATTTCAATAAATTCCAGTGGAAAAATCAAGATCGATGTGATCCGAAGGAATCCTGACATTTTTATAAGCCCCTCGAGCCTCACGTCCGCCATTTATTTCACGAGGAACATCGAAACGAGCAAAGAAAATAAATCCAAACACGAAGCACCGAAGAAAACTGATAGGAAATTAATTCGCAACGAAATTCCCGAGAGAACTTTGTCTTCCTCGAGCATCAAGCACGATAAACGTCCCTCGCGAAAAAACGAGCCCAAAAACGATTATTTACGACACGCTGAAAAGAATTTCATCATTTCGAACATGAGCGACGAAAAAATGGTCGAAAAGAGAAATTTGCACAGAGGAGAAACGAAAAAACTTGAAGAAACCTCGATCGAAACTCCGTTGCCAAACACACGTGGCAAACGCCGTTCTGTCGAACGTATAAAAAAACGTGACCACAAAATCACAACGAGAAGAAGCTCCCGAATGAAACTCTCCACTCCGAACATACGCATGGACGACAAAGTTCATCCGGAAACTCTGAAAGTTAACTTGTCCGACAACCAGTACAGAGATTATCTCGACGATACATCGAGTCGTGAAGACTTGACGAAAAAATCCCCCAATTTATCCTTTTTGCATGGCTATTCTAGTTCGTATCACTAATCGTTATCAACTTTTCATCACATTCCATTATTTTCATCATTCTTGTCCTCGCTCACACAATCAAAAGCTCGTTGATTCAAAATAAATCGCAATTTTGAATCAACCAGTGACAAAAGTCATTCAATAGTTTCCCGAACATTTGACTCTCTATACGCGATTAAGGATGTTGAGTACCTGTGAAATTTTTCAATGTTGATTGTTCAATGAATAGCATCGTGAAATGTGTACACGACCTCCCGAATACTCGATGCAAAAACATACCCAATTTTATCAATTCTATCGTCATTAATTTAACCACCAAGGGTTGGAATAAAAAATGATGAGAAAATTAGCAAAATTTGTTACGTTTTTGTAGGAAGAGGTCGTGTCAAAATTTCCCGACGATTAGGAAGCTCGTTATTAAAAAACTAACATTTTGTTAAGAACAATTTTTAAAACAAATAGAAAAAACATTTATCAGTAAACTGCGTTTTGTTTCCATTGCTTTCAGTATATTGTAGATATTTAATAATTGAGAGGTCAAAAGAAAAGCTTATCGCAAATTTATATACCAGTTTCCCTAAGACGACGTTTCGCTACAATTAATTTATTAATATTAATTGCACGAATTGAAATAATTGAAATTTTAGCACGATCTCTCAAAAACTGAGAAATTTTTCAAAATTTTCTTATCATTTGCGATTTGGGACTCAGCATCCTTAATTTCTTTACTCCACGATTTTTTTCTCACAAAGTTGCGCGATATTTTAAAAACCCAATTTTTCATTTATTCCATTTTTGTTAGAGAGCAAAATCGTAGCAGTATACATTGCTCGAATAAACGAAATAGTGAAGAAATAAATAAACGGATTTTTTCGTCCTAGTTCTTGTTACGAGAGGAAGGAACATTGTATTTTTGCGATGTCTCGAAAGTACAAACTTGACAAGTTCCTCGAATGTTTTGCACGTGATCGAGGAATTTAACTTTTCTTTTTGAATGTGTTTTGTCGAATGATATTTTTTATTTAGTAATTTGCGTGTGTGTCGATAGAGAAAGAAATGCAGCGAGTTTTTTTTTTTCAATTTTTGGTAATGAATCGAATTTATTGGTAGAAACTGTGCTCCCATAATCCTGTCGCTAGACGATATTCGCTCTTTGTGTGCTTAGTTGAAAGAATTTTTTTTAGGTCGATAAATAATAATAACAAGAATAGTCAATAATTTTGTTGATATTCATCGCATCGATTATTTTGATAGGGTCAGGAAAAAATTAACGAACGACCAACCAACATTATTCGCAGGCTTTCTTCATTTTCCATGAAAAAAAAAAAAACAAAACCTTTTTTTTCTTTTCGATGACAATGGAAACTGGATGACCGAAAAGGAAGAAAAAAAAGTCACTTTTTTCACGACATTAGCGCTAATGGTAGTGCGCTTTTTGTAGGTGGCACCCTTCCTTCAACCTGCTCCACTCCGCCCCCGCCCTTTGACGATGCTGTTCGCTCCAATGATCAGACACTAGCGAGCGGAGGTGGCCATCATCAAGGCACCACTTCCATTCTTTCGACTGGTCAATCAAGGCACAACAAAGTCGTTCATCATGTTACTCTCACTAAGACTTATCACGATTCTGTGAGGTAAGTCGTTCCCTGAATTTCTAGAGACTCGGCAGAGTCTCGGGACAATAATGAACAGAAAAACAATGAGAGGGATGAAAACAATGAGAAGAAAATGTCAAATTGTTCCAGCAGCATATCGGATGTGCATTTGGAGAGTAGCGGAAGTGGCAGCGGCGGCAGCGGTGGCCGCGAAACAAAATCATCGTTGAGCGTTGAGAGCGGTGGTAGCAGTCGCGGAGGCGGTGGGTTAACGTGGACCCCACCGACCGGAAGTGCAGAAGGTTCTACACCAACCTGGACCGAGGGGACACCCTCCTTCACCGAGAGTTCCAGCAGCGGTGACATTGGTAAGTATCTCTACGCGATGAATCTCTACTTCTAGTCACCGAGAGATTCCTTCCTCGGGAATTCCACGTGCGGACGAAACTTTTATCGAAAAAACTACGAGCCGAGAACCTTAACAAATACTAACGCCATGTGGCTCAGAATCGCTGCCTAATCCATCGCCCGGGACTTCCATTCATAAAATTTCATTCAAAAATGAGGAAAATCGATTTTTTTTTCAATTAAAATAAAAAATAAATAAAAATTTACTCGATCGAACGTATCGTTGGGTTTAGCGAATTTTTCGCTGATAGAGAAATGCCGGAACATTGAAATTTGAAAAAATCAGGATTTTTCTCATTATTTTCGAATGTAAAATAAATCTAGTCGATTCTAAAACCCAATTGCCTTGTAGATTTTTCACGCAAATCAAATACGTAGTATAATTATCCTGCCAATTAATTGTTTAGGAATAATCCGCAGTGATGTTTGAACATTTTTTTAAATTCATCGCCAAAACACTGCCATATGTTTCTTCGTACAGTACTCAGAGGTATACAAGCAAATGCCAAAAGCAAGAAATTGTGTTCTCATGTATCATAGTTCTGTCTAGCCAAACGAAAAAGAAAGAAAAAAAAAAAATTGCAACGCCACGAAATGTCAAGCAAAGGGATGCTGCGACAATAAAAAATCGTATACTGCGTACACTAAGGAATGAAACACTTTCTCGTCACTGGTCATTCAATACCCTTTCATACACGTTTTTTTTTTTTATATATAATGAAACTGTTGATATGCAAACGATTTTCAAAGTCTACAGTCGCTTAGGACCGGCGAGCCTCGAGATAAGTTCGTGTCTCTATCACTTTTTTCTATCTATTCTTCTATCAATATTCATATTGATAGTTGCAGATTGTTTCAGGTTGAATTGTCGAATGTGTGAATTTGATTTCCAGACTGAATTTCAGGTCGAAAAGTCTTTAACCGTTTTTTATGAGTCTGTTAGATGAGTTTTTAAAATGGTAAGTAGCGGCTCAGGGGTTAGAGATAGAAGAAAAAGTTAAGATACTAATTTTCTAGAGCATTTAATTTCCTACAAAAAAGTTCCTCATAACAATTTTCCATCTGTGGTAGTTTCGACCTGAGAGCGACTCAAAGATCGACGTGGTTTTCAAGGTCACGGAAATCATTTTGATTTCAATCCGTTCTCAGGACTAAAGCACTCGAGATAGAAAGTTATGGTAAAGGACTTTTTTGTAGGAAATTTGATCCTCTACAATATTGGTCCCATTCATTTTTGCTCGATCTCTAACCGTTTGGCCAGTATACGAAGTGAAAGTTCACGATTTCGTCAATTGTAAAAATTGACAATTTAGCTCAAAGAGATGAGATTAAAAAACCGGCGAGAGATTTCTCGCCTTCGAATTCAGTTCAGAACTCGAGTCCGCAGTAACAATCTACCAATCTGCGACAACCTGTACATTATTTATATTAATATATACTCAACACACTCATACGAGCTTTGACACGCTTCAATTGACACGTTAGCACGAATCGTCTAGCTCACAAACAAGCCGTGTCAATTTCGCGATAATTAGACTGGATGACTCCTCATTGGTTTGAGAATGGAATTAGAACTTACAAAAAAAAAAACTGCTGACATGCAAATTTTTAAAACGACAAGAGTTTTGCTTCAATTTTTATTTCGCCACCTTCATTCAACTTTTATTCGTTGAATCCTCAAGCCTCAGGAGTTGTCAGTTACTCGCACCCTCTTTTCAATCACCCTGTAAATTAACCTGCTCTGCTTTAGTCCCCGATTACAAAAAAAAACTCTAGAATTTCATAGTCGAACAAATTTTCATTAAAAAAAAAAAAAAAAAANAAAAAAAAAAAAAAAAAATTCTGCACGTTCATCAGTCGCGATTGACGTCGCGGTAATGCTGTATTTTCTTCCAACGAAAACACATTTTCGAAGCTTCATAAAAAACCGAATAAAATACAGTATTCAAAATGTTGACAATTTGTTTTCGGATCGATAATTGCTTCTTTAGCAGCCACGTATAGAGTCAAGAATTTTCGAGACCATCGTGATTGTAAATGTAAATAAAAAAGAAAATAATTTAGCGAATAAAATGCTTAGCATAAGGAAAATGTTCCACTCGCACATCCAGGAAAAAAAACGATACTTCACGTCCTCGATGTTCGTCAAGTATACACGGAAAGAATTATGAACGTTTCACTCATTGAAACAAAAAAAAAAAAAAAAAAAACAAAACTAAACGGAAANCATTTATTCCGAATATAATTCTTTCAGTGTACAAATAAAAAAAGGCAAAAAGAACAAAAATACAACAGTTGAAATAAGAATATATTTTCTAGGCTTCCCGAGCACGCCGATCCGTGGGAGCGACAGAAACGACGCAAGTGGAAAAATCGCTGCTACGGTGGAGGAAGCTCTCGCCAGTTTGACAACCGAAATGGTAAGTTGGCCATGATGACGTCTGTCCAATGTCTTCTTCAATCGGACGTCGAATAACGGCTCACTAAAGTCTGATATAACAAACCTTCACTGCAGTACTCAACGCTTTATGCCTATGTCCGTTTTGAGATCTGTTTTATGCCTCACACTCGTTCTATATATCTGTATCATTCTAACCGGTACCACCGTATAAAACACACAACATTGCTGTTCTATCGAACGCGATAAGAAACAAGCAAAAAGCATTAAATAAAGAGAAAAGCACAAGGGGGAGGAAAAGGGATTGGAAGATACTGCAGCGAGAGTCGATGCGTAATCAGGGTCTCTCTGTTTCCGTGTGTCTTTTGCTCTTACACTTGTGTACGTTCATCAATTGCGTGAAACTAACCGTAAGATGCTGCGGTATTGAATTTTGCATCGTTGCGAAAGCTACGAAAATTCTTCCCGATTTTTTAATGAATTTCTTCAAAATTCCATTTTTTATTTCATTTCATCAGCGAGTTGAGATTCCAAATTATCGGCTCATTTTCGTAGCCCCAGTGAATGTTTCATGCACGAGAAAACAAATTATTTCGTTGCATTTCAACGATGCAAACTTCCGTACAGATCCCATGGATCAATGTGCTTTTTCTCTGCTTCGAGATTTTCGGAGAGATACACAAATTTGTAAAGCTAACAACGTTCGATACTCAACGATTTGTTATTCCGACTAAATCCATGAAAACGAAAAAATAAAAAAATAAAACAGAAAGGAAAAACAATAGGGATGGAGGGACAAGGTGAAAAACGTTCAGGGACCTCAATTTTTTTCAACCTTCGAAACGTCATTATCGAGACAAGAAATTTCGATGTTTTTTTTCGCTGAATGAAATTATTCCCTTGGGATTCGTTGATTTTTTATTGATTCGAGGGTCTCGATTTTCCACCATCAAACATGCGCGTTGAAATGAAAAATGTCCGTAACAATAGATACTTCAAAGATTCTCGAAACTGAACAGGCAATTCCCATAAAAAATCAAAGCCGCATTCTCATTCGCCGAGAAAGCGAAAAAAGCGAGGAGAAAAAAAAAGAAATGAGAAGAAATTAGAGAGACAAAAAAATAATGAGCTTTGCAATTCGGAAAAAAATTAATTTTCGTCTGAAAAAAGTGTCAGTCACGATAAGATCGCAAGAATCCCGAACAACAAAAGAAAAAAAAACGTGTCGAGCGAAAATTTCACGTGTAAAATCGTCAATTTGGATCGAGGCGACAAGTCAAAACGAAGATGTAAATAATTAGTTCGTCTAGCAAAAAAGAAAAGTGGAATAAAGTCTTGCAAACTTGAGTATCTTTTATTACGAAAAACAAAACAAAACAAAAACAAAACAAAAAACATTGTAGCTAGCTCGTGAATGTAAATGTTTCCTATTGTGTCTCACGTTCTTTTTGAACCCTGTATGTAACTTCGTAAATAATATAAATTATACAAACGTATACATATTCATGAATGTATACAAAACAAGAAAAAAAATGATGAATAATGATTCGAGTGTATGATAAAAAATGAGGACACGGGAAAGCAAAAAGAAATATGTAAAACAATGAAAAACTCAGTGCCGTACGAAGATTTAAATGTTAGAAAATAAAACGTGTACTCAAAAAGTTCGTTTGCGAGAATTTAGAGAGAAAAGGAGAAAAAAAAAGCGTACTAGTCGTGAGAGGAAGAGAAAAATAATAATTCTCGTGCAAATTTGGGGAGTGTTCAAGCCCAAACGTATTGAAAGGCCAGAATGTTGTTCAACCATTAAAATATATAATTCCATATACGTATATATATATAGATATATATGTGGATATATTTATATATGTATAAGTGTGTGTATACATAAACATTGTTAAATTATCAACGCTTGTGGCCGAAGTAGCGAAAAGGATACGACGTAGTCGAAGAAATCAGCTTTTTTGGGAAGACCTACGAGATTTCATATTTCTAACGATAATCATCAAGTTTCTTGGTTTTTTATTGGTTGAACGTTTTACATTCGACCCTAGAACGGTAACCTGGGGTCGGGGACGACCCCAGGCGACTTTAAATTCCGCGCAACCGTTCTCCCATTTTTTTTTTATCATTTTGATGCTTTTTTGACTAAATTTTTTAATTGGAGCTAAATTGCCCTAGGCTCACGTGATTCTGCATTAAAAAACGAAAAGAATGAGCCCAATTGAACGCTTTTCGTTAAATTTTAGCGGAGATATCAATTTTTCAAAATTTGGGGCCATTTGTGACCTCGGGTTATCGGAATAGGTGAAAAAAAATAATGAGGTTACCGTTCTAGGGTTTATTATTGTTTAGATGATAATTCGATGCAATAATCGTTGTTTGGTTGATCGTTACTCGAAAGAAAAACGAGTCGTCTTTCATCCTTGGCATGAATCCTTTCCCGAGTCTTTTTTCGAGCTTAAAAATCACATCGTTCGTTTTTCATTTCCTCACAATTTTTGGACTTTCTCATTCATCGCTTATTCCTTTTTGTCTCGCGCGCTTCGTTCCGATCGTCCTTTTCGAGCTTGTCTCCGAATTTCGTGTGTGTTTTTGACTAACACAGCCACACACACACACTTTCGTAACTTTGTATTTTTGCTTGGGTTTAAAACGTTGGAAATGATACGTGAACAGATTAGTGCAAGTGGCTGCAGATCGTCCAGTCGTATGGAGCAAAGATTAACCACCTCCTTGTCGAGTCGTCGGATTGAGAACGGTTTAACGAAAGATGGAAGAACCGATCGTGTCGTCATGACGAAAAGTGCTCAAAAAATATTGCGCAGACGATTCCTTCAACCCTGACCAAAGAAAACGATATTTTGTTTAACGAATTTCATTTACTCTCGTAAAAGGATTCATGACTGTTGGACTATTGTAATGAAAATTGTGTTTTAAATAACGAGGAAAATGCTTTATCCTGTCGACAGTTGAAATCGGTTGATTAAGGAGTCGTGCTTAGTCAGAAAATATTAGAAAATGTTTAATTACATTTTTTCAAAAAACTCATTGTAATATATTATTTGATAATTAATTGTATTATCAAAAAACGTGAATTTTAGGTGAGAAAACGAGAAAAATAGAGGCAACGTGCCAAATGCGATTTTATTGAATTTTTCAAGAAAAACTTGTTTATCTCTTCGAGTGCACACATCCTGCGAGTGTTCATTGGGTCAATCTGACCCAAGGGCGTTTTCCAACACGTTGTATTCCGGTGAATATGCATTTTTCCTTTTTTTTTTTTGCAGTGACGTTTTTCGTAGAAAATTATCCATATCTCTTGATTAATTTTTTGGCGAAAATGAAAATGAAATGCATACGTCGCCATTAAATGCCAAAGAATTGGTGACAGAAAATTGTTCGGGTCAAAACGACCCAGTGTGCACTCGGGGGCGGTAAAAACTTGGTTTTTTTTTTTTATGTCTATACGACTGAGCATGGCATCCCAAAGAATACGAGAGGTGATTGGAGATCTGCGATATACTCGAACATATCTGACAACCTCGAAACTGAATAAAACGTCCCTCGTTCGAACGAATTGCTTTTGATTTGTTTTCGATTATTTAAACGAATGGAATTGAGCTAGCGACGAGTAAAAGTTCAATATATTTTGTACTAATTAATTAGGGCATCAGGATCGATGTGATTATCTGCAATATCGAAGCTTCCGATAAATTGTGAATTTAATTAGCAAACACTTCGAGGGTACAGGGGAGATGGAGGAAAAACCAAGCGAATCGTTCACCAACGATGAGTTGTTTTTTTTTGTTTCTCACGTAGATTATCACGAACGTAATTGCGAACAATTAATTTTTTTAATTCGACAAATTCTTCACAATCGTTGATTTATGAGATTTTAGTTGACAGAGCAAACATTATTTTACGAACCGAATAAAAAGACGAGAAGTTGCATTGACGAAGGTTGAATCTTCGATCGGCCTAACTAATCATTTTTACTCGAGCCACTTACTATTTTTTCTCGCAAATAGCCAACAAAGAACCATCTCTTTCTGTTAATTGCAACAACAACAACAAAATATTGCAATCAGGACGAAGCAGGCGCTGTACTTACACGTTAATGTTAAACTCACGAATCCCTTAACCTTTGCTTGCAATATATTTCACGCGCTTGCATTTATCCAACTGACGAAGCAGCAGAACAACAAAAAATATATATATACATTAATATATCTTCGAAGGAAAAAACGATGTTGCGCGAATCGAAATATTGTACGAGAGCGCGAAAATCGTGCGATTACTCAGCGTGGCTTTACGAAATGGCATTATAAACACATTACGATGTTTAATTACTTGTTTTTAATTAAGATGAGGATTGAATGATCATTGTAACCGAAAAAATTGTAGCTTGAGCGAACAAGAAGGAAACAAAGTAAGAAACGGAGAATTATGAGAAGAAGAAAAATGATATTTGGCCAAGTACTGATATTATTTCAATAAAGCATTATTATTATTAAAATTATTATTATTCGTATTATTATTATTATTATTATTATAACAACGACGGTGATTATTATCGATTAGAATAAATGACCGATCTTTTTTGTCTTTATTCGCTTCGTGGTGGTACCGAGTTTTTATGTATTTTTGTTCCTCCTTCAGCCCTC
>JBAJMU010000008.1:9430634-9460289 GCA_037952995.1 Hyposoter didymator
CGCTAGGATGCTGCCAGGTTCTGGCGCTAGGATGCTGCCAGACTCTGGCGCTAGGATGCCGCCAGACTCTGCCGTTAGGCTGCTGCTACAGGGCAGCACTGAATGGCGTCACATTCGTGTCAGTATCGAGTTACCCGGTAACGTTACTCGCTGGCGTTAGGGAACGCTGCGAATAGCGACGTACAAGGCTATGTTCTGGCGTTACGAAACGTCGGAATATGGCGTTAATCTAACGTTTAACAGCTTTGAACGCCAGGTTTTTCTTGCTGGGGTACAAGTCTGTACGTCGTCTTTACTTCCTAGGAAATTTGTCGAAATTATTTGAAAAAAAAAAAACACGAGAAAGATTTGAGAATCGTGCATTTTGCTTATTTGTTCATTCATTTATTTATTTAATTACAGGCACGGCCCATTTTCAATTTGGTATAAAATGCAAACATTAGTTCGTGGAGTTGATCCGTTGATTATGATCGAGAGTTGACAAGAAGGAAAGTATCGAGTTATTCATAAGAAATTTCTTAATTTAATATTTACCATTGCGATGTCGTTTTCCATTTGGCTTTTAAATCGATCAACAGTCTCAGCGTTTTTTCCGAAAGGTAGCATTTGTATGAGGGACAATTCGTGGCGAAGTTCTCCAGCCCGTTGTGTGATGTAAAACATGGCGTAGTTTATATAACGATCGACCGTATTTTTGTCCAACGATCTGAAACTCTCGGTCCTGCTTTCCTACTCACAACGGACGAGCAAAATTTGAATTTATTTAATTTTAATTACAATAACGAAAAATAACGTTTCAATGCTCGTGTAAAAAAAATGATTGGATTTGGTGATTAATTACCGGAACGAAGAAACAGACTGTGCAAAGCACGATTGCAGTGATTTCGAGCTTCGACATCCCGAAGATGCTTCTCGTCGTACAGACGGCTAGAGACTCGTTTGGCTGCGGATTTTCCTGGCTTTTATAATAACTTCGGGGTGTTAAAAATAAAGAGGAATCTTCCGTGTTGATGCGTATTTAGAACGACACTGAAGGTTAATTAAACAGAAGTCCCGACAACGGCACGTGGACATTTGAATGAATAAATGATCGAAAATTGTTGCTGCAGATAGTAGTGGAGACACATGGTCGAATATAAAATTCTCAAAAATAAAATTGTTTATTCAGATATTGGAGTGACGTATGTGGAGATTCCTAGGCCTATAAATTTCCACAAATCATTTCATAGCACCTGTTTCATCCCGATTGAACAGGTGCACGAATCGCTTCAGTCTCATTTTTACTCGGACCATTTCGAGCGAAGAAAATCAGCACAGGCACATTTTTATCGTACATATTTTGCGCAGTGTCGTCTTTTTATTATGAAGAATGGGATTCAACTGGTGGTTTTCGAACTTAACCAGCAAAATAATGATCGTTTATTAATTGAAAGCAAAAAAATTCTCTCGATCATTTATTTAGATACTCTTGACTGAATAACTTGAATTTGAACCTCGCCGATGATTTATCGTCTGAATCGAGCCCGCAGTTCGTAAAATGTCACGTACACCGGCTTCCAAAACGGCTGGACATTCCGTCACGTTTTTTTTCAAAGTAGAGTTCACAAAAAAATGATGAAAATTTGAAAAAAAATGAATTTTTATTCCAATTATCCAGCGTGATTATTTACAAAGTTATCAAAATTGCATAATTTTGAATTTCTGAGCTTTTTCACTGGTGCGAGTGAATTATTACAAACGATTTTTATCAACATCGCGCCGTTCATTCGGTTTCGACAAAAATCTAATTATTTAACACCTAACGATGAAAATTATCCTTGGCGACGATATCGTTATTCTCACGGGTAGGGATGAGTAGTATTTACGCATGCGACAGTATTCATGATGAGGCCGTTGGCCTTCTTCAAATACTCGCCGTACAGATTTTCTATTCGGACGACCTGCTCGATTTTTGACGCCTCGGCCAGCCTGCTGCCTCTGCACAAAACCGAGCGAGTCTTCTGGGCGAAATCGTGGTAGGCGATACCAACTTCTTTATTTATCTGAAGAAAAAAAACGTATACGTATCAAAATAGCGGGCAACGTACGATGCGAAGCAAAACGGAACAGCCGTCGAAAAAAAATGGAAATTCTTTTCGTTCTCAAAACGAAATAAATTGATAAATTCGATGAGATTTAAATTGAAGAACTTTCCACCATTTTTCGGGAGATCTCTGCCTCGCTCCCTCATTACTTTTATTTTTCTCGAAAACTGGACTCTCGGGAAAAATGCTTGTTGCCGACTGCGAGGCTGAAAGCTCGCCCGAAAAAGTTGTTCGGAATTTTGTTTGTTTTTGTTATATACTCACTTTATGGCATACGTATGCTTCACACGAGTTTGCTAGACCACTGAGTCGTTTCAGTTTTGTCAACGCATCGGTTGTTGCATTGATCGCTTCTTTTATTTCCGCGAGTGTTGCATTCACTGTGGTCGGGATTGTAGTTTTCATATTACACACGAGGCTTCGTCCTGCAGCTTCGTACTCGAGCCAAAAGCTTCGGCACTGCGTTTCATTGAATGTGCTGTTTGCATCCTTGATAATAATATCGATCAAGGGTCGCATCTTCGTAAGAAAATGAAAAATAGAAAACAGGCCATTTTCAACATTAAATATTTCAATTTCTAAACGGTAAAACCTGTTAAAACTCTGCATACACTTTTATGTAACGTAGCGAAGAAGCTTTGTTTAGTTTTTCAAAAAAATTGGTCGTAAATTTGTTTCGAAATTTTGTTTATTAAATAAAAAATTTAAAAAAAAACAGATCGACTCGGACAATTTCGGATTTAGAGTATTTTGTTCTTTCGTCAATTTGCAACAACTTTTTTCAATGAACTTTGGCTCCCAAACCATTTTGTATGTAAAAAAAAACTGAAATGAAAAATTTAGATTTGACCGTCGCCATACAACGTCTTAAGTTGTCGATACTTGATTTTTTATTTATTTTTACCTCTTCTATTTCTCTCGTTATGTTTACTTTAAACTGTTCGATGGTATTATGGTTTTGTCGCGACGGTCCCGACTCTATAACGGCGGATTGTAGATTCAGTCGACGGAGAGCGCTCCGGACTTCCGTCAATGCGAAGTTGACATGATTTGTGACTGCATTTCTTCCCAGCATCCCGGAATAGTGAGCAACGCTTGCCTGTATATCGACGATAAGCAGGTAACAACGAGCGTATATTTTTATAATTATCGTCGAGCCATTCTTGCCGACCCAGGCTCGAGATCTTTATCCCTCCGAGTGCATATTGGGTCGTTTTGACCCCAAAAATTTTCTGTCGCTGCCATTCTTTGGAATTTAATGGCAAGGCATTATTTTGCGTTTAATTTTTGTTTTCAGCAAAAAATCAATTCAGGGCCAGGAAACATGAATCATTTACGACAAAAAAGATCTCGACAAAAAAAAATGCATATTTACTGGAATGCAACGGTTTGAAAAACGCCTTGGGTCAGATTGACCCAAAATGGACTTATGGGATGTGCGCACTCGAAGGTTTATTACAGCATTTCCACTTTCTATTTCCACTCTCCGCGCCCTTTCTCCCTTCGTTCTTGCGTTTTAAGTTTTAAAAGTTTTACCGCATTTTCGACTGATTTTTCAACTTGAAGCAAAATTGCCTCGGGCTCGCATGATCCCGCATAATAAAACGAAAAGAATGAGCCCAAGTTGAACGCATTTCGTCAAAATTTAGCGGAGATGTAAATTTTTCAAAATTGGGGTCATTTATGACCCCAGGTTACCAGAATGGGAAAAAAAATGAGGTTACCGTTCCAGGGTTAATGGTTTGCTTAATTTATAGAATACCATGAGCAGTTCGGAGCGGAAGGACACAAAAGTTTTCCGACACCGAGCTCCGATGATGGCAAATTGGAGAAAGAAATTTTTTTGTCATTATCGCTGCAAATTGTTGCGATAACGTGATCCGAGGATACGCAATCAGAGATGACAACGAAAGCGAATGATGAGTAACGCGATGGGAATCTCGATTGACAGGCAAAAAGTAAAAAATCTACGTCCTTTTTCATAAATCCAGGGCGCCAGGGTGAATGATAATACGAATTAAGGAATGCACGAAATTAATTACCACAGCAAAGCACAGCGCGGTAGCACAAAGAATTGTTAGAAACTTCGACATGTTAGCGGTGCTTTTTGTGTCGCTACTGAGTGGAGACGTCGTCGACTGTCAATCAGCCTTGTTTTTATATCGATTTTGAGACGACGGGACCTTTTGTGGTTCAGTCTAGTGAAAAGCGAATTACGCATCAAATAAGAGAACCCGCACGAGTGCTAGACGGACGTCATAAAAAGCAATTACCGATAATGTCCTGAAATATCTGGTGCCAATGAGAAAGCCAAAAAAGTATGGATTGTGTGTCATTGAGATGTCAAATACGATGTTCAAATATTTGATTCCGTATTCAGATAGCAAAGACGTACAAGCCAGGCTCTGTACCGAACATAAGAAAAAAAAACTATTTATATTACGAATTCGAAGCAATTCAATTGACGATCTAGAATGAACTCATGCGGAAAGGATAGCGATCGATCAAGAATTTTCTGGCTTCGGTAATATCTCGGAAAATATTGAAAACGTCAATGAAAATTCCGCATCGCATTTGTTCAGACTTAACAAAACGGCGAGGCAAATAGAGAATGAAAAATACGAGTGGGATTCGTTCAGCAGATTCAGCGAATAAAAATTTGCCAAATGTTTACATACGACCGCTTAAATACTTTACACTAAAATATTTATAAATTTGGTACGTTTTTACATGAAATATTCGGGAGGTCGTGTACAAATTCGACGACGATTGATAAGCTACTTATTCAACAATTAACAGTAACAAGTTTCACAGCTTCCTCAACATCTTTAAACTGTTTTTTTCCCAGACACGCTGTTGCGCGGTGTTGGGAGCTGGTCTCTTGTATTTTTGTGTATATTATAATTTCCTGTAAACACGATTTAAAGTGACGTCACAAAACGCATATTCTACGCTTTCTTTTTAATAATTGGCGTCGAGCCGCTGTCGCGTCTCTTGATTCTTACGTTATCACGCCAGACAAGGAACAGTTATTTCAATTGGATTCTCGGCGTCGTCAAGTATTGCCAAACGAAATAGCAACTACATGTGGTTCGCCATATGTTCTTGATGTCTCTATATAATTTATAGCAGCAGTATTTTTCTACTGAGGACCGAAAACATCCATATATGCCTTTGTGCATTCGATGACACGTGGTTTAGGAACGTTCGAGTTTCGAAAACGGTTCCACGTGCCGTAGAAGCCAACGAGCAGAGGCTCGTAGCGGAATTGTCTCGCGAGAACATCGCAGGAGACAGTGACTCCATGGGTCTGATAAATAAGATTGTAGGCGATGTTTGCAGTGAACTGAAAGTGCCGATAACTCTGACGGATAATCATTGCATGCAGGTAAACATTTTTATCTGACATCCGTTATTAATTGATGCGAGTACGAAATCGATTTTTCGTTAATAGTCCGTTTGCGCGAAAGCAAACGATCAACGCGATTGTGTGTGTGTGAGGCGACTGATAAGAAAAGTGGATTCATTAAAAAGGACGTAGATTTTTTACTTTCTGCCTGTCAATCGGGATTCCCATCGCGTTACTCATCACTCGCTTTCGTTGTCATCTCTGATTGCCTATCCTCGGATCACGTTATCGCAACAATTCGCAACGATAATGACAACAAAATTTCTTTCTCCAATTTGCCATCATCCGAGCTCGGTGTCGCAAGACTTTTGTGTCCTTCCGCTCCGAACTGCTCATGATATTCTATAAATCAAGCAAACCATTAACCCTGGAATGGTAACCTCTTTTTTTTTAACCATTCCGGTAACCTGGGGTCGTAAATGACCCCAATTTTGAAAAATTCATATCTCTGGTAAATTTCGACGAAACGCGTTCAACTTGGGCTCATTCTTTTCGTTTTATTATGCAGGATCATGTGAGCCCGAGGCAATTTTGCTTCAAGTTGAAAAAATAGTCGAAAATGCAGTAAAACGATAAAAAAGGGAGAACGAAGGGAGAAAGGGAAGGAAATTTCCCGGGTTACCGTTCTCTAGAGTTCAAATTTCGAAATTTAAGTGAATTTATTCAACATTTAATTTCAAATATTTTATTAAATTAATATTATAATTGTTTCTTGTCTGAACTTGTTGATTTTCAGAATAAAGTTTTCAACCTGTAGAAAATCGCGAACAGATGACCCCACCAGATTACCAATTTTTCCGCTGCTTCCGAATCGCCTCGGTTTTCCCAAACTCTCTCGAGCTCATTAGTGAGCTCGAAAATTGCGATGCAAAATTTGCTCTGAATTTTGTATTCTACGAGTGAACGAACGATTGTGCGTGAACGTTGATAAGATTAATCGATTATTAATGAATGACGACGAAGTCTTTTATCATTCCAGACATTCAGCAAACATTTCCATTGTATATTTCTTCAATGTTTTTTTTTTCATTTCTCTCATCGGGGGTTTATTTTTGGACGACAAAATCGTAAAACTCGACAAGAAATATCAGCATAAATTTTATTCTTCCAAAATTTTCATGATTACAACGCAAACAGTGAGGACTGAGCGTATTCATTTCATTTGAAATCGAAACACCATTTGCTGAGAGTTTCGTATTTCAGAGTACTTTTCGTTCAGGCTGCTGAAAGATGGAAATATCGCAATCGAGCTTAAGCATTTTTCTCCATGGTGAGCTGCATCCAGTCGACGAATTGCGAGACACCGGTGTATACGGAAGGAGCATTGTAAGCACCACAAGGCATCACACCCCACGAAACAATTCCTACCAATTCGACATCCCCGGAAGGTTTCTCCACAATCAAAGGACCACCAGAATCTCCCTAAATTTGAAAAATCTCAATGACAACAGGCCACAGGCACAAAATATTTACAATTTTCATTAACAACAACAATAATTATTAAAATAATCCTTATTGTTTATAATATCAACAATTTCAATAATTATTGTTATTATTAATATCTATAACAAAAATCTCGTTATTATTATTATTATTATTATTAATCATTATCATTATAATTAATAATAATGACAATGATTAATAATAATATATTAATTAATGATGAAAAAATATTTTACAACAGGCCACAGGCACAAAATATTTACAATTTTCATTAACAACAACAATAATTATTAAAATAATCATTATTGTTTATAATATTAACAATTTCAATAATTATTGTTATTATTAATATCTATAACAAAAATCTCGTTATTATTATTATTATTATTATTATTATTAATAATTATCATCATTATAATTAATAATAATGACAATGATTAATAATAATATATTAATTAATGATGAAAAAATATTTTACAACAGGCCACAGGCACAAAATATTTACAATTTTCATTAAAAACAACAATAATTATTAAAATAATCATTATTGTTTATAATATCAACAATTTCAATAATTATTGTTATTATTGATATGTATAACAAAAATCTCGTTATTATTATTATTATTATTATTAATTATTATCATTATAATTAATAATAATGACAATTATTAATAATAATATATTAATTAATGATGCAAAAATATTTTAAGGTATCGCTAACGTAGCCCCACACAGAACTCTTGTATACGCGAAAATGCTTGTTTTAAGATGCGGAGGATGAATTTCGAATCGTTCTCGAGGAGAAATGGGTCAAGGAAAAAATCTGATGTTTTTGATAAAAATTTTCAACGATTTTGGACTTACGCTGCAGGCAGATTGGCCGGTGGTGGATCCGGTGCAAACGTTGGTCGTGTCCAGTGGACTCGGTCCCAGAAGATCTTCCAGTTCAGCTTTGCAAGTTTCATGATCCAGTAATGGCAAGTCTGCTCTTTGCAAATTTGCAGGCATTTTTCGACCGTCTCCTGAAACTGCACCCCAGCCGGAAAGAACGCTGTTGCCACTCGCTTCCGAGCCCATTTCCGGCAGAGAAACTGCCTTCACTGCATCGTTTAGCTTCAGAGGAGTTTTCAGCTTCAGGAGAGCAATGTCGTACGGTGCAACGTTTCTATGGAAATATCAGAGATGATGGAAAGTGTTCTGAATTCGAAGGAGAGGGTTGCAAGCAAAAAATTGGATCAATTGGGAAAAAGGTCACGGAGAGACACGATTTTTGGATTTTGTTGTTGTTTGAAAATGAATTAGTCTCACCCGTTGTATTTCTCATGGATGTACATCGATTTTACGGCGACACTTTGTTCGTTGCTTTCCTGTTTTTTGATATTGTGTTTTCCAGCTTTGACATAAAAGCTGCCGTACGAAGGTACAGCGAGAGCACAATGTCCAGCGGTGACGATCCACTCACTGTTGATTATCGATCCACCACAAAAATGTTGGAAAGGAACTATCGGAGGCATGCCCCATTGGAGGGAAACTTGATGAGGGAATTCGCCTTCCTTGGCGTCCTCACCTCCGACGATACGACCGAATCCCAAACCGAGAGTTGGAACATTGTTTCCGAATTGTGGTTCCGCTGCGAACGATCCACGTAATTGTTCGACCAAGTAAAGTCATTAGCAGAGCGGAGTTAAAAATATTGATTTATTCTACAAATCACATTCGTCGACGTAAAGAAATTCATTGTAATCGATAGAATAAAATGGAAAGTTAAATTTTTTTTTTCAAAATCTTCAAACTTTGATTTTACGAAAATCGCTATAAGTTTTTTTGTTTACAAACTGGCACTCCAGCTACCGCAGGTTATCTTCGTTTTCGAATTATCTTTGAATTGGTAATTAGCAATTTTTTATTTATTATCATTTTTTAGTTGATTGTGAAATTTGAAAGTGAAAAATATGACGAAAAATGTGATTTTTTGGTTCAGCGGTTCGGTTGTTTTTTTACAAAACACAATTTTCTAGTAAAGTTTTATATTTATAGCGGTTTAATGAATTTTACTCATTAATTAATTGATTAATCATTAATAATTGATCACAATTTTTTTTTAATACAACAAAACAAAAAGCAAATAAGCAAAAAAGCAAAAAGCAAATATTACAACGAATGAAAAACAAGCTGCTTGGACTTACCAGCGTGAATCGCAACGAAAAGTGCACAAATGACCAGCAGCTTCGAAGTCATGGTCCTTCGCCGTTTAATGACATTTCGTGTTGCTCCTGGTCATTTTATACTCTTGTTAAGTGATAAAATCATTCGTCATCTGAGCACGTATCTTTTGGCGACTTTGCATTGATTAGGACCGATCAATCTCAATGCAATTTCGACTGCAAATTCCTGGAGTGTTTGATCGTAGACATTGATTTTTTTTCGAGTATTGCTTCATGCGATAATCAGTTTTACTTCGAACCCATTTTTATCGATCCATTTTTTGCTGAGTGACGAAAAATTCATTGAAAATCCTTTTTCTCGTTCATTACCAAAAGCTTTCTCATTTCTACGGTCGACTCTTACGGCGTGTTGCCCTGTATATCGTTTCCTAATTTTCTCATTTTCCTAATTTCGTAAATAATTTCTTCAGCATTATAAATTTTTTCGGATTCGTCTTCTAACCAGTTCTCGAGTAATTGAATATCGAAGTTCACACGTAAGAATTCTGCTTTAATGCTGCGAATTAATCGATAACTAGACAGCCGAAAAACTTGATAAAAATTGTGTTTTCGCACCTGATGTTGAAAAAACATTATCACCAAATTTTATAAATTTCTCAATATACAGATTTTCCCACCAAAACTCCTTAAATTCTCGTTTTTCGAGTGAAACTTGTGGAGAGGAATATACAAAGATTGGGTATAAGTGACAGAATCTTTTTATTATGTTAAAAACAAAACATCGAGGGATAGAAATATTGATTGTGCATTTTGGAGAGACTATCAGTTGGCTATCGTCGTGGCATTGATCCAGTCGACGAAATGCGATACGTCAACGTAAACGGAAGGTGCTCCGTTTGATCCGCACGGAAGCACACCCCAAGAAACAACTCCGATTTGTTCGATAATTCCGGCGGTGCTGTTTTTTATCAACGGTCCACCAGAATCGCCCTGTAACGAGGGATAAGCAGAATAAAAAAAAAAATTCGAAAGCGAAAACGAGGAAAATACGAAAACGAAAGAAAAATTGCATCCACGACTTTTTTCTTACACTGCAAGCCGATTGGTCGTCAGATTGAGTGCAAACATTGGTTTCGTGCAATGGGGACGGTCCGACGAGCTCTTCTAACGTGGCATTGCACGTCTTGAGGTCAACCAGTGGCAAAATCGCTTTTTGTAAGATTTCAGGCAATTCTCGACCGTCCGGTGAAATCGAACCCCATCCGGAGAGGGTGCTGTTTCCTGAGGGTACCGTCAACTTTTTCGGGAGGCTTATCGCTCGCGTAGAATTGTTGAGGGTCAAGGGAGACGCGAGCTTCAGGAGAGCGAGGTCGTAAGGACCTACGTCACTGTGAACAATCGATTATTATTATAAATCTTCAATCTTTTTCGAAAAGGCACGACTCGGTGAAGGAAAAAAACCGAAAATATGTTTCTTAACACTCAAACGCCGATCATGGGTCGGTGATGTCTAGGCGTGTCGTGAAAAATGCCTGTACGTTTCCATTTTTCCATGAAATTGTTTTTTTTTTCGTGAAATTTTTTTTTGATCAAATGAATGAAAAAAAATGTCATGAAATTTTTTTATTTTTTTAATTATCTGTTCAAAAAAAGCTCGTGAATTTTGTATCCAAAGTTAAAAAAATGTGAAACGAACGAAAAAAACCATCATCAGCCGAGGAGACTGAATTTTTTCCATCATTTTGCTCACCCTTCGTAATCCTGGTGAACGATTTTCCTCTTGACAGCGATCACTTGCTCGCCATCTTCGTCAACTTTGACGTTATGTTTGCCAGCTTTTACGACAAAACTTCCGAGTATGGGCACAGCTTTGGCGCAATGTCCAGCCGTGAGAATCCACTCACTGTTTATTATCGAGCCACCACAAAAGTGCTTGTAAGGAAGCAGCGGGGGCACGCCCCATTGGAGAGATACCTGATGAGGGAATTCGCCCTTCGAAGCGTTCTCACCGCCAACTATACGGCCGCTCCCGAATCGTGGTAGACCGAACCCGATCCTTTGACTTGCTAAAAAATTTCGAGACTCAAGATCGATATAAAAAGAAAAAGCGTAGCCCGAGCCCGCCGCACTCTTACATACAGTAAAATAGGGATTTTCTGACGTCACAGAAACTTTAAATCGTTCTCATAGAAAAAAACAGGTTGAGGGAAAAATCTCAAATTAGATTTTAATTTTCTACCATTTTTTATCTTTCGAATAATTATACGAAGGAGGAAAAAATTGAATGCTAACCCTTCAAAAACATCCATAAATGCATCTTGGGTCAAATTTAGTTGTTTTTTTTTGTTCACAGACATTTCTTGTGGAAATTTATCCAAATTTTATGGCCCTGAATTTATTTTTTCGTGAAAACGAAAATTAAATGCATTCGTTGTCATCAAATACCAAACGATCGGGGACATACAATTTTTGGGGTCAAAACGACCCAGTGTGCACTTGAAGGGTTATCAAAGGAAAGGCAGCTAATTCGAAACACGAAGTAAAACCTTCGTATTGCGTTCGACACGTTAAAAATCTGTTAACTTTCGAAACGTCGTCACGTCAGAATCATTGAGACGTGAGCAGGAACAATTTCGCGATGAAACTTCCGCTCACACATTTTCCAAAACGATGTTTCATTTCTCTGAATGATGAAAATATTATTCTGGATCCATTGTCATTCTTTTCCAATCGTAAAAGGGTTTACGAGCCTCGAGAATGATTAGAAAATCATTGGAAATTTTTTATTTATAGAATCGAAGATTCGGGACTATTGCACCCAAGAAAATTCCCCATTTACCGAAGCCCACTGATGACTTTTTTCCGAAAGCCCGTTCCTCCGAATTATAAAAAAAAAAAAGTCCTGAATTTCTCATTTTTCGAACGTTGAACATGACGAACGATTAATTTTTTTTCTTTTTCAACGTAGAAAATTTGTTATAGTTTGTTTTTACACTCACCAGCTCCGGCAAGAACGAGACAACAAAATGCGAAAAGAAATTTAGTATCCATGTTGTCTGAATGGGTTGGTCGCTTTTCCTTCCGGTTTTATAGCAGTGGCAAGTGCATCGTCAGATTGATCTTGTGCGATATCTGATAAGGGCTCTTCTCACGATTTAATCTCGTAATTTGAACGTTTCGAAGAGAAAAATTCACCGATAAGAATCGATCAAGACTGACACGATTTCCTGGACTCGTGTCATCAATTTTTTTTTCTCTAAATGCAATCGATGTGCTTGATCACTTTCGTCATTATTGTCATTGCAGTTTGCGCTGTAATGATCGCGACGAAATTTCAATATTTTACGATCGAGGATCCTTGGACGATTCGAACGTCGTGATTATTCTCGTTTGTGTTTTTCGTAAATGAATAAAATAAAGCATTGGACTCAATTCGAGGGATATTTATTTACAAAATTATTATTTTCGGTCGTTGAGTTTATCTGTGATCCAATCGACGTACGCGGACACTCGCGTGTAGATCGTCGGAGTACCATCTCCACATGGCCAGACTGACCACGAGACGATTCCTATGAGCCGGGGATCACCGTTGTTGTCGTACTGGATCAGGGGATCACCACCATCTCCCTAAACGACAGAAAATACGAGAACCGTTCAGTCTCCGTAGAATGATCCATAAAGTTTGCTATTTGGCGTTGGCTCAATCGGATTCATTTAATTTTGACCGAAATTGAAGAAAAGGATTATCGCTTTTCTTGCTTTTCGATTTTTATCGAGTGGGAAAAGATTTTCAGAATTTATGGTTTAATTGACGGCTCGAAGCGATGACCAAATCGGTTTGGTCAAGAAAACAAGAAAAAAAATCAAGTTTTTCATTATTAAACGATAATTGAGCAATAATACAGTGACTTGAATTTTTATATTAAAAAAAATCAATTGCCACAAATATTTATCCGCGGACTACTTCGGGGGAGCCGCATCTATCTAGCGAATTCTTTTTTCTTGTTGTCGTAGTATTTGTTATCGTGCGGAATCGTAGGGAGAAGTAAGAAATTTGTAATTTTAAATTAAAAAGTAAAAACACATCCAAAAATAATTTGGAACCATTTTTCGCAAAAGTATCACTTGTAAATATTTCCCAAAACGTTGAGTTCAAATATCTTGATGGACGAAAAAATGAGTGGCCGTGCGGAGAGCAGCTCGTTTATCGCTATACAAAATTGTGTTTGTGCCCTTTTCACGCAAAAACCACGCAACTAATTTTGATGAAACTATCACAGGAATGAAGTTTATGAATCAGAATACGTTTTTCGCTGTATTGCATTCCGATAACTTTTTTTTTTTTGAACCCGAACCGAAAAATCACATTTTTCGTCATATTTTCCACTTTCAAACTTCACAAGGTACTAAAAAATGTTGATAAATAAAAAATCACTAATTACCAAATGAAAGGTAATTCGAAAACGAAAATAATGAGCTGGAGTGGCAAAAAACATTTTTTGAACATTTTGAAAAAAAAAAAAATATATTAAAATATAATTGTCTTGAGAAATAAATTTGTTGAGCAAGGAAAAATGAAAATATTTGGAAATACTCACAGCACAGGCAGAAACGGTACCGTGAATTGGTCCAGTGCACAGTTGAGTGGGGAAAATCTTAGGATCTTTAGGCAACTCGTGCAAAGCTGTGTAACACGCGTCATTGGTGACGATAGGAATTGTCGCAGTTTGGAGAATCGCTGGATATTTGGGCAACCATTTCTTCGAGATCGAACCCCAGCCCGAAAGGATACCTTCCCCATCGGGGATCCTTCCTTGGCTCGGCAGATTAATAGCTGCAACATTTCGACTAAATTCCAAAGGTGTGGCAAGTTGCAACAAGGCAATGTCGTGCTCGTATCTGTCTCGGTGATGAAAATCATGAAATTAATTTCTTAGCAATTTTGATCGACAAGAAAAACAAATTTTCGAGCTCACAAAATTTGCATTGCGAGATTTTTTCAACTCACCCTTCGTACTTCCAGTGGATCACCCTGAGTGCGACGCTCGAGAATTGTTGGCCTTCCTCTTTCTCATTAATAATATGTTTGCCAGCGTAAACTCCCAGTTTCCAGAACAATGGAGCTTTTTTCACGCAATGAGCGGCGGTGAGAATCCAATTTTTCGAAACAATCGTACCTCCGCACAAATGTCTGTACGAAATTATCGGCGGGATTCCCCAGACGATGGAGACCATGTGTGGGAATTGATGGGGCGGTGCTTCGTCTCCATCAGTGATTCGCAGGCCGCTGCGAGCCAGGCAACCTTAACACAATATTCGACACATGTTTTTCCTTTTTTTCTATTCCACCATATTTCTATTCCATGGGATTGTAGCCTTTTCCTTTCACTCTATTAGAATTAAGAAACAGTTTCATCTTTTCCGATAAAACCGGTAAATCGTGGCTTTTGAAACGAAATTTTTAACGATTAATTTTAAGCAAACAGTGGAAAACATTTTCCTCATGATTTCCAGTTTTTTTTTCGATATTTATTTATTTTTATTTTTTTCCATTTTTTCCTTACCCTGGGCGACGAGAAGTGCGGCCAACACGTAGTGGAACAACATTGTCGAACTAATGCTGATTCGCGATAAATTCACGGGCCCATTTATAGAGCCAAAAATGTCTCGTATCTTGTTATCGGAGACGATCGAAAAAACGAAGCGATGGAGAAAAATTGAACGGGTTCGATAAGACCCTTTTCGTCGACCGATTAATGGACGAGAGCTCTATAATATCTTGGGCATCTTATCAACCTCGTTAACAGCTTTTTCTCCATCACGAAACGAACCTTCGGACTGTGTGTTTTTTTTTTCTCCATCATCGATTGTTGTAGTGTGTACCAAGTTTTTTATAGTCCGAGGTCGCCTCAAAAAATTTTCGCCTCTTTTTCGATGCTTCGTCACGAATTATTGAGACTCAATAATCAGCGTTTTTATTAAACAGGAAGCACGACAGAGTGGCGATGATAAAAACGAGAAAATCGTCATTGAAAAATGTGCAAAATTGTTTATTGCGATAAACAATAATTAGCATAACTCAAAACAACATTTCAACATGAAATTTAATGCTGAAATTGCCAAATGAACGATTTTCATTGCCCACGCAAACGACCGGTCAGACCAGCTTCTCGAAAAGTCACATTTTTCTTATTTTTTAAGGCAGCACCCTCGGATTTGGAAATACCGTTCAGAATTTTGTCCAAATTTGACACAGCTGTAGATTACGCTGAGAGAAGATCCAGTCGGATTTTCAAGAGGCTACAGAGGACCAGAAAAAAGATATTCCCATTGTCTGTGCGTTGTGGGTCAGTCAGTCCCTCAGTCACGCAACAGTTATATATATATATACACGGAGAGAAATGCCGGGAAATTTATATCACATATTACTATGCCACCATGGTTTTCTGGTGAGAGTGTCGTCCCTCTGAGAAATTTTAGCAAAAACATAGTAATTTTTATTGAAATTCTATCGGAAATAGCGAAAATTTGACATTTTTCGCTCAATTTTAGATGAAAAATTACTATGTTTTTGCTCAAATTTTTTGGAGCCACGAAACTGTCACCAGAAAACTATAAATCATAGTAATTTGTGATATAAATTTCGCCGTATTTCTCTCCGTGTATCACGTTCTAGGGGGAGGCGTAAAAAAAGTAGGTCCATCGAGTAAAAAGTACACGGAGAGAAATGCCGGGAAATTTATATCACATATTACTATGCCACCATAGTTTTCTGGTGAGAGTGTCGTCCCTCTTTGAAATTTGAGCAAAAACATAGTAATTTTTATTGAAATTCTACCGGAAATAGCGAAAATTTGACATTTTTCGCCCAATTTTAGATGAAAAATTACTATGTTTTTGCTCAAATTTTTTGGAGCCACGAAACTGTCACCAGAAAACTATAAATCATAGTAATTTGTGATATAAATTTCGCCGTATTTCTCTCCGTGTATCACGTTCTAGGGGGAGGCGTAAAAAAAGTAGGTCCATCGAGTAAAAAGTACACGGAGAGAAATGCCGGGAAATTTATATCACATATTACTATGCCACCATAGTTTTCTGGTGAGAGTGTCGTCCCTCTTTGAAATTTGAGCAAAAACGTAGTAATTTTTATTGAAATTCTATCGGAAATAGCGAAAATTTGACATTTTTCGCCCAATTTTAGATGAAAAATTACTATGTTTTTGCTCAAATTTTTTGGAGCCACGAAACTGTCACCAGAAAACTATAAATCATAGTAATTTGTGATATAAATTTCGCCGTATTTCTCTCCGTGTATCACGTTCTAGGGGNCGCATTTCTCTCCGTGTAGATATATTCCGGGCATAAGAATTCTGCTTTAATGCTGAATAACTCGATAACTAGACGGATGAAAAAGTTGAAAAAAATGTGACTTTTCTGACTCGATGATGAAGAACATTATCACCAATTCACAAAATTTTATAAATTCCTTAATTTTTAGATATTTGTACGAAAACTCCTTCATAATCGAGAAATCGTTTGTTTTCGTATCGAAATATTTGACGATGGATCTCATAATCCGGTAAAACTAAAAACGAAAATAAGAAAATATGGTTGGTCATAAGATTCTTGAGAGTCGGTGAATTGGAGATAAAGAAAAATGAAGTATCGGTGATGCGAAGTGAGTTTTGATTAAAATCGAACAACTTACTGATGAGATCAAAATTCTTCGTTTTATCAAATTTCGCGGGCCGTCATCGGAGCAGCCTTTTTGTTTTTCATCATCATTCGCTATTTCCTACTCACTTATCGAAATTCATCGCCGTTATTTGCAGAAAACATCGTAATCGTCATGGAATTTTCTTTTTCCCATAGTTCGTGCTACGTAATGACGTTGGAATGGTGCGTCGATTCTTTTTCGGATTTTTGGCTCACGCACTCGTTCGACGCGCTTGCCAAATTCATCTTAACGTCGCTAAACTACATTTTTTGCAATTATCGTCGAGAAATATTAAATACGCGAATAATAAATAAAAAGAAAGTTTTTGAATCGAAATTTTCGCAAGAGATTCATTCAACGTGGCAAGTTTTTAGTCACTT
The DNA here is from genome assembly GCA_037952995.1 of Hyposoter didymator. Classification (NCBI taxonomy): domain Eukaryota; kingdom Metazoa; phylum Arthropoda; class Insecta; order Hymenoptera; family Ichneumonidae; genus Hyposoter; species Hyposoter didymator. The sequence goes on from JBAJMU010000008.1 coordinate 9,447,838, forward strand.
TGCGAAATTTTATCTCAAGTATTGGTCGCTGCTGTGACCGCACGTGCTAGAGAACGAATTCCTGCCCATGTTTCTCGTGCTGTTGGGATTATTTGGGTCGCAGGCAACAAGAACCCGTACGTCCCACGATCACGAAGCTCCAGGGTGTAGGAATACTTTATTCCTGCTACACCTTTCGCCCAATCGTCAGATGCACCTGAAAATTGTTTTTTTTTTCGATTTCGAATTTTTTCGATTTTTTCTTATTTTCTGATTCGCGATTTATTTTGCAAAAATAAAAATAAACCAAGGATTGACGATTTTTATTGAATAATCGCATAAAATTTGAATCGTACTGTCGACAATCGAATTTTTTCGATTTTTTTAGATTCTGATTCGCGATTTATTTCACAAAAAGAAAAATAAACTGCGAGGAATGGAAATTTCCATTGAATATTCGCATGAAAATTAAATTTTATTCTTGATAATCGAATTTTTTCCATTTTTTTTCAATTATAATTCGCGATTTATTTTCAAAGATAAAAATAAACTGAGGAATGAAAATTTCCATTGAATATTCGCAAAAATTTAAATTTTATTGTCGATAATCGAATTTTTTCCATTTTTTTCAATTATAATTCGCGATTTTTTTTGCAAAAAGAAAAATAAACTGAGGAATGAAAATTTCCATTGAACATTAGCGTAACATTTGAATCTCATTGTCGATAATCGAATATTTTGGATTTTTTCTTGATCGGATTCGCGATTTATTTTGCAGAAAAAGGGAAAAAAATGTTTGCATAAAATTCTGAATGCGAAAATAATGAGAATCGAGAAGATTGAGGAGAATAGGAAGAAAAAAAAGTTGAAATAAAATACTCGCTCACCTGAGGTGGGATACAACATTTCTGCCGATGGTCCAACCTTGTAACTAGTGCCATGAATTTTGCCCATAGCTTTAGCAGCTTTTTTGGCGACACTGGCAAGATCCAAATAATCGTCAGGACGACTTCTCGTATGGCCCCATGGTACCAGCCACATTTGCGAGTACGAATGCAGCGTCAAATATAATCTAGCAGCAAAAAATCTCAATTGAATGAAATCTCTGTCCAAAGGATCGATCCAAATTTTCATGAAATTCCATCGAACCTGATATTTTCACGATTTTCCATAATAAAATCGGACATTGCTTTGGTCTCGGGTTCCGAGAAGGCTGTTGGTCCAGCGTAAGTCTCGTGGCAAGGATCTCCGCTCATGCCACCCTCTTTGTCCTCGCCCCAATGGTAGCCAAAATTTCTGTTTGGATCGACCCCGTCGCAGCGTGCCCATAGCCACTTGGTGTAATGGGACACCATGTAAAATAATCCGGCGGGTGTATATCTGTACAGACAAAGGCCCATTAATTATTGAAGAAGCAACAGCATTTTTTGGCGCTTTCGATCATTGTAGAAATGATTACAATTCATTTTTTTATTATTTAAAATTATGTGTAAATCATTTGTTGGGCTTAATTCGCGTTTGGCGAAAAAACAATCTTTAAAAAACGTTTTTTTCAACGAGCTGGTCCATGCAGCGTTGACAAACTTTCAATCGTTTATGTCGCTATTTCTCGTTGACCTGGAATAAGTTTGTTTAAATTTCAATTCCCAGGTCAGCTTCAACGGTAACAAGGATTTTTAAAGACGGCGTTGATTTCTGTGAACATTATATTTTCTTATGTTCGTTTTCGGTTCGCTAAAGTTGAAAATTCATGTTTTTTTATTCTTTAAATTATGTGTAAATCATTCGTTGGGCTTAATTGGCGTTTGGCGCAAAAACAATCTTTAAAAAACGTTTTTTTCAACCAGCTGGTCCATGCAGCATTGTCAAACTTTCAATTGTTTATGTCGCTATTTCTCGTTGACCTGGAATAAGTTTGTTTAAATTCCAATTCCCAGGTCAGCTTGAACGGTAACAAGGATTTTTAAAGACGGCGTTGATTTCTGTGAACATTATATTTTCTTATGTTCGTTTTCGGTTCACTAAAGTTGAAAATTCATGTTTTTTTTATTCTTTAAATTATGTGTGAATCATTCGTTGGGCTTAATTGGCGTTTGGCGCAAAAACAATCTTTAAAAAACGTTTTTTTCAACCAGCTGGTCCATGCAGCATTGTCAAACTTTCAATTGTTTATGTCGCTATTTCTCGTTGACCTGGAATAAGTTTGTTTAAATTTCAATTCCCAGGTCAGCTTGAACGGTAACGAGGATTTTTAAAGACAGCGTTGATTTCTGTGAAAATTATATTTTCTTATGTTCGTTTTTGGTTCGCTCAAGTTGGGAAGATCAATCTTCAAAAAAAAAAAAAACAAATAGTCGCAAAGAAAGATGTGTCTTCCATGAGGGCCTGTGTATGAGGATTCAAAAAATGTGACTTTTATGTATGGTTCTCGGGAAAACTAGACGATGGATTCGAAAATAATTCCACAGTAAAAAATACACGTTATTTCCAAATTTCAAACCTCAACGCTGAAGTTTTCGAATTTTAAATTCCATTTTTATTTCCTTTTCCTCATCTTCTTTTTTTTTACTCATTTTATTTTTTCTAGAAATTGCTTTGGTTATCGAACTTGATTCGTGTAATCAGAACTCTTGAGAAAAACTTGCTATCAGGAAGAAAAAAAACACTACCTCCCCTCGTTCTCGTTATCTGCATAACTGCTTCGAGTTTTACGCCAAAGTCGATCACCGATGTGGCTGAATTCGTAGCCATCGGGATTAACGACAGGCAAGATCATCCAATCACTAGCGTCCAGCAATTTCGAGTACGTATTATTTTTTTCTATCAATTGATTCAGTATGTAAGTAGCGACGGCTGTGCCGATCCATTCTCTCGCGTGCATGCCTGTTTTTTCGTTTACAAAGAAATCAGAATTTCAAATCGCAGCAATGGTAAATCCGAAAAATTTCGTAGAATGATTTTTTCCTCTTATTTCAAACTTGAATTTTCAGTTTTTTTCTCACCCGCATCGATCCAAAGTATGGGCTTTGCTTTTCCATCTTTCGTCGGACCGCTCGAGACTTTTACAACCTTCAGAGGTTGCCCTTCGAAACTATGTCCTATTGTTATTAATTCGACCAACTGAGGATATCTGAAGGCCAAGTATTCGAGGTACTTCAGTATCTCTAAAAAAAAACATTTTTTATTTCGTCAAATTTACGAAATACTTCGATGGAGATGGTCAAAATAATTTCCCTATTTTATCTATACAACTGTAAGTGGCGAAAAGTTTGTTTGACGATTTTTAACCCTAGAACGGTAACCTTGGTTTTGTTTACCTATTTCGATAACCCCAATTTTGAAAAATTCATATCTCTGGTTAAATGTAACGAAAAGGGTTCAACTTGGGCTCATTTTTTCCGTCTTTTAATGCGCGGTCACGTGAGTCTGGGGGAATCTCACTTGGAGTCAAAAAATTGGTCAAAAATGCGGTAAAACGATCTAGAAAAAATGGCGTCATTTTTCTCTCCAGGTAACCGTTCCAAGGGTCACCTCGAAAACTATGCAATCGATTTCCATGGGTCTCTCCACCGATATTCCGCGACAAAGTGCAATTTTTCGAACCAACTTTAAACGTTTGTTAAAAATTCAAGATCCAAATAAACAAAAATCACGAATTAACGATTTTTCATTGAAAAGTGTCGAGAGTTTGGAATAAAAGTTGCAATTGTGCAAAGTCCAAGTTGAAAATATTTTGTATACGCGAATCTTCAAGTTCTCGGAGAATTATCGAAGTTCGTGGCGATGTGGAGATGTGATCGTCGTACCTGTGAATCGATGATAACGCCTCCACGTCATCGGATGTCCCTGATTATTGAGAAGATCATCCCTCTGTTCTTTCGACATTTTTGGATTCTGATACGCTATAGTTTTCTGTATAAAACAAACAAAAAACGATGAATTCTCTCAGCAGTTGAAAAAACATTGAGAAAAAAGTGTGATTTTCTTAAATACCTGAAGATCGGGAATTAAAACTGTAAAGTCGATGTTTTTCTCTCGTAAGAAATCCTTCACATCGGGTATTATGTCCGGTGAAATGAGTATGTCCGTTGACCTGTATTACAAGAAGATTCCTTGATGTTTTTTCATGAATTTCGTACATGTTAACCCTTCGCGGATGATCTGGGTCTTTTGGACCCAAGCGACAACTTTTTTCCGAAAATCTTGTTTTCTAAAACGTTTTATTATGAGACCTTCGAGTGCACAGCTCTCAAGAGCATATTGGGTCATTCTGACCCAATGCGTTTTTTAAATCGTTGTATTCCGATAAATTGGCGTTTTTCCATTTTTTTTTTGTAGAAACGTTTTTTGTAGGAAATGATCCATATTTTGTGGGTGAAAATTTATTTTTTTACGAAAACGAAAATTAATCGCATTCGTTGCCATTAAATTCCAAACAATCGGCGACAAAAAATTGTTCGGGTCAAAAAGACCCAGTATGCACTCGAAGGGTTGAAGAAGAATTTTTTCAGATTTTTTTCTCCCCAAACACGTGAGTGGCAGAACGAAAAGGACCCAAAGGATCGAGAGAGACAAAAAAAATCATTTAATCCGCGGAAGGTTGAGTAAGCACGAGAATTTGCGATTTTTGGAATTGGATTTTTTCCCTTTTGGGATTTTCTCAAGGGCCCAGCGATAATTTCCCAAGACATAGAGAAAAAACTGAAGTTTCTGTTAAAAATCAATAAAAGAGTTGAAAAAGATGTTTTTGTTTTTTTAGAAAATGAGAAAAAGATCGAGAATGCAGTTATTCACTTGTTGCCCAACGGTGGAGTCCAAAATCGAACTTGATCGCCTTCCGAGTCTTGGAGCTCCACCAGGTCCTTGACCTGGCTCTTGGTCGATGGCGTTATTCGGATAAGTTGATGGCCTTTGTAGCTAACACGATCGGTGCGTGGTTTACGACTTTTTGAGTCAGTGCCAATGACGTTACTGACGATGGAACTCAAGCCACCGGTCACAACGTCAAGCATCGACTCGAGGAAACCAGAGAATGAAAATTCGCGGTTCCGAGCTGTCCATGGTGACAACAACCAATAGCCATATTGCCTTGTTGGCGGAGGCGGTTCTCGATTCACTCGTCCACCGGTCGCGAAATGTGGATTCACTTCCGGTTCGACTTGGTCCGATTCGTAAGAAATTGCTCGTCTGTTTTATTACGAATTTTTGCATTTTTATGGCTTGTCGCATTGAATCTTTAATTACGATCGAGAAATCATACAATTCGCAATACGAACCCATCGTAATCGGAAGCTGGCGATTCCAAGTATTCGGAATAATTATTTCCATCGTTTGTTTCGATTGCAACTACGTCAAGATTTTCCCCACTCGTTGGATTGCCAAGGACGACAGTTCTCAACGTAAACAATACGAGGAAACAGCGCGTCGCGTGTAAACAAATATTTGAGTTAACGAGACCCGCCATGTTTGAAAATCACGAAGAAAAATATTACAAAGAATATTGTGCGCGACCGGTTTTCATAAGAGCAGAGAGCACACCCGATGCAAACGTGTCGACGTTCTCGAGATTACTGACCTGCTGTCTGCAACATTCCCCACCCAACAAAACTCACGTCTTCCTCACGATCCTACGGACCGAGAGATGAAAAACCTCAGTTTCACTGTCATGCACCATAACCTCGCAGTAAACACGGTTCTGTCTTTCACCTGGTACGGAAATGTTTCATTCTTCGAGTCTGTATAATAGTTCGTGGCTCCATCGAAAGCCACTCTGATAATTACCACAGTTGACCAATTTTTCTTCGAACTATCGTGTCGATTCGAACAGCGAGCGTCTTTTCTTTCCATTTTTTCTAAATTTCCCTCATTTTTTTTTCTCCCAAATTGAAATGCGACAGAAAAAACTTTCGGAAATGATTCTTCGACGAGAGAAATTCTCTGAGGCTGACCCTCGTTAGAGCCAGTAATTAAATCAACAAACTCTCGTCATCATAACGAGATTTTCATTGATGGTAAAAATAATTTTACGAAAAACACACAGCTGAAGAAGTTTTAGGGCTTTGAAAACACGAGGCTAATACATTTTTGATTAGATAGAAGCCACCGTCTAACCTCAACGATCGTTATGATCGATCGAGCCGGAAGTATCAAAGATTTGTTCCTTAATAAAAGGAAATTAATGGTAGAAAAATAACAGTCATTTGTGTGGATCGAGGCACTCGCGAAACATAACGGTAGATTGGGAAGAAGTCAAGGTCAACTCGGTCAAGTTTGCTCTCCGGAGGATAACACTGTACTTTGGTTTTATATGGACGCTTAAAATTCCGGGGTTGTGTAAGTTCCGCTCATTTATATCCTGCGAAGGAAGGATAACTGTTATGCTAAGAATATGAAATAATTTTGGGTGAAAGGGACGCCGCCTGCTGTTCGTTTTTCGTTCGAAGCGAAACGTGAGACTTGTGTAGGTTATTCCTGTTTACGTCGCGATATATATACGTCTTTCTCGTAGTAGGTCATTTATATATTTGCCGTTAGATCGCAGCAGACGTTGCTTTTACTCCGGTTGTCCACACGCACCTCCGTGCTGTGGGAGAAACGGTGAAGATGTGTTTCTTCGGGAAATAATCTTTATTGCTTGCCGGCCACACCGCGCTGCGAAATAAAACGAGTTGAAAAAAAACAAACAAACGGAAGTACAAAAGTAAATAAATAAAAGAAAACTGTGAAATTGACACCGTTCGAGCAAAACGAGATCGAGGTTAGAATTTTGTTACAATGCGGCCGGCAAAAAAACATCATGGCGGATCCGAGCGGTTGCTGTCAGCTGCAATAATTAAAAATATTTTTCTTTGTGAAATGAGTCTCCGAATCGGGATGAAATAAAGGTCAACCTACTTTTGCCATTCACTTGCGTGACGTCAATTTTTTTCATACAAATCCGTTCTACAGTTCCGAAGAAAAATTCCATTCAAAATTTCGAAGTGATCGCGACGAGCCCGCGCGCGAGAGCAAAAAGCAGACACACGTGTCGTAGAAACGTTACAAGAAAATCTCGAAAAGTTCAAACGTTCCCAAAAATACTTTCTGCCTTTGGAGAGAAAAAAAATGTCCAACTCGTGATAGATTTGTCGTTTAAGGACATACCTTACAGTTTTCGATCTTCTCGCGACTTCTGGTCCGTACCAACGAAGCTCTCTGCTACAAAATTGTGTTTGTGACCTTTTCACGCAAACACCACTGAACCAATTTCGATGAATTCACAGGAATGAAGTTCATGAATCAGAATAAGTTTCAGGCTGTATTGCATTCGGATTTTTTTCCAAAAAATCACAATCTTCGTCATATTTTCCACTTTTAAACTTCACAAGCAACTAAAAAATGATGATAAATAAATAAATCTCCAAGGCGACCAATTAAAATATAATCCGAAAACGAAGATAATGAGCTGTAGTGCCAGTTTGTAAAACTAAAAAAAGTTATAGCGATTTTCAGCTGTACATTTTAGTATTCGCAAATGGATCTGCCAAACTGAACTCCGATCATGCGGACGGGTGAGGCTTCAATTTTAAGAAAATTGACAACACCGATAAATTCGATAAACGTTAAAACTCTACTACCAAATTATGTTTGTGCCTTTTTCACGCAAAAGCCACTGAACCAATTTTGATGAATCTTTCACAGAAATGAAACTCATCAACCAGAATAGATTTCAGGCTCTATTGCATTCCGATAACTTTTCTTTTTTCTGGCAACCCGAACCAAAAAATGATAGTAAATCAAAAATCGCTAATTACCAATTCAAAGATAATTCGAAAACGGAGATAATGAGCTGTAGTGCCAGTTTGTAAAACTAACAAAAAGTTATAGCGATTTTCAGCTGTACATTTTAGCACAAACTGCAGGCACATGACTCTGAAGTTTGCAACGTTGAGATTCAACGAAAAACGTTTTGGAATTTATTATTTATTGAATTTTGGAAATTATTTCAATTTTTCTTGTCGATTGAGAATTTAGGTCGCAAGAAAGGATCGTTTTATTGTCCAGACCAAATATTAAGTAATAATTATGGGCTGTACTGAAAAAATAACAGAATTTCGTTGCATTCCAACGATGCAAACTTCAACATCGTGCAGGCACGCTTGTTATTAAATAATAAAATTGAGGATTCAAATGAATAAATGCAAAGTTGTAGACTTTTTACGCAGTGAGTATCCTTTATTATTTTAATATATATCTATGTTTAATTATGTATAATTAAATATATATATATGAACGTGACAAACACACGGATTGGTTTTTGTTACTGTACGTGAGGACAGAACAATAGTCCAGACGTAGAGATAAAAATATAGAACGTAGCTGGGTAAGAATAATGACTCAAGTAATTAAATAAAATGTGATTAAAAGATAAATGTGTATTTAATATGTATCGATATAGTTAGTCGTCTAAAGTGGTAAAAATAAAGAGATAAGGAATAAAGGGATAAGGGCTTTCTTCCGATTTCCTGCCAATGTTTGGAAAAAGGTTATTTCTGGGGCTGGGAATATATTATTATAACAGTACAATATTTATTTAGAATTACGTTTGTGTGTCTGCGTGTAACTTGTTTCTTTGTTTGCTTTTCTCATGATTTAATTTCTTCGATATACAATATGGCCCTTTCAGCAACGACGAATAAAATTCCATCCTCCCGAATAGATCGAATTTTGACTAGCACGTTTGTGGCATGTCCGCAGAGAGAGAGACGTCTTTGTAAACAATGTCACCTCAACGTAAATGTAGGAAGAATAATAATAATTTAAAAATGCAGGAATAATAAAAAGAGGGGAGAAAAAAAATGTTGAATCTGTTGCAGATGACGAGTTTTTTGAGGATGGTAAATTTAACATTCATGACATTCTACACTTAACTCTGTAACGAGGGCTGCTTTACTATCTCGTGTCGTTTATTTATTCAACAACGTCTTGTTTTTCATTATTTCGGTTAAGAGTTTTATTAATAATTGACTCCTCATTAGTCTTTGCCAGGGAGGGGGGGAAATTCGATTTTTTCCACAGGCTTTGTGGCTTTTATTTCGACGCCTCTGCGGTCCTATATTCCGAAAGCTCACGGATGTCATTATAGAACTCGCGAGCGCTAGGATTTCGAATTCGTCGAGTTGGTACCCACGTGATCTGCCCCACGATAAACAGTTCTTGATAGAATCCAAAAAAATAAACAAATCGCACACGATTTTTCATTTTCTTATGGCAAGAACTATCGTCGGACTGACCCTGCTCTACTTCCGGTGCTTTTAACTTGAAGTTAACATATTTTGAACTTTTTGAGTCTAACCACATGCTCGAGAATCCTTTCCCGTACACTAGAAAATACAAAATCATTAAAATGTATTTATCATTAGAAATAAATGATAATTGAGAAATTTGAAACTCGGGAAAAGCGGAAATCGCTTGAGATAAAAATTGAGATAAAATCTTGTCCGGGATAAGAATTCTCAATCGTGATTCTATGCGAATTATCGAAAAATCGTTTTTCTCCTAGTTGGAAAAACAATTTATTCGACGCCGTAATCATCCCGTTGTTTCTTTCTTATTTTTTCCCATTTTCCCCCTACCCATATTCACCATTTTTTGTCAACCAAGTGGAGAAAAGATTTTATCGATTATTCAGCTAATTTTTACTTTTTAGCTCAGTTCTCCGATACTTTCTCTTTTTCTTTACTCTCTCTCTCTCTCTCTCTCTCTCTTTCTGTTTCACTGTCTCACTCTTTCTAAGGCCTTAGTGTTATGTACAGTTATGAACATCATTTGTTTATCTCGTATGCGAGACAAAGGGTATGACAATAATGGGCACGTGGCAACGATTTAACATTTTCGGGCTGTTTTCCAATGGACCCGCGACAATAACATGATATAGATCTATCGTAATATCTAGAATTTCATTTCGTGGGTATTTTATCGTTTTCTCGGTGTTTTGCGCATCGAAATTTGCTGCGTTCGGATGCTCAGAGTTTAAAATCGTAAAATATTGCAATTTGAGTGAAGGATTTTGTCTCTCGATATCGACAGGATGTTACGAAAGAAACGTAACAAATGCGAGTCATATTTTTGCAACATAATTTTGAATTTGGACGAAAATGATGTTTTCATTGCATAATCGATATTTATTTTTTCACGATCGTGTGCGGCATGCATCGACAGTGTGTCATCAATGAATCTAGTGATTAAATTCTACCCGTTGACGTGTACGAGCGATTGAAATATTTTCGTTTCTTCTACTTCGTCGATCTCGTTTTTCGACGTCGTTCGTTATAGAGAAATGGACATTTTTACGAAGAACAATTTACATTTCTCTAATCGTACAATTTCGCATGCAAGATTTCTCATTATTCGTTTTCGTTTTGTTTTTTTGGTGGGTCAAGCGATCTTTTCGTTCGATTGGTGGACGTCGATCGAATCGCGTGGGAACTCGCAGAGCGAATTATGGGCAGATCTATGCGTTTCGAGATTCTCGTCGATTTTTTCGAGCCCGGCGATTTGTACGTGTCCGGTCCTCGGAATAATCGATTCTTTTCCTTTTTTATTCTTTGTACGGTTAACGTTCGTCGCTTAGACGATGTTGGCCTTTATCGCGGCGCTTCCCATCATGACTTTATTCACGAAATTCACGATCGCCGTGGCCGGCTGTCCCAACTCTAATTCGGCGAACACGTGACACTGGTTGTCCGTCTTGTGGGCCGGTTTTCTTGCGACGAATCCGAAACAACGGCTGCAATGAAAAAAATCAAATAAAATAATTGAAATTATTTTGGAATTGGTAAAAAAATTTTCATTAATTTTAGAAAAAGCGATCATTTTGAAAAAATGAATCTTACTGAGCGCTGAGCGGTCGTCCTGTGTCGTCGCTCACAAAGTCCCACGTTCTTTCCTCAGTGTCCAAGCCGCAGTAACTTATATTGTTCGTGGGATAATGTCTACGGAAGAAAAGTTTGCGGGCATTGTCCGTGAGCGTTATTCCTTGCGTCGAAACTTTGAAATGTACGATCGTGGCTGTTGGCAATGGTTTTTGCTCGAACAGGCTCGTGATTGACTTTTTGATCGCTTGAGGTCCTGTCAGCGACTCGGTATCGATTGTGAACAAGTACAAAACGTTGCAAGCTGCAAAGATACAATCGTGTTACGTCAAATTTCGATAAAATCCTTGAATTTTATTTTTAACCTTTCCGCAGTACACACTGGGTCATTTTGACCCCAACTATTTTCTGTCCCTGGCATTCAATTTTCGTTTTCGTCAAGAAATGTATTCAGGCCCATAAAATATGGATAATTAACTACAGAAAAAAAAACGCCTTGGGTCAGATTGACCCAGTGTGCAGTTACATTGACGAAACTTGGTTTTTGAATAATTTGAAAAAAGTTTACCTGCTCCCTGTGCAAGAAGCTGTTGAGTGCTGTTCGAGCTTGGCGAGTCGAGAGCTCGAGCAGCAGCTTCAGGTTCCGGAAGCAACAACTGACACGGTAATGCCATTGCCATGAGGCTGTGTTGATAAACGAGGGCGGATAACGAACTAAAGACTGGCTCGTTTGCGCAGCCTTTGAGCCGAACACCCCGGGAGGTTGGCTCGATGAGGAAATGCCTGACCAATTCACTCGACGGATCCTTCGGACTGCTCAGTGCACCGGGAGGTGGAGTGGCTACTTTCAAGGCCAATCCGAAGGCTCCGGGAAATGAATTGCTATCGCGGACCACGAAAGTTCCGGGCGTCGCATCCTTCAGCATCGAAATAGCTGCGAGAGAAAAAAAATTGATATAAACGGCATGAAAAAAAGCGACGAATACGTGGAGGCAAAATTGTTATTCAGTTTGATCGGTAGACACCAAACGACCTCTGGGCTACGTCGGTGCAAAATTGCACTTTGAGTTTTCAAAAAAATGGTCAAATTGACAAAAAAAAATTTTGCAAATCTGTTTTTTTCTTTTTTTTTGTTTCAACGCAATTTCAATATTAATTAACGTGTTGACATTCAATTTGCGTGGAATTGAAGATGACGAGTCGTATTTGCGGAATCATCATGAGGAAAGCCGCTCGGCTACGCAGACTAAAGTTCTTGCCGCCTCAAGTTTTCGTAGGTGCAAATTTGCACCCAAATTTATTTCTCAATTTGTAAGAAAATCGCTTTACCTTGTTCTCGGGAGATATTCGGCTTGTACCAAATTCTGCTCGTATCTCTGACGAATTTGACGTTCACGTCAGCGACTTCTTGGGGCTCAGTGTTCGAATGAACGCTTGACCTCCTCGAGCCATAATGTTGTACCTGGGGAGACGAATGACCTCCGCTGTTTACCGAACTGTACGAAGTAGCGCTCTGCCAAACAAAAAAAAATGCTCGAATGTAACGTCGTGTTAATTGACGCAGATTTTCGCTCAAATTTCGACTCTGGCAATCGCCACCTTTTTTTTTTTTTTTTTTTT
>JBAJMU010000008.1:9460328-9520151 GCA_037952995.1 Hyposoter didymator
AAAAAATACCTTGGGACTCTGAGTGTAGTCGACGTGCGTCGGCGTTCCTGTGTGACGGATAACCGTGTGCGTTTCCGAAATGGTCGAATCACTCGTCGGTGAGACAGGCCGGTCCTTGCTGGAATTTAACAATTTTATTAAAAGCCTCGAAATAAAATCATTGCGAAACAACAGATACACGACCGGTGCGCTTTTTATTCAATCGTGCAAAGTAGTGCGTTTTACACTAATTTTTATAAACATTGAGAGGACGAGACACATATGCACGGAGGAAATGAAAAATTACCGTTACCGAATAAAAACGGATGATGCCTCGATTTTTCAGCCATTTTTACTGAGCAGAATGAAATATTTCATAAAGATACAATGACATTCGATTTTATACGGAAGAAATTTTACTTTATTCTCCGGAGAATTCTGCTCAGAAAAAATTCACTCAGATCCTCGCCCGTTTCTATTCTGTTATGGCCATTCTCAAGTTTTAACCCTGGAACGGTAACCTGGGGTCAAAACGACCCCTTTTTCTCTTCGTTCTCCCGCTTTTTATCGTTTTACCGCATTTTTTACTGATTTTTTTACCTGAAGCGAAATTGTGCCAGGCTCACGTGATCCTGCATTAAAAAACGATAAAAATGAGCCCAAGTTGAACGATTTTCGTTAAATTTTACCGGAGATATGAATGTTTCAAAATTCGGGTCATTTATGATCCCAGGTTAACGGAATAGGTGAAAAAAATGACGTTACCGTTCTAGGGTTAATTCGCTCAGTGTGAGATTGTGGGGTCACATACGATAGTTAGTTCTCGTTGTATTTATTTTAGTATTTTTGTTTAGTCTCGACGAGAAATCCTTGAGAATGAATGTGCGATGTTAGAAAAGCATTTATCGTTCTTAGATTTTCGTTGGTTGTTGGAATATTGTGTGCCAGTAGTTTCGTGCTCCATAATTATTCTCAATTATAATCGTTGAATGATGCTAAGTGAGGGCGTAAAAACGACACGTAACGATCAACGGTGCAGGTACATTCATGCTGTTGAGAATTTTGACAAATTCCACGCATTTAACATTTTGTTACTTCAACAAACAAATCGTCACTTCTTTTTTCTTTATTTTATTTAACTCTTTCTTCGTTTTATTACCTATAGTCGAACGACGCCGACTGGTTAGTGAGTGGCCATCGTTTGTTATGCATTTGCTTAAGCGTACCGCTTGCCGGAAAACTCAAACGTCTAGAATCGAGAAGATCATCATTTTTTCTGTATTTTCTTATCGATTATCACATTTTCGATTATTTATCGATAAAATGCACTCGTTCGGTCGTGCGTTTGGTTGACAGACTCAAAGTTCAAATTTCTTTACTAAATTTTCCCATTTTTTACAATGACCAAATTCGACGCCAATTATATTTCGGAACACGTCACGAAGATTTTTATCATTTTTATGCTTTTATCATTTGGATTAATTTTTATTTATTTTTAAGCAAGGGCAAGTTTTTTTTTTTTGATGGGTCAAGGGATTCGGTCAATGTACTTGACAGATTTTCTGGAAAATAAGCTGCTCTGCAGTTGTCACTCGGCATGTCAAAAGAAATGAATAAAACAAAAATTGGAGAGAATTGGAAATTTGGAGAGCGTATTACGTAGCGAAATTATTATTATTATTTGATTATTGAAAATTACCGCTGTGTCGTCGGACTCTTGGGAGGAAGTCCCGTCTCCCGATTAATGTCTCGTCTTTCCTCGATGTAAATAGCCCGATCAGCGACATAGCCACGATTGTTATTGTTGTTGATATTGTTACCGACGTGTGTGTCGGAATTGTGAATATTGTTGTTGTTGACGGCGTAAGTCGATGTGTCATGGTTGATGTTGTTGGCTATTACGTAATTACGATCAGCCGCGAATGTCACAGTGGGCGATGAGTTGTTGACGTAGGGTGTACGGGGATGAACCGGAAATGCTGGGGTTTGGGGCCTCGAGGCATTTCCCACTCCTGCACTTCCGGGGCTCGCGCTCCTTTCGATCCAAGACGAGGGAGAATCGTTTTGTGGCGGCTGCACGAACAGAAAAAATGAAAAAAAACAAAAAAAAACATTAGGCTCGTTCAGGTTTCATTCGATTTGGTCGGGCTCAGGAAATTATTCTGGCAATATTGACGAAACTATGCAAGAAAATTTATCTCGGAAAGAAGAAAACTCTGGTCAACCATTTTTGGAAATCAATCTAAATCTAGAATTTTCGAAAAATAATTTTTTCATTGTTCGTTGAATTTAAAAAAAAACATGACAATTTTCGTATCGATTTTGTGCGTTCGATTAAAAAATAAATCGTTTCATTTCCCTGGCCGAATATTGAATGAGATTCTTGAGCTCTGCTTCAAAGGGCGTTGCATTCCAACGATCCAAACTTCAACGTCGTACATAGAAATTCGAAAGAGTACCATTTCCCATGGGAAGCAAATGAGGGATAAAAAAAANCTCAGGAAATTATTCTGGCAATATTGACGAAACTATGCAAGAAAATTTATCTCGGAAAGAAGAAAACTCTGGTCAACCATTTTTGGAAATCAATCTAAATCTAGAATTTTCGAAAAATATTTTTTTCATTGTTCGTTGAATTTAAAAAAAAACATGACAATTTTCGTATCGATTTTGTGTGTTCGATTAAAAAATAAATCGTTTTATCTCCCTGGCCGAATATTGAATGAGATTCTTGAGCTCTGCTTCAAAGGGCGCTGCATTCCAACGATCCAAACTTCAACGTCGTACATAGAAATTCGAAAAAGTACCATTTCCCATGGGAAGCAAATGAGGGATAAAAAAAAACATTCCACTACAGCCAAAAATGGTTAATTGGAGTTTAAAAAAAAAAAAAAACAATGCGAAAGGAGGGCGAGTAAAAAAAAAGTGCAAAGCATATTTGGAGACAAACCTGGGTACTACTCTGCCATGCTTTTGGTGACTGATTAGGGGAACTGTTAGTGTCAGTGTTGGTGTCGCTGTTGTAAGTTGTCGACGATGATGTAGAAATAGAATGATGATGATGATGGAATTGGAGATGATTATTGTTCTCGTTTTTATTAGTCAATATTGATTTTTTGACGGGTGACATTTCGGCCAACGATTGCATGAGGCTGGCGAGAGGATCGTTGGCTCGTTGGCTTGTTTTTTGTTCGACAACAGCTAAAAGTCCAGTCTCATTATCTTTCGTATCGTTGCTCATGCTCAAGTCCGAATAAAAGTTTTTCATCGTTTCGAAATTGCTCGAATTGCTTTCTCCACCGTTTCTCGACTCTGGACGCGTTGTCAATCTTTGGGCGGTTGTGTTTTCCTGTAAATTGTTTAAGCACGCTGTGAGCGAACTCGAATTTTGACGATGCTCTCTCAGCAACGTCTCAGCACGTCCGTAACTATCGCTTCGAGAATCTGGACGTGGCGGCTGCTGTTGCTGCTGCTGCTGCTGCTGCTGCTGTCTCCCTCGATTCGATATCTCTTCATGCTGCTTATCCGCATTGCTCCTGTTGCTTAATGATTGCTGTTGCCCTACGCCTAATTGGTGGGCTGTTCTTTGTACCCCTTGTGGGGACGTCGGAGGGCTCTGGAACGCAAGCCAAGCTCTTCTTCTCAGGCAACATGCACAACTAATCTTGCTCAGGACTTTTTTCAGACCCTTTTACACATTCGTATTCACAGTCAAAACCCAAAATTCTCGTTTTTTCGTATTCAAAATCTATTCATTGTCTCGTTAATTCTTACGTCAATTGGTATTGATGAAAAATCGTAAACTGGAGCCAAAAATCTCGTTTTTTCGTATTCAAAATCTATTCATTGTCTCGTTAATTCTTACGTCAATTGGAATCGATGAAAAATCGTAAACTGGAGCCAACTGTGAATAATTGTGTAAAAAAGAGGAAAAATCGTTTTCTGTTTTTGTTTTTAATGCAGCGATGCTCTCCCGTGCGTCGCGAGGACAATCTCGACAGAGACGTAGTCCCCGAGATCATTTTTTTTGTATATTAATAAATGTGCCGGTTGGTTATGGAGGAAAACTCAAAATTGGGCAATTTTTTGTTTTAATTTCGTTTGATTTTTAATGAGTATGAAGTTAACAACAAAAACAACAGGAGTTAGATGACAAGAACGAAAATTGCATGGACTAGACGTGTTTGATAAATTTGAAGTCTACTGTTTATTTTCATTTTGTATTAATGATGAAAATAATGGAGGCAACGGAAGGCCCAGGGAGTTAATATGCAACTATTGAAAAATTGGGTTTTCTACAAAGCCGAAAATATCGCTGTCGTGGAGTCACAGGATCGACAATACTTTTTTCTTTCATTTTCTTTTCTTCTGTTTTTCAATCGTTTTCTTCGCTTACCTGGCTGTCGCTGTATTTCTGGAATTCGTAGGCTCTCTTGACAGTGACGAAAGGTCTCTCGTTGACACTCTCAGCTCGAGGCCTTCCGAGAGTTCCGTTCATTACGCCACCGTTGAATTTTCTACTGCTCGATCTTTGAGGCAAAAGAGGACTCGCCGGAGCTGATGTGTGTGGAGCTCCTTTCGAGCTCTGCTACAAAAACGTCAACGAAAACGATAAAAACGATTTAATGGGTAAACACGCGTTGATTTATTTTCCAAGTGATAAAATTAATAATTTTGCTGCTTTTTCAAAGCAGAAACAAAATGTTACCTGATAGCTGATGGTGTTGGTGGTCCAAAGATCATCGTCGTCGTCGAGCACTGCTGAATCGCTGGCGTAACCATCGTGCCTCAATCGTCCTCTTTGGAGACTTCTCAGTTCGCCGATCACGCGATTGCCGCTCTCTTGGCGCCACATTTTTCCTGGACTTCTCTCGTCCCGTCTGGCTGCAAGTTTCAGCTGCTGTTGTCTCAGCCACGAGAGCCTGCGAATCATTGCGAATAAACTATCAACTCTCTCCTTCTCTTTTTTCGTCGCAGCAACAACTTTGAACTCGTTACAGAGTGTGGTAATTGAACTCTCTCGAGAATGAGATTTGAGAGTCGTGCAACAAAGGCTCGTTAGCCGAGTAATCAGGGCATTACCGTTGCGGACTAAGGATTTTTGTCCCATCGATTATCGATTTTGTGCGGCACGATGAAATCTTTTATAATTCACTTTTTGCCAATTTTATTCTTGTTATTTTTACTGAAGAGGAAGACAAAGTTGTTCAAATTTTTTTTAAAACATATTTCGGTAACTTGCGGGGTCGTAAATGACCCCAATTTTGAAAAATTCATTTTTTTTCGTTTTTTAATGCGGGATCACGTGAGCCTGGGGCAATTTTGCTTGGAATAAAAAAATTTGTCGGAAATACGGAAATTCGATAAAAAACGGGAGGAAGAAGGGAGAAAGGGCGCAGGATTCGAAAGTCGCCTGGGGTCGTTATGACCCCGGGTTAACGTTCTAGGGTTGATTGTTCGGGACGCAATTTCATGAGACGTTAGCATCGCAACTGTTTCCAAGGCATCGAGGGTATTTTCTTCGCACAAAACCGAAATTTAATCCAATTATGTTTTTCAGAGTGTATAACGAAGGCGAGACGAAGAAAGAGCGAGGAAATGAAGAGCGATGTTGCACCATGGCCGATTTGACGCGGTCTCTAGAGCAGTCTATATTTATAATTATGTCAGACATGCAGCGAGAGCCAGCTCGAAATATACTCCGGTAAACGTTTCGTCGCTTCTTTGTATTTTTATTTTTCTATCTCGTCTTATTTTACGCCCGCTCGTTTCCTTTACCCAAAGCTTCGTGCGGTTCTCTCTGTTTGACAACAAGACTGTCACCTTAAGGTGATGTTTGTACTCGGAGCAAATAGACTCAACATTTCCGGTTGTTTGCATTTTTCTTCAAAATAAGAATTTAAAAAATACCCGCGGTTCCGAGGACCTACGTCATTCATTAATATTTTATTCATGAGCGAAATAATAAAAACACAAAGAAAATACGTCCGAGAGCTGGAGAAAGTACCAAAACCAGCGACGATCTTGTCGTTCTATTCATTTTCATTTTGTCCTCATTTTCTCTGCTTTTTTTTCTTCTCCCCATCGTGCCACTCGATCATAGAAACGTTTCCCAAGCTCGCAACGTCCTCGAGAGTGACTCAACCTGACGAGACCGCATTCACCATTTTTGTCATTTAGCTCACACGATATAGAATCAACAAACTCGTTGCCAATCCCGTAAACGCGTATTAACCGTTTTCAGGCTATTTCTTGTGTTTCTGAACTCTACGAAACAGTTTCTTTCAATTTTTATATAATGACTAGCCGTGCCTGCGAGCTTCGTCCCGCAGCACACCTCATTGGCGCTGAAGGGCGTCCAGCTCGCTTAATGTGAAAAGTTGAAATTTTTGTTTCTCAAAATCTTGAAACTTTGATTTTACGAAAATCGCTATAACTTTTTTTCTTCACAAACTGGCACTCCAGCTCATTATCTTCGTTTTCGAATTATCTTTGAATTGGGGATTAGCGATTTTTGATTTATTATCATTTTTTGGTTCGGGCTGCCAGAAAAAAGAAAAGTTATCGGAATGCAATAGAGTCTGAAATCTATTCTGGTTCATGAGTTTCATTTCTGTGAAAGATTCATCAAAATTGGTTCAGTGACTTTTGCGTGAAAAAGGGACAAACATAATTTGGTAGTAGAGTCTTAACGTTTATCGAATTTATCGGTTTTGTCAATTTTCTTTAAATTGAAGGCTTACCCGTCCGCATGATCAGAGTTCAGTTTGGCAGATCCATTTGCGAATTCGGGTGGTGGATCAGGCGTGTGCGGGCTGAGGGGACTGATCGGTCTGCGTGAATTATCAGCGAGAATATCATCGATATCGACGACTGGATTGGTGGCTGCTCTCATGGTGGCTTTTCGAACGAGGGATGGAGACGAAAGTTTTTGATGTTTGATCATATCGCTGGTAGCACCGTAACTAAATGGTTGACTGGTTTGTCTGGCGTGATAAGGAATGTCCTCGTCTATAAAATCAATATTACCGGACGGTGAGAAAGATTTATTGACTTTGTTGCTCGACGATGAGTTTGTATCGTGATTATTCCGATCTGGTGAAATTCTATAATCAACAATGTCCATGTTTCTTGTCTCGTGTTTAAGGCTACCATAGTTATTGGTACTCGTGTTGAAAGTTGGGCTTGTGTCACGTTTTGACGAACCGTAATTTCGATAGTTCGATTCTTTCGCGCTCGAGTAGTTCGAGGTTGGATTACTGCTCCCATAGCCACGTGACTCGTGAATATACATCTTGTCAGAGCGTCGATTTAGTCTGTTGTATTCCTCGCTAGTTGGTGGGTCTGGCATCGACTAGAACGAGAAAAAAAAAAAAACAAATATGCAGAGGTGACTAAAAATTTTAAATAAAAAACTCGCCATTGATTGGGAGTGACGTACGAGGTCAAGTTGCTAATGTTACGACAGATCTGGCTCTTTTGCTATGGACGCCTTTCGATACAATGTCAATATTGACCAAACGTCGTGATGGTTCGTTTTTAAATTACGAAACTACGTGCGCAACTTTACTAAAAATTTATTTTTGTTTTTGCTGTCCTCATAACTTTGTGACGGTGAACATTTTATTTTCCAGTTTTCCAGTTTAGAAAAAAACGTCCGGATGTACGTGTTCTGGCACTTTAAAATTCAAACCTTTGTAACTCGAAAACGATTTGAGGGAAGATGTTAATTTATATAAACTTCATGCTCTGAGAATTTTGCCGGAATTGCAAAGAAAACAAAGCGACTTTTTGAAATTGTCAAAAAAAGGTGTCGACGCTCTAACTTCCGCAAATTTCGAGATTTATTACCAATTTTTTGTTTTTTTTTTATAAAAGTCGGTATTGATATTGGAAAATGTCGGTTGAACGGTTTAAATCTTATGGTTTATCGAATTTTACAAAAACCCGAGTTTTTCGAAAAATCGTCCAAGGGTTTAAATTTTTTCAAATTTTGTAAGATATTGTGTCCAAGTCGATACTTTCTTTTTACTTTCTACAAAATTTGTCGAAACTATTTTAAAAAATACGAATATTGCGAAATTTTGAAGTTTCCAAAAAAATCCACCATCGCTCTAACATTCGTAAATTTTGAGATTCATTACTAATTTTTTTTTTTTCATCAATAGAGCATCATGATAGGATAGTATCAAATTACAAAAACGCTGCAACTTGCTTCCTCGAAAATTTAGCACGATGCTCAACTCTATGAGTAAGAAATTTGCAACTTCTTTTTCCGTTTGATCAATTTTATGAAAATCATTTTTCTCGTTGGAGCTGAATGGAGTAAGAAAAATATTCAGAGTGCAAGAATCAGGGACGACGAATGAAAATAAATTTTGGAGATTCGAAATAAATAGAACCGAACGATTAAGGTGGTTTATCTGATGATGGATCTTGAGTGGTAAATTGGGAGGAATACATAATAAACGAGATGATTGAGCGATCGTTATAATGCGGACGGTGGCATTTTTCGTGGTGGTAAAAAAAAAAGATTGAGAAATAAAAATATGATTGAAATAATAACCTCGACTGTGAGCATCATATCGTGCAAGAGTTTGTCGAGATCACCGTGTGCCTGACTCTCGGGCTCGGGCTCGGGCGGACTCGGTCGTTGCGGGGGTGCGCTGCTTATTCCACTGTCCATAGATACCGTCAGCGGGGAGCCCCGGGCACCACCACCGGCGGCCTGATTAACGACTGCGTAAAGCGATCCATCGATTGGGCCACATGTGTATCCTAAGCCACGCGGTGACGTGTGTGCGGATGAGCTCGACGGTGGTGGTGGCGAAAGTGGCGTTTCGCGACCTTCTAAAAAGGAAAAAAAAAATGTTATTGTGATTGGTTGTTGTTGTTGTGATTTCCGGGTCAAATTGACCCAGTTTTTTAATCCTGACGGAAAATACAAGGTCGAGGAACAAGGATATAAATGGGAATGCAATAATTTCTTCGCAGAATAAGTAAACGTGGTAATCCTCGAGCATCAGGTGCTTTTTTCTCCGTTTAATGTGGTTGAGAGGCGGAAGCTCGAGAGGCTCAAGTGGAACGAGAGCTCGTTGTCTTGTTTTTATATTTATTTTCATTTTTTGCTTTCTCAGGCTTCTTCAAACGTGTGGTGCTGTTGGTGCTCACGAACCTGACGAGCAATTTACTCGGTAGCTCGAGTTATGGCACGCGGTCCATGTAATTCACGCGCGTGCCTGACGTAATATTGCCCTCGTGGTGGTTGACACACACACACGGGCATATTCCATAACATTTCGTGTACTTGAGAAATGAAGCAGGAGACTCAAATTTGACGCCGAGTTCTCGGAACTATTTCTAGTCTCCTTAACGCTTTCTTCTTCGTTTTATTTTTTATTTTTTTTTATTTTTTTTTATGTTTCTCACTCTTTTCGCGTTGCAGCTGCGATACCAAAGTTCACGGAATGCAATCCAGCAGTTAATCGAGTCCGATACACGCTGTCGTAATATTCTTTGACTCGCGAACCCAGTCCAGAGGCTCGCAAAGCTCGAGACTAAATTATCCAGTTCTATTTTGAAAAAAGTAATCCACCGATGATTTTACGTTTTTCTGGGTCAGAGATGTTGCCTCGAGCCTCTTTGTTTAGCTTATTTCGTGAATTCTGTCTAATCTTTGCTGGAGATCATTAATAAACTTAATTGACTGACCTAATGAATTTGCATGAGCCTAATTTATTTTTCATTGATCCAAGTGGTTTTTGCTTCTTCATAGAGGAAACTATGTGACGGTCAATATTTTTTCGTTCCAGTTTTTAATGGCAATGCGCTCAAAATGTCCCAAAACGTCGAAAAATCATTTATAGCAAAAATGTCCAGATGTCTGTGTGTGTGTATGTTCTGGCACTGCAAAATTCAAACTTTTATAACTCGAGGACGGTTTGAGCTACAGGGCTCCCGTTTTGCACATATGTTAATCCATACAAGTTCTTTCTTTGAGAATTTCGTTGGAATTGCTAAAAAAATACGAATTCTACGACATTTTGAAATTTTTAAAAAAAGGGTGTTGTTCGGGAATGAGCATGATAATTTCAGCGGTAACGCGAGCATTCGGGTCGGGGTTCGCGCTCTGCCGCTAATGTCGCCACGGGACGGGCAATACACGGGATCGACAGGCAACGCGAGGCCCTTTAGGTCGTTAATCGCACTTTGCCACGGGCGTCGCTACAATCCGGGCAATTACTCAAATTTGGGGATAACGGTCATGCGCGGAATCGATCCTCATCGATTGCCGTGATTGACACCTCAGTCTTAGATCTCCGGTGGGAGCGCAAGCACACGGGCAATTTATCCTCGGGTTCTTACTTGTCGATACTCGGGCCTTCGCCATGTTGGCTCAACTCGAGCCTTACAACCTCGAGTTGAGCGGGTTTTTGGGAAATCACGCCAAATTACTGCTTGTCGGGATGCGCTCTCACCAGCCACGGGAATATTTTCTCCAATTACTTCGGGATCGCCACGATAATGGCCGATTACGGGAAACGCGGGTCAAACGCACCGGGCACGATCAACGGTCCTCGTCGGCCACGAGGTCGACGTAACGCACGGGTCTATCGGGCTATTCGCGCCTTCGGGTACATCGAGACTTACAACCTCGATTCTCGGGAAATCTCGCATAAATCGGCTGTTCGGGATATTTTACCTTCTTTCGGCATTTACACATTTCGGGGCCACGTTTCGGGCTCTATTATCTCACCTCGGGGATAATTCTCCCGGGTTCTCGCTACACGGGCACATTTTCGGGTCGCCATCTTGCTCGAGCCATGTGTGGCTCGAGCACCGGGTCTTCGCAACGTTATTCATCGGGCGGGCATCGGGAATTCACCGCACAACGAAAATTTTGTAAACCGCAATAAATTTAACATCTTATTATTTTACGCGCCCGCTCTTATTATTTCGCCTTACCACCTACACCAGATCCTTGCAAAAACAGGTGTCGACGCGCTAACTTCCGCAAATTTTAACATTTATTACTAATGCTTTTTTTTTCAATAGAGAATCATAATAGAAAGGTTGGTATTGAATTTGGGAAATATCAGTTGAACGGTTGAAATTTAAAAAAAATTTCAAATTTTACGAAAATCTGAGTTTTTTGAAAAATCGTCCAATTTCTCTAGTTTCTGCAAATTTTGTATAAGACATTGTGTATAAGTCTGTACTTTCTTTTTTACTTTCTATAAAAGTTGTCAAAATTATGTATTTTGAATGCAGATACAAAAAACGCTGCAAATTGCTTCCTCAAAATGCAGACGATGATCAAAGCTTTGCTCTATGAGGAAGCTAAAATTGAAAATATCGTTCCCCATATGCAGGAAGATCCGAGCATCATGTTTTAAAAAGTAACTGTAAAAAAATTCTGGAAAAAACGTCGATGGGCATCACTACAGAGAATCAACCCCATAATCGATTAGTTAGTTGTCTCAGTAATTATGGGATTCATGCACGAACTCTCTACCTCAGTCTCTGTATTCTTTCGTACGAGAGCATGATCCCCTTTAATTGATGGTAATTATAAAAGTGCTGGCTAGAGAATTTTAACAAGGGATTGAGGTGATACACGTGTCGAGTCACTAATTAAATTAATCAGCGACACATCATCAAGCTTTTTGTTGTGGATTTTCCGTACGATAGATTCGCAACGATTTGCCGATCGCAGAAATGTGCGACCAACGTTTTCACGACAAAAACGAAAAAGACAGAAAAAAGTATTAAAATATCGTGTCGAAAATTGTCCCTCAAGTTCTCCAACGATAAACCAAAGAAATTTCGAATTTTTGTGGAACCGAGCGGACTAAATCGTAATATCACAATAAAATAATAATTTCTCAACTCGTTCGAAATCGTGGACGTGACATAATGCCTCGTACAACGAAACGTCAATAAAACAAAACGAGAGGCAATAAAAAGCAAGCGAGATTCGGAGAAATGTTTATGAAACTATTTCTCAACAATTGGCGAAGGAATTTGACGAGTTAAATTCATATATTCACAGTGCAAATGGTTCATTCATTCGTAAAGGCCAATAAAAAGGAGTCAAAAGAAAAAACACATTTCACACGGGCCTAATGATAGAAAAAAGAGATGAATGGCTCGGTGAGCGGTGGAAAAGTTAAGTATCCCGTCGCGAAAGGCGATAAAACCTCGCGTCATTTCGTCCCGGTGCTGTAATCCGCGATTACACGTTTCTATATCTATATATAAACACACACACGAGGCTTTCGACGTGAGACTTAAATTCGCAACAGAATCAAATAAACAAAATGCGAGGTTTTCGGGAAATCAAAAATTTGCACCAAAAAATAGAGAAAATCATGGTTCGTGACTTGGGCTATGGTTTTCCTCCGAGTATTTCACAGAACGAGGGAAAATGCTACAAAGAAAAATCACAAGATTTGCAATTTTTCATTTTGCCATAGAAAAATATGAAAAAATGGTTGCGGAAAGAGAAACGTTGGGGATTTTGGAATGAATTTTCTACGTGAAATGCCTCACGTGTAGAATAGCGTGTCTAGCAGTTTTACAGCCACTATACATTGCTCTCCGGACTCTCTCGGGCCATTAGACTGCTCGTGGTTTGTGCTCCGCGAGGAAAAAAAGCGAGCGAATGAGCGAGTTACAAACGTCGCGAAAACCGTCGAGAGTCGAGAGAGTATGGCAAAACGTTGGTGTCCCATTTAGCAAAGTTTTGGACATTGGGCGAGAACGAGTCGCGTCTCTCCGATGTGGCCAAAACAAGCTGTCAGTTAAGATTTTCTCTTTTTTTTCATCAGGTCTTTCTGATGCTTCCCACACGTTGTAAAAAGTTAATAATTATGATAATGTGGGTGCCGACGATGTCAATGACACGGGACGATCTATACGGAGCAAATCTGCCACTCATAGAGAGAGAGAGAGAGAGAGGAGAGAAAGTACACTGTCTCGAAGGCAATCGGTCCAGAGTTGACTCGCGGCAGTTTATACTCTCTCATCTGAATTCAATCCACACGCGTCGTCGCAATCTTGTCGACGCATCTCGCGACTGTACGTCGTTCGCCGTCGTATATATATAAATCATTTTTATTCGTGTTTCTCCACACTCGTCCGCACGCTTATTACTCGTCACGAGGTTTCCCTTACGAATCTCCTCGTTCCTCCGCAGTCTTTTATTAATTCCCGTTTTTTTTCACGTACCGAAAAATCCACCAATATCGTTACAGTCGTTTTTTTCCCTTTTGTTTTTTTTCCTTCGAATGCTTCGTTTTTTTTTTTACTCCTTTCGAACTGTAATTACCAATCGACCTCTCTTTGCATTTTCGTAACATGACTGAGAATTTCTTTGCTTTCCTTTCGGTCCGAATATTCATCGCTATAGTTTTGCTCAGTGCCTTTTTTTCGTTTGGTCGTTTGTTTAGTTGGGCTTTTATCGTGTCACATTCCATCTTGAGACGAGAATGACAGTATATGAAAAATTTCCTACGCTAATGGATCCACTTGGCCTTATCTGACTGCTCGTTCGTGTCGTCGTCGTCGTCGTCGTTGTCAGAGTATTTGCAGCTGCAAGGGTTCCTAGAGTCACTCGGAATCTTAGCGCGAAATACTCTTTGCAGATTTGTATCTTTACACGCGCTTCCAAGTGCCAGTTGTGACGAACAATCTCGATTCATATTAAACTCTACTACAAAATTGTGTTTGTGCCTTTTTCACGCAAAAACCAATGAACAAACTTGACAAATCTTTCACAGGAATGAAGCTCATGAATCAGAATACGTTTTAGGCTCCACTGCATTTCGATAATTTTTTTTTTTGGCAATCCGAACCAAAAAATCACATTTTTCTTCATATTTTCTATTTTCAAACTTCACAAGCAACTAAAAAATGATAATAAATCAAAAATCGCCAATTACCAATTCAAAGATAATTCGAAAACGAAGATAATGAGCGCGGTGGCTAAAGTGCCAGTTTGTAAAAAAAAAAAAAAGTTGTAGCGATTTCCGTAAAATCCAAGTTTGAAGATTTATAAAATAAATTTTAACTTTTCATATCAAGTTAGCTGTACTTGAGGTGTGCACACGTTGCAGCGTTATTGTTACAATGCATTTTACACAAAAATTTCGACATTATTCATATTGTCAAAATTCGGAAATTCAATTTTATCAAATTTGCTAGAAACTTGGACCAATTTCCTCAACGCGCCAATTCCAAATCCCCGGACCTTCGAATTGTCGAAAAGGTCAAGAATTTCAATGGAAGCGTCAACGAAATGTTGGTCTCGTAAAAATTGCACGAAAAATTCAATTTTTCAAGCAACATTTCGTCGGTCCAGTGTTCAGAGAGAGAAGGAGAGACAGAACGAGAAATCGTGGATGAATCGAAAAAGCAGCGAATGCCGTTTCCGCGATATCTGGTCGGTAGATTCCCTTTCAAGTATAAAACAGCTTGCAAGTTACGAAGTCGGTTGACGAGTGACCAGTGTCAGCTGTCGATCTATCTAGATTCTCATTGGCGATAAATTCCGATCGCAGCAATTACATCGATCGGATTTTTGCCCAGGTTGTCGATCTTGTGATGAATTTTTAGTACGTATGAAAAAACAATCACGTCGATCGGTTGTTAAGCTAAACGTCGTCGTATGCGCGAGTGGGAGATCGATCGGCGGCGATGGGCGAGATAATAAAATATATCGGCAAAGAAATATGTAATCGAGGTCCCGACTCTGGCGGCGCTATACACGCATAAACATAATACACGAGGAGAAGCCCGAAGCGTGGATGAATTACCAGTTTGACGGGCTTATAGAGATTCATGAGGCAGAAGCAACAACGTTAGGAAAGGTGGGCGCGCGAACACGGGGATCTATATTTTTCCTCCATTTTTAAATCCTTTTTTATTTGTTAACTCTGCACTCGATCTCGAAGGAAGCAAACTAATGACAAAAGTGCGAGAGAGAGATGAGGAGCCCGGGGTGTGCTAAGTCGGGAGATACGTTTTCCCTACGGAGCTGTGGCGAATCTCATCTGCATTCCTACCGAGAACCCAACCCATCGAGAGACTGTGTGCAACATTGAGCGAAAAAGAAATGATAAAGAAAACGAGTCAAAAGGGCGTACACCTCGTCCATTTATTTCCATAATCTCCGTGTGTGTGTGAGTCTCTTATCGAGACTGCAAAGATGCCGGTGAACCGAGAGCAGGTAAAGTCAAAGCTACCGGTTGCCCGAGAAAGAGAAATGAACAATCGACACACACACACACGTGACAAAATCGAAACGTCAAATATTCGTTCAAGGAGGTTTGATCACGAAATCAAAATAAACAGAATTTTTTTAATTTCATGATAAAATTCTTTGGCATCGATAATACAAACACAAATTTTTTCTCATTTTTTTACCGAATTGTTAACGAATAATTATTTTTGAAATTTTTTACGTTTTTAAGGAGGTTTTAGCATGGCAACTTTGTTTCGTCGTGATCCAACCTCCTAAATTATTGTTTGCTGTAAAAACTCATTTCTAGAAATAATCAATCAAGGTATCAATGAACTCACTCAAATGGCAAACGATTCCGAGGCACAGTTGAATTTAGAAAAGTTTGACAGAAAAAAAACGAGGAAAAATGATTTTTGTCGCTTTCGTTCGAACGAGAAATAGACGGAGATCGAAGATCTTTCACTTTGCAGCGCACAAACGACACTGGTTCGTTTGGCGAGCAGCAGCCAAGAGTCAGGAGGCAAAAGAGCGAGCAAGAAACCGATCGCGAATCCGGCACATATTCGTGCGATATATATGTATATATACGTCGGGAGATTTGATACACAACGTGTGTAAAAGTAGATAGTACGAGAGGAGACTGGAATTATGTGTACTTGAGAGCAGCAGCTTGGGGGAAAGGAAGGGGGCAATACGACTCCGCCCCTCCACAGTCTTCGTCATCGTCTCAGCAGTCTGTTCCGTCACGCGTTTTACAAGTGCCAAGAAAAAGTAATGAAACTAAAAAACACATTGAAAAATAATAACTCCAAGCCCCTTTTTGCTCGGATATTTGGTCAGGTTATCTCCGACCGAGATCGTTGCTCTTCTCGCATACGCCTTCGGGAATCATCTCGCCCTAGCCTTTTACGGTTACGCGACTAAAATTCGTCGCCTGTCATTCAGCAAATGTCTCTCAAGTGCTCGTTTTATTGGGCCAAATAACGCGAACGTTGATGTCGATGCCTCGTCGATTTACTATCATTATTCCTGAAAAATTCATTATTTCGCTTTTTCTTTATTTGTTATTAAAAAATTAATCACGATAAAATAATCATTGAAAATAATAAATTTGCGAAAATTAAAGCGGTCGGACGATTTCCCAAATTCAACACCAACCTTCCTATTATGATTCTCTATTCAAAACAAAAAAAATTAGTATAAAGTCTTCAAATTTGCGGAAGTTGGAGCGATGACAGAATTTTTTTGAAAATTACAAAATGCCCCAGAATTTGTATTTTTTAATCAATTCTAACAAAATTCTCAAACAATGAAGAGCTTGGATGGATCGACATTTGTGCAACACGCGAGCTCTGTAGCTCAAACAGATTTTGACAGTGCCAGAACATTCACACACACACACACATCCGGATATTTTTTCTAGACACGATTTTCGATGTTTTGG
Source organism: Hyposoter didymator (assembly GCA_037952995.1). NCBI lineage: Eukaryota > Metazoa > Arthropoda > Insecta > Hymenoptera > Ichneumonidae > Hyposoter > Hyposoter didymator. The sequence goes on from JBAJMU010000008.1 coordinate 9,476,996, forward strand.
GACATTTTAAGGACATTGACATTCAAAACTGGAGAAAAGAGATTCACCGTCACATAGCACCCAAAGCCCGGCAATGGATGCATGCCCGTACGATAATTTGGCAAAAGAATCAAAACGCACAATTCGAATTGGCAAAAATGAATTTTTGCCACAGGATTTCAAATTTTTTTCGTTTTGTTTCGTCCCTTGGACAATTCGCACCGATACGGTATTGCAATTTCCACAGATAAAACATGTAGCGTCAAGTCTCGTAGACATTTACGAGTGGGTGTGGAACGTCACGAGATTGCAAAATTGTCTTGCAGGAGCTCGAAAGAGAGGAAGAGAAAAAAAAGGAGAAAGAGCCAGGACGAGGAAAGAGCACACAGACGGTTTTAGTGTGCAGGTACGATTTAACAAACTCCGTCCTCCGAATGTGGTCGTGCGCTTTGGTCCTACACGACTTGTAAAATACAGGCACGCATACGTAGATACTTTAGTAGAAACACACGTTTAACCGGCCGCCAGTCGCCACTCCATGTACGGCAACTCGTGGAGGGCTTCTCGCAGACTCTACCATCACCACCACACACACACAGTCACACATTCATTTCATTCTGTCCTTTTGAGAGCTCGACTCTGAGAGAAAATCTCGAGAAACCGATTATTCGAATTTCCCAAATTCCCAACTCTGCCAACAGTTTTTTCTTCGTGTTTTCACGCGTATCCAACTTTTTATTGAAATCAATCAATCGCAGCTGGAACATCGTCCGAAGGGATCGATTATTTTTATGTGAAAAATTGCACGATCTATTATTAGTTTGAGGTTTTAAGAGTGATGAGCTTCGCCCAAGAAAACCTTGAAAATATCACGTAATTAATATCGAAACGACACTTATCGAATTACAGTGTCAATGCGATGAGTCTTGGACGCACGCGTGACTTGGATGTAACGCAGATTCGAGATTTCATTCGATAAAGATTCATTAATATCGAAGAATAAATTAGTCAATTATTTCTGTTTTTTTTTCTTCATTTTTACCATAAGTGCACATTGGGTCAATTTGACCCCAGGCGTTTTTGAGGAGAATGAAAATTTAATTTTTGGGGTCAAAACGACCCAGTATGCACTTGAGGGGTTAATTATTTTGATATTCGAGTGTGACTTTTAAATCCTATAAAGATTTGGCAGAAGAATTAGCAATTATATCGAACAATCAATTTTTTTTCTATTTTTTGTTTTTATATTTTTGTTTTTTGATTTTCTTCGATATCCGAACGTGACTTGAAATCCTGTTGCCGTCCGATCGTATGGTAAGACGATCGAACTTACTGCGTGAATGGCAAAGAAATAATTGAAAAAAAATAGCGAATTCGTTGAATGTTAAGTTTTCGTGTTGGTTTTTGAATATTTTTCAAAAACTTTATTGGCATGTACTAAACAGCGAACAATGGTCAATGAAATCTTGTATCGATCGTACACGTTTTTCGCACTCGACTGTATGTCCACGAAGCACGCAGTCTTCACGTTTGCTATGTTTATGTATACATCGCATTATTTACGAGATTATACGGTGCGTGTGTTGCTCACCATGTGCCATTTGGCTGCACAAAGTTTTAACACCTTTACGGTATGAAAGGTAGTTGTCGGTCTTCCTGCAACATTTTCACACCTTTCTCTCTCTCATTATCTTTTCCTTCGTCTCTCAAAGTCTCTTGTTTGCGGAAGAATTTGTTCCCATAGTTAGTTTACGATAAATGTGATTGAAAAAACGAAACTTATCTTTCCCTCGCTAATGAACAAACGTGACCGCATACACAGTGACACAACGTGCTTGGAGAGAAAAAAAAGGAAAGAATAGCCGAGTCAATACAGCGAGAACAAAAATGTATTTGTGGCTGCGAGAAATAGTAGAGAATTTTTTTCTCCGCCTCTTTTAACGAGGCAATCATTTTTTTTTCCTCCAAACAAACTTATTCGAAATCTTGACGAAAAAAAAAAACTCGGGGCCGGAGAAATCTCTCAGACAAATTATTCAACGTCTATTTTGAGAAATTCTCAACGAAAAAAAAAGGAGAAACCGATTTGAGGCTCGTTTCAGGAATTTTCGATAATTTCTTGAGTTTTTCATCTTTGTCACGGTCCCATGAATAAATGCGCTCTAAATCGAGGGACGAACGGCGCAGAAGGTTCAAGACTCAAAGATATTTGTTAGTACGTTGGTAGCATGTCCTTAATTCGATTTTAATCGTGCCGAGGTTTAGAATCACGTCGAATAGAGCGCCTTCGCGCGGCTGTAGTTCGCTCGCGACTTCCTCGTTCCTGAGAGGCAACGCGCGTTCCCGTATTCGGAATGATCGTGGAATTGTTAAGCGGAGTGTGGGAAGATATATATCTCCGGGCTGGCGAGAGCCTCGACGAATCGGTATTTAGTAGTAAAAGCCCGTATAGATGCGGCACGTCTTATACGGAAGCCTTGTCACGCTGCTACGTATACACCAACGTAACCTCCTCCCGATTAGAATAAACTCGTGATTCTCTTACAAAATGACGATACGTAAACAACCAACATAATATGGAAATATGATAAATAATGAATCGTTTATTAATGAGGAAGGATTTGTAGAATAACTGAAACTGTCGCTACTCGTCTGAGCACGAACTGCCAGTTTCTACTGTTTTTCGTTTCCACTAGTTCCTTCGACGCTGGCGCGCGGTTAATCAAACGCTCTTCGCACTTGGAGTCTTTCGAGCCTAAAGAGACACACCGAGCACGGGTAAACGTTCGCTTCGAAACTCGAACAGTGCGTGAAAAGTTGGTCAGACCAAACGGCTACCAAGACTTATTCGCAGGCCCTCTGCTTCGCGTCTCTTGATCTGGGACAAGGACGTATCTACACGTTTGCGATTTATACTACACGCTGCGCGTTCCGAGGCGTGACGCATATACGCGTGAGTCTTTATATACATATATTTTTTCATATGTGCACCGAAGACTCTTCGAGACTTTGGTGGAGGTTTCAAGGTCGATGTTCCGCTGAATTAATGAGCAACTTCCTATAAGGGCAATGGACATGAAAACACCGACATTTTTTCAATTTTCACGCGTGTGAATAGCGAGACAATGCGACGAGAAATATATGGAAACAAATTTCCCAAAACGTGTGGAAAAGTGAGAAAAAAAAAGGAAAATCTCTACGAAAGTTTGTCGTGAAGAATTTATCAACGGGAAATAAGTTTTGCGTATTCGATTTTTCGTGTCCCTGGGAATGCTGACGCGAAGGAAAGATACGAGGGTAAAAAAAAAAAGCTTCGGGAAACTCGGAGCGTCGACAATGGAATTCAACGGACGTGTAGGCATCGAGCTCGCATTTTCGAAAAAGCATTTCCTGTTCGTTCTCGTTCCAGATTTTCTTTTCACAGAGCTGACAGATGGATACTGCCTTTTCGTCTGAAGGAAAAATCAGGGGAAATGGAAAAGTGGGGCAAAATGGACCACCCGACGAAAAAAGGCTCGAAAAAGATGGAAAAAAATTTTTTTACACTAGAAATCTCGAGGTTTGGACATTTTATCATTTCGATTTGTGGTCCTGGCTCTCGACCATGTCTCCTCCAACAATTTTTTTACTTTGATTCCCAAAAATCACTTCGTTTCCTTCGAAAATGTCCTTTAATTTTTTGCTCTGGTCCATTTTACCCCCGTCTCGTTGCATTCGTGTACAAATACGAAGAAAAAGAGTTGACAAAGAGGCAAATGGGGTTGGAGGTGGCGTAACACACGTCAACGAGATTGTTGAGCGTGCCGGTGAAAAAATTCGTGAATATAAAGAAAGGGGAAGGAGAAAGCGGGAGAATCCTTCCATTGTCTTGTCACCAGGTTGTTCGTCTTCCTGAAAGTTGCGTCAGCATTGTTTACCTCTCGCCCCAGGGGCTTTAACGACGCGAGATTTAACGGGCGACTCTTTGGCCTAGTCTCTCCTTTTTCTCTCTTTCTCTCTCTCCCTCGCTTTTCGTCTAACCACCCGCGCTTCATTGCGTCACTTTTAAACTATGATTTACGTTTGCATGCTCCAGAGAAACTTCGAGCACGCCCAAAACCTCGAGGGGTTGAAATGAATTGTTGTCAAAATGAATTTCACAAAATTACGCCATGTCAAAAACACACGCCACTTTTTTTCTTTTTCAAGTAGAATTATGATTTTTGGATACGCGTGCAAAAATCACGAGCTGCAATAAAATCAGCCAAAATAATTGAAATATATTGCCGATAAAAATTGAAGCGATTCAGAATTGTGAGTCTTAGCAAACGACGAAGAAAAATTGTTGCACATCCGTCAGAATTTCTCGCCAGAGTTAACTTTCTCACTGCGACATAAATGACACACGCAGCCGACCAGGTTTGTCCGACATTCTTTCATTCCAGCCACATGTCCCTTTAAGGAAACGCGCGGATAGATCGGATCCGGTTAGAATCTACTATTTTTTCCCCAATACTCAAAAATTACCAAACTTTCGTCCGGAGCTGCATAAAAAAAAAAATTTATAACAGAAAGTTGTGAATGAAAAAAGAGATGTCCGAAAATTAAAGAATCACATTATTTTTGTTTTCACTGAAATAAATTACAGCTGCGACCCTTTTCGGGATCATTTTTCTTGAAGTCTGATTGGAAAATCTTAATTTCTCAATTTTTGACAATAAAACGCTGTGAATGAAAAAATAGCTCCACAAAAAATTGAGGATCGTGTCATTTTTTGTGGTCACTGAAATAAATTGATGGTGCGATGCTTTTTGGGATAATTTAGTTTGAAAATTAATTGAAAATCCTAATTTCTCAATTTTTGACAATAAATCGCTGTGAATGAAAAAATAGCTCCACAAAAAATTGAGGATCGTGTCATTTTCTGTGGTTACTGAAATAAATTGCAGCTGCGATGCTTTTTGGGATAATTTAGTTTGAAAATTAATTGAAAATCCTAATTTCTCAATTTTTGACAATAAATCGCTGTGAATGAAAAAATAGCTCCACAAAAAATTGAGGATCGTGTCATTTTCTGTGGTTACTGAAATAAATGGCAGCTGCGATGCTTTTTTGGGATAATTTGGCTTGAAAATTAATTTCAAATCTTAATTTCTCAATTTTTGACAATGAAACGCTGTGAATGAAAAAATAGCTCCACAAAAAATTGAGGATCGTGTCATTTTTTGTGGTCACTGAAATAAATCGTATCTGCGACGCTTGAAGATTGATTGAAAAATTTCAAATTCTTTAATTTTTGGTTATGAACATTGAACGTTAAAAAAAAAGCCACACATTGATCGAATTACTTACAATGCAGAAATCCTAGGATAGAAAAGTTCTGAACTCACTGAACCAAAAAAAAAAATTTGAGAACTCGTGCGATAAATTAGAGTGTAAAAAATGAAACTGTAAATTCGTAGCGCGACGCGCAAATGAGTGTTTCCGATGCGAGGCTTCGGAACGTACTAACGATGATGTACGAAATAGCACAAAAGCTCCAAAGCCGCCGTGGTGGTCAGACTCTTTTGCTACGTAGCGAGCAAGTCTGAATCAACGAGGCGCCTCTCCTTGCCAAGAATAACTCGCTCGTGCCCCACCATCGCGAGAATATATGCACGAGCATTAAAGAGAAAAAGAGAAAGACATATCCAAGTATTCGTATTCGAGTGGGACGAGGAGATGGAGCAAGAGATACAGAGACGGCTTTTTGCACAGCCAAGAAAGAAACCACCTTAAACTCACGCATCGTTTACTCCCTCGCACTGCTCGGCGCCGTCACGATGCAAGGAATCGTGTGCTCAGAGACTAAAAAATTATCCTCCTCGTCGTTCCCCATCGACCAATTAATTCATATGAAATTCTTGCGGCAGTGTCGACTTTTTCATCTTGAGAAATAAAAATTAAAAAAAAAAACAGCATTTTCTATTCGAACCAGTGACGTTAATTCGATTTTCTAAAAAAATTGAATGAATTCAATGAATTAAGGAGATTGAGTCCCAAATCGCGAATGATAAGAAAATTCTCCCAATTTCGTATTTTTTTGTATGAAGAATTGAAGGGATTGTGGAAGATTTCACGAATGAAGAAGCTCGTTAGTGAACAATTAACATTTATAAATTAAATGTAGTCAAATGGAAAACTAATGGAAACTGGTATAACTTTGCGACAAATATTTCTTTTGACCTTTCTATTTTTCAATATAAATAGTTCATGTATTTGTTTAAAAAATTGTTCTCAAAAAAATGTTAATTTTTAATAACGAGCTTCCTAATCGTCGTGAAATTTTGACTTATGGAAACTTATGGAAACTGGTATAACTTTGCGACAAATATTTCTTTTGACCTTTCTATTTTTCAATATGAATATTTCATGTATTTGTTTAAAAAATTGTTCTCAACAAAATGTTAATTTTTAATAACGAGCTTCCTAATCGTCGTGAAATTTTGACACAACCTCTTTGACACTTCGTACAAAAACGTACCAAATGTTCAGAATTTTCTTATCATTTTTTATTTCAATGCTTCATGTCGTTGAAATAATCATGATCGAATTATTAAAATTTGGTACGTTTTTACATTAAGGTATAACTATCGCAGAATGGGTTGATTTGGGATTTTCTTGGAATTTAGTGTAAATATTCTTGACATTAAAACGAACAACTTTCCTATGAGACGAAACATTTTCTGCCGTCTAGAATTTGAGATATTTCATTTCCAATTTTATATTTTTCCCATCTAAACGCATGTAAATTGAAGTCGCGTTTCTTTTGTTTTTTCTTGCAACTTTTTTTACGAAACGTCACTTCAATTTACATGCGTTTAGATGGGAAAAATATAAAATTGGAAATGAAATATCTCAAATTCTAGACGGCAGAAAATGTTTCGTCTCATAGGAAAGTTGTTCGTTTTAATGTCAAGAATATTTACATTAAATTTCAAGAAAATCCTAAATCAACCCATTCTGCGATAGTTATGCCTTAAGTACTCACGAGGTCGTGTACAAATTTCACGATGATTAAGAAGCTATTTATTGAACAATTGACTTCAACAAATTTCATGGTTACTCGGTACGTCCTTAATTGAAAAACCTTTGCAGCAACAACGAGCTATTGAATTGGTTGCTTTCCGACCGTTTAATTCGACTCGAATTCGAAACTCTTAGCTCGTTTTCATTTTCATAGAGCGTCGTTTGAACTATGCTCTTTAAAAAGCTTTTTATTTCCAGGCGAAATAGAGCTCGATTGAAAGTGTTGTAACTCAGAAGGGGAACGTGTCCAAAAATAAAGACTGGCTTTTCTGAATACGTAGCTATCGCTAGGAGCATCGTATAGCATTGTGAAAAGAATTTTAACTAATTTTTGACACTCGTCGACCTTTTGGCGGAATTCAAAACAGAAATGAGCGAAAATAAATATCGAACTTGAATATTGCAGCTGGAAAATAATGTTGGATGTTTTCTTTTCAATTAACAACACAAGGCAATGATTTGAACGTTGTTAGGAATTGAGACAGATGTGACAATTATTCAGGGAACGTAGTTTCGTGCAACCAACAATTAAATTTTAATCAGGTCAAGGTGAACCCGTTTCAAGGTCGTCAAAGTTCGATTTTCGCTGCACCCAGTGCACGCCACGTAGTTTATCGGCTACTCCATTGTGCAGGGTGTGCGAGAAACGTAATCAAGATAAGTCCGAGTCTGTCAGGCTGCACACGCCTTCGATTATTCTCAAGTCTACTCGAGGGAGAAAAACGATGTGTGAGAATATTCGTCCACTTTTTTAGTCCACTCGAATGAGAACCAAAATTAGTTACGAATCTTAAAATTTTCTGAAGTTGGACCCTTTTTTTCCCTTGACAATTATTAAAAATTTCCACAACTTTGAACCACAACGAGGAGGCAAAAATGAATAAATAAAAAAATAGTGTAATTTCCATAAAATTATTTTTCTGTTGTATTTTGAAAGTTTGCGAATTTTCACACGTTCCGAAGAATTTTCATGAAGGAAAAATGTAAGCAAAAAAAAAAACGGTAATTATGCAAAGTATTCGAGGGAGGGATGTAGAAATTCGCGCGGCAAATTAGATCATTTCTTGAACGAATGAAAATTTATTCAAATCCGGAAGCCCGAGGGATTCATTTTTTTATATTTTTTTTTTTTTTAGCAACGCCAAAAGTTGAATTTTTTCAGTGAAATATTGAGCGAGAGTGAAGAGGTACGAGGGATGAAAGTTATTGGGGTTCGTAGATGCGATATTGAAATCCAATCCGCAGGCGAGCCGATCCCTGCAAAAGTTGATCGTCGGGCCATCCCCTACGCCCGGAGCCACGATAGAAATTGAGCTTGTTCTATATTTTACTTTACTTTCTCTCTCCTTTTTTCTCGCGTGCTGACTCGCTCCCTTTGGCCTGTATGTACATACCAGCGATATGCTCGCTGCCCAACCCTTTGCGTGATTCGTCGCGTGACGTCGATTTACTATCGAGATCAATTTGGGTCAAAGCTTTATTGAAACAGGAAACAAATTCTGTACATGGAGGGAGTGATATTTGTGGAAAATCCATGAGAATCGTACGAACGAAGAGACGAGAAGGAAGTTGACGGATTATTGAGTGAAATTGGAGCGTTGATGAAAATAAATTGAGTCGCGATGAAAAATACAACAGGATAATTCAAAATGGAAAGAAAAATGCAATGAGTTTTCTCGAATTTTGAAGAAAATAAATGTTTCCGTGAACTCGATCGTAAAACTGACTTTTTAATTGATTTTTCATTAAGGGATCGAATAAATGGCTGAAAGTTGAGAACGAGTCGCTTTTAATCCTCTCTCGCCACATTCCCAATCCGTCTCTATCCGGAACTGTGCAAACTGGTAAATAATTCATTTCTCAGTTAATTTTCATCGGATTGGTGGATGCAGCCGATGCAGTTGATACCCTCGGCTCGATGCCAAGCGAATTTACATGTAGAATTGACCTTTCGATTCCCACCCGATTATCGAAACTAATGCCCAACTTGCCAGTGCTTCAAACTTTTTCTTCCCTTGCTCTTCGAGCTATAGGGATGAGAGAACGGAGACACAGCTTCCGAATCGGCCGCGAGATGTCCCTCGAAATTGGCCGACGGTACTTCTAATTAAGGTCTTGGCCGTTTTCCCAGAACTCTCTCTCTCTCTCTCTCTGTATCTCGCTTCTGACTGTCTCCCGCGCTCCGCGAGTCTTTCGCGATATTCGAAAGCCACACTCGGGAGTTTAAATCCAAACGAGAGGGAATTTGGACTATAACTCGACAACGTTTCACGATCCTCGAATAATTTCTCAAGTTGGATTAACTGGACGACGCATCGGGGCTAGTTCCGTTGAAACATTGAGACTAAATCTTTCTATTTTTTTTTGTCTCAGCGAATCTCTCGGATTTATTCGTAGTTCGCTAATTTTGTGAATTGAACCGAAAGTAAAGGCAGTCGAGGGAATAATAATCAAGTTTTGAGAACTTACCGTCGTCGCTGTTTTCCAAGTTCGTATAACTGTCCCAGTGCAAAATGGGATCGTGATGAGCCGAAGCGTGTGGAACAGCAGGAGTCGGTGCAGGTACAGGACCGTCCTGACGTCTCGCATCAGTTGCGAAATAAAGTGTAACGACACTGTCGGTTGGACAGCGAGGATCCTGGCAAGCAACGTCCAATTCCGAGCGTGGAAACGACACGACATTTTCCGTTATGACGCAAGTGTGAAACTGAAAGGAAAAATAATCAAAGACCATCACCAAAAAAAAACTGCATATTAGATAAGAGAAGATAAGATTAGACTGTGACCGGAAGTGCGCGCAATTGTTCATTCACTATCATGATTCATAGTGAGACACCTTTGCTTTTCAAATTAAAAATCCAATTTGCAGATAAAACTCCAAGTTATCGATTCGCACAAAAAATTTACATTTTTACAACCGTCTCTGACTCTCTTCGTTTTCAATTTACATTATTTTATTTCATTTCATTTCATTTTATTCCGTTTATTTGATTTTATTTGATTTTGTTTGATTTTATTTCATTTTATTTCATTTTATTTCATTTTATTTCATTTTATTGCATTTTATTTCATTTTATTTCATTTTATTTCATTTTATTTCATTTTATTTCGATGTATTTTATTTTATTTCATTTCATTTCATTTTATTTCATTTTGTTTGATTTTATTTCATTTTATTTCATTTTATTTCATTTTATTTCATTTTATTTCATTTTATTTCATTTTATTTCATTTTGTTTGATTTTATCCCATTTAATTTAATTTTATTTATTTACTTTTTTTACTTCTGTTTGGTTTTAATTTATTTGATTTAATTTGATTTGATTTTTTATTTTTTTTTTCTATTTAAGAAAAGTGAAAATTTGTTGGAAAATTAACCTGGAGTGAGAACATGACTTCTCGGCTCTGTTTGGAGTACACCCTGTGATAGCATTTGACGAGTATATCACCGCGCAGACGTAATCCCCCAAGATTGATGGTAAATTCTCGTGCATTGGTAACGGAGTAAAGATCGGATGTATAGACGGGTGTAAGGCCTTCGTAGACTTTGAGAAAAGCGCGACATCCGGTTGGTTCGAAGAGTGGTACACCGAGGACTGTTACGTGGGTCAGATAAAGCGGAGATGGGCTTATTCTCAAGGAACCGGCGAGAAGACCGCTGAAGTACTCGACGTATCTGTTGGGGAGAATACGTTTTTACATCATTAATGTCTTAGATATATTTTTATGTGTATACGGAGTATGAATCGATATAAATAAGAATATAATCGCTGGAGTCACTTCGAGCGCTATAAACGACTTGAAACTGATTTTTATCGACGACACGTTCGGTCCTCGAGCGATAAGACACTTTTTTGTTTTTCTTCCTCGTTTCCTTTATTTTTCTTAAGTGTCGTTATAAAAGTCTTGTAAGAGTGAAATTAACGCAACGATATGCTAACGTACGATCCTTGCTCGATGTCCGTGTCCGTGTGTGTGTGTTGTGTGAGCGAACGAATGAGAAGAGCTTACGAGAACGAGGGACAAAACTGCCGGAGGATTCGCAATGTCCCCCTCAGGGAATCCACCATCACGCATCATTACCGGGTCATTATCGTCATTACATCTACCTGTACGAGCGCAGATTATCCGAGTCTTACGTGTCGTGTGTGTCTGTATAATGCTCGTAGGTATATATCGCGACATCGCGAAAACGAGACTCGATGAGGCCTCGAGATTACATTTATAAGGTTTTGAACATGGAGACATGTCGTCGATCGAGTATCGAGAGAGACCAAAGTTTATACTGTCAAATAATCATAAGCTTATTCTTTTCATTTCATTTTTTAAATCTCACGTTACGATAATGGAGTTTCATAATGCCGGAAATAATTACGTCAATTTAAGTTGGCGTATCAAGTTTTTATGATGGCTTGAAAATTGATTGAAAAACGACGCGAAAAGTTGGCGAATTCATCAAGAATATTTAGTGGAAGGCGTTTCTTTTTTACTATCATTTAATTTCCCACTTTTTCCGCTTTCTCAGAGAGGACTATGTGACTTCTCCGAGATTTTGAAATTTGGAATTTGGAATTCTCCGAGATTTTGAAATTTTCAAAAAAAGCGTCTCGACGCTCTAACTTCCGTAAATTTTAAGATTTATTACTAATTTCCTTTTTTTATAAATAGAGTATCATAATAGGAAGGTTGGTATTGACTTTGGGAAATATTGGTTGAACGGTTTGAATTTTATGATTTTTCAAACTTTACGAAAATTAGAGTTTTTTGAAAAAATCGTTTAACCGCTTTAATTTTCGCGAATTTTCTAAGATATTGTGTATCAGTCCGTACTTCCGCTTTACTTTCGAGAAAACTTGTCGAAGTTATATAATTTAAATGCAAATCCAAAAAACACTGAAAATTGCTTCATCAAGCAATTTGCAGTGTTTTTGAGCATCGTGGCGAATTTCAATTTGCAGCTTTTTTTAAAATTGAATATATTATGCGACAGTTTTAAGAGATTGACAAAAATTCGAGGCAGTAAAGAGTAAATTGTCTTTACACTAAGAAATGGGGACGTGGAAGAAAAACATGAGATTTCGTGGTCCCTTCAATATTTCATTCGCCTCGCCCTCTGAATTATTCATCGCGAGTCTGCACACCAATTTGTATGTTGACACCGTCAATTGCTTTGTTTGGGTTTGTTTGGTATTTCGGAATTTTTCATGTACCTGCGATGCGATGGAACATGGAGATGTCCAATTTTGTCATCGAGGAATCTTCTCATGGCAAATCTGTCGAGAGCTTGATCGCGACCGCCACATATACTGCTGTAATTCATGTACGCGGATACCGCTACGCCCAGACGTTCCTTGCCGCCTCTGAAACGCGAAGAAGAAGTTGTGGTCAAGTTGCTAATTTAAAGAAACAAAAAACACACAAATCTTCGGTGATTTATTTTTATTTTGTTAATTTTATGTTTTCATCTCGCAGTTGCTTTGTAATTACGTGTGCTGGGTAATTATATAGTTTCGTAATTACAGTCCATGGGACGTACGAGGCATTTCGCATGGAAATCTCATTTCCAAAGTCTCCATATTCATTTATTTAGCAATAATTTTATTTCTAATAAAAATCAAACATAATAAGCAAGTTTCGTTGACGATTTTTTAATCAATATTTATTCTTCCTCAATTCGTAGAATTAATTACGAGGAAAAATTAAAAGATTTGTTAAAATGTGAACGTCTTACCTGGCATGGAGAACAACGACTCGATTCGGTGCGGCGTTCAGCCAGGAATCGAGTTCTTTGCAAAGGGCACAAAGTCTCTCGAGACTGGGTGCAAGGCCCTGAGGCCAGCCGACCTCTCGAGTGTTGGATTCGCCGTTTCGTCCCGGTGACGATAAATTGAAGATCTGTAATAACAAAGCAACGAACAGAAATGAAAATTCCACGTCAATTCGTCGAAAAACTTTTAGTGCTGGATTTGGAATTTCGTAGAAATTGAAAAAGAAATAAATTGAGGATTTTTCAAGCACAGAGAGTCGGATGTGGCAGGTATAAAAGTTTAGCAAAATGTACATCGTAAAATGGTGCTTAATGGGAGAGAATATCTGGTCGTTAATTCATACGAGTCACCTCGACCTTCTGGCAGAGTCAATTGTACAGTAGGCGAAATAAATATACCATTCACACTCGCAATACCTTATACACACACAGAGACACGTGGGTTTTTAATTTAGTGTGTATGTAACGTTACATCCTGTAAGGTTGATTAATGCGACGACGTGAATTACCATGTAATTGTCAGCGTGCTTCCCTCGCAAGAGTGTTGTTGCATGCTCCAGTACACCCTGAGCATCTTCTCTGTACCAAAGAGCTATTATCCTCTCGGTAACATAGCACAGTTCCATTATTTCACTAACTCGTCCACCAGATTTGCCGGTACACGTGGCATCTGCGCCCACGCCCGGTGTTCTTGATATTGTTGCCGTCGACGTTTTTTGCAACTGTAAATATGACAAAAAAAAACAATTAAACAATTAAACAAGGAAATATTCGAAATATTTTCCATTCATTTAAATGTTAACACATAGAGTACACAAATCGTATACGGGGCCGTTTTTCAAATCGTTGCATTCCTGAAAAATGCATTTTTTCTTTTTTTCTTTTGTAGAGACCAAATTTACCGGGTTATTTGTTTATGAAAATGAAAATTGAGCGTCGACAACTTCGTTGTCGGTAAATGCCAAAGAATCGGTGACACAAGATTGTTGGGGTCAAAATGACCCAGTGTGTACTCGAAGGGTTTTTTTTTGAGCAATCGATGCCGACGTTTTTGTTTTTATTTATTGGATAAAGTCCAAAGCTGCTCGTTAAGGACCGACCTGGATGGTAAACACTGGAAAATATCGAATCCAAATGACGAATAGTTTCGGCATCGTGACGAGGATCCAACCAATGACTCAATTTGGTAGACATATAAAATCAGGGCACTCAACGATTCAAACTTCGATTACACTGATTGATTGAGACGGTGCCAATTGCTGATACTGCCATTATGCCTGGTTTATGATTTCATTGACTCAAAACGTAAAAATATGATTTATCGATCCTGCGTCGTTGTCTGTGTCGAGTGGACTCGACGTACGTTTATTTCGCGTGAAAATAAATGAGATTTTGATGCAGACATCAATTTCGTTGTTCGAGTTACCGAGTTGGATCAAGTTGGCGAGTCATTTTTTTTGACGTAACTTGAGCATGAGATTCTGCACATTTGAAAGCAACAGAAAAAGTGACAAAATGGTCGATTAATTTTAAATTTGATCGAAAAATCGAGTTTCGTCGTTAAGATATTTTTTTGTTTTTTTTTTTTACTTTCTGCACAAATTTAACGACATGCAACCGCTCAGGGCGAAGTACGCGACGAAACTGATCCTATAAAGTATATTTCGCTACGCAGTATAATTTCGTAGAGTCTCGAGAAAATTGGCGGATAAAATAGCGAGTATAATTCTATTCGTGCGAGAACCAAGTCACAGCAGTGCGGAGATCAACACGGACACACACATGCACGTGGAATTGTGTAGAGCTCCGGTCACCACAGGTCTGGGCCATCTGGCCACATACTGATGACTCGTGTAGCGATATATACGCTGCACATATGTATTCTCTCATATCTTGTACATCGTGTGAGAAAGACGATACAGGAAAACAGTATTGTGGCTATTTCGAGCACGAGAGCATCGCGATACTGTGAAATATGCACCAAAAGAAGTTTTATCCTCGCCCTAAGTGACGTAACGAAATCTTGTTGCTCGAGTAGAGAAAAAAAAACGAAAATATATTTGATTTAGTGATGCCGGTGACTTCGTCAACATTACGAACTCTATAGGAACGTTGTGTAATCCGGAAACAAATAAAATATTAAAACAACTAAGGGCAAATGTTTGTTTTTTCGATTTCTTTCTGAATTCGAACTTTGTGCTTTGAAAACGTTGTGGCTCATTGAATTTTGTACGGAATGAAAACTCGTGGGGTACTTTTTAGGGGTAGCGGATTCGGGGCTATCGATTACAACGATGAGAACATGAAAAAATACAAGATTTATCGCAATAAAATCAAATTAACCAAAAAATGTGAAAATCTCGCCGATTCAAGTTTTCGTGGGTGCAAATTCGTTTATCAATTAATCAAATAATGGTTTTCATCGATTTTTATATAATATTTGTGTTTGTTTATTTAGTTTTTATAAATCCTTGATTCCACGCAGGATTTGTAGGCGAAGAGTGACATAACGTTAATGAGAAACATCGGATCTGTGAGACACGCAGAAGGTAATACGCAGTGGAGTCTTGGTTCGTGTGTCTCGAATGAGAAATGGATGATGGGAATGGATCCACGTCAAGTATTCAGTGGAGCGAGTCTCTCGTCAGAGCATATAATGGAGTATGGCTCATAAAGAAGAGACAGCAGCAGCTCGAGGATCAGGATGGATTCGGTTCGAATTCGTGCGCGGCAAAAGGTGCTTGGTAAGCGAATCTCGTGGTCGCCAGGAGAAAAGCGTCTTTGTACTATATATACATATACACGATGTTGGTTGAAAAACGACAAAGTTACGGTTGAATTTAATGCGAGGAAAGATATAGATAGACATGCGTGTACGAAGCTTCCGCGATTCGGAGCTCTTATGTCACGTGTGTATGTGTGTATGCATGGGAATTCACATACGCGATCACTGAGTGTCATTGTTTGAGTCTCGCAAATGTAGATTCTATCAGGGAAAATAGAGGCAAGCTTGAGCGTGGAATTCGTTATCGCGCGTCTATGTTCACTGTCGACGATAGAATAAAAATAAAAATGATACAAGCCTGTGAAGCAACAACGTCTCAACCTTTTTTCAATTCACGCGTGTGTAGTACATTCGCGTGCTAGCGATACGCAACGACGACGATTCTCATTTTCATTTCTCAGGGTCATACTTCCTCGCGGTCTTTGCGCATTTGACGATGTCGTCTCAGCTTTTTAATGAGTCCTACCTGCGAACTCGAGTGTTTGTATAATTATGAGCTGATGCTCGAGCGGCAAACGAATGCTCGCCTTGGCTAATAATTCATTAGTTTCGGACTTGAGCTCTGACTATTATTATAGTTGAGAAAATAAAAGCAAGAAATACGATTTCCGGTTTTTCTCTTAAACGATTGAAAGTTGAACAAAAAAAAAAAGAAAATTGTGTGAATTTACGAAAAAAACAGACGTCAACTTTTTTTCTCTCGGATTTCTAATTGGAGTTATTCATTCATCTGCTTATATCGGTGTATCGAGATAAACGCAGAAGAACAACTTTACTTCGCGATGTCCTGCTTTTTCCGGTGTTTTTTTTTTAATTTTTTTTTATTTTTTTTTTTAGCGATAAGGAAATATAGATCGCGGTGTATGGTGCTTGTAATCCTGAGACGTTCGAGATCTCGTGATTTCGCGATCGCTCGAGGGGGAACAAGCCACGAATGGAAAATAGATGACAAGAGCAGAAAGAGGCAGAGAGAAGCAGGCGAGAGCAAGCAGCGAGTTACCGCGCGGTGATGTTAACGGTGTGAGGGGGCGGCGGTTGAAGGGCGAGGGTGAACAGCGGGAGGTCGCCACAGAAGATTCGCCGTTAGTTTGATGGGTGAATCAGGGAAAGAGAGAGAGAGAGACAAAAAAGAAGAACAAGACGAATAAGAGGAAAGAGAAGTAGAAGAGGAAAAGACAAAAAAAAACGAGAGCAAAAGAAAATACGAAGCAGCCAAAGGCAAAGACGACGCAGGAGACAAGTCTTGGCAATAATGCCATGTCCGCTCAAAGCCTGTCCTTTTCTACTTGCAGGCTCTTTGCTCCCTTCCTCATTGAATTCCATCACGCTATATATTCATACATCGCAACAAAATCTCTCTACATTTAAAACTTGACCACAAAATCGTGTTTGTGTCCTTTTAACGCAAAAGCCACTGAGCCAATTTCGTTGAATCTTTCACAGGAATGAAGCTCATGAATCAGAATAAGTTTCAGGCTGTATTGCATTCCGATAATTTTTGTTTTCTGGGAACTCGAACCAAAAAATCACATTTTTCGTCATATTTTCCACTTTCAAACTTCACAAGCAACTAAAAAATGTTAATAAATGAAAAATCGCTAATTACCAATTCAAAGATAATCCGAAAACGAAGATAATGAGCGGTAGCTGTAGTGCCAATTTGTAAAAAAAAAAAAGTTATTGCCATTTTCGTGAATTCAAAGTTTGAAGAATTTGAGAAACAAAATTTCGACTTCTAATATTAAAGTAGCTGTGCCCTTTAGCGCCAACTCATAAAAAAGTTCCATCATTATCTCTGTTTTTTTTTCCAACAATAATCATTGAATGCGTTGCGATATTCCGTCCGGCAAGGTCTCAGTATCTTTTTCTACTTATGGCCTAGATGCAAAACACATCGAAGGATATCAGCCTGGATTGCGGAGGGAGAACGACAAAGAGAGGAGGATAAGTCGTGCCGATGGATTCTTATCGGGTCTGCTATCCCGCGCGATCTATCGAAGGACAGCTCGGACGATTATGCACCGACGCTCATTTGAGATTCCTTAATATTTTTCTAAGCGATCCATTAAGTGACATTTTTAACGAGGGCATAAAATATCGCATGCTCATTAAAATTTACAATTAAAAATATTTTTCTTTCGTTTACGTTCGTGCACAGAATTCCAAGCTGAATTTCAATGGAATTGATAAACGAGAGGACGACAAACTCACGAGGAAAATTTGGACCAAAGCCAACGACCTTTTTTTATCGTTTTATGGTTCATAAAAAAAAGATGCACAATATCTCGGATGGTAGAAACGTTATGGCATGATTTAAAGGTACAACATTGTTCTCTTATCCTTGAAACAAATAAGAGGATCAACGTATATACATGATAAAACGTAGAAAACCTTGAGGCTCATTTTTCGAGTGGATTTTTTTTTTGTATTCCCTGCCAATGTGTATACAGGCGAGCTAATATATAGACCAATCTTTGTGGCCGGATGCTACGTGTGCTATATATAGAAACACGTGTATATCAGTATAGACGAAGGATATTCGTGCAGAATCCTTCTGCTTTCTTCTCTGCCTCCCCCCTCTCGCATCTCTCGAGGCGTCTAAATAAATCTTGGTACGAAGCTGGTGCAGCCGAGTCTCTTTTTCGAGATGTAACAGCAATTTCACACATAAACTTGTGTAACGGTACAACGGATTTATTATGGCCAACGAAAACACCTAAAAATCGATCGCAATGTAAACTCTATCCGCATAGATTTCAAATACAGGAGCATTTCTCTTCGGCGACGTTCGAGGGGTCGCCATTATTTTAAACCTGGGACGACTTTAAATCTCACGCCTTTTCTCCCTTCGTTTGACTGTTTTTTATCCTTTTACCGCATTTTTGACTAATTTTTCTACTTGAAGCAATTGCCGAGGCTCATGCGATGGTGCATTGAAAAGCGAAAAGTAAAAGTTGGTTGAATTTAACCGGAGATATGAATTTTTCAAAATTGGGTTCATTCAAGGCCCCGGGTCACCGGAATATGTGAAAAAAAAAAAGATTTTACCGTTCTGGGGTCAATAGTTTGGCTGTGGCTACTCGTCCGGATATTTCTTACACTAAAAGCACATCCGGACGAATAAGCAACCCTTGCTCGTCCGGATAAAGCGGATATCATTGGATAAAGCGTGTCCGGACAAATATTGTTCATCCGACTATCCGGACGACTCACTGCGTAATAGTTAAGGTATAACTATCGCAGAATGGGTTGATTTAGGATTTTCTTGAAATTTAGTGTAAATATTCTTGACATTAAAACGAACAACTTTCCTATGAGACGAAACATTTTCTGCCGTCTAGAATTTGAGATATTTCATTTCCAATTTTATATTTTTCCCATCTAAACGCATGTAAATTGAAGTCGCGTTTCTTTTGTTTTTTCTTGCAACTTTTTTAACGAAACGTCACTTCAATTTACATGCGTTTAGATGGGAAAAATAGAAAATTGGAAATGAAATATCTCAAATTCTAGACGGCAGAAAATGTTTCGTCTCATAGGAAAGTTGTTCGTTTTAATGTCAAGAATATTTACACTAAATTTCAAGAAAATCCTAAATTAACCCATTCTGCGATAGTTATACCTTAACACGATGACGAGAACCCTCGTGTATCCAAGGAAAACGAAAAAAAAGACTCACTTTCGGGACGAGACGAAAATGCGGGAGAGAAAATTTTAGTTTGGAATTTATTTATAACAATTATTAGAGATTTCGATTAATTCTTGATGCGGAGTAATTAAAAACGATTGACCGTAGGCTCGAATGTTTCGTTGAATTTATCGGGCGTCTCACAGTAGAAACCGACGGTCTTATGGAGTTATGGGCCCGTAAACGTATTTTTAGAGTAGCCTCAACGAGAATGTTCGGATCAAGATTTTTTCGTCGTCGTCAGAGAGAGAGAGACTCTGGCTCTGCACGAAATCGTTAAATTTTCAATTTGCAGCTTGACGTACTATAACGGTGTTATCCATATACGTGTACACATTTGGAGAGAGTGAATTTCAAGCGGAACCACGGGTGGGTGTAATTTCGTTGGAGGAAAAATGCCTCGTGGATTATTTTTACTGCGTAACAATCGTACGCGAGAAATTCTTATGCAGCCAAGTTCTCATGCGTTGGATTTAAGCGAGAAATTGATAACTCCGACTCTTAATTGATCGAGATCAATTGGCAAAATCCGTGGGAGAGCCGAGTCTAATTCCAATTAGTTCACGTTCCGATAATTACTTTCAATTCGTAATCAATTGAAAAGAGAGCAAAAAAGATTGTCATTCGAGTTACCAACTTTGATGTATTCCCCGAAGAGAACACTTGCAGGAATTATCGATTGAATTTTCAAAATTAATACGAAACAACAAAAAACGAATTTCTGTGAAAAAAGAATAATCGAAACCCAGACGCAGGATTAAGGAAACGGGACTTTTTCGAACGCACACATATTTTCAGAGACCCGCGAGAGCGCCAGGAATACATGAAATTCTTTAGGGAATTACTCTTGCGCAACGTCCAGCACGAAACTCCCGCGACAACATTTCAAAGCGTGGAGCGTCCCGCTATAGTTTCGAGAGCGACAGAAGCCAATTTTTCTTTCCCTTTCAATATTTTTATTTTCTTTTATTTCTCGTGTCAGGATCGACGGGAATTTATGTGTGGAAAAGTTTCCTCCATTTTTCCGCAAATGTGCGCTCCCATGCGATATTTCGGACAGAAAAAGAAAAACCAGCAAATCGCCATCTGATGGGATGGATCTCGATATACACTCAACTACACAATTCAATAAATATTTACTCTTTCTTAACGCTCACCTGATAATGTTTACTCCCGACCATGCCCATCGAACTTCTCCCATTCGGTTGAGTCTCGTAGCTGCCATTGTGCTGTAAAAAAAAAAAAAAAAAAAAAAAAAAAAAAGTTAATAAAATACGAATTTCTCGAGGTAAAATTGATTTCTGTTGCGAAAATGATGCGAAGGATAATGAATGAAATGAATCGAATGATTAACACAAAATACCCAACGATCGCATTTGCCTAAAAAATCGAGCGATACTGAAAATGAAAAAAAAAAAATCGTATTCCATCGAGAAAACTCAATGATTTTGATTTCTTTTTAATCGATAAATTGAAAGGAGGTAAAAATGAAGCGAAAATGAAGTCACACGCACGTGCGTGTAACGAACCTCGCGTTTAATGTGCAAGGCTTTGTGCCAGAAGGTTAAGGCGATACGATGGAGTAGTGTCTCAGTATCCTGGCGAAAAAAGGACGATGCTACCTCTTCGTATTCGTTATCATCGTCATAAAAAACGTCATCATCTTCGTCATCGTTGTTGCGATATCGGGATTGGGGGTGCCAATTTTTTTTGGCATTATTGTTGGTGTCGTCGTTGTGACGACGACAAATAGTTTCGTCGTTACGGCTGGTGGCTCTGGGCAAGAAAATGTTGCTTCGGCAGCAACGTGCTCGGAGCCAGGCACGCGAAAATGACGAGCTACTATTGGAATTCGTCATGTGGGCAATATCTTACTAAATATAAATATATTATTATTTATTTTATTATATTTATAAATAAACTCTGTTTCTCTGGGATTTAGAATAATCAACGCGTCAACAAATTTCCTTCAGTCTTTCAATAAATAACTTTTTTTTTTTTTGCCAGCAGAATATTTTTCCACCGAAGCCACTCAACCAACTCGTTAAATTCTTTATTTTATTTTATTCAAATTTTTTATCACTGCAGTTTTTTAAAATTAGTCTTTGAATTATTGTCTTTCTCGCATCGAACTTTTCGACTTTTGTTTCAAAAGGAATAACCTCTTTGCCAAGGCTTGGGCTCGATTGATTTCAAACGATTTATCATCGAGACACACTGTTGGTTGATGTCACTTTAAATTCTTTATAATCTCGGTCGAGTTACGTGTCGGATTTCAACGAGAGTCACACCTAACCGAGCGGATGTCTTCGGTTGCTCGCGACGTACATAGTAATATATCTTTTTTATATAAATATATAGCCGTTTATGTGCGCGTGTGTGTGTACGCCGATGAGGATGCTCTCCGACTGTTTTTAATCTGAGTTTCTCGAACGGTGCTTCTCGAAGTCGTTGCCCACGATACGAAGGTATAAATTGAATCTCCCGGTGTATTATTCTCGCTCCCTTATAATCTCGGGTATCTAAATCGTTTTGGTCATTGAGAACGAACGATATGCAAGTTTTCAGGCACGCGTCCTGCTCCTCTCCTTCGTGCAGACTTCTTGGGTGGTGAGTTGGTAACTTTGTTCGAACAGTGGATATCCGTTGGTGCACTAACGTTACTTATCGATGTCATTATCCGAGGTTTTAAGTTGACACCGAGCCTCATCGATTCGATTCGTTCGTTACACGTCGATTTCACTAATTTATCATCCTCATCGTCATACGACGTGTAAATCCTAGTGATTGAATTTTTTTCTCTCAACATTATTCACTGCGATATTGTCGAGTGATAATAAAATATTCGCTACTTTAGGAACCATGAGAAATATTTGCAACTCAGCGCTCAGTGTCTCGGCATTTTCGATCAAACTTTTTGCCAATTTCACTCGCTTTCCTCTGCAAGATTTATCTATTTTTCCAATTGTCATTTGACACTGACAACGGCGGATAATTGATTAATTAATTTAAAATTAATTGAGTGGGAAATATAAAATCTGATAATTCGTATCTTCAAGTTAATTCGATGTAATTTTTCACTCGTCACCTTTTTATAGCAAAAAAAACACTGTCAAACGTCAAGGACTGTAACGAGTGACACTGGCTTTAGTTTTTTTTTTGTTTTGCATAATCAACGGCTCACGATGTATTTTTAATGATCGAAGCGTTTGCCATTGATTGTAAATGAAGTTAATGAAACGGAGGCTCGAGAGACAGGGATAAAGACGCCGGTCGGAACTAGAGACTTCCGGATATTCTTTGCGGACTTAAATTCGGGATAGCTCGGTCGCGACCTGGGTCAACTGGGGCAAACGACTGCGCTGATGCTGCACACTCACGGGGGAGCCGCCCCGGCGCGCGCTGCGGCTCTTCGCTCCTTCGATAGAGGGATGAAACTCGCCGCCGTCGCCACCAGCGTCGCCGCCGCATCCCGCCGGGTTTTCCGCGCGGGATAGGCCAAGGAGGACAAGGAGCAAGGGAGGGAGCAACGGGGCTGGTACGCTACCAGGAGAGACTCTGGTGCGAGAACAGGCAGTGAAAAGGGTGAAGGATGCGTGGGAGGATCAGGATAGAGAGACCGAAATAAATAAAGAGAACGACGCACTCGAGCTTATTTCTTTTTTTTGCTCGTAGCCATGGTGACGATAGCTACTCCTGGCGAAAAAGACACAAAAGTTGAGAAATACGTACAGGTTACGCGCGTACATTTATATTTATGTATATCGTGCTAAGGGCCTTGCGGAAAGCTCTTCGCTCTCCAAAGTACCGCCAACGCTTTTCATCTCTTCACTTTTTTTTATTTCCCGTCTTTTCGTCCTCATGATGCTCTGATTCTCTGAAGCAATCGCGCTACTTTTTTTCACCCATTCCTGGTCCTTAAGGATTTTGAGTGCTAAATGATAAGAAAATTCTTTAAATTTGATGTTTTTTTTGTGTCAAGTATTTGAGAGATCGTGTATACATTTCAGGACCATTAGGAAGCTCGTTATTGAACAATTAACATTAATTCAGTGTAGTCAAATCTGGTCTCATGGAAACTGGTGTAACTTTGCGCGATAAGTTTTTTTTTCGACCTCTCGATTTTTAAATATCTACAATATAACGAACGCAACAGAAACAAAACCAAGTTTATTGATAAATATTTTTTTGTATTTGTTTAAAAAATTGTTCTCAACAAAATGGCAATTTTTTAATAACGAGCTTCCTAATCGTCCCGAAATTTTTACACGACCTCTTTGATACTTTATACAAAAACGTACTAAATTTTCAGAATTTTCTTATCATTTTTTTTAGTTCAACGCTTAGGTGGTTTAAATAATAATGCGACAGAATTCTTAAAATTTGGTATGTTTTTACGTGAAGTATCCACGAGGTCCTGTACAAATTTCATGACGATCAAGAAGCTATTTATTGAACAAAAAAAAAAAGGATTTTGATTTTTTTGTGGTTAATATTTTACGCAGCATTTTTCCTAAACATTTGTGCTTCTTTTTGTCATTCCTGAGTTGTTGGTGCGAGCTCTCGTAATCATAGTTCAGAGATAAACGAAACGCGTTGCACCGGTGGATTATATCCACAGCCATAACTGGAATTCTCCGCCCTCGACATAACTACGAATGAGCATTAAAATTGTTTGTAACAAGTGGAGAAACTCGACGGAGTTGAATTTTCCGAATTTTTGAATTTTAAAGGGGAAATGCAAAATGGCTTCTGATGCTAACAAATCACAGGAGAATATCGAGAGCGGGAGAAAGATTAAAATAAACGATCCGAAAGGAAGTGCTTCGCCGGTTAGTTTACGATCGCGATGTTCCTTCGTACATTAAATCTTCCCTCTCGCTCATAATACCCACTCGCTATCTTCTCTTACGTTTCCTTCGGTAGTAAAAGAATTTCCCTAGAGTCCCCTCTCAACAATCTTTATTTTCGTCAGCATAATATGGCGGAGTCAAATTTGGAAAAGATAATAAATGGAAAGCACTTTTCTTGGGATCGAAAATTTATTCGTGTGCTCATTTTTTTTCCATGTTAGTATTTTTTTATTTATCATATGCTCGGTCAATCCGAAATGAAAATAAATGAAGTCTGAAGCAAAAACGGACAAATATCCTGAGAATTATTGGTGATTTTTAAACGGGATTAGAATTTTATTGAAAAAATGTGAAAAAGTTTTATCGTTCGATAAATAAAACATGGATCGCTGTATTTTTCCATCTGTTTTCACTCGGAAAGCAAAATCTTTCGGTTCATTGCCAGCGCAGCGCGCGAAATGTGAGACGATCGTTTGCTGCCAGCTGTTGGTCGAGAATTACAATAACAAATGTTAAACAAAGGCAAGGCAGGGTCTGAATTTCGTTCTGAACGTATGGACAGAAAGAACATTGTGATTCCTGTCAACGGAGTCGCGTTTAACGAGCTGAAACTGCAATAATAGCTCATTTGATTAAAACTGTTTTTATAATCAACGAGAACGCGTCAGCACAAATTACACAAATACGAAATACATTAAGCTGGAGAAATTTCGCAAGTGGTATAGAATTTTTAACGTTCTAGCTTGCTAGACATAAAATTTGTGCTTCAAGGTTGAATGGAATTGGTAGTTCTGGGACTGCAGTCAATAAACTTAATTTTTAAAAAGTCGTGTGAAATTTTTTGTTTTTTTTTTTTTCGTATAGGAATTTTTTTCGTAACGACGCTAAGCCGTTTGCTCATTCTACTCGAGTTGAAAAATGTTCTTACGATCTCTGAGGGAGATGAGAAAATCTACGAAACGCAATTCCGAGGATGACCTCAATGTGAAGATATTTTTAAAACATCGAGTTCGGATTCGTATACGTAATTAAATAATAATCAGCGTGAAGATTGAGAAGCACAAAAAATTGAGCAATTTAGTAAATTGCCGATGACTTTTTCGTCGGATTAATTCGATAGCAAAAGTTTCGAGCTCGTTTAGTCGTCGTGGCATTGGGCGAAGCCTTGACGCGTATGTGTAAACGCAAGACCTTTTTTTTTACGTATTCGATTTTTTTCGTTCGACCGGATGGCGTGAGTGCATCATCGGCCGCAGAAATGCATGCGCGACACACTGCGACGAGCACCCAGTCGGAAAAAGTGTCGCGAGACTCTCCATGACATGTAATTACCTCGTACGGAATTACGCAACACAAAAGATTTCCACAAATATGCATACGCGAAGTAACGAGAAAGCTTCGAGTTGCTCGCCGCCGCTGTATATGCGCTATGATCTCACGGGAAGTGACGTTCGCAGGTCGCTAGTTCATCGATATAAATATCAGCCCACGCAATCCCAGAATGTAGCGAATAATACCATTTTGTAACGTTACCCATCAATAAATTATTTTTTATATCAATTTTAAATTAAATTTTTCGAATTATTTTTAAAATTATTTTGGAAACTATTAGATTTAGCTACTAATACCATTTTGGAACGTTACCAATCAAAGAATTATTTTTTATATGCATTTTTTGAATTATTTTGAAATTTTTTTTTGGAATAAATTTTTTAATTTATAGTTTATAATTCTAGAAATGAATTTGTTCAATTGAACTTGATATAGAAATCTCGATTTTCTTCATCCATTCGTGTTTCAACTTATTCATAATTTCATATCAATCAATCAATAATTAAATTAATCAATCATGTCAATAATTAAATTTTTCGAATTATGTTTAAAATTAATTTTAAAACTATTAGATTCAACTACTAATACCATTTTGGAACGATGCCAATCTAAGAATTATTTTTTATTTGCATTTTTTGAATTATTTTGAAATTTTTTTTTGGAATAAATTTTGTTAATTTATAGTTTATAATTATAGAAATGAATTTGTTCAATTGAACTTGATATAGAAATCTCGATTTTCTTCATCCATTCGTGTTTCAACTTATTCATAATTTCATATCAATCAATCAATAATTAAATTAATCAATCAATCAATAATTAAATTAATCAATCATATCAATAATTAAATTTTTCGAATTATTTTATAAATTAATTTCGAAACTATTAGATTTAGCTATCAATACCATTTTGGAACGTTACCAATCAAAGAATTATTTTTTATATGCATTTTTTGAATTATTTAAAAATTATTTTTTGGAATAAATTTTTTAATTTATAGTTTATAATTCTAGAAATGAATTTGTTCAATTGAACTTGATATAGAAATCTCGATTTTCTTCATCCATTCGTGTTTCAACTTATTCATAATTTCATATCAATGAATCGGGACAAATGAAAGAGAATCGCGAATAGAAATGAAAAAAAAAATTGCCAGGTCGAGGCAAAGAGCAGAAAAGTTGGCCTTAAAGTGGTATAAAGAGAAGAGGCTGCGCTAGGAGTGAAAAGAAGAGATTCAAGTGCTTGAGACGGGGCCATACATTATCAACTGGAAAGTTATGAAAGCTGTGAGGTGGCGAGAGGAGGATACTCTTGGTATTTGTGTATGTGCGAAACGAAAATGTTGGCCAAGCTCTCCGTCATTTTCCTCGTTTACTCGGGTCTTTCTGTTCACGTCCTCTTTATCAGAGAGCCAAGTCTTATCGACGCTTTGGACTGGCTTATTATACGAGAAGCTCGCGTACATTACGCAAGCGCCGATAACCGACGAGCGAGTTTTTTCAAAAATAAATACGACGAGCTTTCTATGCAACGAGGAAAATATCGCTCGGGCTCTTTCACAGATTTAGATAAAACTTAATCTCATACCGGGACTGAAATGATTCAAAACGCAAGCGCAAATAAACCTCCGATCTTGATCATCTTTCCCATGCAAGCAACTTTAATTGGATATGACTCAATTTTATTACTCAACAATCGTGTTTACGCGACTCGTCATAGTCGATGCTTTTAATGATGGAAAATATTGCCCGCGGTTAAGGTCAATGCGGTTACGTGTCGTTTTTAAACTGAACAAAGAAGGGAGTGGTATTTATGTTAATGATCCATAATCCTTTTAGTATCTCTCGAAGAATGCAAGCGAGTACTTTGGTTTCTCGAAACTGGCAAAATGCCTTAAGGAGATTAACGGTAGATTCAATTTATTCATAAACTATTCGATCAATTTTTTAATTCCCCGTTTAGGGTCCGAAGCAAAATACCCAGGGGTCCATTTTGCCCCAGCAAACTTTTCTGGTCGGTAAAACATTCAATAACTAATTGAGTGATAATTCAAATATTATCGAAAATCAGGAAATTCGAGACTCAAGTGGACCACAAATTCAGCCAATTTATTATAGGAAAGGGGAGAGAAAAGTTTAATCGAATTCAATCGCAGCAATGCAACGTCTCGATTTTCAAGCTCGAGCAAATTGAGCTGTTGGGTGTGGCGTGAAAAGTCAAGAGATAAGAGCGAGAGAGAAATTTTCCTCAATTTTCTCGCGAGCACGGTGAACCTTATATATACGCGTCAAGGGATCTCTGCGGAAAGGGATGAGCGCTGGTCGTGTCGACGGCAACCAACCCCCAGAGTACCCGGAGTCGCTCTGGTGGTTTCGTTTCAGTTTTTGGCAAATTTCCAAAAGGACAGCGGATTCTTATTTTATTTTATTTCGATCACAGCTCCTACGTGTGCAAGGCACTGTCGTCAAAAAACTGTACAGAGTTATGAGTAGCAACGAAAAAAAAAAACGAGCTCACGTATTTATTGCCGAAAATGTTTTTTTTTATTTTCATTTTCGACAAAATTGAAAAATCCTTTCTCCGGCCACGCCCTGCTCGAACAAACCAACACTTCGGGGTCAATTTGACCCAAAAGTCGGTGACACTTTAGTGGGTTTATCTTTTGAAAACTGATGAAATCTTGAGAAACTATTAAATCCAATTAGAAAGAAATTTTTTGGCAATTGCGATCATGAACGTGGGAAAAGAAAGAAAAAAAATCATTTTCTTTTTTAATCACTCGAAAATAGATCAGATAGGGAGAAAGGTGGATGTCTTGCACAGCTCTGCCTGCCTCGATCATCGGACATCGTCAACTTAAGCTTCGGCGAGGAATGTGCGAATTGCAAACAGTCAATTTTTACTCCAATTTGAAAAAACTATGCTCCACAAGAGAAAACCCACGAAATAGAATGTAACGACGATTTTTATATGAATGCTTATGCAATACACACGTCCAGAGAGTTATACACATCGATGGGATCAAGTTGTAATCGTTCATTGTGTTGGTTTCCCAAGCAAGGTAGTGAAACGTTACAGCAGAGAACTAGGGAGACTTTCAACTGTATGTATTGCCTCGAGGGAGTAAAACTTTGGCATTGCGTTCACGTCTGTCGAAATTGCGGGCTTAAGTCGGTACGACGAAAATTCACGATGCGCTACAGACTATGAATAATACGTAGGTACTTAGCACTGTACTGTGCAGCGTACTGGAGCTGGAGGGATGGAGAAAGTCGCAGAGACTCGAGAGAGTCTTTAGGGAACGAGGAAACAATGTTACGATATTTAAACAACATTTTAATGATAAAAATGGCCCATTACTTTTCTTAAGGTATAACTATCGCAGAATGGGTTGATTTAGGATTTTCTTGAAATTTAGTGTAAATATTCTTGACATTAAAACGAACAACTTTCCTATGAGACGAAACATTTTCTGCCGTCTAGAATTTGAGATATTTCATTTCCAATTTTATATTTTTCCCATCTAAACGCATGTAAATTGAAGTGACGTTTCGTTAAAAAAGTTGCAAGAAAAAACAAAAGAAACGCGACTTCAATTTACATGCGTTTAGATGGGAAAAATATAAAATTGGAAATGAAATATCTCAAATTCTAGACGGCAGAAAATGTTTCGTCTCATAGGAAAGTTGTTTGTTTTAATGTCAAGAATATTTACACTAAATTTCAAGAAAATCCTAAATGAACCCATTCTGCGATAGTTATACCTTAAGAATTCCCTTCTCCGTGTTCCTATAAAAAAAAATGAGTAAAAATCATTTCGTTCCAAAGTTTTATCGAAAACGTTGCTCGCGGATAATGGAAAACGAGACACCGAACGTCGATATCGATCATATCATTCCGACGAGTTTACGCTTCATTATTTCTTCTCTGATCAATGAGACAGCTGGCTCGATAAATCTGCACGAATACAAACAGACACTCGGACGAACTGATACTTGACCTCTCCGGGCATTTCGCGCAAATACTCTCGGGCAATCGTCGGAATATACAGAGAGATATAAAGCACTCTCACTCATGCTTGAAATGTAGATATATCGTCGGAGCTTACAGAAGGCAGCTCATCTAATTTCAGAGATTGGTGTTACGTATACTCGCGGTCAGAAGCTGATGTCAGCTGAATCTTTCTCCTGATTTTCTAATCTTTGTAGCAACGTAACTCGTGTAACGGAAAAATATAATACGACACGAACGTATATTTTGAAATGTGTGTCAATTATAAATTTCATTGTCCTCAATTAATTTTGCTTCCGCACACAGCAAGCTATGTGACGGTGAAATTTTTCTTTCCCAGTTTCCAATTTCAATGTGTTTGAGATGTCCCAAAACATCGAAAATTCATGTCTAGAAAAAATGTGCGGATGTGTCTGCTGTGTGGGTATGTTCTGGCACTGGAAAATTCAAACGCTCATAACTCGAGAACGGTTTAAGCTACATGGCTCCAGTTTTGCACAGATGTTAATCTAAACAAGCTCTTCATTCTCTGATAATTTTGTTGGAATAGCTAGAAAAATACGAATTCTCCGAGATTTTGAAATTTTCAAAAAAATAGTCTCGACGCTCTAACTTCCGTAAATTTTAAAATTTATTACTAATTTCCTTTTTATATAAATAGAGTATCATAATAGGAAGGTTGCTATTGAAATTGAGAAATATTGGTTGAACGTTTTGAATTTTGTCATTTTTCGAATTTTACGAAAATCTGAGTTTTTTTTTTAAATCGTCGAACCGCTCTAACTTTTGCAAAGTTTTTAAGATATTGTATAAAAGTCTGTACTTTCTCTTTTCTTGCTAGAAAAGTTCCCGAAATTATATAATTTAAATGCAAATACAAAAACACGCTGCAAATTAAAATTTGCAAATTGCTTCGATGCTCAAGATGCACGATGGTCCAAGCTTCCTCCCGAGGAAGCCAAAATGAAAAATAAAGTTGCTCATAGAGAAAGATTTGAGCATCTTATGTCTTTCCTGTTTTTTGCAAAATTTTGATTTATTTTTTTGCTCGTGGATGTTTCCCCGCACGAACTCTCGCGCGAGGGCTCGCCAAGAGAATGTTTGCCGAGACGTTGAAATTCACAACCGCGGGAGAAGGCGTAGATTCGCTTCCGTGAACAAACCGTTCGACACACACTTTTACACACGGAGTGTTTCGTTTTCTATGCATCAACTAATGCACCTCTGGCTTGTATGTGTATGCCAATGCGCTCAAAGTATGTACGTGCGTATCTGATACAAGCAGGGTGCTTTGTCCGAAGAGTCGCCAAGCAGAGAAGCCCGCACTGCGCGCTTCCTGGTTCTCTCGTTTCTCCAAGGAGATGCACACACGGTGGTTTCACGCTGTGTGACGCGATACCAACGGACGAGAATCGTCGTACGAACCACCATGTCTCTCTCGCTCTCTCTCCTGCTTTTTTTCAGCCACACTTATGAACTTGTGTGCAACTCCACCCAGCCGGAAAACGTGTAACATCCAAGACCGAGCGACTACGCGAAAACGGAAGCCCCAGCGTTGTGCAAGATTTAATATAGTTATAAAAGCCTCGAACGATGTTGTACCGCGAGAGTTCAACTCCCGCGGTTAAATTACGAGCTGAATTATGAGCAGGAAGAGATCGGAGCGATTGCATCGCAGCGAGCGACGTTTTGAGCCAAAAATTTGTGTCTTTCGAGTTTTAATTCAAAAACTCAGTTGTTTTTGTTGGACAGAAAATTCTTCGATCGAAAAACAACGTTTTGGCGAAAGCAAAAGCTCGAGAACACGAAAGACATTCAAAGGTATGAATTTAGTTGCCTGGATGACAGCGGAGGGAATTCTTAGTGGAAAAGAGAAATAAGAAAATAGGAAAAGCGAGGGAAACTCGGGCAGGAGGTGTTCCGTTTCCGTGGTCGTAGCGAGGATGGAAAGCCTCGCGTAAACTTTGCGGTTCATCCTTTCCTGGCGTTTTTCTTCGTGTTGATTCGTGTGGCTCGTTTTGCCGGGACTTCGCACGAGATGGAACTCGCAAAATTTCTGCTTTTTTTACGAAACACCGCGAAACTAACCCACACCCTGCTGAGGTGCCAGCACCAACGTTTCCAATTCCGCGAGCCAGAGCCCCGCATACACAGCACTAGGGATGGAAAGCGCGGGAAAAAAATTCGTCTCAATATGCATGAGGTTTTTCTTCACGTTCGTTCGACCTCTCATCCCGAGAGCTGATGGGATTTTCGCCATGATTTTCTTTTCATATGGCGTATTCCTCGCGGAACGTTAAATTATTCGCGCGCGTCATTTGTGGGCCTTTCGCACGTCAAAATTCAACCTCGTTTATGAATTTTTTAAATGCATCGCAACGGAATAAAAAAATAAATTAAAAAAAAGACCAACGTTATTTCACGGCGTCGAGATTCGAGGGCGGAGCTGCGAGGTAACTTTTCGAATGGCTTTTTAATCGCATACTTTTTTATGAAACGCAATCCTGTAAATAAATGACGTTACATAAATAAACGTTCTTTTCCGCCTGCAGTGAATGCGAGGTTGAAATAAAAAGAAAAATAAAATCAACGAGAATAAAGAGAGACTCGAATTTCAAAGATTCTCGACGAGAGTCGCGCGAAGCGAAGGATATTTCCTGATTTCTTGAATGAATATTAAACCCGTAACGAGAGACACTGTTTCCATAGAGAACGTGAAGCAAAAAGTGAGAGAACCAAAACATGTTTATCATTTGAATTCGAGAAGTTTATGTTTTTCGGAAACGTTCGACGACCGCGCCTTTTTGTGGAATTTAAAACACTTTAAAATTTTTTTTATTATTTTACTTTTGCGGTTCCGGAGAGCAACGAATGTAACTCGTAAATGTCGTCGCGGGAACGAGGAAAGTTTGGCCGAAAAAATTGGACTTTAAATAGCTCGTGAATTTTTATGCCTTATTCTGTTGGCAGATAAATCTATAGATGTATGTTGTTTTTTTCTATATTTATATATATGTCGAAATGAAATGATAAAATTCGCGCGCACTCACCGGGGACAGGTGCTGATGGTATCGCCAAAAATCCGTCGAAATCATAGCGTTGCTTCACCGATTACCACGCACCCAGTTCCTTTCACGTATTTGTTTATTCGAAATGGTAGATTTTTGGAGAAACGAATTGAGCCATTTCGAGGATCAGCCCGAATCGAAATGCACTCGAAATAATTGAATTTCTTTTCGTAATCACGTTCTCGTAATCATTTGCAAGAATGCTTGCCCGATTTTTCGTTTACGAAATCGCCGAGAACGTCCACAGGAAATTAACACAAGTTCACGTGACACTCGACCTCACTGTCGTAGCACATGATTCACGAAAGAGCATCGTCAACAATTTTCAATAATTCAATTTCTCACATTTCATTTATTGGCAAACGCAGCTTTTCGTGTTTTGATGGAGAATTTTACAAAATTTTGGTGTTTTTTTTCGTGTTGACAGATGGTGCTCGATGCTCCACGTGCAATAAAAAAATAAAATTCAATTAATTTGGCGAGCCACGAGTTTGGAAATGATTTATTCAAAATTCGTGTTTTAAGGATTGGAGGAGAGTGGCGCGTGTGCACAACCAACACGAGCAAAAGTCGTCCT
This sequence comes from Hyposoter didymator, assembly GCA_037952995.1. Classification (NCBI taxonomy): domain Eukaryota; kingdom Metazoa; phylum Arthropoda; class Insecta; order Hymenoptera; family Ichneumonidae; genus Hyposoter; species Hyposoter didymator. Next base: position 9,510,103 of record JBAJMU010000008.1, read on the forward strand.
GCTGACTGATTCGAATACAAGTTGGTCGTCGATACGCCGGCAGCAGTTCGCCGCCGCCGCGGCATTACGAATTGTAGGTGGAGGCTTTGGAAACGCGTGCGTTTAGAGCTCTCGCGCGAAGCGCCACACGAACGATTGACTAGAGAAAGAAAGAGAGCGAAGAGGGAGAATTGGAATGCTGCGCGCATGCGTTCTCCCTTCTCTTACTCCACAAACAAAATCTCTGTTTTCTTTTTTTTACCCTTTCTTTTTTCTCCTCTTTATCTTTGCAACCTTCTTCATCTTCTTCTTCTTCTTAAGCTTTTTTTTTATTATTCCTACGTCACATATATACGCGGATCTCAATAATCTCTCCAATTGCGCCAAGATCTCGAGAGTCTGTTTGTTCGTTTCATTGACGGACGGTTAATCGTCCACTCGTTTGCGAAGGATCGTCCTCTCGTTGCTGATAAGAACGAGATAGTTCTTAGGAGGGTCAACATTTCTTATGCATCGAATCGACCAAAGATAAGGACGTTGATATGACGACGGTCAAATCTTAATTTTTGTTTTCACTTTTTCTTACATACAAAATGGTTCGCGAGCTTAAGTCCATTGAAAAAATTTGTTGCAAATTGACTAAAGAACAATATACTCCACAAATTCAAGATTGTCCGAGGTAATCTGTATTTTTTATATAATAAACAAAATTTTTAACAAATTTTACGACCGATTTTTTTGAAAAACTAAACAAAGCTTCTTCGATGTTGCACAAAAGTGTATGCAAAGTTTTAAGAGGCTTCACCACTTAGAAATCGAAATATTTAATGTTGAAAATTGCAACTTTTAACACGCGCTCTTATGAGAAATAACTGAGAATTGTGATTTTTATGAATTTATAAATAAATATCTCGGACTTTTTCATGGAGAAACTTATGAAAATTGCATGAGTAGTAATCTGTATTTTTTATATAATAAACAAAATTTTGAACAAATTTTACGACCTTTTTTTTTGAAAAACTAAACAAAGCTTCTTCGGTGTTACATAAAAGTGTATGCAAAGTTTTAAGAGGCTTCACCACTTAGAAATCGAAATATCTAATGTTGAAAATTGCAACTTTAAACACGCGCTCTTATGAGAAATAACTGAGAATTGTGATTTTTATAAATAAATATCTCGGACTTTTATACGTGGAGAAACTTATGAAAATTGGGTGAGTAGTAATCTGTATTTGTTATATAATAAACAAAATTTTTAACAAATTTTACGACCGATTTTTCTGAAAAACTAAACAAAGCTTCTTCGGTTGTACATAAAAGTGTATGCAAAGTTTTGAGAGGCTTCAACACTTAGAAATCAAAATATTTAATGTTGAAAATTGCAACTTTTAACACACGCTCTTATGAGAAATTACTGAGAATTGTGATTTTTATAAATAAATATCTCGACTTCTACATGGCGAAACCTCTTGAAATTGCGCGAGCGATTAGAAATCACTATTCTCTGTGTGTGGTTGAAATTCAAAGGAATTCGCTCCATACACAATTTTGCAACGTCCTCAAAAAGCTTTTGAAATCTGCGATGGAAACGTAGCATAAAATTGCATAGAAATGAATAGTGAATATGAAAGAATAATTGATACATGGAGCAACAACAAACTTGGTTGCTCCGAGGCTGTTAAAAATAATTTGTTTGGACTCGAGAAATGGTCTGTAAATTCGAAACGGGACTTTGTATCAATCATACATTTAAAATTTGAAGCAACTGTTCTCATGAGCGCGCGTACGTTGACTTGTAAATCGTCAAAGGTAAAAATACGTTGGTGAAGGCGAGTGCAAGCGCAGTGATAAAACCTTTGGCCAACTGGTTATTACATGAAGGAAGTTTTATGAGCGAGCAATAAGCATATTGAAGAGAGAGAGAGAGAGTGAGAGGCAGAGAGAGGAGAATCGATTCCTTCGAACACACACGAATACACGAGAGATATATGCAGATCGCTCTTGAGCGTGATGCGAATTATCTCACTGTGTATACCTGCAGTGGCGGTTGTCTCAGTACATTGGAGAAAAAGAGAGAAAGAGAAAGAGAGAGAGAGAGAGAGAGAGAGAGAGAGAGAGAGAGAGGGAGAAAAAAATGAAAATAGCAGAGACGAAAAAATAAGTTCTGTAGGATCTCTCCCTTCATATAAACCGGTTCGTCTGACGAGGATTATTCCGGCGGACAAACACGCGATCGGCGTTCGCATCAGAGCACAAAAATACGTCTCTCATAAACATATATGTCTTCCCTCAGTTCGTCAAAGGCGTCCTTGATCCTTCAGAGAATTTTTTTCCTCCACCAACATCGCGATTAAAACAATCAATTTTTTGTCTCCTATTATTCCGCAGTGAGTTCTTGGGCGACTGCCAAAATTCACTCTACACGAGCCTTTGGAATTTCGGACAGAAAATCGATTGAAAGTTAAAATTCTGATGCCAAATTCATTTTTTCTCGATTAAAGTTATCATGAGACATATTTTACTGAACGATGCATCACCGACGAGAATCGTGAGGCGCGTACTTTCGTAATCCGCACATTGGAAATTGCAGTAAAAAAAAAAAAATACGATTTTTTGTGTAAATTTGATTTTTTTTCGCAAAAATTCAATTTCGATCGATTTGGCGCGAGTATGAAAGAAATGCAACGCGATTCTCGTTCATATTGTAAGCATCCTTGTAGCTTCAGGGAGGCTTCCGGTGTGCTGTAACAACCGAGAGCCCCCTGCCTCCTTCTCCCTCCTCCCTTAAGTGCTACCGCGCGAGCAGCGATGACAAATTGCCTCCGCCAAACGAAAGGCGCTCTCGAATGAATAAAAAAGGAGAAGACAAGTTCGGAGGAAAAAAAGCATTGAAAAAACGACGAGTTCTGCGCGAAGAGACTCGCGACCTCTCGACACACGCCAAAGTGCGCGCGGACTCTCTCTTTCTCTCTCTTCCGCGGCTCGTTCGTCATTTCACCACTCGAAGAAAAACGCTTATCGGAAGAATGGAGAAAAAAAAGGAACGAAAGGAAAGGCGAGGAAGCAGAGCTCGATGGAGCAACGAGATCCCCTTGGAAATTTGCATCGTCGATAAAAACTATCGATGAAACAATGAAGCCTGAACTTTTCTACGAGCCTGCGACCATTTTTCGAAAAAAAATGGCCACGCGGTCAGAAAACTAATTGCGAGTGGAGAATTTCCCGTGGAATGCACTGCTCGAGACCCGCATGAGAATTCCTCCAATCGAGGAGTAAAGACTCGACGCAGACTGACGTTATCCCCGAGGTTAAATTTAGCCGGAAGTGTTTTTACTCTCCCTCCGGTTTAACGGGCTACACAAACGACTGAGCGACGAGAGAGCACATTGCCTACGAATCACTCGTTGTGATCGCGTCTGTTTGCGGCTGACTGTATACAAGCGATAGAAAGTGAGCCATGCGCCTGCAGGAAGGAGGCTGTTTCCCCTAAAAGTATGTCTCGTCAGTCCCTCATCGTCGCGGTGTACACAGGAAAGCCCCCGTCGTGGCTGCTCGTAAGATCAGATCCGGGAACCGGTAAAAACTCTTTCGGTCAAGGCAAACAAATTCGGACGTTTGTTTACGTCGGTAAATTAAAGATCCGTATACAAGACGAAGGATTGAACATCACCGATCACTATTTTTGCATTTATCGAATTCTAACAAAAAAAAACAAACAAAATTCGCAAAAAATAAAGCGGTCAAACGATTTTTCGAAAAACTATGATTTTCGTAAAATTCGAAAACTCATAAAATTAAAACCGTTCAACCAATATTTTCCAAGGTCAATAGCAACCTTCCTGTTATGATACTCTATGGATAAAAAAAAAATAGGTAATGAATCTTAAAATTTGCGGAAGTTAGAGCGTCGACAGCGTTTTTTTTTGAAAATTTCAAAATCTCGTAGTATTTTTCCAGCAATTCCGACAAAATTATCAGAGAACGAAGAGCTGGTATAAATTAACATCCTTGCAAAATCGGAGCTTTGTAGCTAAAACCGTTCTCGAGTTATAAACTTTTTTCATTTTCCGAACAATTTTTTTTTTTACTCCGTTTCTGAATATTTCGATGCAACAGCATTATTATAAGTGGGACAAATTTTGAAAAATTGGCTCTCGGCCAATAGACTGGATCGCCGAAATGCGAGCGCGTCTCCAGTTGCGGAGAAAAATAATGGGCGCGAGCGGAAGAAAAGATTTGGAATTCTCTCGCACGTCATCCACCAACTGGGTCACGTTTGTCTCGTGTCCTTCCCACGACACAACTATCGACGAGAAAGGGTGAAAAAGAGGAAGAGAGAGAGGCGGAGAGGAGAGACGCGAGAATCCTTTCAGGAGCACAAACGCGAGCGCATACCGTACTGACTAAGCACAAGCAGGGAAAAGCGGGAGCTTTCTGTGTGTGTGTTGTGACACTTGGTCGTACCAAGTTTGGTCCACCAGAGACAAATGACATCTGGTCCTTTCCGCCCTCGCACCTTCCTGTCCTTATGGCATAATAGAACATCCCAAGTTGCCGAAGATGTGGGACAAAGTGACTGGAGAACGCTCCAGCGAACACGAGCCGCCTGCTCCTATTCCAACATTGTCAAACGCTTTCACTCCATCGAGCCCTTTCCGAATTTCAACTTCGACGGGAAACACTCGGTCACATAAATTACTACTCGAAAGTTTGTAGCCTCGTTAATTATAAAATGGCACTAAAATCCTTTCAAATTTGTAATAATTCCCAAACGATTTACTCCAATAATTAACAACGCCGCGTCAGTATTTTGTAAGTTTAATAAAAATTACGAAAACTAATTCAGCCGTTTTGGTCTTGACGTTTTATTTTCATCCAATTTTGCTTCCTCATAGAGTATTTTTATCGGAATTGCTAGAAACAAAAAGGGTGTCAAGGAATGTCTAACTTTCGCGAATTTTATTATCAACTTTTTTTTCCATACATTTTTATCCATAACAGGAAGGTTGGTATTGAATTTGGGAAATATCGGTTGAACGGTTTAAATTTTATCATTTTTCGAATTTTACGAAAATCTGTGTTTTCCGAAAAATCGTCTAACGGCCTTAATTTTTGCAGATTTAATAAGATAATACGTTCAAGTCTGTACTTCGTCTAAACTTTCTAGAAAAGTTGTCGTCATCATTTTTAAAAACTCAAATTTTTCGATATTATGAAATTTTTAAAAAAGTTCGTCATCGCTCAAACTTCCAAAAATTTAAGATTTATTACTAATTTTGTTTTTTTTGATAAATAGAGTACCGTCATTCGAAGGTTGGTTTAAAATTAGAAAAACGCTGCAAATTGCTTCTGCAAGATTTAGCGCGATGCTCAAAGCTTGCTCTACGAGGAAGCCAAAATTTTTGAAATAATACCTGCTCATAGAAGATTAAGGTATAACTATCGCAGAATGGGTTGATTTAGGATTTTCTTGAAATTTAGTGTAAATATTCTTGACATTAAAACGAACAACTNAAAACTCAAATTTTTCGATATTATGAAATTTTTAAAAAAGTTCGTCATCGCTCAAACTTCCGAAAATTTAAGATTTGTGACTAATTTTTTTTTGTATAAATAGAGTACCGTCATTGAGAGGTTGGTGTCAAATTGATACAACGCTGCAAATTGAAAGTTGCAAATTGCTTCTGCAAGATTTAGCACGATGCTCAAAGCTTGTTCTACGAGGAAGCCAAAATTTTTGAAATAATACCTCATAGAAGATTAAGATTCGAGCATTCTCCTAAATCTTGAGCAAGCAATTTGCAACTTCCAATTTGCAACGGTTTTTTTTTCTTTAACTTAAATTCCGAAGGCAGATCGAACGTATGGGGACTCTGTGATAAAAATGTTTCCTTGTGAGTCGTAATTCGCGATATAGTATATTATGTGATCGGTGCAAAGAACATAATAGCATTTTATCGAATAAATATCTCGAGGCTTTGATGTTTCTCTGTTGAGCCGCAAAGCCTGCTGTCTCTCTCTCTCTCTCGTTTTTCTCATGAGCGGAGATCGATCGATTAAGTCGTTAATCACAAAAGTGACGTTTATCTTCTTGTTCAGTATCCCCTTATTCTAGATCACGTATTGCTCTTTATCAGGCTGTCGTTTTCTCTCAGCTTCGTTATCGTTATCTACGCAGCCAGCGTCTGGTGGATTAATCAACTCTCCTCCCCCCCCTCTCTCTTTCTTGATTTTATCCGGAGCCAGATGTTGTTAGAATTATGTATTGTAAGATCTTCCATTATGGTTCATCGGTTATATACACAAAAGTAAACGGAATATCACAAAATATTGAGACCAGAATTCGATAAGATCGAAAATGAGTAGATCGGACGAAATTCTCGAGCAGTCTGGTGATTAGTTTCACGAAACTTTTCCTTTTAGTGACTTTTATTTTCAATAATCGCGAGGTATTTCCCATCGAGGAGGAAAACTTTGATTCGCTCGAATTATTTTTTACTTTATTGGGCAATAAAATTGATTCTGGAGTCGAAAACTTGGATCGTTTGCTCTATCGGCAATTTGACAATATTCTGCGTGATGCATGCTCTAAAAAAAACACAAAATCGAAACTATAAATGCTGAGTAAAAAGAATTTCTAGTACGAATCGTTTTTATCGTGACTAAAATTGTTTCCTCGAGTAGATTCGAAATAAATCCAAGTCCGTGACCTCAAAGGACGGAGATTTAACGAAAATATGATTTCCCGAAAAACAGCATGTTTGATAAGCTTCATAAGATTTTCAGTAGCGTCGATTTCATACCGTCAAATATTTTTCTTTGCCTCGAGAGTCTCTCGAGCCTATCTCCTCGAGAGGCCACACGCAGAATCGGCTTCTTCCGTTGTGCATACGATACAGCGATAAATAGTCTATTTCGAAATCGCTCGAGCGAGGAAACTCATCGTGTCTAAATGGAACATTCAATTGGCGATAATTTATCGATAAAATAGTATCGGCACCTGCTGACGATATATTTCGATCTAATTGAGAAGGAAGGAAGAAAACAACGGCCCGAAGGATTCGTTGCGGGTGCTAAATGGCTCGCATAAATTACACGCGATGCACTCGCACAAATTCCATTAAACATTTATCCTCGATTTTTGTTTATTATTGTAAATTACGATCGAATTTGTTTACTGTTTTTTTTTTTTTTTTTTTTTTTTTCACGAAGGACTCTTCGGTTTAAGGTATAACTATCGCAGAATGGGTTGATTTAGGATTTTCTTGAAATTTAGTGTAAATATTCTTCACATTAAAACGAACAACTTTACTATGAGACGAAACATTTTCTGCCGTCTAGAATTTGAGATATTTCATTTCCAATTTTATATTTTTCCCATCTAAACGCATGTAAATTGAAGTCGCGTTTCTTTTGTTTTTTCTTGCAACGTTTTTTAACGAAACGTCACTTCAATTTACATGCGTTTAGATGGGAAAAATATAAAATTGGAAATGAAATATCTCAAATTCTAGACGGCAGAAAATGTTTCGTCTCATAGGAAAGTTGTTCGTTTTAATGTCAAGAATATTTACACTAAATTTCAAGAAAATCCTAAATCAACCCATTCTGCGATAGTTATACCTTAAGGAACTTCTCGAAGATGCGGAATTTACGATAGAGCCGCGTTAATGGTTCATGAGAAAAATGTACTTTGGCCATGTAGCTGGAAACGTATACGTACGAGCGTAAATCCTGCTTTGCCGAAGATATACGGAAGATGGAATGCGGCGTGTTTCATGATACTTTTTCATCGTTAAATATATATATCTATAAATATCGGTGCCTCTCGATTTAGCTTCTCTCCTGCTTCTTCCGCGTATATGTGTATTAAGAAAAGAGTTGGTTCTCGTTGGCCGCATTGACCCAGAATCAAAGTACAAGTCGTTAAATCCAATGCTACGAGGGAGTAAGTACAATGGCTCTTGCGAAGAGCTCGATAGGACAACTGGATCGCGTTCGTATCCTGGGATCCTTTTACGCCCACCCTGGTGCGCAATCCTGGAGGAGAAACGTCCAAGGGAAGGAAGTCTTTGAACTCTCTCGAGTTCAATCAACCCCTACACCAATCTTTAGCGTCGTTCTTTCTTTTTCTTTGGCAATATACTTCGCTGCCGTTGATCCGAGTCATTAATTTTCTTCTCGCTCGAAAAAAGTTTCAAAAAGTGAATCAATTCGAACGTCGACATCGAGTTATTGGGTAAAAGATTCGAACACACGAAGTTTTTGTATTTGTTGGTAAAATCATTTTTATCGATTCGTTTGGGCGATTTTATTTGGTCGGGGCATCGCCACACTGGGTCAGTGAGACCCGGTATGTCAACGAAGGCTCTAAAGAAACTTATTTCTAAATATTACTACTAATCTTTTCGGTTGGATATGCCGAGGTGACCGACGTTATCGTCCAAGATGCAAGCGACTGCATAAGTGAGCTCTGACCTAGATGAATATTACGAGCATATGTTTCGCGGCCTTTGATATCGTCGACGGTGGGTCTGACGCTTGAAAAACGTTACGAGAATGTGGAACGACCACGCCTGCGAGTTACTTTTTATCCAGTTCTTCAGCAACGTCATTAATCCTTAATTTTTTTTTGTTCAACAAATTGTGCTCTTTGGAATATTTTAATTCCTTTTAGGGCAATTTTCTTTACATCAGATTAAAAAATGAGTTGTTAACGTTTTTTGGAAAATTAGGTCTGCACTGAACAATTGGCTCAAGATCTAATCGCGTAACGTTGAAAAAATAATGGAGCTTCTTAAAATGTATGAAATGAAAAAAATGTTCAATTTTTTACACGAAACGTTAGTCAGCATGGGAATGATATTTGGGTGCCATAAATATATAATCCGTGTTCGCNCAACAAATTGTGCTCTTTGGAATATTTAAATTCCTTTTAGGGCAATTTTCTTTACATCATATTAAAAAATGAGTTGTTAACGTTTTTTTGAAAATTACACTGAGAATAAAATTTTGTTAAAAATCGTCGATATTTTGTTGAATACGGTGAACTAAATATTTCTCAATAATATCAAAATTTTCGTTATTTTGACAGTATATTTGGTTTCCAACGAAATTGTCAACGAAATTTACGAGTGGAACGACTAAAATTTGCTTCCGAAGAGATGTTCTAAAATTTTTGTTTGCTGCATTGACATTATTTTTGGGATTATTCGGAAAAACGTTTAGTCGAACGTATCGAACAAAATATTCATCTTTCTCAACAAAATTTTGTTTTCAGTGTAGGTCTGCACTGAACAATTGGCTCAAGATCTAATCGCGTAACGTTGAAAAAATAATGGAGCTTCTTAAAATGTATGAAATGAAAAAAATGTTGAATTTTTTACACGAAACGTTAGTCAGCATGGGAATGATATTTGGGTGACATAAATATATAATCCGTGCTCGCTCGACTTACCGTGATTTGATGTCCATTGCTGGTGGGACTGGGGCTGGGACTGGACGTCGAATTCGAGGACGATATGTCACCCGAACCAACGATCCTTTGTGACGTTTGCAAATTACCAACAACTCCACCCACCGATGGGAAAGCTCTGGCTGGATCGGCTTGCCACTGTTTGTGAATCTGTTGCGACGTGTCTCGAAATCTTGCCCCCTGAAAAAAGACAACGTGCAAAAAGTCTCATGAGCAATTTCATTTTTCTCAAAATATCGATTCGGAATTCATCGATAATGAAAACAATTGTCATTTTTATTGATCGATAAAAAGACGAAAATTTGACTGACAAATTTTGCAATCACGTTAAACTTTTTGAATTTTCTCTTCGGATTATTATTACTCTGAAAAAATCTCCTGCAAGTCCTCTAATAATCTGCATAACGAATTCATACGCGGGAGACGCTTGCTCGAGGCTATAAATATTACATGCTCATAATGTATTTATTCGAATCTGTACCGGTGCACATTCTTTATTCACTACAAGTAAGACACAGTGGAAAATAGGTCTTATTGCGACATCGATGACTTAAGGAATGAGAAGAAAGAAAGGAAGAGAGAGAGAGAGAGAGAG
>JBAJMU010000008.1:9520197-9582454 GCA_037952995.1 Hyposoter didymator
CCCGGAGAGAGAGAGAGAGAGAGAGAGAGAGAGAGAGAGAGAGAGAGTCGATTAGTTTCGGGCATTTGCTTCCGAACAATCAATCCGTGATAAATCGATCTTTCCACCGGAACGATTCTCAAGGTTCTTCGTTCAATACATATATAAATATATACAAGCTATCATATCAAAGAATATAAATCGTTGGTCACGATTGTGCTCGTTTCACTCGATTCAACCGATGAAATCTTACGTACGATGTACAAACAGCATCACTTGATTCTCCTTGCGATTAAAATCAACCAAAGGAGATCCACATCAAAGTTCGTCACCGATGACCGACTGTCATTTTTCTAATTTACAACAATTAAATTGTACCGAAAAAAATCAAGTTCCTTAATTTTAACCCGTAGCCACCACATGGGTGCAAATTTGCACTCACGATAACTTCAGGCGGCAAGAACATTTGGCTGCGTGGCCCGGTGACTTTTCTTATGATCTTTCCGGATTATTTTTTTTCTTTAAATACAACTCGTTATCTTCAATTTCACGCAAATTGAATGTCAATACTTCAATCAGTATTGAAATTGCGTCAAAAGAGAAAAAAAAAGATTTTCAAAATTTCTTTCGTGAATTTGCCCATTTTTTTGTAAAAAATCTTGCATATTTTTCAGTTTTTAATCGTTATGATCGATAGCCCAGGAATTGCTACCGCTAAAAAGTACCCCACGAGTTTCCAATTCGTACAAATGTCGATGAGACACAACATTTTGAAAACTCAAAGTGCAAATTTGCACCCATGTGGTGAACATGATAGCCCAGAGGTCTACAGGTTAATGAGTTTTTTTGAAATGTCGGTTTTGAGTAACTTTTCTTTTTGTTGAGGTGCGAAAAAATATTTGAAAGTGAAGATAATCGATTCTCGGATCTCTCGAGAGGACAAAAGGGATTTCATTTCTATACATATATTTGTTCAGTGAGAAATTGCTCTCGGAGAGAGAGAGCCAAGAGATCGCGTGCGAGCAAGCAATTGGCTCGAGCGAGAAGAGCACATCGCGAGGACTGTTGAACGCGTGGAGGACTCTCCCTATCTCTCTCGTTTTCCTTTCTCGCCTTCCATGATAATTGCACTTATGCAACAAGACTTGCCGTAATAACAATTAGTGTCGCGGTAGAAACGATGGCAGCCAAGTCATAAATGGAACATTCGATGTATACATATCAGTTGCGCGACGAGTGCTTCTCTCAAGAAGCCATATCCCACAACATTTTCCTTAAACGATTGCACGTTTTGTATATATTTCATTATTTCAATTAAACGCGATTTTTCAGCGTCCCGTTATTTTCCAGTCTTTAGTGTATTTCGTTAATGAAAGAAAAATTAACACTTAATTTTTTTATATCGATTATTTTTTCTTAGCGAAGATTTTCAAGAAAATGAAAATTTATCTTTTTTATTCTGCTCGACCTGCTAAATTCATTATTTCAATTCAACGCGATTTTTCAGCGTCCCGTTATTTTCCAATCTTTAGTGTATTTCGTTAATGAAAGAAAAATGAACACTCCATTTTTTTATATCGATTATTTTTTCTTGGCGAAGATTTTCAAGAAGATGAAAATTTATCTTTTTTATTCTGCTCGACCTGCTAAATTCATTATTTCAATTCAACGCGATTTTTCAGCGTCCCGTTATTTTCCAATCTTTAGTGTATTTCGTTAATGAAAGAAAAATTAACACTTAATTTTTTTATATCGATTATTTTTTCTTAGCGAAGATTTTCAAGAAGATGAAAATTTATCTTTTTTATTCTGCTCGACCTGCTAAATTCATTGTTTCAATTAAACGCGATTTTTCAGCGTCCCGTTATTTTCGAGTCTTTAGTGTATTTTGTTAATGAAAGAAAAACGAACGTTTAATTTTTTTATATCGATTGTTTTTTCTTCGCGAAGATTTTCAAGAAGATCAAAGTTTATCTTTTTTTTCTGCTGGACCGAACGATTGTGCCAATCTTGTGCAGAGAAAAAAATGAACGAAACAGCATTGCACAATGGTGACATTTGGGGCTCGTTAAAAATACGCTAAAAATGTTAAAAATAGGAAGGCGATGATATATATTTTGCTGGGGTGTATACCTCGTCGAAAAGGTCGTCGAGTATCTTGCGTGGAATCTTTGGCTTCATTTTGGTGTTTCACGGTCTCGGGGGACGATAAACTGGCTGGGTGTATCGTTCGTTGCTTCAAGTCCGCATCAATTTTAGAGTCTTTCCTCCTCCCCCGAAGAGAAGGAGAACTCGTATAATTCGCGATGTGTCTGTATATATATTTGTTCCCGCGGAATTTATTCGGCGGCTTCAAGTTGCGTTGGCAAACGTCACGGTCTCGAGGAGAAAAAGGGACAATAAAAGAGTCCCATGCTCTCGAAATGTCACGGGCATTGGTGTCGGAAACTCCTCGTTATATGCCACGAAAATACACGCACGCACAACTTTGCACACTTTTCCACTTCGTCTTTATTTTTCTTCTTCCATTTTCCTCTATATTTCCTTTTTCACACTCGAACTACTGTAGTCACGGTTGGGATTTAAAGAATCGCGTTTTATATACCGGACGTCGCGAGAGAGCAGAGTTTCGAGATTTTACAGAAAAGTCATAAATGTACAGATCATTCGACTTTAAGGGAGAATCGTTCAACAAATTAATATCTCGTTAACGGCCCGTCGGGGAGAAAAACATTTGGGAAATTTTCTTTTCGGAATGTCACGATCTATGGACGAAGAGAATTAAAAACTAAAAATCAGCGTTGGAGAATAGAAACGGAGGCAATTTTTACCGGGCAGTCAATTGTCATGAAAACATTGTATTTTGTTTTTATTAATGAAATTCAACTTTATTTTCATGGGAATTAACATTCTGCTTAGTAAAAATTGACTACTGTTCAAGATCATTCTCTGTTTCTATTCCGTGATGATAATTTTTCAAGACGATGTTGAATTTCGCGTCGAAGGAGTCCAACAAAAAATATTTTGTCCACTCACCATTTTTTAGATTTAATTTAATTCAATTTTGCAAAATAAATTAATTTTAAATTCAATTCAATTTGAGTCAATTTTTCATTTGCAAATAATTTTCATGGATCGACACTGCATGTTGATTATTGACTCTAAAAAAATATCAAAATAATGGATTCCTTGCGTTTTAACGCCGTGTGCACATTTCTGTGGAGATTTGTGAAAATTTTGTATGAGCTCGTATACTCCTCGTTATATATTGTGGGGAGCGATGAGTTTAAGCGAAATCTAGCTTACAGTTTTGGGAGTATATAAATATACGAGTCGATGACGCAGCATCCGAGTGAGTCGCTCTTGGCGAAGGTCGAGCATCACAGAGGCAATAACGCGACCGTTCCAGCCAATAAATTGTGCACTCTGAGACGACACACGCGACGCAGGAGGATCATCATAAACGCGTTTGTAACGGAGTTGCATTTTAAACTGCTCATCATCGCGTGGTAGCGCGAGGCAATTCTCTTTATATACGAATTGCTCTTTCTTTTATTGTTTTTATGAGGATGGCTCGTAATGGTGAGTAAAAACAGGTCGATTCGAGCAATTGTGAAGCAAAGGTCGTGATGAATGCATGAATATGACGAGTGCATGTGCATAATGTCGTTGGCACGTGGCGGCGATTCACACGCAATGATTTTAGCAATTAAAATATATACGTGCGGTTGCAACAATCAAGCGCGTTTCCTTCTTGAGAAAAAACAAGCAAACTAACATTTTCATGGCTACACCCGTGCATTTGGATTTGCGAGCATATATGGGACTGTACAAAAGGCTGTAATAATCGCTGGGAGTATGAGAAAAATCGTAAACCTTACCGCTACGACCTCGTCCGTCGCTTATGGTCGAATAAATAATTTTTAATTAGCAACTCCCTGGGCGCAACGTGACCGAGATCCAGCGAGAAATTTTATTCATTGCTCTCGTAATTGCTATTGTGGCAAAATGCACCTCTCAAATGTGTGTGATTGTCTTATTGTTTAACTTTGTAAATAACGCGGTAAAGGAAGAAATTGAATCCGAGGATAATTGATGGGTCGTGGAGACCCAGACTCGAGAAGAATCGATGAGAAATTGAAAAGTTTGGTTCCATCGAAAAAATCGTCACGATTTATTTATCGAAATAATCCACTTGGTGGAAAGTGAACATTTGTTTCCTCCGCGGTTGGGTCATTCATACGAGACGCTGCGAATAAATGCCCATGCACCTTTCGCAATTCTACATACGCGCGTACACGAGACGGAAAGTAAGAAAATGAATGTCTTTTCTTCATAATTCCCGAGGAAGCGACCGCGGAAAGTTGCAAAAGATTCCCAGGCAGTGTAACGTTTAAATTATTTAGTTGAAAATGCTGCACACGGGGCGCGACTGCACGTCGAGCGTTCGCGCGACGCAGTGTGTCTCGTCCTATGGTTTTTCCTTTTCTCATTTTTTTTTTACATTATTTTCCAAGCACTCGTGTAGCAGCCCGAGGCTCTTTCGGGCTCGCGCGACTTCATAAGTATCCTTGAAGAACGATCGTAACTGGTTTTTACCACCCACGCACTTCCGGCCGCAGGCTTTTTCGATATCCTGCGATATAATTCCGTCCCCCCCATTTTCTCCTCTCCCTCCCCACGGTACTAAGTTGTGTTACATTTTTTGCAAAGTACGTCCTCGAGATAAGGAAGCAGAAGAGATAGAGAGAAGAAAAAAAAATAAAAAAATTCAGGGGAGTCTCGTAAATCTTGTTCTATTCGCACGAGATCGATCGCGCGCAGGACGAGAAAATATTCAGACAGGGTGTTCCTCGGTGGAAACCCGGCAACGTTTTCCTTGCGCTCCACCTCGGGCTCCCACATCATGCAAATATATGTACACACATTGGTGCATAATATATATATGCATGACGTTTAACATGCCGTATGTACGCCACAACGGGATTGCCTTCGTCGTCGCCTTTATCGCGCCGCGCACTCGCGAGAATACGTGACCACGTACTAATTGGATATTCGCGGCCAGCGGGAACGAAATGTCCAGCCCTCGAGTAAGTACAAATGTATGTACCTATGCACGTGTATACGCCGTGGATAATTGTGTTGAGCGCTGTTTATGAGTGAACAAATTGCACTTGATGATGATTTTTTTCACATTCCGCACACAACTCTTCCAAAATGTTCTTCTTTCTGGGACTTTACAACTAATTACTGCCAGGAGGGATTAGCGGTAATTAAGCACAAGGAATTAGCTGCATGGGAACCCGGAGGACTTTCTATTCTTCTTGCCCAAACAATTTCAGTTTTACATTCCATGAAATTCCATGATGAATTTATCTCTCGAGGAAACGTAAAAAAATGCTTCCAACTTTTTTTGCCTCTCAATTGATCAGTGACCCTAGAACGATATTTTATTTTTTTCACCAATCCCGGTAACCTGGGGTCATGAATGAGCCCAATTTTAAAAAACTCATATCTCCGGTAAAATGCAACGAAAACGATCCAATTTGGGCTCATTCTTTTCGTTTTTCAATGCGGAATCACACGAGCCTGGGCAATTTCGCTTCGAGTCGAAAAATTAGTCAAAAATTGAGTACAACGATAAAAAACGGAGGAAGAAAGGCCACGGGATTTAAAGTCACCTGCTGGGGTCGTTTTTGACCCCATCGTTTGAATGAATATCTCACCGACAAGTTCTGTTTTTGAGACGGTGAAAAAAATTGTTTTCTTTCATCTCATCAACGCGATGAATTAGTTGGTGCAGTCTGAAGCGATTTATACATTTGGTGCGATCGGGTCAAAGTTTGCTCGGTCACACTGTGCTCCCTTATCTATCGGTTAATCTCGATTTATTTGCCACAACATTCCATCCGCAGATACAGATTACAATGAAAAGGAGCAAAAGAGAGAGAGAGAGAGAAAAAAAATGGCGATTAGATCGATGCACTGCGCCAAGAAGTTGGTCGTGACAGGGAACTTCCGGTATGTACGTGTGTATATATAAATAAATACACACAGATGTATATATATAGTGCACAGGAGTTGGCGAGGTCAAGATCCAATCACTCGCGGGGCTGCTCGATCTCGTTTTATCGAGAGTTGGCGCGATTTGCACTCGCGTCGAGAAAGGGTCACGGGTAAATTCGAGAGCTGTAACGATCATCGTTTCCGATCGCTTATCTCGAAATTCTATCGTTAGCGTTTATTAATGAGATCTGCTTTTGGAAGAGCGGATTTTCATGGATTTGTCTTCGTTAAAAACGAAAGATAAGACTGGGAGGTCGCGGATTATATCGTGGACGAAGCAATACTCCGAATGATCAAAAGTCTCTGTTGTTTATGGAATTTTTAATAACAGACTTGATAACAAAATCGAGCCAAATTCGCATCTGGAATGGTTCGCAGTGTTCCACACACTTTGTCGGTGTCTCAGTGAACGATAAGAAACTGGGACAAAGATATGTATAGAAAAATAGAAAAAGTCTGCAAACACAAGTTGGGAGAATCTTTTGTCAACGAGAAAAGCAAGAAATGCACTTTTCACGTGGCGATGTATGGAAAAGAGTGGAAAAAGTGGCTTGTGCGGAGAAGGCGAGGTGGATGGATATCGAGCACTCTATGGAATGATGTTCGCGTTGAAGTGATGTTGCTGCGGAGATGGATCTCTACATGTGTTTGTATCGGATACCCGATAGGAATGACGTGAAAAGCTTTCCAACTGCATTTCTGATCAAAAGCCGAAAAAAAGAGGCAGAAAAAAAAGGCAGTACGCGACGTTAAAGTCGAAGTTCCAAAATGTCTCGTCCGTTTCTGTGTCATGTCACGCGATACTCTTTGACTTTTCAGAGACAGAAAATGAAAAGATAAAAAAAAAAACCACACAAAATTGAAATTTCATCAGCTTCCGGTTTCTCTTGCATAATCATCGAATTTAATGATCAGAATTAATCTCGTTTCTCCAGATAAACAATCGAGCAACGATCCATCGAGGATATTCCATTTTTTTGCTGCTGCAATGACTCGACGACGCGTTTATAAATTCATTAAAAAATCAAACCGCACGATCACGTCTGCTGCAGATGCGGAATATCTCGAGAACTGCAAGCACACTAGAACACACCGTTTATTTTTAAAGGCGCTAAAAACATGCGCACCGAGACACGAACGCCACGAGACTGTTGGTATAGTGTCGTTTGGTCGGGATGAATACCGAGAGAGCTACCGCGGGGACCAGCAACGTCGTCATCGTCATCAGCATCATAAGCACAGAGGGTCGCGCTACATAGCAAACGACTTATGTACACGCACTTCGATCTTGTGTACCTCGATTATGTCGCGCACATGTTGGCTCTTTCGCACATTCAACCATCGTTCTCGCTCCATACGTCATCAAACGCGTCTGGCTTAGGATTAAAACTTCGAGAAGAATCTCGACCTTGTATCTATATGTTGGGAGAGATATTGGAGGCAAGAAACTGGTATTAATTGCCGGCAGCTATTCAACAGCTTTGACGAAAATATTTTACTCCAAACATATGAATATTGATATTCCGCGCAAATACCAAAGAATCCAACAAACGCTAACAATCCCAAAAGCATCAAAAATAACAGAAATTTTATTTTACGATTTTTAAGTTTGCATTGTCGTCGTTGATGGAATTTTTTTTCCTCTCAACACTGAAATCCATTTACGACTCGTGTCGGTTAAATTCCGACGCAACTCATAAAAATTAACTCAGAAATTCCGTCGCAACTTTCAAACTTGCTAAATTCACAAAAATTTCGTAATTTTGTTGCTCCAATTTTCGTGACTTTTGGTAGCACGAAAGATGCTTGAGATTCAGAGAAAAAAATCACCAAAGTTGACTGGTATTTTCGACGATGATAACGCCATCACGAAACTTGCGGCGACTGCCCGAGTCCGAATGGCCAAAAAGAAATAAATTTATGAAAACTTTTAGCTCGGGGATTGAGGATGTGGCAAAAAATGTTGTCACTGGACAAAAATGCTTCGGAGGGAAAGAATGGAAAGAAAAAAGAGATAATGGGCGAAAACACTGCGGGCGGGTGTATAATTGCGCACAAATAAAACAATTACCACGAGCACGTGCGCGTTAATGAAACGTTCTTTATAGCGTTCGATCGTCGACGAGAACGTCAGGAGACTGAAGTCAAAGCGTCAAAGAGAAGTTTATAGTGGTTGCTGGTTATATTTGCTTGTGTAGATGGGCATATGCATACATACAAAAAAGTACGTGTGTATGTGTGTGTTAATAGGTGTATGTACCACCTACTCTCGCCATGTCCCGTGTTTCGTTTCGTCACGTGCATTGGCTACTTTTTTTTTCATTAGATAGAGACGTATACGTGAACGCATATATTTATGGGAGAATATGTAGAGGTATGTATACGAGAGAGTCGAGCTGCAAAGACAAACGTAAAAGGGTTTATATACAGGCGTGAATATGTATATATATCTCTCGATGTATATTAATCTGCTTGGCCATGCTCTTTCTATCGTCTTTCGTCGTCGTTTGACTGTTTCGAGACTTTCGAGTCTGTGAGGTCTCTCTCGTCTCCCCGTGCTGGACTATCGGGCGCACGAAGGAGTTTCCACGCGCGCTGTTCTCTTCCTGTAGACATTTACTTCTTCTAGAGATGCTGCTGCTGCTGCTGCTGGGAGAAAAGAACGAACCGAGAGCAAAGAACAGGACGAAGAGGCGGTGAGAAGAAGCGGCGAGGGTCGCGACGGGTCACCGGAGACGTCGAGGACGCCAAAACGAAGAGAAAAAAAGAAACAAAGCCTATACATATATGCATTGCTAAAAAGGAGGATAGAAATCGACTGAGAATATCGTCGAGTCTCTGGAGTCGAGACGCATAGTGTCGTGTGCTGTGTCTTTCCCAACGATATGTACCGCGGAACCGAAAGTTGTGACCACACTTTTTAGCGATAACTTTCCATCATTTTTCCCAACAAATTATTACAAATCGTTGAGCGTGCTATTATTGAAGAATTATTTACAGAATCATTGTAAAATTGAAATATTTGATGGTGTTGGAGTTTGCATCGTTGGAATCCAACGAAATTCTGTCTTTTTCCTTCTCATTCGTAATTATTATTCAATATTCAGTCTAGACAATAAAACGATTCTCTCTATGGGGGCCCAAAAACTTAATCGACACGAAAAAGTTCCACGATTTTCGAATTTCTATAAATAATGAATAAAAAATAAATTTCTTCGTTGCATCTGAAGGTTGCAAACTTTGGAATCTGTTGGGCAAAATTTGGCCGGAAATAGACGAATCGTAATATTTTTTAAACCGATAACTGTGTCCTTATTGTATGATTGATTGATTGATTGAGACGCGGTTGTTATTGGATCCGGAACAGGACGAAAAACCGTCGAAATAAAAAAAAAAAACGGACTCTCCCCGTGACTTCTTGTTTTCTCTCGTCATCTCACAATTCCATTGCGTAACCGATAAAATCGCGTGTGAGCGAATACACACGGTGTATCCATAGACATAGTCAAGCTCGCAGAAGGAAGGACGACGTGGGAGAACTGGGGATTGAGCCGCGCGCGCAAGAGCTTCGCGATTTATCTCATTATTTTCCCATGCCAACGGATCTTGATTAAACTTCACAACTGCATACGTTCATCTTCGACAACGTATTTACTTCGAACGTACAATCGATTCCCTTTGCTCACCACTATAATTCGCGATGACCAATAATAATAACGAAATTGGAGATGCAACGACGATAAGAAATCTCGGTCAACAAATTATATAAGGATGTTGACTCTCGAATCGATGAAGTATTGAAGAGATCGTGTCAAAATTTCACGACCATTAGGAAACTCGGTATCGAACGATTTTCTTTTATGGAAACTGGTATAACTTTTGCGAAAAGTTTTTTTTTCACCTCTCAATTTTTAAATATCTACAATATGACGAAAGCAATGGAAACAAAACGAAGTCTATTGATAAATGTTTTTTGTATTTGTTTAAAAAATTATTCTAAACAAAATGTTAATTTTTTCATAACGAGCTTCGCGTAATCGTCGTGAAATTTTTACACGACCTTTTAAATGCTATTTTTTTATTTCAACCGTTAAGGTGGTTAAAGTAGTGACGATAGAATTCTTTAGAATTTGGTATGTTTTTACATGAAGTATTCAGGAGGTCGTGTACAAATTTAACGACGATTAAGAAGCTCGCGTTATTGAGAAATTAACATTAAGAAATTTCATCAAGACTCGACATCCTCAATGGTCACAATAATGAGAATAAAAAAAATTGATAATCGTAGCGATAGAATGAGCTCGAGAGTGGAATTCTGTAAAGAAAATAATAAAATGGACAAAACTGCTGCGCGCGGCACGAGCAGCAGGCTGTAAAAATCAAAGTGTTGGCCTTCTGTAACAACGCCGATAATTCACATTACGAAATGAGGTGCACCAGTCATTAACCCAAGGAGAATTCACCTTCGTAGATAAATCCAGCCCACGCACGAGCCTTCTCGAAAGAAGCAGGGAGAGTCGAGAGCGAGAGGTGTTCGAAATGAGTTCGCACGACGTTAATAAACACATGGGCATATAGAGACTGGGCAAAGATCCACGAGGCTGCGAAGACAACCTGGAAATTCATCGGTCATTTCACCCACGCGGTTGCTCTCTCTTTCGAGAGCGAGAGAGAGTCGATACGAACCTCGACGGATCGTCAGATTCGTGGAGGTTGAAGAAAGTACATCGGAGAAGAGACGAAAATGAAAAGCAAAAAAAAAAAAATAGAAACAGGACGGAGGGAGAAAAATAACTGGAAAATCGCTCGGGGCACGTCCCACGCGAGTGACCGGGATATTGCTCGCGCACACGCGGTAATGCCTTGTCGAGCCGTTTGCACGCGTGGCCCGCGGCCTTTTTACCTTTTGCCGCGCGCGAGTAACGTGCCTATCCATCGAGAGTTCCGGGAGGCAGTGGCTTCTCTCCGCGAGAGTCCACAAAATGAGCAAACATCGTCGTTGGCTTCGCGCTCGCTTTGTATTATTAACGGAAACGAATAAGAAACGTAGAAAAGTCCAAAGCTGATCTCCGGAGCCGGAAAAATACACGAAGAAAACTTGCACTCGACACTTTGCCATGAAATCGACATAATCGCAAAATATTCGAGAGAGCGTTGGATTAGTTAAATCAACACGAATAAAATTGGTCGATCGAAAAATTTTCTTTTCATAACGTTCGCGCCCGAAAATAATCTTGAGCAAATGCGATAAGCATATTTTTCGAAACTACTTTTGATCCACCATCAAAACATTGACTTTCCTATTTTTATGGGCAATAAAATTATGACAGATTACCGATGAGCTTTGAGCTCATTGGACGAGGAAAAAAAACACGTGTTTTTGTCCCGAATACCTGAATTCTTACTCAGATTATTACTGCGCATATATATAACACGCCTGTGTATACAATTGACACACACGTGGAAAAAGTGGAGCGTGAATACGCGTAACTTGAGCGATGCTGTCGTATCGCCTCGGAAACGTTATCGTTGCTCGTAAAAACGAGCTTCAAAGTATACACGTACGGGAGAAAAGAGGCAACGATCCCGCGTACGTTAGCAATACAGAATCGCATTTCTAAGAACGTTATCGATGTTACAGGGGGCGAGAGCGAGTTCCTAGCCGCGCGAGCGGTTCATACAGGCTGGACCAAAAGTCGCAGCAGGGACTGAATTGTCAAACGACTGCGCGACACGTTCCCAGTGTGTCCCATTTTCTCCTGGATTTCTGTGGAGCGTTCTAGTAAAAATGCAACCCGTGGGCGAGCAGCGTATTATTATGACTCGAGATTTACTGCCCAGAGGGAAAAGGGAGGGAGAGAAGCAAGTCGCAGTCTGGTCCGAGCGACACGCGAGTAACACCACGAGGAGCCTGAATTTTATTTCGTTGCTCTTTTATTTTTTCGAAACTGCTGCCAAAGCAGATAGCAATAAATAACGTTTTTGTCTTCAGTAATCAAGCACCGAGAGACACGCCGAATGGTCAATAACATTCTGGGGGCGTTTTAAATCATTGCAGCGCTTTCTACATAATAGCCATGGATACAGAGGCACTCAACAATGCAAGGGAGGCAACCGCAAAATATCTTACCGAGCATCCTTTCTTGTACTCCGGTGTAAAAGTCAATTGGCTCGAATCGACGTTGGAAGCGCGAGAGATAATACGATCTTACGTCGGCGTGTTTTTACGACAGTATCGCTAAAATTCGCTTTGCTGACTATTCATCATGATTTTTCCTTGACTTTATGAATCGTAGTTTATCCTTCGAGCGACACATAATGCACTTTGTATTCTTCATTTGTAAAATGCTAAAAACAACAAAACACTGGTAATTCCGTTTTCTGATTTTGTGAACGATTCAATTATTTAAATTGCACGGCGAGTCGAATATTCTCGCTAGATGTCCAAGAAAATTTCTTTCATTTCGCGTAATTATCATTTTTCAATAAAGATTGAAATTATTTATAACGTTGGGGTTTGCATCGTTGGGATGAAATTGTTTTTTTTTGTGACAAAGCTTTTTATTTAAATGTCGAATGCAATTACCGGATGATGAACCGATCGATTTTTGCGGCCCGAAAAGTATATAAGCTCGAAAAATTTGAATAATTTATAAAATTCAACAAATTATCAACAAAAATAAATATTTTGATTTTTCGAGATATCGACGCGCCTGCAAATCGAGAGAGTGTTTAGTGACAAATGATTTCTTTGGATAAATAAAAAAGGGTGATCGTTATTCGGTCTATTGATTCGGGGATCTCGAGTGCGCGCGAGGATCACATTTCAGTGATGGAAATGGACGAAAACACGAGGGGGATTTTAAGATGTGGGGGTAAAGGTGCGTGAGTTCGTGCTCGAAGAATAGTTCCGAGCGAGGCTCGAGAATCTTGGCTCGGTCGTACACACAGACGTGAAAGCAAACACGGGAGAGCAGGAGACTGAACGTCCATAGAGTGTGCACAGTCATTTCTCAGTCCACGTGGGTGGCTGGGGGCATTTAAGTGGATTGCTAAAAGCTGCTCGAGAGTCGAAGCCTTCGCAAAATTGCAATACAAACGAGTTGAAAACCTTTCAGGGAAATTCCAAGCTTCAAAGAAAAAAGTCTCTCGCGTTACTCCTGCAGACTAGCAACTTTTCAGTCTCCCAAGAGCAAAAGTTCAAAAGGAACAAAAGCTCAAGATTATTTGCAAGGGATTCTCTCGGACCCCATGAAATCATATTCAACGTTGGCCCGACGTCCACGCGGATCAATTGACCAAGGAGAAGAAAAAAAAAAAGCAAAGAGGGGACAAAATGTCGTGGTTGGACTTCCGGTCCCCTGAAATCACAATTTAATCGAGCTCGTAAAGATCGTAATTGCTTCTTGGTCATTTACGAGCAAGCTTTTGTATATACACAGATATATTCGTGCGTATAAACATAACGAACGAATGAATGGGTCTCTTACTAATTCCGAATGGGACGAAGATTGAATGAGCAAGCAAGAGAGGAGGGGGGCTTCCTTATCACCGAGCTCGTAATAAATCTCATTAATATCTGTAATTACGATATTTCTGAACAAAATCAATCTTTCAATCCGGATGCACGAAAATAAAACGTGGAAATCACTGTCCATGAAAAAAATGCTGCGTCGACAAAAAAAAACTCACAGATAACGATTATGTGGTAAATTCTTGACTCATTCTACACGGAGAGAAATGCGGGGAAATTTATATCACAAATTACTATGATTTATAGTTTTCTGGTGACAGTTTCGTGGCTCCAAAAAATTTTAGCAAAAACATAGTAATTTTTCATCTAAAATTGGGCGAAAAATGTCAAATTTTCGCTATTTCCGATAGAATTTCAATAAAAATTACTATGTTTTTGCTAAAATTTCAAAGAGGGACGACACTCTCACCAGAAAACTATGGTGGCATAGTAATATGTGATATAAATTTCCCGGCATTTCTCTCCGTGTATATATTTTGCTGTTGACATTCGGACGATTTTTCCGAATAAGCCCTGGAACCGTAACGTTTCTTTTTTTTTTTAATTTCCGGTAATCCGGGGTCCTAAATGACCCCAATTTTGAAACATTTCAGATCTCCGATAAAAATTAACGAAAAAGATTCAGCCAGGGCTCAGTCTTGACGCGAGGCTGGGACAATTTTGCTTCAAGTGAAAAAAATCCGTCAAAAATGCGGTAAAACGATAAAAAACGACGGAACAAAGGGAGAAAAAGGCGCGGGATTTGAAGTCACCTACTGGGGCCTGCGGTTGCATTTCGTTGGTTCTGTGAAATAATGAAGAAAAACGATGTAAAATTTTTGGACAAGGAAATAAGAGAATCTCTAGAATCCTCGCGTGCGAGGACAAAGTCTTTGTGTGTATTAAACTCTCCTCAATTTCCTGTACGTGGAATGGCTTGTACATGGGTGTATGCAAGCTTTATGTGTACAAGGCAATCGAGCCTTTCTCTGTTTACTCCCGATAGTGGCGATCGATAAGAGGAGAACGACGATGCGTGAATAGGATCGGCGTGAGCGAGCATCACCAACGTAAATATAATATATACAGGGCATGTATATGGTTTACCACAGTGACCCACATAAAGGGGCGCTGCTCCATATCCGTTACTGCACAATTGCACACCTTGAATCAACCCGGACAGGACATACACGGAGAGAATTGCCGGGAAATTTATATCACATATTACTATGCCACCATAGTTTTCTGGTGAGAGTGTCGTCCCTCTTTGAAATTTTAGCAAAAACATAGTAATTTTTATTGAAATTCTATCGGAAATAGCGAAAATTTGACATTTTTCGCCCAATTTTAGATGAAAAATTACTATGTTTTTGCTCAAATTTTTTGGAGCCACGAAACTGTCACCAGAAAACTATAAATCATAGTAATTTGTGATATAAATTTCCCCGCATTTCTCTCCGTGTAGACGATCGTGAAGCTGATAAACGCAAACAGCCCGGGGCTGAGCAATGGTGCGAAGACTTTTTGCATTTTCTATGAAATGCTTTCTCGCAGTATGAATGACGAAAACTTTGGGCCATGAATTTCTCCAAGATCAGGGTGGCCGTGATGAAATTCTTTGGTTACGATGTTATTCTTAAGGGACCACCGAGGCTGGAGAAGAAAAACAGGTGGTGGAGCTCAAGTAAATAAACGAAGAATCCATAAAGATCGAGAGGTCGGTGCGAGCAGCAGGACACGATGCACTCGAATCCTCTTTTATTTCCATTGTTTTTTTTTCTCCTGCTGAACAAGTGCCCTCGAGACTGGACCAAGGACCACGACGGTATAGAGATTTTTCAAGGACGTTTCGGTACCGCGAACACGAGGTCGCGATGCTTAGTATCGTTCGCTCGACACGACCTTAATTTTTACACACATCACGATGTTAAAATTGTATCGTTACTCGATTTTCAAGCTATCGGACAAATTCCATATCATCCAGTTCGGCATTTCAACCGATCGAAGGATGTTGAGTCCCAAATCGCAAATGACCAGAAAATCCGAAAAATTTGGTATTTTTTCGTATAAAGTATTTAAAAGATCGTGTAAAAAATTTCACGACCATCAGAAAGCTCGTTATTCAACAATTAACACTAATAAATTGAATGAAGCCAAATCGGGTCTCATGGAAACTGGTATAACTTTGCGATAAGTTTTTTTTTTCACCTCTCAATTTTTAATATCTACAATATACTGAAAGCAATGGAAACAAAACGAAGTTGATGGATAAATATTTTTTGTATTTGTTTCAATAATTGTTCTTAAAAAAATGTCAATTTTTTAATAACGAGTTTCCTAATCATCGTGATATTTTTACAGCACCAATCAAATACTTCGTACAAAAACATACACTGAGAATAAAATTTTGTTAAAAATCGTCGATATTTTGTTGAATACGGTGAACTAAATATTTTTTGATAATTTCAAAATTTGTCGTTACTTTGGCAGTATATTTCGTTTCTAACGGAATTGTCAGCGAAATTTACGAGTAGAACGACAAAATTTTGCTTCCGAAGAGATTTTCTAACATTTTTTTTGCTGCATTGACATTATTTTTGGGATTATTCGAAAAAACGTTTAGTCGAACGTATCGAACAAAATATCCATCTCTTCCAACAAAATTTTCTTTTCGGTGTACTAAATTTTCGGAATTTTCTGCGATGATGATAGAATTATTGAAATCTTTGGTACGTTTTTACACGGAGTATTTTTTATTTTTTTATTGAATAATTGACATCAACAAGTTTCATTGGTACTCAACACTCTTAATTCTCATTTGATTGGAAATAAAAATTCCTCAGCGTACACACGACGAATTTCGATTTCGGATCACGTAGCAAATGTTTTTCTAAACAAGTATGTTTGATAAAGTCGTGAAAAGTTTCGAAAGAAATGTAAAAAAGAGGAAGAGCGAGTACAGAGTTAAGATATTCCAAGATCGTATGTCGAAAATAATATTCGTGCGTGGCTTCGTAATGCTCTCGACCACGTCCGCGAGATTCGACGCGATTGAGGAGCGCGGCCGCGTGAGAACTCGCGAGATTCACGTACACTGGCCGTGTAAGTTATAAATAAGAGAAAGGAAGAGTGGCAAATGAGAGATAAAAAAATGGCAGTCGAGGGAAGACACAGATTATTAGCATAACTAGCCTAAGCGAGATGAGAGCCCGGACTAATAACGACGACGTTGCGCTCTCGTGAATGTGTCGTTACTTCGAGTGTATGAAACGAGTTGGCGCCTCGTTTAATTG
The DNA here is from genome assembly GCA_037952995.1 of Hyposoter didymator. NCBI lineage: Eukaryota > Metazoa > Arthropoda > Insecta > Hymenoptera > Ichneumonidae > Hyposoter > Hyposoter didymator. Next base: position 9,537,049 of record JBAJMU010000008.1, read on the forward strand.
GCAAGAAGATGTGCGCGGAGAATATTTATACATGGACGAATGTAAAACATAAAATACAAAACCTTTCCCACAAATATTTACACGTTCGTAGTAAAATAAATGTTGGACTACAAGTTCATCAAAATAAACACAAAATTATCGGCAACGAGGGGCACGAGGGACGTGAAAATAACGATCAGGCATTGACGCGCAATTTATGTTGAATAATCAACCTCAAAATTAATTAGCCAAACGCAACGTTGAACATGAAATTAATCATCATTGGAACTGAATACACTTCTCAATCGAATTAAGACACGAAGCGATTTTAGGATATTCGATAAATCGTGATAGTAATTAGTATTTTTTTTAAATGACGAATAAAGAAAATTTAAATATGAAAATAAAGAAAAAGGGAGCAATAAAAATATCTGCTCGTCAAATACACGCGACGAGTAACGAATGCGAACACAGATTTTCCCTCCGGAAGGAATAACCGTCATTGATCACTCGGATGGCGAGTGAACTGCAGCAAAAAAAAAATGCGAGAGTCTTGGAAGGCAAGAAAAAATGGGCGAACCTCCAGGCGAAAAAGCGCACGAGGGTTGTGCGTCTCGTTTTCTCGTTTAACGACCCAACTGATTGGCTTTCGGTATAATTTTTTTTGCAACACGTTTTCGTTCCTTTAAACCCACCGACAATTTTTCGCTCAAACAAATACGAGTGTACTGCATCGGCGTCACACGCGTGTGCTCGCAACTGAAACGTGCACAAGAAGAACAAGGCAAAAGAATAGATGAAAAGCGGAGAGAAAAAACGGGAAGCGGAATAAAAAAGAAATTGGCGGCGTGCGGAGACTTTCTCTTCCGCCTCGCGATAAGGTGGTGGACCTCACACAAACATGTATGTCGCGCGGGAGCGCAGTGACCACGCGACGCTCAGAAACAAATGAGGCTTGCATGCATAAAGGGAAAAGGCTTGCATGAAACATCGAGATTATTCAATGACAAAAGGGCGTATGGAGAACCATTTTGCCTTTAAACTCAAGTCACTTTTTCCCTCCGCTCTTCGTTACATGGATAAATATATGTTTATATATGCATACGTATACAGCTTCTATTCTCGCTATCCTTTCTTTCCCACATTTCTATATACATGTCCTCGTGCACGTGTGACAAAGCCGACACGAGTGTATACTCTGACCGTAGCAAACCTTCTACAGGATCCAAAGCCAATGCACAAAGTACCACCCACGTTTATTTACCTTCGAGTATATACAGGCACGAATTCAGGCGAAAAGCAAAGTATATTTTTCCAAAGATTCAACTTTCTTTCGGAGCTGATGCTCGCACGACCTTTCAATGATTTTTTCCAAATCCAAGAGAACGAGCAGATTCAGTTATTTCGCAAGATAGAGGCGGAAAAATTGGGATGAGATGCATTTTTGTTAAAAAATTATTCATCATTCAATGACATTTATGAAGAGTGAGAATTGATTGAAAACGAGGGAAGAGAAATGTCGATGGAGTATTAAGCGATGTTTCAAGAATCGAGAAGGCAATATTTGCCTCGAGTTTCGGTTGGTTCAATTACAGAAGATAACAAGGATGGTTTATCCTTTGATTTCTACCGGATTAATTAATCTTGTCGATAAATAAAATCAATTGGCTTGGATAATTAATCGGGTGATTTAAATCGACGTGGAAGTGGATAACCGCCTTGATTTATTACGATGTGTTGAAATAAATGAGGGACTCATTAAGTAATCGCGTTAAGGGGCTGCAACAGAGGGAAAGAGACGAAAAATGAAGGGAGACGTTCGAAAAACTAGAAGGAGACTAATTTATTGAATAAATTCGTACTCATTTACATTTTTATTAAATTCTCCCTTCATTTCTCTCCTCGTTTGCGGTCATTAATCTTTGCCAAGTTGGACAATCTCGAGATGCAACCTAAATACACACGGAGCGATACGTATATGTGTGTCAATACGTTTCGGCGTTTTTTTCGCATTTACGTATGCAAACTCGAACAACACATATTGAGTTTTCTCAGTCGAAACTTCTCGCCTGTCAAAATTAATATATGCCCCCACGTAAACGATCGTTGAGACGCGAGTCTTGAACCTTACGAACCTAATTGACGCTTCTGCTGTGCTCTCCTCTCTGTTTCAAACAGATTTATATACATTAGCTGCTCGCGACTTCGCGTGATCCTTTTAGCCTCGTCGTGGCGCACCCACGCTTACAATTATTTTACTCATTTTAAATTCATCATAGAGTTATATTAATAAATATTCACGCACAAATACTTTCTCGAGCCTATAAACTCGAGGACTTTATAGCAGCCACAGGGTCAAAAGCCAGGGAGAGCAAACGCCACTAGATAATTCTTCCCAGCACACAAGTGACTGAGAGAAAAACAAGATGCTCAAGATGCACGGTTTGCTCAAATCTTTCTCTATGGGGAATTGCGTTTTCAATTTTGGCTTCCTCATAGAGGGAGCTTTGAGCATCGTGCATCTTTTGTATCTTGAGGAAGAAATTTTCAAATTTCAATTTGCAGCGTTTTTTGTATTTCCATTCGAATTATATTATTTCGACAATTTTTCTAGAAAGTAATGAGCAAGTACAGACTCATACAGAATATCTTACAAAATTCGCAGAATATATATCGGTTGGACGATTTTTCAAATAACTCGAAAAATCATAAAATTTAAACCGCTCAAACGATATTTCCCAAATTTAATACCAACACTGGAAATAAAATTTTGTTAAAAATCGTCGATATTTTGTTGAACACAACCATAACTAAATATTTTTCGATAATTTCAAAATTTTCGTTATTTTGGCAGAATATTTGGTTTCTAATGGAATTGTCAGCAAAATTTACGATTGGAACGACTAAAATTTGCTTTCGAAGAGACTTTCTAACATTTTTTTTGCTGCATTGACATAATTTTTGGGATTTTTCAAAAAAACGTTTAGTCGAACATATCGAACAAAATTTCCATCTTTTTCAACAAAATTTCGTTTTCAGTGAACCTTTCTATTATGATACTCTGCTTATGAAAAAAAAATTAGCAATAAATCTTCAAATTTGCAAAAACCAGAGCATCAAAACTGTTTTTTCGAAAATTTTATAATTCCGTAGAATTCGTATTTTTCTAGCAATTCACACGAAATCAAAGTCGGACGAAAAATCAGCTGTGCGAATGCACCGGGACATCTACGAATCACACGTGCCCATAAATGGTCAATGTCTAACGAACTCGGGGAATTTAAACGAAAATAAAAAAAACAATCAACATTAACGAGACGAAAAAAGGCCAAAAACGAAGGTATCGAACGACGTTCGATACAGCGATCGATTGCACGGGTCAATGGCGTCGAGATACACGAGCGACGATAAATTGAGAAAGAGACCGCGAGAGAGAAAGAGCGAGTATGGGCGGTTTAACGGCCAGCCGCACAGTCTCCGGTTGTGCAGCTTGCGTCTCGATTATCACGGATTCTTCCACTGTTGGTTAGTCCCCACAGACTCTTTCCCATTAGCTATACACATGGATATATAAATATATATATATGTGCATACAAATGTATATATAATTTTGTAACGAATTCAATTGCGAGGAACAGCATGCAACGCGCGCGCGCGCGGATTCGATCAGCTTCGTGAAGAAGTAGCGGTTCACCGCAGCACCTTAAACGGGCGCTCGCTGATTTGCCTCTATTTTCTCACAAATCAAATCCATGACGATTTATAAACAAATATGGATTTTTTACATTACGCTTGGCATCAGATGTGGCCACTTCGTTTCTGAGTCGATCAGGAGACGCGAAACATCGAAACAATTGATTTAAATTAGAGAGACAGCGAGTGACAGAAAAAAGAAAAATAACTAACATTGCATGGTCGTAACATTCTATAAATTCGTCTGCATCCTCTGTCACCAGTGTAATTTCTTTTCCCTCTCGTTGTCGGAGTTATTTTCGAGAAATTTTCTTTCGAAAATGTCAATTGCGTTCGACTGTTGGAGAAGATAGTTAATAATGCTAATGGGTTCTTTGTATGACTCTGAAGTTTGCAACGTTGAGATTCAACGAAATTCATTTATTCCATTAATTATTTATTGGATTTTGAAAATCATGCCAATTTTTCGTGTCGATTGATGTTTTTGGGGCCCAAGAGAAATTTTTTTTATTGTCAGGACTAAATATCGAATAATTATTATGAGCTCTGCTGAAGAAAAAACGTAATTTTGTTGTATTCCAACGATGCAAACTTCAACGTCATTTCTTTGTCGAGTGGTTAGGGGCAGTGTACGACATGGCAATGCAATCTGAACGTGTCACATCAATATTCATTACGGTGCATCTCGTCCGACGCGCGGTCTGCATCGCGTCACAATCGCGTCTCATGTATATATTTATTTCCGTGTAAATGTGATTTGTGTGTCTATATTTATTTAATCGATGTGTGCACGCGTTTTCTAACATCGTGTGTATAGACGTTGGCGTACGGCAGAAGACAATTTCGCAGCCACGTGCAAGCCAAAAGCTCCGCTAATACTTGTGCGCACACCCACTGCCAATGAAAACGATCCCCGAGCTCTCGAGTACGAGCGAGAGCCTCGTGCCAGCAAGTGTGTGATGCTACACGTGTTAAACGTCCAGCACTTTGTACTCGCTCGCTCAACGTAACACTCAATCTTTTCCTCTCGACAGTCTCCTCACGTGTTTACCGGAAATCTGTCACCTCGCCATTCAATTATCACTAAATCGAAGGCTAATTTATTCAAATTGAGTTGATCGCTGCCTGCATCGACGCCTTTGATTTTTTTCCCTTCCTGACGACTTTAATGTTCTGTTCCCAGTTCGAAACGCTGTGTATAAAACTCTGTACTACAGAATTGTGATTGTGCCCTCTTTACGCAAAAACTACTGAACCAATTTTCGATGAATCTTTCACAGGAATTAATCTCATGAAGCAAAATGGGTTTTACGCTGCATTCTGATAATTTTTTTTTTTTTTGGAACACGGAGGGAAATTTGTATTAAAAATTTCTCTGCCACCATAGTTCCCTGGCGACAGTATCGTCCCTCTGAGAAATTTGAGCAAATACGTGGTAATTTTTCGTCTTAAATTGGGCGAAAAATGTCAAATTTCCGTTATTTCCGATAGAATTTCAATAAAAATTACTAAGTTTTTGTTAAAATTCCTCAGAGGGACGATACTGTCACCAGGAAACTATGGTGGCATAGTAATTTTCGATATAAATTTTTCTCCGTGAACCCAAACCAGAAAATCACATTTTGCTCAGAATTTTCCACTTTCAAACGTCACAAGCAGTTAAAAAACGATAATAAATTAAAAATCGCTATTTACCAATTGGAAGATAATTCGAAAACGAAGATAATGAGAAGTGGCCGGAGTGCCAGTTTGTGAAAAAAAAAAGTTATAGCGATTTTCGTGAAATCACAGTTTGAAGATTTTGAGAAAGAAAATTTGTTGACTTTTCATATCAAGCTAGCTGCACCCTTCAGAGCCAACTAGTTGTGCTGCAGGGCGGAGCTCTCAAGCACGGCTAGTAAATTATAAAAATATGCGATCTCGATGACGATTGACATAAATATTCTTCTTGTTAGCATGATTTTTTTATTTTATGGCATTATTGCACTCCTTTCACTTGCATTCACACATTTCTGCATCACCCAAGATTATACGTTTGCCCCGAGTCTGCATATAAGTACAAACATATGTTATTTAATCAGCAAAAGTTCATTTTTTTTCTTCAAGTGTGGATAAGCTGAATAAACTGCCAAGTGAATTAAGTCATTAAAGTACGGGCGCACGTATATACAGACGTTTATGTGTGCGGAGAGTATTAAGTGTGCGAATTACTTTGCGGCTCTTGTTGCACTTTCATGAGCAGACTTGAAAGACCGCGCGCGAGAGTCAATTAAAACAGCCGTTCAAACAGAACAGCATCTCGTCTCGTAATTTTCATTAAATGCGGCAATGGATGCGTAATCATATTTTCAAATCTACAGGAATTTTGCTTCAACAAAATTTTTTTTTTTTTCGTTGTTGAGAATTTTTTTTTCTATTTTATCGATCGTTTGAGTTTTTTTTTTCGCTTTTTCAACGAAAGAAATTACGCTCTCGTCTGGCCTACGCACGAATAAAAAGGACGAAACATTTTTTTTTTTTTTCGATAATGTTCTTTGGACTCGGGTTCTCAACTGATGAGCCGCACCACGTGATGTCACACTACATGCAAATAACCATGAGGGCGATATATGATACGTGTGCTCCCTGTGGTGTTGGAAAGAATTTCAGGGATGATGCGGCAACGAGAGATCTCGTGGTGCGAGCATGGCGAATGAATTTTATGCAAAGGTCGTTTACGATCTCCTTACGCGAGGCGCGTATTCGAGCGACAAAATTGCCGCTGCTCGATAATTCGGCCGCGGTGGTCGTAAAAATAATGAAAAAGGATGAAATGGCATATCGACAAAGTTTGAGATTACAACGTGACAAAAAGCGCGATCCTCGTGTCAGCTGGCGAAAAAAAATTTCTCGATCCAAGCCAAATAATTAACGTATCACTTAATCAACGAAAAAACTTTAATCAAGAGAGAAAAATGCAAAGTGTGACGATTGATGGTCGCACGACCAGCAGTGGAAAACTGCACCGAGTCTTTTATCGTAATTCGCTCGTAGTCAGGAGCCTGCCTCGAATTAATCGTTTAATTGCAGGCTACGCGAGAGCCTGAGTTTGATGAGTGAAGAGGCAAAGTTTCCACGAAGTGATCGTTCATGCGCGCGAGAGAGTCAGGTGGAGGGAGAATTCCAAGTGGGTTTGGGGGGCGGGCAGCGAGTGTGCCCATTGGGCCCGAGGAGCAGAGCGAAGATGAGGGAAAGGAGGGCTGTGGAGATGTAACACGTAAAAGGAACAAAAAAAAACAGAAAAAACGTATAAACAGGCCAGATGATGGTGTTCTTTCTTGGAACAACTATTTCGGCTCGTTTGGGAGATTAGCAAGCTCGTGGCCTTGACAACATCTCGAGAAACACGACGTTTGGATGGAGTAAAATGAGCTCGACGTTTCAAACTCGTGCCCCACCATCATCTAATATTTTTCTCACTAATTTTCTTATTTTTATTAAAATTCCATCAAAGGTTAATGTCAAAGGGAGATTCCGGAATGGCTCAATTGCCAAACGAGAACGATACTAATGGCCGATGAATTTGTAGCCATAAAAATAAGCGAGACAAGTTGGAAATGCCTAATTTCAAGCCGAGAACGTAACGACCTCGAGGATTTCTTCCGACGCAGTTTCAATTTTAATTAATTGATCGAAAGTTTTAAACGCCCGTTTTATACATCCGATGAAGCTGTTCCTCTCGCATTACCATGCTAATTGCATCTTTCCCAATACCTCGAAATAAGACACCTCGTTTTTTCTTCGGCCTCGTTTTCTTAAGTGCCGAACCTTTCACCCACTCAAATTTAATATACACGAGTAACGTGTAAGTGATAAATTATCCAAGGTGCAAATGGAATGTGAGGGAGTACGTGAATGAGTGAAAAATAATGCTTTGCATGAATTTTCATCGCATCTGTGAAGTCAGTACCGTCCGTTCTAGAATTAGTGCTCAGAATTTAATGAAATTTCGTGTAGTAGTTGATCATGATTAGAAAAGGATCCAGTCAAATTTTCACGAGTCTACAGAGAACCAGAAAAAAAATATTCTCATTGGTAATTTCGTATATTTGACATTGAGTCTTTTGAGAAATCTCAGTTTTCTTTGCATTTTACAATGAATTCTAATCAATCCTTGAGAGAAATTACAGTTTCCATTGTAAAATACAATTAAATTTATGAAATCGACGTTAAATTTTTCGAAATTATTAAAATTTATTAATTTTATTAAACTCTCGAATGGTTATTCTAAAACCAACAGTACTGCCTTAATGGAATAGCGCTTTGGATGAGAGTCGAAGCTTTTCCTTAGATTTCTAAATAATTACTCCCGAAAATCATCATGACCGTTAATTAGTAAATAAATAACAAAATTTCAGCATAACGCACAGTTTCGTAGCGACAAGCGAAATATATGCTCGATTTTTTCTTGTTTTTGTTAACTTGTCAATTTTTTAAAGGAATTCAGAGTTTTCATGAATAAAATTGAAGGGATAGTAGAAAAAACGGATTCTCCGTGGATTTCAATAATAATTGGTGAGCACGTTACAATTTGTAGTCGAGCAAGGAGGCAAAACCGTCCCGACGTCTGGTCTCGATGCTGCTGGATCGTGGCATTTGCGACGTTGCAATAAGATGAAAAGGAATAATTAAAAGGAAAACGGTGGAAGGGAGAAAAGCTGTCTGGATGCCGAAGTTATTTTTCATTGGCTCGAAGCCAAGGAGCTCGCGCGTCAGGGTCCTTTGCCGCGCACGTTTGTCCGTTTTGCGGAGCTTTCGACAGAGAAACATCCGCAAAAGCGTTTTTTCCCTGCGCGGAGACTGGTAATCAGTTCGTCTTCGCCCTCGGGAGAATTTTGGAAAAAAGATCATTACGTTCGAGCAGCCCGGATGCGCTAATTTGGAGTAAATAATTATTCAACAACATTCAAAAAACTGCAAAATAATAAAAACTTCAGAAATATTTTATCAGCGACCTTTGATCTTTATCCAACAATTTTCACTGTTCATTACAATTGAAATAAAAAAAACGTCGCCAGCGAAAAAAAAATCTGAGGTTTCCATTTCAATTGAATTTTTTTCTTTAATTTATTGTTTTTCTCGGAAGAAAACAACTTTTTATTTTCATTCATTTGGTAAAGATAAGAGAGACTGGCCTCGAAACCGGCTGTTATTACGGCATGCTTCTGCTTTAGCAGTCGTGACCGGTTTCCGAGTTTCTACAAAGTTGCCGGTAATAACGTGCCTTCCATTATCCCAGGGCAAGAATGGGTCGAGAGCGCGGGGCCCTTGGCTCTCAGGGATGCTCGATGCTGCGAGTATCATTATTCCTTTTCTCCGTTTCTCAATCGCACGTGAAATCATTTTACATTTCCGCTAGTCCAATTATTTATTTGCGAGAAGCAACAAATTCAAAAAACCACAAAAAATATAAAGCGACGAGGAATTCCTTTGGTCGGAGTAGAATAAATATTTGGACGAACCAACTGCTGGCGCGAGATATTCTTCACGCACACGCAGAGCACCGGCTCGTCCACTAAAAATATTTATTTCCCGCGAGCGGTTAGCCACCGAATCCCGCGGCGTTGATTCGTCGAGGATCAAGCGATTTGCGAATAGAATAAGATGAAATATTTATCGGGATTACCGAAAAATGATAAAAATAAAAGAGCGAGAAAGGAGCAGAGAAAATTCAAACTCACACGTGCGAACGCGAGCGCGAATCCCGGGTGGGCATATATCAGAGACGGGGATGCCCGGGGGTCTCGCGCGATGTGCACGCTAACGCCCCGCGAGTCTGCTTTTCCATCGTGCCTTTTTATTCCTGTCCAGCATTTATGTACCAGTCAGCACATATAAATATATACGCCTACATATTTCTGTGTAAATTCCTTTGTGCGTATAGACCTACACATATACGATACGAAGCACCGCATATGCTCTTATCTAATCGGCATAACGATGGGTGGCAGAGAGCGAAAAAGAGAGAGAGAGAGCGTAAAGAAGGCAAAAGCCGTTATCTCGACGTATACACGGTCTACATAACACCTTGGAAACGTAAGGTAACTTCGTAATAACGAAAAAATATCGCAAAATATCGAAACAACTGAAAAATTTTTCTACAAAAATATTTCGAGCATGTCTGATGAAAAAACTTGAAAAATTAAAAAACAATCGAGCATATTGTTGGCTCTCGCGTATGACAACGACAAAATTTCAAACTGTAAACCCTTCGGAATACTGTTCCACTGCGGTTGCATATTCGGCGGGGAGAGCCACGAAAATACACACACACGCAGGGACGAGTAAATTAAACCGCAACTCGTCCCTCCCTGCTCCGCGTTTATATATGTATGCGCGCAAAGGGGTCGTGAATTCTGGCCAACTTAATATTTGGTTGGTGCTCGGGAGGACGAGACGCCGTCTGCCTTGCGAATTTACGGCGTGACGAGCAAAATGAGGGGTTTAACAGAGAAGAGAAAACAAAACGAGAAAAAATGTAATTAAGTTTGAGCCAGCATCACACAAATCTAAATATACGAATGAGACATTCGTCGTGACCTTCAACATCCGCAGAAATATTCATTTGCACAACAACCATTTACGCACTTCGTTTTTTTTTTTTTTCGAAAAAAAAAAAATTGCAATTATGAAAAATAAATAAAGCGACCGAAAAATAAAAAATTAAACGGCCTGCATCTTGAGCATCCTGAGGGAGCAATTTGCAGCCGTTTTTGTATTTGCATTTAAGTGATATGATTTCGACAACTTTCCTAAAAGGTGAAAATTTTTCAAAAAACGCAATTGCAACCTCAGCAATACACCGACAACTATTTCGAGCGTAAACGCATTCGCGTGATTTGTCATTCACGTATTTGGGTCCAGGATACTATGGAAGAGTACAGCGCGGTAAAGAAACAAAAAAAAGTGATGCTGGACGAAAATAGTGAAAGGAAGAAGAGACACATGTAGAGTACGACAAACCATATGGATGTAAATACTTGTATATACAGATTTATATGTATACAGAGAAGAAGAGACTGAAGGGGATGTTGTGGTGAATCAGGGTACTACCTCACTGGTGGAGCCGTGACCGTTCATCTTGCCGTCACCTCTGGTACCACATTACCACCGACTTGGGATGCGCTTGGTTGCTGCTCCGTAGATCGTTCGTGAGATTCCTCGTGCAAGATTTCTTTCAGCCCTTTTGCGAAGCATCCACTACATTCGTATATATATATATCAATTTTTTTTTTAATCCAACACACACACACACAGACACAAACTCGTAAGCGGTGGAGACGCAAGAATCTCACGAAAATTTACAGACGATTATTTCCACTCGCGATATACGGAGCATCTCTGGCACAGCAAACACACACGGACACGCTGACACACAAACGGACCGAAGCACTTCAAGTTTGAAGGCTCAAAGCTCACTCTGCTTTGAAGAATGTATCCTGTTTGCTTCTGTAGTCCCTTGTCGAGCTCTTTTTATTATAAAATCCCTTTCAAAGTCTCTTTCTCTTTCGTTGGAATGCCGAGCTAGTGCAAATCGTTATTTTTGGCTTTTCTCCTCCAATTCTTTTAATTGCACCTTGAGATGAAATCTCTCTTCCTTTCCTCCATACGAAGATGTTTCGCCTATGTGTGTGTGTGTGTGTGCAAAAGGAGGCGGAGGCGTCTGCAGTATGGCCAGAATTATCGGCCTTCTCGGGTCAAGGCCACGACACCTTGCTCATTCATTTTGGCACTCTCGCTCTTTGCGCCTGCCGCATCGAGCCATAAAACCGTGTAACGTGCCTTCTATACTCTTATCCCTGCATTTCTTATTATTATTTTCATTATTTAAAATTTTTATTGCACCAACGGGATGCTGAATTTCTAATAAATCGAGATCCTCTCGTTCGATTGCTCTAAGTGGTAATTTATCGATAAAGATCTCTCTCCCTCTCTCTCTCTCGCCTCTTTTATCGATCTTTATGATCTCCCGATTAATCTCGAAGCGGAAAGAATAAGAAAGTATGTAATTTCTTGCTCTTTCTATCTCGCGATATTTTCAATGGGCGAGAAAGTTGACACTTCCCTTTAATGGCACCAACACACACCTGGCATATCCTTTCAGGCTCCTATCTATTCATAACGTTTTTTTCTCTCCATTCAAGAGAAGCTCAATTTTGTTTTGCTTCAGTTTGCGCAACCAGCACGAGGTGAAAATCTTTTCTCAAATCCACGAGGTCACTGTTACTCGATGCACACGATGCCACTGGCACGTTGGCACACAATCGCAAAGGGCTTTCCGATATTTCGAACGAATGACTGAGAATATCGAAAATTTACCATTTTTCATCAACGGTCAATGAATTTTTTTATTAACGTCACAAAATTCTCAAGGTCACGCAGGGCTTAGATTCAAAGTGAAAACGACGAAAATTCAAACTGCAGTTCAAACGAGTATCGATAAAAGCTGAAAAAATCGATATCCAGTTTTCAACGAATTTCCCTTTTTTTTAATTTTCTTCTCGAAAACAATATTTCCTCGTTGATACTTTGCCACGTCCTTCGCGTCGGAGCGCTCTTCGCGGACTGGATCCGGCGAGAGACGGTTGTGCGCGCGCGAGCTCCGTTCGCGGGCGCGAGACCGGAGCTTTGCCGCTATCTCTTCGCTGTACACACTTGCGTGTCTATATTTATATATACGAGCGATACCAGGTATATAAACGGGCAAAAGCATCCACGTACGGACAGCCCACAATCCTAGCTTTTCCGGTTGCCCTTCGATGTCTATTAACGCACTGGAAAACTATCTCGTATCTCGACTATCCATCCTTCGATCTATTAACTTTACAAATAATTATAATTATACGGCAAGGTTATTACTAAATCCAATTACCCCGCGTGCCTATGGGATGAATAAACAAATGAGCGATTCCAAGATAATTACAGCGTAACAATTTTTTTCCCTTTAGACTCCGGATTCATCGAAAATACGAAACTCAAAAAAAAAATAGAACGAAAAAAAACGACTCCATAATTTCCGAGACGGTGGTGATTTCTTTTTAGCGAAAATCTATTTCGGTGAAAAAGTAACTAGAAGGAGAAACGTGCTCGTGGTTGAACGATGCTCGCCCAGATGTCACCGGAGGTTTATTCCGCTTCGATAATCTGACGTTTATAGATCGAAACTTGGATACTTGTGCATGAGAATAAAAAATTTACCGTTCCAGAATGGAATCGAAAATTCAGTTAGAAATTCGAGCAAAAACAGAAAAAAATCTTATTTTTTTCTATAAATTATTTAATGAATTTTGAAAATCGTGGCAATTTTTTGTGTCGATTGAGTTTCTGGGTCGCAAGATCGTTTTATTGTCCGGACCAAATATTAAATAATAATTATAAGCTCTGCTGAAGAAAAAACGTAATTTCGCTGCATTCCAACGCGATGCGAACTCCAACATCATAAAAATTAGCCACGGAATCGAAGATTTTTGTCGAGCAACACGGAAAGAACAGAAAAATGCAAAATTTTGGCGTCATCGCGAAAAATGTGCAAATGCAGTTTCTCTTTTTCACGTGCGGCCACGTGATGAAACAAATACGATTTCTCAGTGTGGTATTTGATTACGAGATACACGACAACCCGGCCGATCAGATTGCCATCGAGAAAAGGAAATGGGAAGACGATATGCCACACACAGATGTTTGTGTTTCGAATATAAATCCACAGACATATGAACGTGTGTGTAAACACAATCCATATATAGGAGAGATAAGAAAATATAGCGAGGCTCGTGCTGCTGGCCCGATCTCTCTTCCATTTGCTTTCTTTTCTCGCGAGGTTAGCCCATCTCTGCCATCCTCTCATTCATCTCTCGTCGCTTAGTTGGTCCTTCGTGATCTGCTGCTCGGGAGAGCGCGGGCGATTGCTACTACAAGTTGCATATATATGTATAGAGATGAGGAACGAACGTCGGTTGGGTATATCCCGTTATTACGTACGTAGATCAGTTACGGGACGAGCACGAGATCGACTTGATTTCCCTTCCGTGTCTCGGGAAAAACATGGATCGTGTAAAAGCCTCTCGTCGGGAAATAACCGATGAATAAAATGATAATTATGCGAGCTCGTGCCTATATTTGCATGCGGCATTTAACGGCCCGGATTACCAAGAGAGAGAGAGAAAAAACGTTCACGCACACACCTTGACGCGTGAGCATTGAAATTTAGATGAAATGCTGATTGGAGAAAAGTTTTTGAAACACGAATCTTCGCTGATGAATATGCTGATAGAATTCCCCAATTATCTCGTGTGTGGTCATCTTATCAAAAGAGGATTCGTACGTATTTGGAAAAATCGACCAACTTCCGTGAATTTCAAGATTTATTACTAATTTCTTTTTTTTATAAATAGAGTATCAACATAATAGGAAGGTTGGTATGGTGACTTTAGGAAATATTGGTTGAACGGTTTGAATTTGATGATTTTTCGAATTTTACAAAAATCTGCAGAGTTTTTTGAAAAAATCGTCGAACCGCTTTAATTTTTCTCATTCGCATATCGATCGTCCGAGATTCTTCAAGAGATTTGACAGAAAGCAAAAAAAAAACACGTTGTTGCATTTTCAAGAACGCGGTGGCTAGTTTTGCCTCGAGCACAAGCAGATCGTTGGATTCTCGTATTCGCGGAGATGAACGGTGGTCGGATGGACGGGCGCGAGTTCCTTCTCGACCTCTCGACTTGGCGGGTCTTTCGCGAGCACTTATTTATCCTGCCGCAGTATTTGCGATGGATGTATGTAAACTTTGATAGCACGAGAATAAGTGCATGAGAGAGGGAGAGAGAGAGAGAGTGAAGGGGAAAAGACTCTCGCACCTGATGTGAGCAGGCTGCTCGTTCATCTCGTTTGGCATGAGTGTCGCGAGATTATCGAAAGGAGGGAGGGAAGTAGAGAAAGAAAAGGATCAAGAGTGATAGGGAAAGAGACTCGCGAAGAACGCAGTCACATAATGGACGACGCGGAGTCTCTCTCACAACAGAAAAGTTTATCGGGATATGGCAGAAGGATATACACACGCAACGAATACAGTATCAAAAAGAGATCTTTCGTATCTCTCTCTCTCTCTCTCCCTCTCTTTCTCGTTTTCTTCTGCACTTGGGTACTGTTTCACGCTTTCGTGTATCTCTCTTTTGTCCATTTCATCTTTTACACTTCTCTCCTTCTGTCTCTCTCTCTCTGTTTATCTCGTTCTTCACCTCTTTCGTCATTTCCTTCTCCGTCTCTCCCTCTCTGTCTGTCTCTCTCTGATTTCTCCACTTTTGCCTCCTTTCGTTCTCGCGCGTCTCTGCCTGGCATTTTGTTAGCAGAATCAAGAGTTCTCTCTCGACGAACTTGCCGCCGGTTTACCCGGTTCTTGTTTGCCTGTTTACGATCCTGGATGGCCGATCATCTTGCCCCCGGAGTGTATACGTATATGCGAGGGTTCGCGTATGTATACCTCGAGAGAAGAGTAAAAGCCAGGTATGGTATTCCCTGCCCTCGCGCTTCGTGGCCGCATGTGATGGCCTGCGACGCTCATCGCGAACCGCAGAGAGCTCGCGCTCAGTCTCTTTCCCTCTGCTGCATCTTCTCGCTTCAGATTCTCGTCTTGCCTGCTCTTTCTCTCGGTACTCTTGCAGGATTGTAGACTTGATGGCTACGAGACGTGGAATCGCCACTCTCGCGAGTATCTCTCGTGGTGCGAGCAACGGACCGAAGCAGAGACCGGTGTGTGCTCCTGTTTGGCTCGCCGCAGGGACGGTCGATGTACTGCTCTTTCCCAACGCGCATACATCTTACAAATGAGCTCTCACCCTCTCTCGCCTCTTTCCTCCCTCGCAGTTGCCTCTCATTCTTATGGCGTCCGTTGCGCAAAAGCTTTTTCGTGTAAGCACGTAATTCGGTCATCAAGAGACTCGCGACCATTCATTGAATCGTTCAATTTTTTGCATAATCGGAAGCGCCTGATAATGTCCATGAAAACGAGCGTTTTGTTGTTTTTATTGAATCACGAACCAGAAGAAGGAAAGAAAATCCTTCAGATTCATTTTTTTTCATTTTCATAAACATTTGTGTCTTGGAGTTTCTTTTTTCCTTTCTAGACCTTTGGCGAGACGAATTGAGACGGAAAAAAAAATGATCCGGGACCACGTCACCGTGTTCGGTTAACAAGGACGTTCCAGCTGGACTTTTCGACCCTGACTCTCGTCTCATCTTTCACTTTTTTGCTTGTATTTTCTTTTTTTTTTGTTTGTTTCATTTCTCTTTGTTTCTGTCTCTTTCTCTCGCATCTTGTCGTGGAAAGAGTGACGAGCGAGGCAAAGTCCGAAACTGGATGAAATACCTTGGACCATAAATGGACGTGGAACGTTACGGTTCTCTCGAACATCTCGCGGACAAGAGATTGTCCCCGATAACCGGGATACCAGTGTCTCGCTTGGTATATAATAAATATTCGCTGTCATCGAAGAACGAAAATTAGCCTAATGCGTTGGAGGGTGGTCTCGGAATAGCGATGCTTCGAGCAGTTGTTTATCTTTTGCAATCGAGTTTCCAAACATTCAAATTTTCGTCCAATGATTTTTAAAATTCAAAGACAAAAAAATATAATTATTCTTGCATTATGTTGGCAGCGACTCGATGGAGACGAAAAATGAATAAAACAGTCAGAAAATATGAAACTTTGAGGACAGCCAAGACGAGAACACGTAGACGTTTTTTTTCGTCGCTCACGTCTTCAAGATTCTCGTGTATCAATTTCAACGAAGGGTGACGAGAGAAGTAGAGTCTCGAGAAATCGTTCGATCATCGCCAACGATTTCGTGCCCGAGATACGAAGCCACATGTTTCACTCGTATGTGTATATCTGAATGAAACTCGTCATTGGGTGTCGTGGAAAAATGATAATCGTTCTTGACGTGAGTGAGCAACGATAGCAATCCGAGAGCGCATTGCATCGAAAAAAATCAAAGTCGAAAAGATAAAGATTGTTTATCGATCTAAAGGAATCATCGTTAGATATCGTGTTTGTCGGAGCGTTCAAAACTGCGAGCGAAGTTGAATGTGTGCATGAAATTGATTAGACTGAAAAAAGTGAATAAAAAAAAAATCGGACACTCGATTCTCGGACTATCGTGTTATTCGATGAGACTGGAGTTCGCAACATTGGGCTCCAACGAAAAATACGACTTGCTATTGATTTTTTCTTCAATTTCAAAATTTAATGAAAAAGCTTCAGCTGCTGCTCAAGAAAAAAGAGAATTTCGTTGCGTTCCAACGATGCAAACTTCAACATGGTGTTATTGGTTAGTCTCTCATAATCCATGAATGACGTGTTCTTACGAATAATATACGAATGTGGAAATAAAAGGTACGAGTAGCGGAGAAAATGTGAGGTGAACGAGGGTAACGGAGCAACGGAGCTTCCCACAGAGAGGCTCGTCCCTCTGCGATAGCGATACCTCGTTTTACGATCCGAAGCCACATTGTTTCACGATGACATCGATACGCTACCGTTTCGCGACGCGAGCACGCCGATATACTCGCAGTACACACCTGGCCAACGAATATAGACTTGTGTGTACACAGAGGGTCCCGAAAGTCGAGGACACGATTCGCAGGGTCCGCAGATCGTCAAATATACCGAGGAGAAAAGTTTTTAAACATTTTTTCGATCCGATGCACCGTTAATGAGTTATTAATTAATTAGTCTGGGCCAATCGGGTGAAGTGCCATGAGAAGCTTGTTCCACCGACGGGCTCTCGGTCGATCGGCCGTCACTGAATTTCTCGAGATCTCATTAACGAGCCATAAAAACAAAAAAAATCGCTTCGCAGAGTTTCTCTCGAGAAATTAACGATCTTTGCGATCTCCGACGTTTCCGCAAGGCTTTTGGGACAGCCTGTGTACACAGCCTGACTGGAGATCCTTAACGTATAGGGCGAGAGCTCATCGGAGTCAGTAAAGACTCTCTCATCACCCAAGACCAAATAAAAATGTATGGAGAAGGCTCGTGTACACACTCAACAAAACAGCAGAGTAAAAAGACAAAAGTATCTGGCCAGTTAACGCATTAGTAGTCGAAGCCCGCGTGACCTGAGTACCCGATGTCGCGGGCGCGAGTTCAAGGAGATGCATCGCGCCAAGCGGTATACAGACATATAAAGAGGAATCTGACAGCCTCGACTCTTGCTCCGTACATTCGACGACGGACGAGCATCGCAAAAGAGAACGAGAGACACACACCAAACGAAATATACAACTTGCTAAATATTCCGTCATGGCGTATAGAAAACGCTCGAGTTGAGCTTCAGCATTTTCAGGCGAAACAGAAACCAACAACATTGCATCAGAGGACGTTGCTTCTAAGAAAATTTTATTCTTCCCTAATTTTTCAATTTTAGAAAAAATGGTCCAAAGGATAAAAAACGGAAAATAGAATCTTGAGTCGAGTTTCCGACCGGAAGTGGTCCAAAGTGCAGCTTCGAGTCGCGAGGCATCAATGATTTTCACAAGCAAAACTTTTAGCACGTTTCGTGGCTATCGTTGGCATTGTTTTGTTTTTTTTTTCGTTTGTTTTTTTTTCCCCAATAGTGGCTCCTCTCAAGAAAGGGTCTCCGCGTCTTTTTCCTCATCCGCGCGTCTTTCTCTCGTGGCAAATGTGTGTTGAGTACACCGCGGGATGTTGCGGGTCGTCGTGGGGCGGCGACGCGGCCAGAGCAACGGTCGTAGGGATGAGAAGGAGGGGAAAGAAAAAAGCTAGTGGTAAGATGAAGGCACGAAGAAGGTAAAGCCAAGTACGAGTAAGGCTCGTGCCCTGCCCGGTGACTGAACCCACACCGAGAGCAGGCAAGCGAGCAGGCAGCCAAGCAGCCGAGAAGCAGCTCGAGAAAGCAACGGAGCAACAGCACACAAACCCCGAGAATCTGAGCTCCCTCTGTGGCCTCTTGCAATCCTGGTATATAAGCTCATATACACATGCACTCATCCGCATATATGCCAGACATTTACACGGAAATACGAGAAGAGGCAGCAGGCTAACAGCGAGACTACTAGTCGGCGACGACGAAACCCGAGCAACAAGCGGGATTCTTGGCTACAGCGTGTCCTGGATATCAGACTTCAACCTCCGAGGCTCCCGATAAAACGTCAAATTCTAAAGAGATCCTCAACATATTTTATAACCGACCAATCGTTCCCGAGATAGTTCATCATCAACCTGGAGAATGAATGTAAACGAACGAGAGGATACCGCCACGCCCACTGGGCCTGATCAGCCCACCTGCCAATTTCTAATCAACTGATTTCCTGTCAACTTTTCATTAAAAAAAAAAAAAATAACAATTAAAAGAAAAACTGGAACATTTTCGTCTTCGTTCCCTCTGAATTTTCCATCCGAATCATCGACCACCTCGTGTACCGACACGTCATTGTGTTATTTCTTGTGGGAAGGCGTGTATGTTCGCTGGAAATACAATCTCTCGACGTAAACGTCATTGTTTCTTGTTCCGCACTGAAAATTGGATCGAAAATCCAGTGGAATCTCCGACTACTCGTCAGCCAGATAAATCGGAAACATGCTCCAGTAGGTTATGATTGAAAATATGAGATTACACAAGAGTACGGATGATTCTGGAGCAGGTGAGTGGCGATCTGAAATGATTCTATTGAGACGCGATTAACGGGCCAGACCTCAGGCATCGGGAGGATGCTGAAGTTCGCATAGTTGAAATGCGACGAAAACTGATCCTTTTTCTAAGCGCAGAGTGCAAAATTTTTGTACAGTATTTGTCAAAAATGGTCAGGCAGACTTGTTTGCCATTGTAAAAACAAATTGACTGAAAAAATTGTAAAAATTGAATTAATGATCGAAAAAGATAAATAAAAATTAATTTTTCGTTTGGCTTTTCGAGGCAAAGATTGTGTGTTGAATTTTTTTTTTAAATTGAACGATGCCCAACATTTTTATCGAACGAATGAAAAGAAAAAAAACGTGAGAGTGTTTTTCTCGGAGCGACTAATTTCGATAATTATTTGGCGTCAAGGACTCGCGGAGCTTGGAAAGACAAGAAGGTCGATGCGATCATGTTTTTATTTTATTCCCCAGCGTTTTGGAATAGGAAACACATGTAAAAAAAGTCGGTGTTTTAAAACGGCCACTGGGCTTTTAAAATTAATATCTTTCGGAAGGTCAAAGCGAAGGATTTTTATGCCTGTCGGCGCGTTTCTCGTACTAAGAATTTTTCGGTATAATTTACCAACAAGAACCGCACGCCGCGCTCATAGAGTGCACGTGCGCCCAACGAGCGTACACATTCTCCGGGATCCGCGTTTTACCAGACCGAGAAGAGAACTGCACTCTGAAGAAGCCCGCGCGCGCGAGACTAACTTGCGGACTCTGTAAAAACGGGGTTAGCTCTTTGGTCGAGACTCAGTCCGGCCATAATATCTGTCCTATGGGCCTTGACTCGTCATAAAAAAATGCGCTGAGCAAAAAAAATGCCCAATTTCCGACAAATCGCTTGGGTATGAACATGAAATTTAAAAAATGGCGAAATAATTGTAAAAAATCAAAAAGTCTTACCTTGTCCTCGCAGCTTTTGTGACAAGTGTACTTGCAGACTGTGAAAAAAATTGAAAGAATTTCTTAAAATGGATAATCGTCAGTTTCGTTATTTTTCGAACAATTATTTACTCAATCAAATTTTTATTGAAAATAATTCAAGCCTTCGAGAGCACACTGGGTCATAGTGACCCGAAAAATTTTCTATCACCGATTATTGAGCACTTAGTAGCAACGAATGTTTTGGCATTTAATCTTTCGTTAAAAAAAAAAAATGTNTCTGTCCTACGGGCCTTGACTCGTCATAAAAAAATGAGCTGAGCAAAAAAAATGCCCAATTTCCGACGAATCGCTTGGGTATGAACATGAAATTTAAAAAATGGCGAAATAATTGTAAAAAATCAAAATTCTTACCTTGTCCTCGCAGCTTTTGTGACAAGTGTACTTGCAGACTGTGAAAAAAATTGAAAGAATTTGTTAAAATGGATAATCGTCAGTTTCGTTATTTTTCGAACAATTATTTACTCAATCAAATTTTTATTGAAAATAATTCAAGCCTTCGAGAGCACACTGGGTCATAGTGACCCGAAAAATTTTCTATCACCGATTATTGAGCACTTAGTAGCAACGAATGTTTTGGCATTTAATCTTTCGTTAAAAAAAAAAAATGTATATTCACCGGAATACAGCGATTTGAAAAACACCTTGGGTCAGATTGACCCGAGATGCACTTACAGGAAGTGTGCACTCGAAAGTGAACGATCGAACATTTTTCTATCAATTATTCTAAAAAATTCAAAAACCATGACAAATTTCGTCCCGACTTTCCGTTTGGATCCTGAAAAAATATCGTTTTACGGTCCTGACCAAATATCGAATCAGAATCTCGAGCTCTATTCAAGAAAAACTCAATTTCGTTGCAGACCAACGGTGCAAACTTTAACATCGAAAAACGAAAGAGTGAGTAGAAAAATTTCAAGAGAATGATTTTCGTGCTTGCTCCCATGTGTGACGGAGTGGAAAGGAAACTCGGAACGAAACTTCGAGGGTAAACGAACGAGAGATATTTCGTGTACCAACTGCAGAATGGAAAACGACCAAGATTTTCTGGGGAATCTGATGGTAAGACAGTTTTATAAGCAGAGAGCAACATGATCGACTTACCTCTGCAGCAAGATGCCTGTTTGATGATGGATTGATGGCAAAGATGGCATGGTCGTGATCTTCGGAGCTGTTTAGTACGAAAGACGTGACATTGAGGCTCGAACTCAGTCTGTAATGAGCGATAAGAAAAGGAAAAATGATTAGCACACACTTGCCTTGAGATTGCACGTTTTCCATTAATCACTTAAATATAAACAATAGTAACAATAACAATCAACATATATTTGCGTCTTTGTGCAATTTATAAACGTCTTAGATGGCAGATATTAAATTAGCCCAAATGCTTGAGTGTTATCGGTTTTGAACTTTGCTTTATCAAACCGGCGCCGGAGCGTCTCGACGCCGTTCGAATCGCTATAAAATAAGCACAAAATTGATGAATCTGCATAGTTTCTCAAGTCTTTGTAATTCGCGAAAATAAAACGATTTTTTTGTCCCTCTCGATCGAGTGAGAAAATAAAAAAAATATAAAATCCAATTTTTCATCAAATTTTCGAAAGACAGAAAAAAGTCTTGTCGAAAAAATTGAATCGATCGATCGTCGACTGAAAATCATGAAACTTTGATTCCCAACGAAATGCTTCGAGCAGTTTGGAATTTCTTGGAGCAGGAAACTAAGAAGGAGAGAAAAAATGTTTTGAAAAATGCAGCGCGACCGAAAGTTGCTCGCATCGAGTAAAAATCATCGGGTAGGCCACGTAGATTGTGTGTGCGGAATACTGCTGATCGAGGATTTTCTTTTGTTGAAAACTTAATGGGTGGAGTGAGGCAACATCTCGATATTGTTATGCCGAGCAGTGTGTGATGCAGAACAACGTTTGGCGGTGATGATGTATGGTCGCGCGGGACGAAAACATAGTGCTGTGGTAATCGTTGCTATGGATCGTGACGCGAGAACTTCGGTTCGGATTGTATCATAAATGTAAAATAACAAAAACGACTATAGATGGAGAATTGCGAGGCGAAATGGAAGCCTCGACGGCCTCGCGCTGGGACGTTGAAAAACTAAAAATTGATAAAATTTATAAATAATCGTTTTTTCATTGAAATTTTTCCCTGAAAGAAACTTGAGTTTGTGCTCGAACGTTCTGCCTCCTCAAGAATAAGAAGCATCGCGAAAGTTAATGCCCACAGCGGAAACGTTCCTCCGTTTCCTCAGACTTTTGACACACCGTCGATTCCCATGAAAAATCTTTCAAGTCCGAGACGTTAGAGAGAAGCGCGAGATGCTGTGTGCTGCTCACGCGCGTCATTTTTCGCGAGGCACCAAGGCAGGCGAGATGGGCAACGACGACCAACAGTCGCGCCTTCTCTCCGTATTTTTGTGTACTTCTGCGTGGTGGCCGGTTCAGTATATGCCAAGTAATGCACGTGAGGATAATCCTAGCCGGGCCTGAGGCGCGCTCTAGGATTCTAAGATGCGCGGCTCCGATTACACGCACGCGATCCACGCGCGCGCAAATTCACCACCGCATGCAGTCGCAACTCCAATACATTTTTCCATCTTTTTATTTCATTCGGCTACCTGGGAAGCTCCCTTCTCTGCTTCTTTGTAAAATCCTATTCGTATACACCTCCGAGCGCTATTCTTCGTTCCAGTGCGCTTTCACCTCTCCGCGTTGCTCGTGGGCGCGTACACACACGTGTACAGAGGTTAAACCTTATCCGAAGGAGCTCGCGCACGAGCGAGAATATGACCAGGAAACAAAACGCGAAAAAGGGAGACGAAAAAATGTGTAGAAAAGCAAGATCGATCGAGGATCTTATGCCGTGAGCAAGCTCCGCTATGTGCGCACGGATTCCGAAGAGCTTGGCATTCTTGGCGGAGATTTATTCGCACAGAACCCTTTGACCGTATAACGTTCGGAATATTTCCTACATAATTCGATTATCGTCATTGATATTGTTCGGACGTTGTACACCCGCATATTCAGCACAAGTGCTCGCTATCGCGTTTCCTTGATTCTCATTGCCATCCCGAGCAAAGTTGGGCTCGGGCTGTTCGTTCAATGAAAACAATATTTTTTTTAAAAAGATCGATATTTTCTTCGATGCGTGAGACCAAACGTTTTTTTTCAATAATCCCAAAAATTGTCTCGTG
Organism: Hyposoter didymator; assembly: GCA_037952995.1. Classification (NCBI taxonomy): domain Eukaryota; kingdom Metazoa; phylum Arthropoda; class Insecta; order Hymenoptera; family Ichneumonidae; genus Hyposoter; species Hyposoter didymator. The sequence goes on from JBAJMU010000008.1 coordinate 9,560,604, forward strand.
GCAGTGAGGAATATTTTTAAAAGTCTGTTATTCGGAAGCAAATTTCGCTGACCATTTAGTTAGAAACCAAATATACTGCCAAAAACAAGAAATTTTTTAAAATCATCCAAAAATATTTAGTTTACTGCGAATTCAACAAAATTTCATTTGCAGTGTTCGCTAAAGACAACGAAGGAGATGGTTTCGAGACGCTTAAGTGATCGTCATGAAAAAAAAGAAAAAAAATACAAGAGCACATATTGAAAAGGAAAGAAGGGGAAAGGCGCGAGGGCGTGGGATAAAAAGACGTTCGGTCGAGATTTTCGAGTGCGTCGTTCTCAAGTAGATTCACCCAGCATCCTTGTCCGCGAGGAAAAACACGATTTTCCGTCAGCCCGTACGAAACTGATATTTCGCGAGTACGTTCCCTCGTTTCTTAGCATATCGTGCAGTGATTGGCAGGTGTCGTTACCGAGATTACTCGAAAAGAGCGTAAAACGTATGAACCGCCGTTTTTCCTCAGCAGCCGCTTAGATCGCCAACGACTGGGCTTTCCCATGGCTTATTCTAATGGGGACCACATAGACGGCGATGAAGAAGGGAGAATGCGAGAGAAGAATCTTTGGTTTAAGGATGGCAAGAGATATTGTATATATCGAGCGGGAAAAAAGAGGCGAACAGAGCGGAGCTTTGTCAGAGTTCTTCACTCATGGATACTCCGTTACGCGTTTCTTTTTTTTTTTTTTTTTATTTATTTTTTATCATTTTTTTTTTGTATTCTCCAGACTCTCCATCTCTCTCATTGATGTTTTCGCTTTGGTTGAACACGTGAGAGGCTCCTCTGCAGTATATACGCGACAAGCACTGCGGTCGTAGCAACACGAGGGAACACCATGCAGTGTACTTGGACTTGCATTAACCGCGCGCGGCCGCGAGCTCTCGCAGATACACGCACGCAGACAAAAGGCCTGAGAGAGATTCTTTCTCTCTCTCTCTCTCCCTGCTTCGAATGTTCCTCGCGCTTTCTCCCTCTCTCTCTCTCTCTCTCACTTTACGGATGCCGATCCTCTGTGGATCTTTTGCACCATCCTCCTCGCGCGGCATCATTCCGGAACGATCAAAGCCAAGCTTTTATCTTTGAGACAGACTCCGAAAGGATTTTGCATCGTTACTCAGACAAAAAAAAAAAACTGAGAGATTCCGAATGATTCCGGGAAACTCTCAAACCTCCGGGAGCCGATCTGCCGCACAGAAAACGATTAAAAATATCGATTCATTCGTCTAAACAAATATTTCAATCATTGAACTGAAAACAAAATCGACTAGACGTTTTTTGGAATAATCCCAAAAATTGTGTTATTGCAGCACGAAATATTCTAGAAAGTCTCTTCGGAAGCAAATTTTTGTCGGTCCAATCGTAAATTTTGCTGATAATTCCATAGAAATCAAAAATACTGCAAAAATGAAGAAAATATTGAAATTTTATAAAAAAAATATTTAGTTTACCGTGGTTAACAAAATAGCGACGCTTTTTAAAAAAATATCATTTCCAGTGTAATTGTCGCTCATTAAGATCGAAAATAATCAGTTGAAATTCAATTTAAAGATTGTCATGATTTCTTGACATTTTTATCGCGCGATCGAGCCCTCATCTGCTCCATCATCGATTCTTCATTCGATGATTTTTTTTTTTCTACTCATTGTCAATTTATGTTTACGGTACTATGCGGTTGGCACCGGCGCCGCTACCGTTCGTCCATAATGGGATTTTTGCATCTCTCACGAGGAGCACGTACGACGTTGCTCATTGTATTCTAATCTGCAGTCGTGTATACAGTGATACGAAAGTTACGTCACGAGGTCGATCCTCTATATTCATCGTGTAATGTACGAGGCTCTCTCGCATTAATAAATGCTAATCGGCCAAGAATCTTGAGTCACACACACACGAGCACACACGAGAGCTGGATAAAATGTGCCCGTTTGAGCTACCGATTGTAAATTTTCATTGAGGCCGTGCACAATGCATTTCGACAAGGATTGAATTATCGTCCAAGAGACATTGCGAACATATCAACAAAAAATTAATATTTAAAAATCGATAATCTCAACACGTCGACTATGTTTGTGGGCTAGAGCTGATCAAACCAAATGAACGATTACTCGGATGAAATACATGAATAATTTATCATCCGGAGGAACAGAACTGCTTTAGGCTTGACCTCCATTCTCTCGCTTCGCTGCCCCAGACTCCCATATGTTTTTTGTCTTGATCCTCATTATCGGAACACTCGTAACTAATCATATTTATCACTCGATAATTAAGGCTCTTAGGATCATTTGATCGTGCAAGGTTGCTGTGGAATTGGAAGAAAAAAAAAATGTCGATGTATTAGACGATCGGAACGTTTCCGTGCTTCGTCAGCTTCGATTTTCCGTCTGATTTACGTGCTTGTTATCGTTTTCTTTTGGATTTAATGCCCTTGAGAATTTTATGGTGATCAATTCTGCAAAAAAAAGAATAAAAATCCAACGGTATCGGGGACGATAAAAAAAATTTGACGGGGAGAAATAAAAATCGATGATTACGATAGTTCGATCGACTACCGGCCTGAATTTTTTTTCTGTTCTTGGTGTATTTCGACGCGCTGATTAAGAATATGATATTCAAAATACCCGCAAATTTTATTTTCAAGGTCAAATAAAAGAAAAATGATTTTTTGGAAAAGATTTCCGTATTTATTGCGATAAATATGGATGGTGGAGAAAAATGTTTGAAACAAAATTTGTAGACCATGAGAGAATTGACATTTTTTGTTTCATACGTTTTTCGCGTAGAACCGATAGTTCGGGAGAAAAATGGAAAAAATCATGGGAAATGAAATTTTTTGCCAAAATGTTTTTGCTCTCGATAAATCCAACGTTTCAATTTGTTGTTTTTCATAATGATTATCATTTTTAAAAAACGTTGATTTATCCGAACAATTCAATATGCACAACGACGCAATTGATAAACTTTGGTCGTCGTAATTTATTGTCGCATTCGAGTCTCTCCCTCGAACTTGTAAATGAGTCACGACGAAAGTCTCATTGTTTTTCCTTGGCCCTGAGAAAGGAATGACGTTGGTAAAAACATCGAAAATACTAGTCCAAGATCGACGATGAATAAGCAAGAGATGAAGGCAAAAGTTTTCGATGATTGAAGAATAAAAATAATGCGACTGCGACTCGGAATGAAACGCAAGCCAGATGAGCAAAAGGCAGCAGCAGGATCATGAAATATTCTCGGTATCCCGAGTTTCTGTGTCTGGGCTGTCGACTCGTGTTGGATATAACGGGCTGATTGGTGGGGTAATTAAGCGTGACACCCGCCAACATTATGTACACAAAGTCGGATGCCGCGATCGCCCAGCGCTGCGATCATTATATTTATATGCAAAATATATAGCGATGAAAAATATCAGCTCGCGAGCTAATAATCTGCGATCGTGAATCATCGGTGAGATTTTTTAGCGTACAAAGTTCGTGTGTACATGTGCGCGATACGATTTGCTGGCAAACACGTTGAAATAAGAAACGAAAAAAAAAAAACATACCAGAAGCGCGGAAAGTATAAAAAATGAAAAACAAGAAAAATGCAAAAAAGAAACGACAAGTTTGAATGTGTAGTCCCCGGTGGTTATAATGACAACATCTCTCTCGATCGTTGCTGCAAGAACTATGGCACATATGAGCGGAGCACCAAAGAATCTTGTAGATCTTGGCCGAGAGACTTGTAAGAGTCTTGGACGATGTAATAAGTACAAGTACGCGATATTACCGTGCATGTAGATACGTATATATAGTTGGTCGTGAGTCTAGCAAAGAGAAGGGCGCTCTGAGGCTTCTCCAGGAGTGAGAATTTATCCAGATTCCGCCTTAACATTCCCAAGCGCGATAATCAAAGCCTGGGAAACACTTTTTTCATTTTTATTCATTTTTCTTCAATTTTTCATGGAAAAAACGGATCCAATCGCCATTTACCATCCTCGAGATTGCTCCTGCACGTGTATTACCCCTTAGGATTCTCGAGAAAAAATGAAACAAGTCAACTGGACAAGAAAATCCCGAGCAGTCTACCGCAACTCGTGTGCATGGCAAAGGGAGCGAGAGAGAGAGTTGAAACAGTTGAAAAGAGAGCAGCAGGAGAAGAAAAAGCCCTAGTAGGAGGATTGCGAAACACGGAGCTCGCCTCCTGTATTACACTCTGCGGTAGCAAGCTCGTATCTTTTATGCGCACGATTTATTCCTCACTTCCGACAGAATATCAACCACCTACGCTTGCCGATGATTTACGCAAGTTGAGGATTTCAGATTTAAAACAAAAAATCAACAAACAGACATTTCCTTTAAATTAGTGCGTTTGTTCATTTCTGATTATAATTATTACGCAATCGTCGCTCACTCAATCTCAATTTTTTATATTGAAAGCCCTCGTTGATTTATAACTTGGAACTATACTTTGTGTCATCGTGTCACATTTTCAATTGTAATTCACTTTTTTTATACGAGCTCGTGGATAAATGGAAATTTTTATGTCGAACGTTGAGCGAAACGGAAGAAAAAAAAATGACGTTGAACGAAATTTTTCTTTTTCTTCAGCTGAGCTCAGAATTATTATTCAACATTCAGTCCGGACAATAAAAAGATCGAAAATTGTCGAGATTTTCAAAATTCATAAATAATTAATAGAACAAATATTTTTCGTTGAATCTTAACGTTGCAAAGTTCGAAATCATAGAAAAAAAAAACAATGTTGAAGTTTGCATTGTTGCAATGCAACGAAATTGCGTTTTTTCTTGAGTAGAGCTCGAGATTCTCGGTCATTATTTGATCAGGACAATAAAACGATATTTTTTTAGGATCTAAACTAAAAATTGTCAATGTTTTTAAAATTGAAAAAACATTTGATAGAAAATATGTTTTTCGTTGAGTCTCAACGTAGCCAACTTTAGCGTCATAAAAAAAATGGCGGATCTATAACTTTATTTGTAGCGAATAATCTGATGAGCCAGTGAAAAATGAGCTAGCGATTCATCTTGTTATTAGCCTCGTCTATTATTACCATGAGGTTGAGGATTTTTTATTATCCGAGCGTTAACGACGTACACACATGTACACATGTACGTAACATAAATACATTACATACGTGCATTATGTGCTGTCGAGATGCGCTCTTTCTCGTGAGTTCACGGAATGTCAGTTCGCAACGATCGGGCGCACGCGAGAAGATAAAAGAGCGAGAGAGAGAGAGAGAGAGAGAAACAAGCATGATAAACCAGGACGAAAGTCTCGTGGACCCATAATTGTCATCGAGAGACGTAGTTCATTTATCCGCGCTCTGGCCGAAGGTGGTATTTGGAAAATTCGTGCTTCTCGCTCGTTGCGCGGAGTGAAGAGAAATGGCCCGAAGCAAATGTGAGAAATGCGCGCGCGCGCGCGAGGATAGGACGAAAGTTTAAAACGCGAAAAACAATATTGCCAGAGTGGCGACGTGCTCTAATACTTTCATGTATGAAAGTGCGCGGACGATATGACGCGCGAGGATGAGCGAGAAGACGACGACGGCGCGATTACGATGTGGAAACCGCCAAAGGATCGGTTAATCCGATCCAAACTATCATTACACTTTTGTAACGTCGATCAAGAGACTCCCAATGCATTTTATATCCATACAGATGTTAAGGTAATTGCACACTTTGAACATTTCCCACGTCTTTTACAAGCGAGCTCGATGAACGGAGAAAATATTGAGGCCGGTTCTGTGAAGATTAAGATTTTCAGGACCTTCATTCTCCGCGTGTGTTTTTCTTTTTTTTTTTCTAAAATCAGTATATTTATTCCAAGCAGATAATTAAAAAGTTACTGAAAATTTAATTTTTTCAATAAACGTCGATATTTTTTGCAAAATAAATTATTAAATATTTTTAAATATTAAAATATTTTTATAAATAGTTAAATATTTTTATAAATATTTTTATAAAAATTAAATTATAAATTATAAATATAATTATAAATTATAAATATAATTATAAATATAAATATAATTATAAATATAATTATAAATATAATTATAAATATAATTATAAATATAATTATAAATATAAATATAATTATAAATATAATTATAAATATAATTATAAATATAATTATAAATATAATTATAAATATAAATATAATTATAAATATAATTATAAATATAATTATAAATATAATTATAAATATAATTATAAATATAAATATAATTATAAATATAATTATAAATATAATTATAAATATAATTATAAATATAATTATAAATATAAATATAATTATAAATATAATTATAAATATAATTATAAATATAATTATAAATATAATTATAAATATAAATATAATTATAAATATAATTATAAATATAATTATAAATATAATTATAAATATAATTATAAATATAAATATAATTATAANCGATGCCGAACCAAAAAGTTTCCTCCCCCTCGCGCTACACACTGGTTCGAAGAGATTTGCGCAACACTGGACCGACCAACAGCATCGCGCAGTTAACATCTCGTTAACGACCGAGAGAAAAATTGATGCACAGGCTTTTCTTCATGGATTCGCCGCCGCGCGATGTTATTCTGCACGAGAATCAACTTGCGGAGAAACTATGTGCGGGGCAAGGATTATGTAGCGAATGAGAAAATGAATGTCTCGATGGATGCGTATCCAGAAATGAAAGACACGTGTGTTCATCGTTTAGCTCGTATATATGTACATCCGAAGAAACTCGTGTGATCGATGTGTTCTCGTGCCTCCCGTGGCTCCACCGGAATGTCCGACACCCGCGAGATGAAGGAAAGTCACGCAAATGTACAAACGAGCATTTATCTCGTGTGCGGTGTCTAGGGAATTCGTACATATGTATGTACGTGAAGAAATGTGAACGTGCTGCGGGTATATTTCTTGGTTTCTTTGCTACAGAGTAGTGTGGGCATTTTACGAGTACGTTTTTTTTTCTTCACCGATGTTTCTGTCATATTGTGAATATCGAGTGGGCGTCATCGTGCCATTGGTACTTTGCCAAGCGTTTGGAAAACAATGAAGAAAAAAGAGCGATTATCCAACGTGGCTGTCAAAATACGAAACGCATCGAGAAATAATAAACGCGATGTAATAAATAAATTCTATTCAATAATCACTGATTGTAGGTGCATGAATTTTATCGAGCGTGTATAATTAGTTGAGTGTGATTTATCTGTCCTGATGGAAATTTGATTGAAGCAATTTATTCCTCGGAGAAGTAAATATAAGCTTCGCGCGTGCTCCGCAACAAGACGGCGTATGATTTTTTGATTCTCCCAAATGGTCGTGTGTGCGTTGCGCAGCCACGTCGAGATACCCGGCAGTGTATAAATCGCCAATTTATATTTATCCACTCACGTATACACGAGCGTCTCTGTATTACGTTACATTCTTCATATGATCGATGTATGCGTACAAATCAATCACTTTTTCTTCATCATATAACTTCAACGTTCTTTCCTGCCTCAAAGTTTCAATCAGCATGGGGATGGAGAATGAAAAAAAGAAGTAAATAAAAATGAGCGTAATTGGCAATCAGGGCTGTCGTGGGCTTGAGAAATGGAAACAATTCCCTTGCAATCGGACGGATTACGCTAAATTAATCGAAAGAATTTTGGAAAAAACAATTTTGTTGGAAAAGATCGATATTTCGTTGGATACGTTCGACTAAACGTTTTTTTTTTTTTGAAAGAACACAAAAATGTTGTCATTGCAACAAGAGAAATTCTAAAAAGTCTCTCCGAAAAGCAAATTTTTGTCATTCCAATCGTAAACTTTGCTGAGAGTTCAGTTAGAAATCAAAAATATTGTCCAAATTACGAAAAATATTTAGTTTACCGTGTTGAACAAAATATCGACACGTTTTTCGACAAAATTTGATTTTCGCAGTGCTGCGAGATAAAAGGAAACAAACGTCGCATCACGAAGCTCGCAAACGATAATTATCTCGTCACGTAAATGCTTTTTCATCCCTGGGAAGCATGCACTTGGGCAAGCTCGATGTGTAAAAGAAAAACTAATAATTTTTTGAGTGTCGGTGCGCGAGAGAACGGAAAGAATAAATGCGCGGAAAGGTGGCGATGATGCGGCGAGACTTTAGTGGCGATAAAATATGCGCACACATGGATAAGGAGTGCACGTATACGAATGCAGAGCAAACCTGTAAATATATGGGCCCCCCGGGGGGACTGAAAGTTATATACGGGAAGAAATTCTTAGTTTCGATCGCACGCAGCCAGGTGAATATTTGATATTATTGCCGCACGTAAGGGTCCGGAGGTTCGTTAAAAATGCTCCGCATCGTAAGGGAGTAAATAAGTACGAGCACACGTTTATTTGCGCGTATATATTAAGAAAGTTGTATATACGGCGACGACGATCAAATATAAATTTTCTGTTTTCAGTTTTTCTTCCATAAAAAATGGTTTGCGAGCCCAAGTTCATTGGAAAAAGTTGTTACAAATTGGCCAAAGAACAACATACTCGAAATCCAAAATTCCGAAATAATTTTACGACCGATATTTTTGAAAAACTAAATGAAACTTCTTCGCAGTTACATAAAAGTGTTTGTAAAAGGGTTCACCATTTATAGAAATCGAAATATTCAATGTTGAGAATTGCAACACACGCTTTTATGAGAAAAAAGTGAAAATTGTAATTTTTATAAATAAATATCACGACATGGCAAAAAACCTCTTGAAATAGCGTGAACTATTCGATGTCACTATTCTCTTTGTGTGATGCAAATTCAAAGGAATTCTATCGATGGAAAATTTTCCATACAACGTCCTTAAGGAGTCGACTCTGGTATACGAGCGTATAACAATAATATCCATAATGATAAAAACGTCGATAACAATAATAAGAAGAAGGGGGTTTCCTTTGGCGCGTACGAAGGGCGTCGAAGCAGCCAACGAGCATAAAAGCATCGGAACGAGACTCGAACACACGTGGCTCACAGCAGCAGCAACAGCAGCAGCAGCGGGAAAGCTGATTTCTCGTATAAACGACTACGGAAGACGGAGGTAAAAGATAAAGTTAAAACAGCAGAGAATAAAGGAGAGACGCGAGGAGGAAGGAGATGCGAGGGTGAAAAGCCCATAGGGCGTGCACACACGTTACTCGGAAACGTCATAATCTCAGCCCACGCACTCGGTGGTCACATATGCGTGTGTACACGCCGCTTGTAGTTATTAATGCGTGCGCGTTCGCTCGACCACAAGCAGATCGTCTCGACTGCTTGTACAATACCGCATACACCATATAAACACGTATACACTTCCCCATAGATTATAACCCCGCGCATACCAATAAAAATACCAAACTCCATACTCACGTACGCGAATGGACAATAATAATTTGTATATAAATGCTAATTTTCCGGACGCACTATGCAATGGTGAAAAAAAATGTGGCAACTGCATTTTTACAGTGGAATAGTGTTTTAACGCTCAAGGCTATCGATGATTAATCACCGCGTACTTGCCACGCGGTAATCAAGTTTTAGTCACCAGGAGCTAGCGAGCGTTACCGATTTTTCAATTATTCTCGCGGCTTTGGCAACTCCAATCGAGGGTTTGAGGCGATTCGGAAGAAATTTTGTCAAGAAACGTAGATTTTTTGTTCAACACACGAAACTGAATATTTATCGATAATTTCAAACTTTCCGCAATTTGGACAATATTTTTGATTTTTAACGCAACTGTCAGCTAAATTTACGATTGGGATGACAAATTTGCTTTTCGGAGAGACTTTCTAGAATATTTCTTGCCGCAGTGACAACATTTCTGTGATTTTTCGAAAAAAGTTTAAAAGTATCCAATAAAATATCGATCGATAAAATATCGATAAACCAAATATTTTCAGCATATTTTGTTCCTAACAGAACTGTCAGCAAAATTTGCTCTGCGAAGCGGATTTTTAGAATATACTTGTTGCCCCAATGACAAAATTTCGGTGAGCATTGAAAAAAAAAGTAAAGTTGAGTAAAATTTCCTTTTCGATGTGGTTCGTGACGAAATATTATTTCAATTGTTTCCAGTGTTGCGGTATTGCGGTGCCTCGATATTTTGTCCGCGTACTAGCAAGTACATAAAACTTGACTTTTGTTGTTTTGTCGTAACCGCCGCACACACCCGTGTCCAGCGTTTGTAGACTCTTCAAACTTTTAAGTCGTAAATTCGCGTATCTATGGTCGCATGTGTTTTTGACGTGTGCATACGCGCGTCTGCGTGTGAGTTTTGTGCAGGACCGAGCTCTCAGCTTGATCCTACCGTGACGGAATAACATCGCGGTTGCCTGTCTCGCGCGATGTGGTCAACTATTATATGAGCGCAGACAGAGTTCGACAACGAAGAGAACGACGACGACGACGAGAAGGACGATGGAAAAAGACCATAAGCTCGACGTCCCGTCGCGAGTCCGTGTCATATCCGCGACGCCGTGTATAGAGAAAACCACTCAAATCGATATTACTGTTAAAGATTCCCCCTCTCTCTAGCTTCACCTCCCTGCTCCCCATTTTTTCGCCATTAAAAACTTTGAGTTATTTACGAGAAAAGATAGAATGCACTTTTGCAGTTTATATACAAAGCTCGTCAATAGCTTATTCGAACGTTGACACCCCCAAGACTCGAAATTCCAAAACCATTTTTATCCTAACACACGCTTGTAGAATTTTTACGAGCGTCGCATTAATCTTGCGACACGTATATTTCTCGCAGTTTGCACGTTCCAATTGATCGATGGTACGAAAATTTATCGACTGGGCAAACACAAGAGGAACGACTTATTTGAATTCGATTGAAAACTGGAAACGAAATTTTGTTGAAAATCGCGTCGATATTTCGTTGAACCCGGTAAATTATAAACATTTGTCGATAATTTCGAAATTTTCGTCATTTTGCCAGTATTTTTCGTTTCCAACGGAAAATGTCAGCGAAATTAACGATTGGAACGACAAAAATTAGCTTCCGAAGAGACTTTCTCGAATATTTCTTGTTGCAATGACACAATTTTCGAGATTATTCAAAAAAACGTTTAGTCGAACGTATCGAACAAAATATCGATCTTTTCCAGCAAAATGTTGTTTTCAGTGAATGAACAATTCATTTCTGAGCCGTTTTCGAACAGAATCGAATAATTGACGAATGAACAAAATTCGGTTTACGGTTGACTAAATAATGGCAGTTAAAAAAATGCGTTTGGTCATAATTAAGGTCGATCATAAAAGCCTCTTATTACGTGGCTGTGGAGACTCGAGTTGGCTGGCGAATGAGTTTCTCGATTAAAAAAAAAAAAACAAATGAAACTGTAGAAAGATCCTTGAGTTTCTTCGATTTATAATGAAAACTGCTGCTCGCTGCTCGGCCACGAGCTAATTTCATTTGGATTCTGTGTTGCTGATGGCGTAACGTTAAAAATAACTTGAATTCATTTGTTGGCGTATAACTATACGTGCGAATGTCGAGCATGGGCTATTTCGTTGAGCCACTGTTATTTCACTACTGTATATGCATTTTACGTTGTTCTGCCTCTCAAGCATCGGCCGTGTTCTCTGAAGCCGGTGGATACCGACGTAATAACATACCAGACGATCGAGTGCGCTCGCTTATCTTAAACTCGCGCACTACCACTTTGCCATAAAATTGAGAAAAAAACGTATCCAACTAAAAAACGAAAAATAAAAGATTCGGAAAAAACAATATTCCAACAAAAACATAATCCATTATGGGGAAGATGGATCGAAGGATGAATACTCGTTCGCAAAGGATACTCTCGTCTTTCAAGGAAAATCATTTCATGTTGATTCATCGTTTCAATAGACTTAACAGAGCAGTCTGCTCGAGGAGCCAATCGACTCGCCTCGAGCAAATTCACGTGCTCAATGAAATTAAACTTTATCGAACGAAAAACTGAAGAGAAAGTGGCTGGATCGTTAAAGAAAGGCTAAAAAATCGATCGGCGAGCGATCTGAAGAAATAACGAAACCTGCGTCTTGATTTTCGTGACTTTTGTCAAGCCCCAAGAATGCGAAAAGAACATTGTTTTGTAGTTTTGCTTTTGCTTTTTTTCTAAAGTTTGACAAAAAAATTATCAAGCAAATTTGATTTTTCAATAGTTTGCGTTGACACAATGTCTAGGAAGTAGTGTTTTCCATTAAAACTCAAATTTCTTGGTTCAGGGATCACTCAAATTTGTAATTTAAAAAATTTTAAAAAAAATTACAAAAAAACGATCGGTGTGGGTGCGAGAGCAATAATGGAGATCCTGAGTGCGTGTATTTAACGTTGGAATAAGCTGATCCAGGATAGAAAGTCATAAATAAATCAGAGAGACAGAAAAAGAGTGAGGGCGAGAGAGCGATAGAGAGAGAGAGCAAAAGAAAGATAAGGATATGATAATCCGGGATGGCGAACGCCGTGGACACGAGGACTTGATATATATTTTCTTCCATCCGTTCTCGTTCAGGTTTCTGTGTGAGGGAGCAGGCAGGAGCAGCTAAGCAGAGCAAGTCTGACTCCGGCATAACTACTAGGATTTGTAATTAGCGATTATTTATCGCGTATCGAGTAAATTTTTGCTCTGGGATATGGCAAGAGACGAGAGGGGCTGGTTAACAAAGTTCTCGTTTGGTTCAAGCCGTATGCACCGAGCGTATATGCAAAGATAAATATTCTGACAAGCCTGCAGAGACCAAGAGCAGAGAAAAGCAGCGAGAGAGGGTGACAATTTGAATGGCTTTGCGACAAGCAGTAACTCGACAATTCAAGATTAATCAAATCCAATTTGAGACAAGACCGCACACAAGGGGACACACTACACGTGACATAACATTCATCACTTTGGTACATAAAGAAAATTCCCTAACTCAACTTAAGAATGTCGAGTCCCAAATCGCAAATGATAAGAAGAATCGGAAAATTTCGGTTTTTTTTTCTATGAAGTATTTGAGAGATCGTGAAATCATTTCACGACCATTAGGAAACTCGTTATTGAACAATTAACGTTAATAAATAAAATGTAGTCAAATGCAATCAATTTATTTCTTGACCTCCCAGTTTTTAATTATCTTCAATATACTGAAAGCAACGGAAACAAAACGAATTTCAGTGATAAATATTTGTTGTATTTGTTTAAAAAAAATGTTCTTAACAAAATGTTAATTTATTAATAACGAACTTCCCAATCGTCGAGAAATTTTGACACAACCTTTTAAATACTTCATACAAAAACATACCAAGTTTTCCGAATTTTCTTATCATTTTTCATTTCAACCCTTAGGAGTTGTTTCTAGATGAAGTATTCGCGGGACCGTGTACAAATTTATCGACGATTAAGAAGCTATTTACTGAACAATTAACATTAACAAATTAATTGGTACATTTCGAGAGTACCCTTACTTCCCGTAAACAAAAACAAAAGTTTTCGTATTATTCGACTCGTATATACTTTTTCTCCAGTAAAGCGGACGTTTGATTAAATTTCCATTAATAAAATCCATGATAACACCCGCATCGATCAACGCGTTTAGATTGATGCGGGTTCCTCCCCCTTTCCTCGTATTTTTCTTTGTCGCGCAGTATGGAACGCGTTCTCTAGATAGAGATGGAAAGATCGAACGATAGATTTAATTGCGTAACAGCGTAATTAACGTACGCATGGATGTGCATCCGATGATTACTGGCTTTGCCAAGCAGCCACGAGGATATTCGATGTATAAACCCGATGCATCCTTTCCTTTCATACAACATAACGACCACTCCCTCTCGAGCCCCCTCCCCGTCTTCGTTTCTCTCCTCTCGGGGTCGTCCCCTGGCTCGTCGTCGCGATGCTCGCGTATCGTTTCCTAGATCATCGCGGCATGACCAGCACAAAACGGTAAAAACTAGCCCAACGCTGGAATCCCATTGACACAGCGGGAGTGTACCGTGAAGAGAACCAACGACATAACTGATGCGATTTTTTTTTTTTTTTGTGCCACGTGAGTGACGAGGCGACGACGAGTTTCCTCTCATTTTCTATTTATTTTCTATGCAACTCCATCATCATTATAATTTTTTATCAAACTGCAGTTTTATTGGATTTCGTTCGTTTCGTTTTCATAGTGGGAGAAAAAAATCGTTTAAGGACGCTGTATGGCGACGGTCGAATCTAAATTTTCGTTTTCAGTTTTTCTTACATACAAAATGGTTGGCGAGCCCAAGTTGATCAAAAAAAGTTTTTACAAATTTATTTACAAAATTTCGAAAAATTTCGAAAAAAGCATATGCAAAGTTTTAAGAGGCTTCAGCATTTAGAAATCAAAATATTTAATGTTGAAAATTGCAACTTTTAACACACGCTCGTATGAGAAACTGCTGAAAATTGTGATTTTTATATAAATAAATATCTCGACTCTTACATGGTGAAACCTCTTGAGATTGCGCGAGCTATTGGATGTCACTATTCTCTTGGTGTTGTGNTTCGTTTTCATAGTGGGAGAAAAAAATCGTTTAAGGACGTTGTATGGCGACGGTCGAATCTAAATTTTCGTTTTCAGTTTTTCTTACATACAAAATTGTTGGCGAGCCCAAGTTCATCAAAAAAAGTTTTTACAAATTGATTTACAAAATTTCGAAAAAATTTTACGACCAATTTTTTTGAAAAACTAAACAAAGCTTCTTCGATGTTACATAAAAGTGTATGCAAAGTTTTAAGAGGCTTCACCATTTATAAATCAAAATATTTAATGTTGCAAATTGCAACTTTTAACACACGCTTGTATAAGAAACTGCTGAAAATTGTGATTTTTATATAAATAAATATCTCGACTCTTACATGGTGAAACCTCTTGAGATTGCGCGAGCTATTGGATGTCACTATTCTCTTGGTGTTGTGAAAATTCAAAGGAATTGTATCGCGATAGAAAATTCTGGGCACGACGTCCATAATCGATTTTATGAAATGATATCTCGAGCAATATATAATCGTTGGAGATTATGCATTTTGTGAAGCTGTACGAATAATATCGTTTCCTCTAACATGTCCCTTGGTGTTTTATGGCAAAATTCTTCTCAGGGACAATGAAATGAAAATAAAAATGAGAGACAAACGATGACATCCTTTTTTCGTAATTTAGCGTGAACTCGAATTTATCGTTTCTGGAAATTAAAACTCTGCTACGAGGCTCTGGAGAGCGCGTAGATCACGCGAGGGCCAGCCACTGCAAGAGGGAGAGAGAGTTCATGGAGTGAGTCTATGCTGCAAAAAACGCTCCCACGCGAGTATTTATAGGCAAAATGATTATGCGATTAAATTCGTATATAACATGTTTAATTACTCGCGCTTTAACCGACCGGCTGAATAATTAATGGACGCCATTCCGCAGTACGTACAATTTTTTCTGTCGATCGAATAATTTCTGACACGATTTTTCTCATCGCGATTCTGCATTCCGTTTCGGAAACCAATTTTTTATTTCCCCGCGCGCATCGACAGCGTCGTAACATTTTACGTAACATTTTCTCGTTCCCATTCAATACCATGCACAAGAGATTGGGTTAGAAGAGCGAGACAATAAAAAATACAAGAGAAAAACGATCGCTCCGGATTCTTGGTTGTCATCGTCATCGACATTTTTTTTTTCCAATAGCATTTCCTAACGATCTTACATTTCCAAGTGTTACGCAAGCGGATATTTTCCACGCACAGACTCTTTCCTTCCCTCTGGCTCTCAGGAGCAGACACAGTGACTGAAAAAACTAGATTGTTTTTTTTTTACAGTCTCCAAGGATACCGAATGCACAAATATTCCGCAATTACGAACATAAACATTTAATTTTCCAAATTTTTATCTGCGCTGTTACAAAAAGTTTTTCGTTCGCGGTTCGGTAGAGTGGCGATGATCGCCGCATCCCTCGACTCGCGAAATTAGAAACTCTTGTAAGGGGGGGGGATATGCTCGAGAGTTTTGGCAAAGACACTGAGGAGCTGCGGAGCCTCGGAGTTTTTCCGAGGCATGAGTAATCCACACCGCAGCAAGAGCATATGGCTAATCCAAGTTCTATTTCTTTCCCTCTCGTGCCCTGTCTCTCTCTCTTTCTTTTTTCCATGCGAGAGAAAGAGAAATAGAGAAGCGGCACGATTCCAAAGTCGAAGACCTGCCGCTGTGAATCATCGAGGTTCTGCGCACACTTGGCCACACGGATCCACACGCAGTCGCGAGAGGTGCGTTCGTGCTGCGGGGGAAAGACGAGACTCGCAGCAGCGAGTAAGTTTGTACGGTGGCGAGAAAGCCTTCCGGATTCTCTATTTAAAATGATTCTCAGACGAGGCGCCACCGGATCGTCAAATAAACTTGAATGCCCGAAACGTATACGAGAAATAAAAAAAATGAACTTCCCATGCAGAAGCACCGAACGAAATTCGAGATCAGGGCCAAATTTTGCGCAATAAAAAATAAATATTAAGCAGCGAGAAAAACAATCGATGAAATTCTAAATATCGGTGATTGAGAGATCAAACGATTAAAACACATTCATATATACAGAAGCGCGGTAGTTTCACGCATCGCGGACGCATCGAACGAAAGGGGTTCCACGCGTTATTTAATTAGACGTTAATTAATGGGACGTTAACGGGCTCAACAGGCGACCGTGCCACTGTAACATATTATAAATTACAAGAGAGCTCCCTAGCTCTCTTGATGCACCGTTGCACGAACAGTCGATAATTGATATACCAGCAAAGCTCTATGCACATGCATGTCTATACACATATGAAACCTTTGAAACGTGTGAATAACATGTTTCTATTAAGACTTGGTTGCAAGTCACAATGCTCATCTGTCTCACGAGAGTTAAAAAAAAACAAAACGAATTATTCAATTGCCACGTTAATCCGTAGCAAATTATGGTCGATAGTTCAAAAGGCTTTTGTGTTTTATGCAGGAAAATGCAACGTGAGATTCCGGGAACAAAGGGATTTGACGAGATTTTAGTCTCGAGATCGCGAACTGCATGAGAAATCCGATTCACCAGAATCGATAAAAATTGTAATCGAATGGCGACGAGAGCAAGAAATTGTAACAGTTGCTGTATATTCTCCGGGAGAAATGAGTTGGAATTCCTCGAGTAAAAGGCGACGAAACGGAACTCGAGAATGCTCGAATAAAAAAGCCGTTGCATCTCGCGACCTTTCGTTCGTTATGAAATTGATGGACGCGATCGATCAAGATTGTTTTCCGGAGGTTTCACGGGGGACACATCTGACCGAGTCTCGAACCTGCTGACCATGTTTTTTCCTTCGGTCTGTTCAAACTCTCGTAACAGTAAAGGAAAAAACAGGATCGACGTGTCTCGCGTCAGAATGTCATCGGATAACGTGTCATTCGGAAGCGATGAGCGCGGAGAGCACTCTACACTACTGGAGTGTCGACTCCAGAAGCGTATAATTCGAGATCGACGGATACAAATCGAGCGTGAAATCCTGAGGAGAAAAGTCATCAGCTGCGCTCATTGACAGACAGGGCATTCAATTGGCTAATAAGCACTCGTTAGCTAATCACTCATCAACGGTTCATTAGAATGAAAAATGTGCAAAGAATTTCTGTTGAGAGCAGTTGCACGATCGAGCAAACTGCGAAGGTGTTATCCCTTGAGATTTTGGTTGTGGATATTGGGTCAATTTGACCCGAGGCGTTTTTCAAACCGTATTCTGGTAAATATGCATTTTTTGTTTATTTTTTTTTTTAGTCAATTATCCATATTTTATAGCCCTAAATGTATTTTTTGACGAAAACGAAAATTCATTCAATTCATTGGCATTAAGGATGTTGAGTCCCAAATCGCAAATGATAAGAAAATAATAAAAATTTTGTACGTTTTTGTATAAAGTATTTGAGAGATCGTGTAAAAAATTCCAACCATTAGTAAGCTCGTTACTGAACAATTGACATTAATAAATCAAATGTAGTCAAAAATGTAGTTTTATAAAAATTGGCATAACTTTGCTTAAAATTGAATTTTTAATTTTTAATTTTTAATTTAATTAAATTTAAAATTAATATTTGTTTAAAAAATTCTTCTTAACGAAATGTCAATTTTTTAGTATACAAAGAGCTTCCCAATCGTCGTAAAATTTTAACCCGACCTCTGAAATACTTTGCATACAAAAAAATACAAAATTTTCAGAATTTTCTCATTATTTTTTATTTCGACCTTCGAGGAGGCTCAAGTAATGAGATGAACATAACAATTGACATTACCAAGTTTCACAGCGACTCAACGTCCTCAAAAATGCCAAAGAATCGGTGACGGAAAATAGTCGGGGTCAAAATGACCCAGTGTATGCACTCCAAGGGTTAATCTCATACTTTTCGATACGAAGTTGGCGGATCTATGAGGAAATTCGATGAGGTCGCCAACTGCAGCAAAGGTCCAAGTGGATAACGTGGCCGGAGCAGAGAATGCGTCGTGTGTCGATGAGAGAAGCAGCTCGTCGCTGAATCTCGAGGAAGGCGCGGGTACGGAACGGTTGGTAGGTTATTTGCGAGGGCTCAATTGCCATTAGCGTAGGATAAAACGGATGGAGCAACTTGTATATACAGTTAATAGGAGACTCGACGAAGGAAGATGTTGAAAATATAATTTGGATGGGGCAAAGTGTGCTACGAGAGGATAAAAGAGAGACCCGGGTCAACGAGATATTGCCGATCAAGTTCAGCAGCCAGTTAACCGCGCCAGTTAGCCTTCCGCTGTCGTCTAACAACTTAATGACGGGAATTCGCCACTTACCGGCCCCGCTCTTTTTCTTTCTTTTCATCGTTCCCCATCTTCGTCTCTCGAGCGGGCGCGGGCGCGATTGATACCCGCGGAGTTAGCAGCTCCTCTGTGATACTTACGCACCGTCGAGTTTTACTAACCGCGGGAGACACAGTTATTGGACACTTTCCTATGATTCCTTGGCACGCAGCAGCAGGAATTGCTCGATCCATTTCGGCATCGCGCGTATACGCGATACGCCCACGAAAATAAAACTTCCCAGCGATTTAACGATCGGACAAGCATCGTTCTTGTTTTTAATCATTTCGAATAACTTTCCAATTAAATAATTATGCATGATCGCTTGAATAAATAACAATTAAGTGTCTATCGAGTCGATTATTTAAATTGAACACTGTGTGGCAATAGAATTGTCTTTTTCCACGACATCCGGTGCTGAATCTTGTTCCCCAATCATCTCAATCGGCTGTTTAATTCGTTAATTTTTTATATCGACGAGAAATGCTGCCAAATAAAAATGTGATCGATTCTTCTTGTTGTCTCATGGCATTTGTTTATTTTTATAATTTTAATATATATACACCGACGTCCCAGCGATATTTTATTCGCTGCCAAGACACATCGATTGTAGGCATGCGAGTTATCTCGTATTTTTGTAAGCCTGTTGATTTAAGCCAAGTGAGGAGGGGAAGCAATATTTTCCGTCTCGAGTACATGCCCAGCCATTAATTCGTCGTTGTAACGTCGCAGATAATCGTCTCGGGACGTAACGGGCGATGCTCATCGCTGTAATTATCGTGACAAAAGACTTTTGCGATTCTAAGCTCCGGAATGACACCGATTATCAGAAAAATCACAGACCCAAATGCAATTATTACGAATTTACATTTTATTTTGTAGATTTATAATCCACGATGTTTGGAAAATTAAATTTCATTGGCCAAAGTTCGATACGGAGAAAAATCATAATTGCAGTTCGTTTTTTGCATTTCCGGTTCATTTATTTAAATAGTTGCAAAAAAACGGCGTCAAATGCAAAAGATAGCGACAAACTTTTCCGAGAGATTGAGCTTCGCATTTTTTTTCGATTTTTTTTTTTTTTTCTTTCAACCATAAAATCTTCTCGTGACGATTTGACACTGAGATATGACGTCACGTAAATAATCATTCCATATAGACGATTAAAGAGAAGCATCCTTCGAGTATGTCGTGCACGCGGGCACACTCTCATTGGTGTGTGCAGGTTAAAACTCTCATTACGAGCGGGAGTCTCTCTTTTATGTAATGCACGCTCGGCAGGCGGTCTTGCGGGCAATATATATTTTTTTTTTTTCCATCATCTCGTACACATATTCCAAACGTTCAGGAGACGTGTTCGCGAGGAGCGAGCGTCGCGGCAGCAGGGAGTGTCAAATTTAGCGAAAAAATTAGCAAACGTTCGTGCAAACATTGCAATCACGAAATATCGAGGCAGAAAATTTATTTATTTCGGGAATCCCGATGTTTTTTTATTAATTTCGAGAAAGTGAGGGTGAAGGAAATATTCAGCCAACATGGACGTGAGTAAAATGACGTAAATTTTCAGCCATTCGTTGAATGAACGCGGGCGAATGGATTCATGAAATCGCGATTAATTAATTAGTGGAAATATCACCAAAATCAATTTTTTTTTGTTTTTTTTTTTTCATGCAGTTCGAAAGGAGAATTCATAAAAACTTAATTGCATCGAGTTCTTCTGCTATCGATAATAATTCGATTCTCGATCCTCGTTGTTCGTGATTGAATGCTGCTGTTGACGTAAAAACGTCATTTAATTATTGTGTGCGTGTTCAATGAGAGATCGCGTGTTTCCATTGCGAATTATGACCCATCGATGTTACGAAAATCCTTAACATTAATGAAATCTCAATGCTAGACCAACCCCGCAATGACAGGATCATTGGAATGGCCCGATTACCTGGTTCTCGGTACCGTATTATCGGTATCCGCCTCGATCGGCGTTTACTATCGATTCAGTGGTGGACGACAAAAAACATCGGCGGTACGAAAAAAAAAAAACAAAAATTTTGTTAACAAAATCATACAGAAATAAATGCCAATCTCCATCAGATCGAGAAGAAAAAAAACTACACGACCTCCGAGTCAGCCGCTCATGGAATAATCGATGCAGCTGCCCTGCACGCGTAAACATTATTCCCATAAACAAAATTCCATCAACGACACACGAAATAAATTCTAGTTGATTCG
Source organism: Hyposoter didymator (assembly GCA_037952995.1). Classification (NCBI taxonomy): domain Eukaryota; kingdom Metazoa; phylum Arthropoda; class Insecta; order Hymenoptera; family Ichneumonidae; genus Hyposoter; species Hyposoter didymator. The sequence continues at coordinate 9,581,696 of JBAJMU010000008.1, forward strand.
TGCGACAATTTTCAGATGATGAGCCAATTTCATTTTTTATCTTTCAAGAAAAATTAATTAAGATAGTCCTGTCGAGAATTACCCTTCAGAATCCAATAAAATTTGGTACAGCAGTCGATTGTGATAAGACAAAGATCCAGTCAAATTTTCAAGAGGCTACAGAGACGCAGAAAAAAGATATTCGCATTGGTAATTTCATGAATTTAACATCGATTTTATTTTTCAAACATTTCATTGAATTTCACAAGGAAAACTGTTACTTCTCCTAAGGATTGATAAGAATTCATTGTAAAATACAATGAAAACTGTAATTTCTCATAAGACTCAATGTTAAATACACGGAGAGAAATGCCGGGAAATTTATATCACATATTACTATGCCACCATAGTTTTCTGGTGACAGTGTCGTACCCTCTGAGAAATTTGAGCAAAAACATAGTAATTTTTATTCAAATTCTATCGGAAATAGCGGAAATTTGACATTTTTCGCCCAATTTTAGATGAAAAATTACTATGTTTTTGCTAAAATTTCTCAGAGCGTACGAAACTGTCACCAGAAAACTATGGAGCATAGTAATTTGTGATATAAATTTCCCCGCATTTCTCTCCGTGTATACGGAATTAAAAATGCGATTTTTTTGTTTTTCTGGTTCTCTACAGCCTCTTGAAAATTTGACTGGATCGTTTCGTAATCATAATTCACGACTATACCAAATTTTATTAAATCCTCAACACTAATTATAAAACCGAGGGTACTTA